>CM061539.1:59815000-61053333 GCA_030864215.1 Capsicum pubescens | reverse complement strand
ATGGGAAGGCTAGATCTAGAATTTTAAGTGTAGATTTATCAATCAAACACAAATATAACAAATGGGATCTATCGAACACCTCATATGTGTAACAATTTTACCAATATATGTCCTCAATTAGAATACTTAATTCTAATATATACTATTAAATAAACTAATTAAAGTTATTGTTTACATCCATTCCTCAGCCATATTCCCTTTTTAAAGAATGATATGGGTTCAAAGGTAATTGGGGTTTGCAACCCCCAATTCTTAGTTAAAACATGAAATAAAAGAAAAAGCCATTCAAATAGATTATTAAGAATATAAATAATCAAGAACCATGCACTAATCACAACCTATTCAAGCATAACCCTAAGATGAAGAATTAGCTACCCATAAATAGAGAAAGTAGATCTATACAAAAATTTCATTCAAATTGATCCATAGAAATTAAAGAGAATAAAATATCAAAGATTTAATTCCAATAAATCTTCAATAAAAAATACTAATTCTTCACTTGAGAGTATCTCTAATGTCTCTTAGCTCAAGAAAAGTACTATAATAGTGCTATAGTCATGGTAACGAGCTGAAAACCCACATTTTGACCCCAAATTTTCATTCCTAATAGTAATAAACTAACACCACACTGTTGATCTACTTGAGTAGATAAAAATCAAGTATGGCATAGGTGCGGCGCATCTTTGGCATAGATGGCACTGTTTTGGCCATTTTGGCTACCTGCGTGAGCAGGTGGCCTCCCGGGATGTCCATGTGAACATTTATTCATCCTTACTTGCGCATTTGATCCACCATTATCTTGAATTGCATTAACATCTTCTTTTTTTACCTTTACCTAAATAATTGAGCATTATACATGAGATTAACACTAAATAACTAGAAAAATAAGATAATTTTAGCTGAAAAAATGCTAATAAGTCACCAAATTGGTGACTTATTAGTAGTAGGGTAAGGAAAGACTGAGTAAAGTATTCTTGTTGTGATTTCAAAATTGATCTATATTCACTGTCCGTTATTATGTAACAAAATTGTCTTGGTCTATATAATAGCTTTTCTATTTGCTTTTTACTTTATCAAAACACGTAAATCGAAAGTTGGTTACACTTTTTTCTACAAAATGTTGAGTTTGCTAAAGGACAATTTGAGAGTCGTGAAAATCTCAGGTATACATTATGTATGGAAAAATTATGTCACTAGAAATAAAAAGGATTTATTGTGTCTTAATACTACCAAAGTCAAGCCATCTCGTAAAGGTTGGAGAAGTCCTTGATCCGTGGCAAACCATCCTTTTAATGTAGTTTGATGCATATCCCCAGTTGTAAGAAAGCTATTGTGGTGTTGATAAAATCTTTGATATTATATGGAATTCCACCTATATGTACATGAAACCATATTTATTGTTTGAACGTTAGACGTCTATCGTTATTGCAAATGCAATATTTCCTACATAGTCTTACCGTGACACGTTCATCTAGTCATAGTGGTATTAGATCCATCAAACATCTAGAGGGACAGAGTATGCATGAATTTACATTTGATAAATTACCATTGTTGTATAAGATCCAGCTTTACATTTCTAGTCATTACTTTACTTTGTTTCAATATTCACCTCCTGAGTCTTTACCTTTCCGTTATTACTACCAAAGTCTAGTAAAGATTTTTGTCGTAGTTACTTTCATTATATTTTGGAATAAATATTTTGTTGAGTTTGTTCTTAGATATTTATCACAAAGACATCGAGTATTTATAGTCCATAAATAGAAAAAATATGTCTATTAGAAAGTGTTTATCATCTTCCTTATTTGCGTCTAGTCTGTGCAAATCACTTGCAAATTTATACATGTCTCCTACTCTCAGTAAAACTTTGTCATGTAAATATTACTACCTCTATGATTTTAATGTGTTATCACAAGAACAAAATATATCTTGCATATATCTACCTCTACTGAACCCATACTCTACCTTTATAAAGCAGGCATGCAAACCATAGATACAAATTAATTCCTTGGTCATAGAGAAGAAGAAAGGAGTTAAAAAATACTTTTCTACTTCAAAAGATGACCAACATATTCTTACAACTTTAGATGAACAACTCATCACTCTGCAGATATCACAGAGTTTTTTACAATAATAGAAAATCTATAGCTTTATCCATATCCATTTTGGTGATGTTAGAATTGTGTTGACGTATCATGGGAGAAAGGGCCAACTAGTAGTGGCATTCCTTTCCCTTTTAGACACCAGATACAATTATTACCAACATGCAAACTAGGGTACATCAGACAATACCTTGTACAGATGATAATTAAATGAAAAAATATGATAATTCATTCTTAAAATGTGCTAACAAGTTATCAAATTGACAACTTATTAACCCTCCAAACTTAAACTATTTCTTGAACTCAAGCAGCAAAGAATTATCCAATGAGATAAGCTATTTAAGACTCAAAACCACTCAAAAAAATACTAAGGATCTAAGCTAGAAATGCTCAAGAAAAGTACCTTTCAAACAATTCATGGTAACCATTAAATCAAAATTTTTTCAATAAGCACATACCTAAGAAGCAAGGATGCAATTTAGTTTCAACTAATGAACCTTTCAAATCAACAATGCTTCTCTAGAGGTGACATGATATCTTGAAATATCATTCCAATCATCACAATGCAACTTACCTTGCCTATTTAGCTAAATAAGGAGTAATACCACACCCTCTACCCTAAAGTATCGATGTCTCTCACATAAAAGAGTTAGATCCAAACAAAAGATACATTGCAATTCTTAAAGGATCCCAAATATTGAAAGAATTCATACTCACTCTCACAAAGAAATTCAAGTACAACAAGTAAAGCATAGGTTTGCCACTTGTACTTTTTTCCATTAGTGTAGACTTACCTAGTTTGGCATCACCAAGAGATTACGGGTATAGATAAAGGTTTAAGTTGTGTGGTGAAATATATAGATTAAGTCACTAAAAGACCTTCTTCAACGCAATTGCTTATCCCCTTCTACCCAAAATTGTTCAAATTGTCCACCTTGTTCACCTTTAAATTATTTCCCTCGTTTTCAATTACCAAAAAACTCAAACACACCAATTTATTTCTACACTTCTTTTGATCTTTCAAGTGATGTTCAAACGTTAAGCCTTTCATAGCCCCTGATTTGTTTTAATTTCTCTTAAAGTTCTATGGGCTAGACTATTCAACTTTGTTATCAAGCATATCTATGGTCTGTTAAGAAAATGATTTGATAACCTTACATGCACATTTGTTTACTCATATTAGCATATCACAATATTTCTCCAAAATACGAGTTTGAACTTCTTTTAAATCAATATCATCCTTACACAACCCCCCAAACATAGCCTTTCACCTATATTTCCTTACTTAGAATCATTTAATGCATCAAAGGAGGTTAAGTTCCAAAAGAAAGATTTTCAAAAATTGTGTAGGTTGTATAGCATAAATATCATTAATAGAATAAGGAAAAATGGGCAAAAGATACAAGTAGGCTAATAAGGAACAATGCTAAGGTTGTAATTTTGCCATATGACGAGTCTAAAATGGTCTCAGGTCATCTTCCAAACAAAGATTGCCTAAGATATCACTTTGAATAAACTTGGGGAAAGTGTTACACCACACGTATGTACAAGATTTATTCAAATGTCTCACCACTCAAGGTATCATACTCATAGTGAAAAAGTTCATCTCCCAACCAATTTGAGCAGTTTGATCTTAATAAGTTACTCAGTGTCAAGGACTCATACTTGTAAAGAGAGCCAAAAATAGAATTTAATGGTCTCACTCAAGAGAAATCTCAAAAATACCCTTTCTCTATTTAAAAAAATATATATATTCTTTTCTAAATTATTTCATTCGTTGCCAATGACAATTGAACTATATTTTTGTTTTTTTTTTCAAAATCATTTCATTCGTTGCCAATGGCATTTTGAAAGAATTTTTGAATTTTTGCCTATTCCAAATCAACTCAAAATACTATGTAATTCACCTAACAATTTTGTCTTATCATTCATCATTTGTGAAATATTACTCGATTCGATAAAGAAAATAATAAAATTAAAGACAAGAAGTAATAGGGAAAAGAAAAAAAAAATTTCACCTTGGGAAAGAAGTTTCATAGAAAACCTTTGGAGCTTATTGGAAACTTATATATAAGAAGTGAAAAGAACAATGCAAAATTTTTATAATGATCACCCAAAATATACCATCAATACCTGTAATGCCTCGAATCTGGTACCCAGAATGCTACACGGTGCTCATGAGCCTGAAGGACCACAAGCTAACCCATGACTGATATCTATACCTGAACACTGCATAATATACTATACGAATGTGGAAATAAAGGCTGAAAGGACATAAGGTTAAAAACTATATCATAACTGATAAAAATATAACATCTGGTTGGGGTATGAAATACCCAAAACAACTGAAATAACTTTTTGAACATGATAGTCTGAAAATCCTCTAACTGACTGAACTGTTTAATAAGGAGTTGATGGGACATGTCCACAACTAAATATAACTAATAAATTAATTAATGAGATAATAAAGTAATGGTCATGTCCTCAAAAGACGAGGACTCACTGCTAACTCTGACTGCTAAGACTTGAATGCTAATGATGCTCTGGAGCTCGTGTCTCTGATCATATGGTATAAGACACCATAGCACAAATTTGTCAGTACTTTTAATGTACTGGTATGCAAGTGAGGTAGGCTGAATGCATGGGGTTCATATGAATTCATGGGGTTCTTATGCATGAACAATACTGACTAACTGAGATCGTGATAACATGAATGACTGTATCAGACAATCCTGAATCTGGTGGAACTAGCTGAGTTCTGTACTGTATCTGAGATGAATGTATCTAACAGTCCTAAATTTTGTAGAACTATATGAGTTCTATTACTGAGACTGAATAACTGTATCTGACAGTCCTGATTTTGGTAGCTGAAACTGTGGGAAGTATTTATCTAACCAATATGCCCCTAATACGCCATTATGGTTGAGTTGGTGTCCAATTTTTAACACCAATTAGAAGGGTGTCAATACCACGCCATTGGTAAGCAAAATCTATGAGTAACCCTTATATAATAGGTAAATCTAGAGAGACCGGTGGGAAACCTCATATAATAGGTTAAGCCACCTCATCTACCCTAATATAACAGGCTATGATGTATAAACCTATGTTGGATACATAGTTCTAGAATGAAAGGCTTGCTTCTAAGAATCACACGCTCATATAACAATCGAGTTCCCATCCTTGGGTTTACTCGGTGCAAATTTCTACTTCCTTTTGAATAGACACTGAACATGATTAACTGAATGGACTGGACTGAGTTAACTGACTTCCGTTGACTGATGGAATATTAATGAAGTCTGATAATTGACTAAGATTTTCTGAAGTTACTGAGTTTTCCTAAGTCATGAGACTGACTGAATTCTACTGAACATGGATTGACTGAGAGTATCTTTAGAACATGACATAAGCCCTAGGCATACAAGTAAATTGTTGGGTACAAGTACCCCTAGGTCTTGATGGAAAGAAACTGACAAAGCATGACTTTATTGAATACACGACCAGCATCACAATCCATAATTCATTTATTGAGGCATTTCACCAAACATGTGATATACATAAATTTGTACATACATTAGGATTGCATAATATCATACTAGTTGGACACTTTTCCTTCGCATAAGAATTTAATCAAACACATGGTAAGCATAGTAAATGTATACAACATTATACAACAAATAAATATCACGGTTCAACTCTAATTTCTTCTTACAAGGGTTAATCATAGGTTCACTTGAATCTACACATATACTAAAAAATTCCACATAAAATTGATCACCTAACATGGATTAAAATTCAATTGGTCATCATCAACATTAACAAAAGAAAATCAAACATTAAATTCATAAAGAAATCCATACACTTGAACTTTGAAAAGAGATTCTTGGGATTCATGGACGAAAGGAGTTAATGAATGAACACTATGCATTCCTGGTAGTGAGTTTCTTGAAATTCTTGAACTTGAAGAATTTGAATCTATTAGTTCTTGAGGAAGATTTGAATTTTGTTGCTTAAGGATTTCTCTTAGGGAGAAAACCCTAATTATAATGTTATGGAAGAATAATGAAATTATGAGCCTTGGTCGGATATTACTAGGTATATAAATGGGTGGTAAAAGATGAAAATGCCCATTTAAAATAACTTAAAAATTCATTGAACGGAACTTGCGATGGCTCGTATGAAGGTCCACTGCTTGATAGACGGTCCGTCATTTCGACCGTCATAGGTGGACCAGGATAAGAACTCACTTCCTTAGTAGTAATGGCTTGGGTGACGGTCCATCCCAAGTTCAATGATTCATCAACTTATCTGTGACACCTTATCCAGAAGGTCACCTCACTACCTTGGATGCGACAGTCAAGGCGACGGTCCATTGCTAGGTCGACGGTCCGTCAACTTGGTCGTCGCACCAGGGCAATTATGATAGCTCTAAGTAAATCGTCCATAATTTTTTACTCCGATACTCGATTTGGACCAAATTGGTATTGTTGGAAAGCTAATTCAATTTTCCACTTGATTATAAGTGAAAATATTATAAATTCCACATATACAAAAAAATGGATTTATATTTCAAAGCAAGTTTTAACATTCTCGAGATAAATTCCAAGCTATTAAAAAGTACAGGGTATTACAATATCTCCCCCTTGAATACAGTCATCCTTGAATGAGAATGAGAGAGGGGACAATATAAACTGACATACATAATGAACATGAAAAATTGGAACATGATCTCATGACTGACAAGACTGATACCTGAATATATCATACTGAACATGCATATCTGATGAATGCGTAACTGATTCATATATACATGACTGAGTCTTCTAATAAACTAAATTTCTCACAATGAGAATGCATGTCTGATGCATAATAATATAATTGAACTGATACATGAATGCATGGATGAATATGCAATGGTATTTAATATCAATTTTTTAATAAAATCCTGAACATGAACTGTATACCAAACTTGTAACTGAACCTGAACATGAAACTGAAAATTTTAAGGAGAACTGTTACCTTGAGCTTGATCTGAGTTGAAAGTGAAGAGGTGAGTATACTTAGTATGCATTTTTGTTTCTGTTTCCGAAGTATCTCTCTCATCAAACTAATTTTACCAAAGAAATTTAACTAGAGGGACTTCTTTGTTCCTCAATCTATGAGTCTGATAGTCTAGAATTTCTATTGCAATCTCTTTATAAAAGAGGTTGTTCTGAACATCTATGCTCTGAATAGGGACTACAACGGTTGGGTAACCAATGCACTTCTTGAGCAATGATACATGGAATACTCGATGAACTAAGGCTAGATATTAAGGCAATTCAACTTCATAAGCTACCTTGCCTAAACGACTAAGAATTTTAAAAGGATCGATATAACGGGGACCGAGATTTCCTTTCTTACTGAATCTCTTCACTCTCTTTATGGGAGAGATATTTAGGTAAAGATAATCACCAATATCGAACTTGAGATCTTTTCTGCACACATCTGCATAAGACATCAGCAGGATCTAAGAAGCCTAGAGTCTTTCTCTGATCAACTAGACTTTCTCTTAAGCGTCGAACACTAAGTCAGGACCTATAATTGAGACTCACTAACATCTAACTAACTGATTGGATATCTGCATCTCCTACCATAGAGAGCTTTGAATGGAGCCATCTGAACATTGGAATGATAGGTGTTATTGTATGTAAACTTAATCTAAGGCAAGTGGTCATCCAAACTACCCTTGAAATCAATTACATACGCCCTTAGCATATCTTCTAGGATCTGAATGGTCCGTTTTTCTTGACTATCTGTTTGAGGAGGAAAGCATGTACTGAGATGAACTTGTGTACCAAGATCCTTTTGGAATGCTTTCCAGAAATGAAAGGTGATTTGGGTACCTCTATATGAGATAACGGATAGTGGAACACCGTGCAATATGACCAACTCTCTAATGTAGAGTTTGGCATAATCCTTGGATGAATAAGAGGTATGGATTGGAAGGAAATAAGATCATTTGATCATTCTATCTATAATGACCCAAACTGAATCATGCTGGAGATGAGTACAAAGAAAACCCGTCACAAAGTCCATGTTCACTTCTTCCAACTTCCAAGTAGGAATAATAAACTAGGATTCTGATGCTCTATCTTAACCTGCTGGCATGTAGAGAACTTAGACATAAACTCTTCAACATCTCTCTTCATCCCACTCCACCAATAGATTTCCCGCAAGTCGTGGTACATATTTGTGGACCCTGGATGAATAGAGTAGCGCGGGCCATGTGCTTCAGAAAAGATTCACTGCCTTAAGTCATCTATACCTAGAACACACAGGCGATCCTGATAACGCAAAACACCATCTATCCCTTGGAATAAAACCTCTACGTTCAGATCCTTGAATGACTCTTTTAACTTGAAAAGGCTGGGATCTCTATCTTGCTTTTTCTTCACCTCGGAAACTAGAGATGATTCTGAACTACCCAAAATCCATACACCACCCCCTTCTGAATCGATTAAGCGAATGCCTAGTCTGGCAAGCTCAGGGACTTCCTGAGCTAAATTTTTGTACTGTCCTCAACATGAGCAACACTACCCATGGACAGTCTACTGAGAGCGTAGGATACTACACTTTCCTTTCCTGGATGATAAAGAACACTTTTGTCATAATCTTTCAAGATCTCTAATCAGCTTCTCTGACGAAGATTGTGATCTCTCTAACAAACAACATATTAAAGGCTCTTATAATCTGTGAACACATCCACATGACCACCATATAGATAATGCCTCATAATCATTAAGGAAAAAACTACGACAGCTAACTCAAGATCATGAGTAGGATAATTCTTTTCATAAGGTTTAAGCTATCTGGAGGCGTAGGTTATGACCTTACCATGATGCATGAGGACCAAACCTAAACCTACTCTGGATGCATCACAATACACTACGAAACCATCTGAACTATCTGGAAAAGCTAGGATTGGAGATCAAATGAGTCGAGTCTTCAGCTCCTAAAACTCTTCTCGCAGGGATCTGACCAAAGAAACTTGACTTTCTTCTGAGTCAATCTGGACATAGGGGATGCAACAGAAGAAAATCCCTCAAAAAACACCTATAATAGCTAGCCAAACCCAAGAAACTCCTAATATATGATGGAGAGACAGGTCTGGTCCAGTTTCTTACTGCTTCAGTCTTTTGAGGATTTACTATAATGCCATTACCTGAAATGATATGTCCAAGGAATGCTACTCACCTTAGCCAAAATTTGCACTTATCGAATTTGGGGTTCATATGAATTCATGGGGTTCTTATGCATGAACAATACTGACTAACTGAGATCGTGAAAACATAATGGACTGTATCTGACAGTTCTGAATCTGGTGGAACTAGCTGAGTTTTGTACTGTATCTGAGTTGAATGTATCTAAAAGTTCTAAATTTTGTAGAAATATATGAGTTCTATTACTGAGACTGAAAAACTGTATCTGACAGTCCTGATTTTGGTAGCTGAAACTATGGGAAGTATTTATCTAACCAATATGCCCATAATAGGCCATTATGGCTGAGTTGGTGTCCAATTTTTAACACCAATTAAAAGGGTGTCAATACCACACCATTAGTAAGCAAAATCTATGAGTAACCCTTATATAATAGATAACTCTAGAGAGACCGGTGGGAAACCTTATATAACAGGTTAAGCCACCTCATCTACCCTAATATAGCAGGCTATGATGTATCAACCTATGTTGGCTACATAGTTCTAGAATTAAAGGCTTGCCTCTAATAATCACACCCTCATATAACAGTCGATTTCCCATCCTTTGGTTTACTCGATGCAAATTTCTACTTCTTTCTGAATAGACACTGAACATGATTAACTGAATGGACTGGACTGAGTTAACTGACTTCCATTGACTGATGGAATATTACTGATGTCTGATAACAGACTAAGATTTTCTGAAGTTACTGAGTTTTCCTAAGTCATGAGACTGACTGAATTCTACTAAACATGGCTTGTCTGAGAGTATCTTTAAAACATGACATAAGCCCTAGGCATACAACTAAATTGTTGGGTACAAGTACCCCAAGGTCTTGATGGAAAGAAACTGACAAAGCATGACTTTCTTGAATACACGACCAGCATCACAATCCATAATTCATTTATTGAGGCATTTCACCAAACATGTGATATACATAAATTTGTACATACATTAGGATTGCATAATATCATACTAGTTGGACACTTTTCCTTTGCATAAGAATTTAATCAAAGACATGGTAAGCATAGTAAATGCATACAACATTATACAACAAATAAATATCACGGTTCAACTCTAATTTCTTCTTACAAGGGTTAATCATAGGTTAACTTGAATCTACACCTATACTAAACAATTCCACATAAAATTGATCACCTAACATGGATTAAAATTCAATTGGTCATCATCAACATGAACAAAAGAAAATCCAACATGAAATTCATAAAGAAATCCATACACTTGAACTTTGAAAAGAGATTCTTCGGATTCATGGACGAAAGGAGTTCATGAATGAACACTATGAATTCCTGGTAGTGAGTTTCTTGAAATTCTTAAACTTGAAGAATTTGAATCTATTAGTTCTTGAGGAAGATTTGAATTTTGTTGCTTAAGGATTTATCTTAGGGAGAAAACCCTAATTTTAATGTTATGGAAGAATAATGAAATTATGAGCCTTGGTCGGATATTACTAGGTGGTAAAAGATGAAAATGCCCATTTAAAATTACATAAAAATTCATTGAACGGAACTTGCGATGGCTCGTATGAAGGTCTACCGCTTGATCGACGGTCCTTCATTTCGACCGTTATAGGTGGACCAGGATAAGGACTCACTGCCTAAGTAGCAATGTCTTGGGCGACGGTCCATCCCAAGTTCAACGATTCATCAACTTATCTGTTACACCTTATCCAGAAGGTCACCTCACTACCTTGGATGCGACGGTCAAGGCGACGGTCCATCGCTAGGTCGATGGTCTGTCAACCTGGTCGTCGCACCAGGGCGATTCTGATAGCTCTAAGTAAATCGTCCATAATTTTTTACTCCGATACTCGATTTGGACCAAATTGGTATCGTTGGAAAGCTAATTCAATTTTCCACTTGATTATAAGTGAAAATATTATAACTTCCACATATACAAAAAAATGGATTTATATTTCAAAGCAAGTTTTAACATTCTCGAGATAAATTCCAAGCTATTAAAAAGTACAGGGTATTACAATATCTCCCCCTTGAATACAGTCATCCTTGAATGAGAATGAGAGAGGGGACAATATAAACTGACATACATAATGAACATGAAAAATTGGAACATGATCTCATGACTGACAAGACTGATACCTGAATATATCATACTGAACATGCATATCTGATGAATGCGTAACTGATTCATATATACATGACTGAGTCTTCTAATAAACTAAATTTCTCACAATGAGAATGCATGTCTGATGCATAATAATATAATTGAACTGATACATGAATGCATGACTGAATATGCAATGGTATTTAATTTCAATTTTTTAATGAAATCCTGAACATGAACTGTATACCAAACTTGTAACTGAACCTGAACATGAAACTGAAAATTTTAAGGAGTACTGTTACCTTGAGCTTGATCTGAGTTGACAGAGAAGAGGTGAGGATACTTAGTATGCATTTCTGTTTCTATTTCCCAAGTATCTCTCTCAACAGACTAATTTTGCCAAAGAACTTTAACTAGAGGGACTTCTTTGTTCCTAAATCTATGAGTCTGATAGTCTAGGATTTCTACTGGAATCTCTTTATAAAAGAGGTTGTTCTGAACATCTATGCTCTGAATAGGTACTACAACGGTTGGGTCACCTATGCACTTCTTGAGAAAAGATACATGGAATACTCGATGAACTAAGGCTAGATATTAACTCAATTCAACTTCATAAGCTACCTTGCCTAAACGACTAATAATTTTAAAAGGATCGATATAACGGGGACCGAGATTTCCTATCTTGTTGAATCTCTTCACTCCCTTTATGGGAGAGATATTTAGGTAGACATAATCACCAATCTCAAACTTGAGATCCTTTCTGCGCACATCTGCATAAGACTTCAGTAGGCTCTAAGAATCCCAGAGTCTTTCTCTGATCAACTGGACTTTCTCTTCAGCGTCGAACACTAAGTCAGGCCCTATAACTGAGACTCACTAACTTTAAACTAACCGATTGGATATCAGCATCTCCTACCATAGAGAGCTTCTAATGGAGCCATCTGAACACTGGAATGATAGGTGTTATTGTATGTAAACTAAATCTAAGGCAACTGGTCATCCAAACTACCCTTGTAATCAATTACACACGCCCTTAGCATATCTTCTAGGATCTGAATGGTCCTTTTTGCTTGACCATCTGTTTGAGGAGGAAAGCATGTACTGAGATGAACTTGTGTACCATGACCCTTTTGGAATGCTTTCCAGAAATAAAAGGTGAACTGGGTACCTCTATATGAGTTAATGGATAGCGGAACACCGTGCAATATGACCAACTCTCTGATGTAGAGTTGGGCATAATCCTTGGATGAATAAGAGGTATGGATTGGAAGGAAATAAGATGATTTGGTTATTCTATCTATAATGACCCAAACTGAATCATGCTGGCGATGAGTACAAGGAAAACCCATCACAAAGTCCATGTTCACTTCTTCCAACTTCCAAGTAGGAATAATAAACTAGGATTCTGATGCTCTATCTTAACCTGCTGACATATAGAGAACTTAGACATAAACTCTTCAACATCTCTCTTTATCCCACTTAACCAATAGATTTCCCGCAAGTCGTGGTACATATTTGTGGACCCTGGATGAATAGAGTAGCGCGGGCCATGTGCTTCAGAAAATATTCACTACCTTAAGTCATCTATACCTAGAACACACAGGCGATCCTGATAACGCAAAACACCATCTATCCATTGGAAGAAAACCTCTACGTTCAGATCCTTGAATGACTCTTTTAACTTGAAAAGGCTGGGATCTCTATCTTGTTTTTTCTTCACCTCGGAAACTAGAGATGATTTTGAACTACACAGAACCCATACATCACCCCCTTGTTAATCGATTAAGCGAATGCCTAGTCTGGCAAGCTCAGGGACTTCCTGAGCTAAATTTTTGTACTGTCCTCAACATGAGCAACATTACCCATGGACAGTCTACTGAGAGCGTGGGATACTACACTTTCCTTTCCTGGATGATAAAGAACACTTTTGTCATAATTTTTCAAGATCTCTAATCAGCTTCTCTGACGATGATTGTGATCTCTCTAAGAAACGACATATTAAAGGCTCTTATAATCTGTGAACACATCCACATGACCACCATATAGATAATGCCTCAAAATCATTAAGGCAAAAACTACGACACTAACTCAAGATCATGAGTAGGATAATTCTTTTCATAAGGTTTAAGCTATCTGGAGGCGTAGGTTATGACCTTACCATGATGCATGAGGACCAAACCTAAACCTACTCTGGATGCATCACAATACACTACAAAACCATCTGAACTATCTGGAAAAGCTAGGATTGGAGATAAAATGAGTCGAGTCTTCAGCTCCTAAAACTCTTCTCGCAGGGATCTGACCAAAGAAACTTGACTTTCTTCTGAGTCAATCTGGACATAGGGGATGAAACAGAATATAATCCCTCAAAAAACACCTGTAATAGCTAGCCAAACCCAAGAAACTCCAAATATATGATGGAGAGACAGATCTGGTCCAGTTTCTTACTCCTTCAGTCTTTTGAGGATCTACTATAATGCCATTACCTGAAATGATATGTCCAAGGAATGCTACTCACCTTAGCCAAAATTTGCACTTATCGAATTTGGGGTTCATATGAATTCATGGGGTTCTTCTGCATGAACAATACTGACTAACTGAGATCGTGAAAACATGAATACCTGTATTTGACAGTTCTGAATATGGTGGAACTAGCTGAGTTTTGTACTGTATCTGATTTGAATGTATCTAAAAGTTCTAAATTTTGTAGAAATATATGAGTTCTATTACTGAGACTGAATAACTGTATCTGACAGTCCTGATTTTTGTAGCTGAAACTATGGGAAGTATTTATCTAACCAATATGCCCATAATACGCCATTATGGCTGAATTGGTGTGCAATTTTAAACACCAATTAAAAGGGTGTCAATACCACGCCATTGGTAAGCAAAATCTATGAGTAACCCTTATATAATAGATAACTCTAGAGAGACCGGTGGGAAACCTCATATAACATGTTAAGCCACCTCATCTACCCTAATATAGCAGGCTATGATGTATCAACCTATAATGGCTACATAGTTCTAGAATGAAAGGCTTGCTTCTAATAATCACACCCTCATATAACAGTCGAGTTCCCATCCTTTGGTCTACTCGATGCAAATTTCTACTTCCTTCTGAATAGACACTGAACATGATTAACTGAATGTACTGGACTGAGTTAACTGACTTCCATTGACTGATGGAATATTACTGAAGTCTGATAACTGACTAAGATTTTCTGAAGTTACTGAGTTTTCCTAAGTCATGAGACTGACTGAATTCTACTGAACATGGCTTGTCTGAGAGTATCTTTAGAACATGACATAAGCCCTAGGCATACAACTAAATTGTTGGGTACAAGTACCCCAAGATCTTGATGGAAAGAAACTGACAAAGCATGACTTTCTTGAATACACGACCAGCATCACAATCCATAATTCATTTATTGAGGCTTATCACCAAACATGTGATATACATAAAATTGTACATACATTAGGATTGCATAATATCATACTAGTTGGACACTTTTCCTTTGCATAAGAATTTAATCAAACACATGGTAAGCATAGTAAATGTATACAACATTATACAACAAATAAATATCACGGTTCAACTCTAATTTCTTCTTACAAGGGTTAATCATAGGTTAACTTGAATCTACACCTATACTAAACAATACCACATAAAATTGATCACCTAACATGGATTAAAATTCAATTGGTCATCATCAACATGAACAATAGAAAATCCAACATGAAATTCATAAAGAAATCCATACACTTGAACTTTGAAAAAAGATTCTTGGGATTCATGGACGAAAGGAGTTCATGAATGAACACTATGAATTCCTGGTAGTGAGTTTCTTGAAATTCTTGAACTTGAAGAATTTGAATCTATTTGTTCTTGAGAAAGATTTGAATTTTGTTGCTTAAGGATTTCTCTTAGGGAGAAAACCCTAATTTTAATGTTATGGAAGAATAATGAAATTATGAGCCTTGGTCGGATATTACTAGGTATATAAATGGGTGGTAAAAGATGAAAATTCCCATTTAAAATTACTTAAAAATTCATTGAACGGAACTTGCGATGGCTCGTACGAAGGTCCACCGCTTGATCGACAGTCCGTCATTTCGACCGTCATAGGTGGACCAGGATAAGGACTCACTGCCTAACTAGCAATGGCTTGGGCGACGGTCTGTCCCAAGTTCAACGATTCATCAACTTGTCTGTGACACCTTATCCAGAAGGTCACCTCACTACCTTGGATGCGACGGTCAAGGCAACGGTCCATCACTAGATCGACGGTCCGCCAACCTGGTCATTGCACCAGGGCGATTCTGATAGCTCTAAGTAAATCGTCCATAATTTTTTACTCCGATACTCGATTTGGACCAAATTGGTATCGTTGGAAAGCTAATTCAATTTTCCACTTCATTATAAGTGAAAATATTATAAATTTCACATATACAAAAAAATGGATTTATATTTCAAAGCAAATTATAACATTCTCGAGATAAATTCCAAGCTATTAAAAAGTACAGGGTATTACAATATCTCCCCCTTGAATACATTCATCCTTGAATGAGAATGAGAGATAGGGGAAAATATAAACTGACATACATAATGAACATGAACAATTGGAACATGATCTCATGACTGACATGACTAATACCTGAATATATCATACTGAACATGCATATCTGATGCATGCGTAACTGATTCATATATACATGACTGAGTCTTCTGATAAACTAAATTTCTCACAATGAGAATGCATGTCTGATACATAATAATATAATTGAACTGATACATGAATGCATGACTGAATATGCAATGGTATTTAATATCAATTTTTTAATGAAATCCTGAACATGAACTATATACCAAACTTATAACTGAACCTGAACATGAAACTAAAAATTTTAAGGAGAACTGTTACCTTGAGCTTGATCTCAGTTGACAGAAAAGAGGTGGGGATACTTAGTGTCCATTTCTGTTTCTGTTTCCCAAGTATCTCTCTCATCAGACTAATTTTCCCAAAGAACTTTAACTAGAGGGACTTCTTTGTTCCTCAATCTAGGAGTCTGATAGTCTAGGATTTCTACTGGAATCTCTTTATAAAAGATATTGTTCTGAACATCTATGCTCTGAATAGGGACTACAACAGTTGGGTCACCTATGCACTTCTTGAGCAAAGATACATGGAATACTCGATGAACTAAGGCTAGATATTAAGGCAATTCAACTTCATAAGCTACCTTTCCTAAACGACTAAGAATTTTAAAAGGATCAATATAACGGGGACCGAGATTTCCCTTATTACTGAATCTCTTCACTCCCTTTATGGGAGAGATATTTAGGTGGACATAATCACCTATCTTGAACTTGAGATCTATTCTGTGCACATCTGCATAAAACTTCAGTAGGCTCTAAGAAGCCCAGAGTCTTTCTCTGATCAACTGGACTTTCTCTTAAGAGTCGAACACTATGTCAGGCCCTATAACTGAGACTCACTAACTTCGAACTAACCTATTGGATATCTGCATCTCCTACTATAGAGAGCTTCGAATGGAGCCATCTGAACACTGGAATGATATGTGTTATTATTTGTAAACTCAATCTAAGGCAAGTGGTCATCCAAACTACCTTTGAAATCAATTACACACGTCCTTAGCATAACTTCTAGGATCTGAATGGTCCTTTTTTCTTGACCATCTGTTTGAGAAGGAAAGCAAGTACTGAGATGAACTTGTGTACCAAGGCCCTTTTGGAATGCTTTCCAGAAATGAAAGGTGAACTGGGTACCTCTATATGAGATAATGGATAGCGGAACACCGTGCAATCTGACCAACTCTCTGATGTAGAGTTTGGCATAATCCTTGGATGAATAAGAGGTATGGATTGGAAGGAAATAAGATGATTTGGTCATTCTATCTATAATGACACAAACTGAATCATGCTGGCGATGAGTACAAGAAAAACCCGTCACAAAGTCCATGTTTACTTCTTCCAACTTCCAAGTAGGAATACTAAACTAGGATTCTGATGCTCTATCTTAACCTGCTGACATGTAGAGAACTTATACATAAACTCTTCAACATCTCTCTTCATCCCACTTTACCAATAGATTTCCTGCAAGTCGTGGTACATATTTGTGGACTCGGGATGAATAGAGTAGCACGGGCCATGTGCTTTAGAAAAGATTCACTGCCTTAAGTCATCTATACCTAGAACACACAGGCGATCCTGATAACGTAAAACAACATCTATCCCTTGGAAGAAAACCTATACGTTCAGATCCTTGAATGACTCTTTTAACTTGAAAAGGTTGGGATCTCTATCTTGTTTTTTCTTCACCTCGGAAACTAGAGATGATTCTGAACTACACAGAACCCATACATCACCCCCTTCTGAATCGACTAAGAGAATGCCTAGTCTGGCAAGCTCAGGGACTTCCTGAGCTAAATTTTTGTACTGTCCTCAACAAGAGCAACACTACCCATTGACAGTCTACTGAGAGCGTAGGACACTACGCTGTTCTTTCCTGAATGATAAACAACACTTTTGTCATAATCTTTCAAGATCTCTGACCATTTTCTCTGACGAAGATTGTGATCTTTCTAAGAAACGACATATTAAAGGCTCTTATAATCTGTGAACACATCCACATGACCACCATATAGATAATGCCTCAAAATCTTTAAGGCAAAAACTATGACAACTAACTCAAGATCATTAGTAGGATAATTCTTTTCATAAGGTTTAAGCTATCTGGAGGTGTAGGTTATGACCTTACCATGATGCATGAGGACCAAACCTAAACCTACTCTGGATGCATCATAATACACTACGAAACCATCTGAACTATCTGGAAGAGCTAGTACTGGAGATGAAATGAGTCGAGTGTTCAGCTCCTAAAACTCTTCTCGTAGGGATCTGACCAAAGAAACTTGACTTTCTTCTGAGTCAATCTGGACATAGGGGATGAAACAGAAGAAAACCCCTCAAAAAACACCTGTAATAGCTAGCCAAACCCAAGAAACCCCTAATATATATAGAGAGATAGGTCTGGTCCAGTTTTTTACTGCTTCAGTCTTTTGAGGATATACTCTAATGCCATTACCTGAAATGATATGTCCAAGGAATGCTACTGACCTTAGCCAAAATTTGCACTTATCGAATTTGGCACTCAACTGATAATCTCTGAGTATTTGAAGTATGATATTGAGATGGTCTGCATGATTACGCTCACTGCGGGAATAAAAGAGAATATCATCTATGATAACTATGATGAACATGTCCAAGTACTCCTTGAATACATGGTTCATCATGTCTATTAAAATTGTTGGGGTATTAGTAAGACCAAGGGACAAGACTAGGAATTTGATGTGACGATACCGTGTATAAAAGGCTATTTTCGAAATGTCACATTCTCTGACTCTGAGCTGATGATAGCCTGATCTGAGGTCTATTTTAGTGAAATATCTGGCACCCTGAAGTTGGTCAAACAAGTCATCAATTCTAGGAAGAGGATACTTGTTCTTGACTGTGACTTTATTGAGTTGACCATAACTAATACACATTCTGAGAAAACTGTCTTTCTTGGGTACAAATAAAACGGGTGCACCCTATGGGGACATGCTGGGCCTGATGAATACCTTATCTAAGATATACTTCAACTTCTCTTTCAATTCTTTGAGTTATGCTGGTGCCATTCTACATGGTGGAAAAGATATAGGCTGAGTATCTGGAAGAAGATCAATGCCAAAGTCTATTTCCCTTTTGAGAGGAGTCCCTGGAAGATTTCGGGAAAGACATCTGAATATTTATTGACTACTGGGAATGAATCAAGACTGGTATTTTTGGAACTGGTGTCCTTAACGCGAACAAGATTATAAACACATCTTTTAGATATCATTTTACGTGCCCGAAGGTAGGAAATGAGTTGACCTCTGAAAGATGAAGTGCTACCCCTCCACTCTAGGACAAGTTTATTCAGAAATAGGAACTGGACTATTCTGTTTCTACAATCGACTGTGGCATACCAGGAATAAAGCTAATCCATGCCGAGAATGGTATCAAAATAAATCATCTCTAATTCGAGTAAGTCTGCCAAAGTAACTTTCAAAGATATCATAACCGGAAAGTTCCTGTATACTAGTCGGGCTATAATGGTTTTACCCACTTGGGTAGAGAATGAAAAGGTCTCTGCTAGAATTTAAGGACTAAATCAGAAGTCAACTGTTATAAATGTAGTAACAAAAGACAAAGAAGCTTCTGGATCTAGCAAAGCAAAACCATGCACTGAAAGGTCTGTAACGTACCAATAACAACATCTAGAGAATTTTCCTGATCTTTCCAATACTGGAGAGCATAAAGTCTATTAAAGCGTTGCCCACTAGTAGCGCTGGAGGTGGCACCTTGCTGATTTAGATGAACAAACTGAGCTTGGGAATGTTTCTGCTGACCCTGAGGACCTGGCGGAGGACAGTCTCTGACTCTGTGTCCTAGCTTGCCATACCTAAAATAAATACCACTACTAGCTCTGTATATACCCTGATGGTTCTTACCACAAGTCTGGCAAGAAAGGATAGGCGCGGGCACTACTAGCACTTCCCTGAGACTTAGAGCCTGGTGCTCTATCTTTGTTACCATCCCTGAACTTAGGAGATGGAGCACTAGCTGAGAAAGGAGATGGAAATGATAACTTAGGATAAAACTAAGAACGGTTTCCTCTTTTTAATTTGGGTTGAGTAAACTTGAAACTATCTGTCCTTGCTGTCTTATTCTGCTTCTCCCTAATCTTAATATTTTTATCCTCTATCTGTTTAGCATGAGTCATAAGCCTGGCTAAAGTCATTTCACTATTCAACATCGCAGATCTACACTATTATTTAGCCTACAAACAATCTTAATCATCTTAGCCCGGCTGCCTGCAACCACATGAGGACCATATCTGGATAATTGAGTAAACTTAAGAGAATACTCTCTCACCATCATGTTTCATATCCTTAGGTTGATGAAGTATAATACCTTAGCTTCTATTAGCTCTATGGGAAAGAACCTCTCTAAGAATGCGGTAACAAACTCCTCCCACTCAATAGGCCCTACATTATCTGGCCTTTCTAACTTCCACTGTATGTACTATGTGTGAGAAACGTCCTATAACTGATATGCAGCTAGCTCAGCACTCTTAATAGTTTATAACCCCATAACGTCAGTAACCTTCTGAACCTGATCAATGAATTCCTGAGGGTTTCTAGTATGCGGAGTTTTAGTTCACTCAGCAGCACGAATCATGTTCCATGAAATCATGAACTCCAAACTCAGGTCATGCATCTCATGACTCATGTACCCATGGCTTACGGTATGTTCAGTTCCAGGTTCTCATGCTACACCTCTAATGATCAGCGAATTCTTATTATGTCATGTATGTCCTCAGTTCAAACCTCTCTTATGAATTCATATCATTGATACTTTATTCCGTAGGCCTCAGTTGAATGTCAAAGTTACTCTTTCATGTTTTAGGTCCTCATGTTCTAACTAGTAACCTCTCATTATGTCATGATTAGTTTAAATTTATGTGTGTTTTCTTGGGCTAGTGCATGAAAGTTTTTTGGATAGAGGTTTAAAGAAAATAAGAAAGATGTTTTTCTGGTGGTTTGCCTACAAGTTCATGTGTTGTTATGAAGATAGGCTTGAAAGTCATGTTGGTGTGTAAGAGGAATGTCTAGTTGACAATAATATTTCTGTATAATTCAGTCTGTATATCCAGCAATCCAGTCTAGCAGTCAGACATATAAGTTCCAATGGATTTCCATTTTTCCATCTAGTCATACTATTCAAAATTCTCATAAATATATCTTTTCTGAGAGGTAATTCATTTTCCTCCATGTAATTTGTAAATTTACAACTGTTCATGAATCATGTATCAGTTCCAGATCCCATATATTCAGTCATCTTTTAGTCTGTAAGTTTCTCGTGCATCATCTCAGTCTTTCCTTAGTATTTCAGCCAAGTCAGTATCATTTAGGGGATGAAGTATCCCAAGGGGGAGATGTATTGTAATACCCTGAGTATTCCTGTCCTAAAACTTACATTTTTCTTCACGAAATAGGATCGATCTTGAAGTAATAGTTACTCATCAGTTGACTCTCTCATTTCTATCCCAACCTTACAATGATTCTTATGTCATTACATTTATTTAAGAAATCAGATCAGTTCATGCTATTCAGTCATGTATCAAGTTTCAGAATCAGTTATGCAATCATGTTCCAAATCATCCCTTTTTAGAATATGATCTCTGTTGCCTTCGTACAGTACTCTTAGTCTAACCAGTCTCATTCAAGGACAAATATTCCCAAGGGGGAGATAATGTAATACTCCGCATTTTTGGGCTAGTCTTTGAACCATCGTTTATACGTGTATAAGCTATGATCTAAATGATTTCCATCGAAATATGAGTTTATAGATCTTTATCCTCATGTTTTATTTGCTTTTGAGGTGAAAAATGTTCATAAGAATCACTTAGAACCAAGTTGAGCTTAGAGCCTTTGATTCGTCCAAAGTTTGGCATTTGATTCTACAAGGGTCTCCTTTAAACGTGTAAAAGCTTTTATATACGTACAATTTTTCATCCTAAGATCCACTAAATTATAGATTATTGAATTAGCTTTTCAATGATACAAATATCTCCAAAATACAATACCCGAGTAAAAAGTTATGGTATTTTTGTGTGATGCAGTAAGCCAACGCGTTAGCAATGAGACGTATCGGCCAGCGCATTATGGAACTGTTTCACACGTTAATTCAATTTTTAAAGGATATAGGGGCACTTTGGTCGCTTCCCATTCACCCAAATCCACCCATAAAACTTAATTTTAGCTCCTAAAATAAATATACACTCAATTATTCATCTTTACTCACAAAGAAAAACCCTAGCCTCCTCAAGAACACCAAGAACTTCATCAATTTTTCTTCAAGAAAAGCAAAAACTCAAGTTTACTAATTAAAGAATACTTTCAATAATGTGTTTATCCTTCATGATTAAAGCTTTAAAGTATGTGGCAGTTCATCCATGGGTCCTCTTTCACCAATAGAGCCCAAAAACTCTTTTCTTCTAATTAAAGAATGAATCTTCCATTACTATGGTATTTTGTATGTTCAAGAAAGATTGAATTTCATTTTTTCATGGTCTTTTTAATAAAATTAAGCCCATGTATGATTACATGAAAAAATTTAAATTCCTCATGCCATGAATTAGAATTTCTCATACTTTATTCAAGTAAATACCATGATACATCCTAAATTAATGTTGTTTACCAATATTCTCATGTTTTAAGTTCATAATTTCCAATGTTTGATGAAATTACCATATCACGTTACGTCAATTCCAAGATGAATCCCAAAGCTATGAACTTTACCACGTAACTCTATTGTTCCCTAATGTTTAAGATTCTTACGTTCAAGCTATGATCTTTCCATGTTTTGATGAAACACTCATGTCCTATTTTAAGCGAATTACATGTGAATTCCCCAATTTATGATCTTAGTGATGTAATCATGCTATGCTCCCATGTTTAAGATATTTCCATGTCCAAGTTCATGATCCCTATATGTTTGTTGACTTACCCCATATTAGAGTATTAATCTCCACGTTCTTGATAGAATGCCTATATGAATTAAATAGGGAAATCATGACATATTACCATGTTTTTTCATTCATGTAAAAGTCCATAACCTCCAATTCTTTGATAAAATATCTCTTTGGATGAATTGTGAATAATTGACTATGGCTATGCTTTTCAATATCATGCTACACTTTACTTTTCATGCTATTGAGTCCGCGGCTATTCAATACCCAAAAATCTAGTTGTTGACCTAAAGCTACACTAGTTACAGGAAAGTCTAAGAAACATCACGATCAGTAGTATTCAGCCAGTACAAAACTCAGTGTATTCATGCAGCTACCAGAACTCAATGAACTCAATCTAGTTCAGTGAGTGAACACGATCAGTAATAGTTCAGTCCAACCTAGTATATTTTAGAAATCAGATGAGTGTTTATTCAGTTGAGAGTAGGATTCAGCACCGAGTGAACCCAAAGATGGGGACTCACCTACTAGTAGAGGGTGTGATCCTTATAAGCATTCTTTGTCTTCCTGAACTACGTATCCAGCGTAGGTTAAGATAACAACCTACTAGATTGACAGTTGATGAGGTGTTTTACCCACCATATTGAGGGTACCACCATTCTCATTAAGAGTACCTTCCAGATTGAGGGTGACTCTTCATCTTATCTTTACCCATGGCATGGTATAGACACCATTCTATCTAGGGTTATAGGTTAGACCCCAATTAGATCTGGGAGGGGCATATCGGTTAGATGATTACTTCCCATAGTTTGGGTTTTAAACTTAGATAAGTTCTACAGAATTAGGGCTGTCAGAAATAGTTACCCTATTATCAGTAACTCAGTTATTAGTAATCGTAGCTATTAGTTACTTAGTTATCAAAATTCAGCATTCAGTTCAAGTATGAGTCTCAGTTACAAGCTTAGTTACAGTCTCAGTCACAGTCTCAGTCGAGTAATCAGATCAGAAACTCAGTTCAATTTTAGGTTTGCTTGTCCATAGTGTATAGTTATCAGTTATTTAGTTATAAGTATTTTAGCACATAAATTTACAGACTATTTCAAAATCATGTTATATGTTTTGTCTTGCATTCTTAAATAATACAGTTTTCTAGAATTCCTGCCTAGTTATCTCATGTTACTCAGTAAGTCCTTACGTCATATGCATAATAGTCTATAGTTTCATTCCAGTTATTCAGTCTATTTATAGTTTAGTCCTACATGCCTAGTATTTAGTTATCATACATTCAGTTAATCAGATAAATTAGTATATTTATGCATTCTTGCTTAGTGTGATTGTATATTTAGATCCTCAGTTTATGTCAGTCTCCATCACATAGTTGCAGACCCAGTATTCATACAGTATCAATGTTTTATCATATTCCACCTTTAGTTATACTTATATCATTAAATCAATTTTATAGAAATTAAGTGTAGATATTCAACATCTTATCAAAGAATGTTTGTGACTCATGCTTTAAGATATTTCAGTTTTAAGTTTATTCTAGCCTATTGATGAGTCACTTACACTTATTATGCATGTTTTACGATTATGAGTCACCCTGCATACTCAGTACATTCTAGAAGTACTGATCCACATATATGTCTATGTGCTACTTTGTTTCATAATGTAGGTATCAGTTATAGCCTACACATCATGACCAAACAGTTGCAGATGCCTGCCAACGAGTGATGAGTTCTCCTACTTCGGGAACTCCAAAAAATTTTAGTTCATGTATAGTTCATTTATTTCCATGTGTATTGATTAGTGGTACTTTCAGGTATGTCCCAACTATCTATAGTTAGTATAGTAGAGGCTTCGTCGATGTCAGTCAGAGTCAGTCATGTAAATTTTAGTTTCATCCTTTAAATTTATCAGATTGTAAAGCTTTATCAGCATTGTATTTAATTTATATTGTCCGTATGATTATATTTTCGGATAGAAGAATAGCTATTTATTTTTTTATAATTCAGTTGCTTAATAGTATGCTAGTTCATGGGTTAGATTGGCATCACTTATGGTTTCAATCACCGTGTGACGACTAGAGGGTAGTCTCGGGTTGTTACAGCTGGTCAAGGGTATAATCCCAACATAGGTTGATCCTGGTACCTTATATGTTAGTGGAAACTTAGGGGCATAATCCTAGCATAGGTTGATCCCAATGTTTATTTGTGGGTGGCAGCTCAGGGCATAAGCCTAACATAGACCGATGCTGATTTGTCTAATTACCACTGATTAGCTAGTAATTAACAATATATGTATTACAAAGATTATCAAGTAAGAAGGGTAAAAATTAAGAAAAGAATATAGTGTACCTTGTCGCACAAGTATATATATAAGGGTGGTCTACTAGCACCATTTATACACTTGTATCAGATTTTGATTGAACTTTTATATCATGTGTTGTTACATTCAACCTTACGTAATCGGTATATATTTTCGTTCTGATGTCCCTTATAGGGGAACTTTATTTCATGCTACAAGCTTAGGTGCTTCGCTAATACGCCTTCATAGTAGGATCCCAGAATATCAAGCGGCTATTGGTGAGCTCCAGATTGATTTGGGGATTTTTGAGTCTATTTTAAATATTTTGGTATTGTACAGAAGTTAAGAGTATGGAGGGGGGTTTTCCAGATCTAAACTAGGTGTCTATGTATCTTTTATAGGCTTTGTAGAGTAATGTTAAGTTAAGCATGATAGTGACTTATCTTTTAGATGTTATGGCCTCAATGGCCAAGTCTGGTATATATAGTTTTGGGCTTACTGTTTATTTCTCATCAATGCATTATATTCAAGTATGGTAACACCTTTGGTTATTATAGTTACATGCATAAGAAGTACAATGTTATGGATTGGTTCTCTCAGGCTTCTACGGCTATGGGTGCACACATTAAGTTTACATATGTTGTATTATTATACGTTATATTGGTATTTTATCTACGATAAGGGACAATTAGAGTGGTACAGTAAATATGTGTAACTTAATATCTTTAAGGCTTGATTATAGTGAAAATTTAAATAAGACCACGTGGGATAACAATAAGGGAAATTAAGTGAGCTTGATTATTTATTAAAGTCATAAACATTTTGATTTCAATAAAGAAAAGGATTAAATGGTGAAGTATGGCTTGGTTGGATTGGTAATTAGTATAAATGAATCCCTTGAGTCATGAGAAGACATATGTGAGAAAATGTGGTTAGGTAAAGAATAAGGGTTTCTATTAGAAGTAGATAGGGAATATTAGAGAATAATGTGAAAAATGTGATGTTAGGATGAGGAATAGAGAAAATGGGTTATCGCGTGAACTTGGATTATGGAAGGTATGTAGGGGTGTACTATATATGATGGTTGTGAATACATATGCATATAATAAGGACTAATTAACATGATCTATGATTTTGATGTAATAATTAAGCTTGCTTGACTTGTGCTTGGTCATGAACCCAACACTTATGGTTTTCTATTTGCATGAGTTATAATTTACTGATTTCATGCAAACATTAATATGCAATGTTATGATATAGTGGGATGATAGGTTGTGCATCATGTTGATACATATATAATTTTTGTGATATATATAAGTCGGGTATCATGCTGGTACAGATATGAAATTTCATTATAATGGGTTAGGTACCATGCTAGAAATAATATGACTTATTTTGTTAATAGGTTGGGTACCATGCCGATAATTATGCGGAAACTTTCCATAAGGTTCGAAACTGTATATAAATACTAAGTACGGTACATCAATACAAAAATTGAACATTTGGCTATAAATACTCTGGTCTGTCGTCAAACAATGAGGACTCACCACTAAGTCTGATACCGATAGATTGGATGCTAAGAATTATCGGGAGCCCATGTGTCTGAAACTATGATATAAGACATCATACAACAATAGAAAGGTATGCGTCAGTACTCTGAATGTACTGGTATTGTAAGTGAGGTAGGCTGAGATGCATGGGTTCATATGCATGAACAATACTGAATGTATAACATGAGTATAACGGAATGAGAGTACATGCATGAATACATAAACTATAACTGAGGTTGTGATAACACTGAATACTGAGTTTTGAATTTACTAATTTACTGATATCTAAATTTACTGATACAATATTACTATTTACCTGGTGGCTATATCTGATAGTCCTGATTCTGTGGAACTATTTTGAGTTTTGTATCTAGAATGCGGGTGATTGCTCACTCTTCTCCGCAATAATATTTTTTTCCTAAGAGGTATGTTATGGATTACTTTATATAAACTAGACTTAGGCTAGATACATCAAACAATAATAATAATGTCAGGAATTTCATTCATTTGACCTTTGGGCATGAAGGTTTGATAAGGGACACATCTAAAAATAAAATTAGGGTAAGATATAATGTATTATTGTATGTTATATCGTTATATTAGTTGTGATAAGGGACATATTTATTTCTAGAGAAAATGCACGTAGGTTAGTTTCTTTCAAGGATTGAATATAGTAGAAAGTTAAATAAGGTCATGAGGGATAGAAAAAGGGGAAATTGAGGAAACTAGATCAATCCTCAAACAACAACATACCAAGTATATTCCAACAAATTGGGGCCTAGGGAGTGTGAGTGTACGCAGTTCATATAACTTCCTCAAATATGAGATAGAGAGGCTATTTCTGATAGACCAAATCCTCAAAAAAGAACAATATAAGATAACGAAAAGTAGTAGTAATAAAGGTAAAAGAACAACATATAATAGGATTATCAAACTCAATAAACCATAAACAAGATACAACAAGTATCACAACTAAAAATACCAAACCCTAAACTCCGACTAACCTTCTACCCTAATATGCCTCCTTCATAACTTTCTATCCAGGGTCATGGCCTCATTAAGCTAGAGCTACTCCATATCATTTCTAATCACCTCCCTTCAATATTTCTTTGGTCTACCACTACTACGCTTGAAACCATCCTTGCCCAACCTCTCATATAGATGTGTGAGCAGATGCTAACATATTTGAGACTTTTAACTCTAAATGATTGTGAAGACATAAGCAACTTTTTTTTTTTGATTGTTTTTATTGTTTTAATGCATATACATGTGATCGGGGAGGAAACCAAAGAAAAGAAGAATAAATCAATTGAAATTTGGTGTGAATAAGATAAAGTATGGATGACGCCTTTTCTGAAGCGTCGTCAAACATGGGACAGGCTGTCAAAGTTGCCGTCAAGCTTAGACATAACCTGAGGAGTTGAGATGAAATATAATGATGTTTCTGAAGCACCGTCAAAGATGTGATGTGGCATCAAAATTGTCGTCAACCTAAAACAGATCATGCTGATTTCCAGTGAGGATATGACAATATTTTTCACGCGCCGTCACATTTTTGACACGCCGTCAGATTTGCCGTCAGAAGAATCTGAAGATAATAATTCACTGGAATCTTTAATGACATCTTGCACATGCCGTTAGACATTTTACACGCCATCAAGATCGCCGTTTTCTATTACAAAGAGAAAACTAAAACCTTCATTTTTGTTTCCTTATTTAGAATTAAGTATTTATAGTACTTTTAGGGTTTTGAGTATAATTCATCTATTATTGAGGAGAACAGATGTTATTCTTTCCACCATATCTCAAGAACAATATTTGAGTGTCTTTCCATATGATTCAAATACAAGTTCACTTTCAATTTCATTTATCATTGTAAGTTAATCCTTTCAGTTATGAATTCAAATTGCATGTTTGTTTCATGCTTCATGAGTAGCTAAACTCTTTTAACCTATATAATGGAATATAGGGTTAGTTTATGATAAGGTGTTAAATAATCAAGGTTTAATAAGTGTTAGGATTTCTTGATAATTTTGAGATTATAATTTATGCCTGTTGGTTGCAAACAATAGGTGTACCTACTTTGGTTTTCTTGAGAAAGAAATCATAAACAGTAGGATGTGAATTATCAACAGGGACTCGGAAAGGCTTCGTTTAATAATCAGCGTTGTAACCAAGTTGACTAACCTAGGGTAAAATCTGGGCAGTCAGTTGCGATTCCCTAAGTCCGAGAGGATTTGGAAATTAGACGTTTGAATAGGTTAAGAGATATTTGAGCATACCATCGATAAACATAGCTTGTCATCCTAACCACCATGAGAACCTTGAGTTATTTGTAGCATCTTTCATGTACCATAAACCCTAGTGAACATAATTCCGGTTATTCCATAAGCTCTTGATTACCAACAATCACTTGTTCAATCATTAAAAACCACTATTTTCTCTTTTCTCGTCAGTTGTTTGAATTTAACTTGTAGCTTTAGTTTTAAATTATTTTAATCGCCATTCACATTGTTCCTTGTGGATTCAACCCCAACTCCAAAGTTCTGTAAATATATTGACGACGACCGCCTTGCACTAAATTGACGTGTAAGTTGAGCACTATAAAATATGGCACCGTTGCCGGGGAAAAATTTGGCGTATTGAGTTGGTTTGGAATTTTAGCCTATTATCTTGAATTCAAACTTGTAAATATTTGTTTTTCGTTTTCTTTTATTTTCTGTGTTAGGTAGATCTTTATTTTAGTTTACTTATTACTATGGCATCGTGGAATGAACATGATCTTGGTGGTTAGAAATCTTATCTAGATGATCCATGTCCATATTGTGATAGACCTCATACTTGGAGAGATTGTAGATATGCTCTTCGGAGAGAGAAGTGTGTACCATATCCATCCTACCGAGAGTATGATTGCTTTTTATGTGGCGGTCGAGATGGACATTGGAGTGATTTTACAAATTCCCCCTCCTCCTATTGTGGTAACCCAAATTCTATTTTTTCTTATGTGTTTGATAGGTCTAAAGGTCAAGAACAGGATGAATGAAGCACCAAGAAGAGTGTCATTAAATCTATACTTCAACTAATATTGGTGTGTGTGGACATAACAAATGATATCATACGTGATATACATCAAGACATAAGGGAAAATAACGAGGAAAGAAGAATGATAGAGGAGATGGCTATAGAGGTCAAGCATTCAAAGAACTTTACCACATTATGTTTAGATGATATCTTTTCTGTTGAATCATTTAACATAATGGCCTAGTGTGAAGACGAAGAGCAATAATCTGATATTTATGATGAGCTTGATGTTGAGAAACCCTCAGTGATTTCCCAACCAACCGAACCATTTATGAATGAAGATGCCAAAGATGAGGAGATGGTACTACAGTTAAAATAAGAAATCAAGCACAATCCTTGTGAAGACTCTAGTCCATTTCGGGGTAAAAATACTAATTGGGATGCTACTCCAAAATTGAGAGTTAGTCCTCATTCGAACCACTTTTCAACATTATGCTTGGTGGATTTGATGAAAGTCGAATCACCCAAGCAGATGATGAATTTTTGAAATGAGGAGGAAAATTCTTACATTTTGGAGTATATCTTTCCAAAAGGGTATACTACAACCCCAGTCTTGAAGGCGAAGAAGCTTAAAAATGGACTTCCATTTATTGGCCTTTTAAGATCCTTATCGTTTCCCAATAATCCCACACGAAAGTTTGATGCAAAATTGGGCAAGCGGTTCAAGTCATCGAAGTGGCGTGATAGAACATTTCTTATCATGCCCTCACATTTACCCAACAGACCTAAAAGATGTAAAGATCAAAAGATGGGCCGATAATTTAAATCGTCAAAGTAGAGGTATAAAGGATTACTGGATGTTGTCGTACCGTGACACTAAATTAGGCCATTCTTGGGAGGCAACCTAAGGTATTTTGTTGTTTGTATTCGTATTTTGTGATTGGCATCAGATCTTCGCACACATGGTGCCACAGGTATATTTCTAACTCTCTTGTTTTGGTTTGACGCATTGGGGGCATTGCATGATTTTAAGTTGAGGGTGTTGGGGATACTTGTGGCTGTTGATGTCCTCCTGGGGTTTTTGTTATCATTCCTTTTTTCCCCGGAGTCTTTTTCCTAGTAGAGCCGACATGTTTAGGCGTATTGTTTTTGCGTTGTGATGTGTTGTGGTTAACTGGGAGAAAAATAAGTATCTACAACAGTTGACATATTTTTGTTGAATTTTCTTGGAATGATAACTAGCTCTCCAATTGTCTGTGTTAACTATGTGATATGCATCTGTATGTGACTACTGTGAATATTTTTATGGCATTAGTGTTGGGGACATGATAATCATTGCTAACAATTGCATGAACCAGATAGGTAGTGGCTTGTGATGTATCTTTGTGCCATGTGTGTGTGAGATACTACCTAGTTCCCTTTGTGTGTTAAATCCAGAACTTGCCTGGTTTTCTTACCTAGGTTGTAGGATAGGGGTTAGGAAAGGATCATAGGCCATTTTTTTATTTAGTCCACTTTTAGCCTAAATGACCTTCCCAGTGTGCATGAAATCCCTTGATCCCTACTTTGAGCCTTAATTTCCTATTTTTTTGAGATACCTATCACCTTCACATTAACATTGTAATGAACCCTTTTTGGACCTGGTCCTCCTTGGACATTGTGCACCTTGACTTAGGCAAACAACCTAAGTTGAGGGTGGCTATAATAGAGGTGTGTGATGCAAAATGAGTATGAACAGAGGTAGAACAAGAGAAAAGAATAAAAAGCCAGGTGCGGTGTAAAAATAATAAGAAAAGAAAAAACTGTGTAAAAGATGAGAAAAAGATAATTTGATTATTGAAAAGACCGCACCCATTTTGAGCATGTGTGATCAATAAAAGAGAGGAAGAGAAAAAGTTTAATAAGTAAAACCCCAAGCGTTTAGTGTAGTGTCAAGGAGGCGTAGTAACTTTAAATACCCTTGAATATCATACTAGCCCCTAGCCTACATTACAAGCCAAGAAAAAGTCCTATAGTGATCCTAGCTGACATGTCTGAAGACCTTGGAAATGAAAATAAGGGCAAACCTATGGAAAATGACATACAATGATTGGAACTTTATTCTGAGAGTCAGGATCTGTGGATTATCCCTATGTTAAACATTTGATGTCTGATATGAGTAAGAAAGGGATTTCTTTGTTGTGAGGGCACACTCGGTATGTTACAAGTAGCTAAATTATTTGGGTAGTGCAATGTTGGTGCATGCATGATTGTGTTGCTCAATTTATGCCATATCTTGATTCCTTTTTGTCACATTCTTGTTCTTCCATAGTATACACAGTTGAGTTTGAAATAGTTTGCCTTGGAGAAGGAAAAAATGTGTTTGAGCTTATGTGAATGATGACTGCCAATTGTACTTTGTATCTTCCTAAGTTATACTTTTGTTGCTTAAGGACAAGCAATGGTTTTAAGTTGAGGGTGTTGAGGTCTGAGCAGATGCTAACATATTTAAAGCTTTTAACGTTAAATAATTGTGAAACCTTAAGAAACTTTTTTATTTTTTGATTGTTTTTATTGTTTTAATGCAGATACAAGTCATTGGGGAGGAAACCAAAGAAAAGAAGAATAAATCAGTTGAAATCTGGTGCGAATAAGCTAAAGTGTAGCTGACGCCATTTCTGAAGCATTGTTAGACATGGGAAAGGTTGTCAAAGTTGCTGTCAAGCTTAGACAGAACCTGAGGAGGTGAGATCAAATGTGATGATATTTCGAAAGCAACGTCAAAGCTCTGATGAGGCATCAAAATTGCCGTCAACTTGAAGCAGATCATTCTGATTTCCAGTAAAGATATGACGATATTTTTCACACGCCGTCACATATTTGAAATGCCGTCAGATTTGCCGTCAGAATATTCATAAGATAACAATTCACTGGAATCTTTGATGATATCTTGCACACGCCGTCACATGTCTGACATGCCGTCTAGATCGATGTCGTCTTTTTTGAAAAGTAAACTAAAACCCTAATTTTTATTTCCTTATTTAGAATTAAGTATTTATAGAACTTTTAGGTTTTGAGCATAATTCATCTATTATTGAGGAGAACAGATGATATTCTTTCCTCCCTATCTCAAGCATAATATTTGAGTGCTTTTCCATGTGATTCAAATACAGTTCACTTTCAATTTCATTCATCATTGTAAGTTAATCCTTTTAGTTATCAATTCAAATTGCATCCTTGTTTCGTGTGTCATCAGTAGCTAAACTCTTTTAACCTAGATTATGGATCTAGGGTTAGGTCATGATAAGGTGTTAAATAATCAAGGTTTAATAAGTGTTTGGATTTTCTTGATAATTATGAGATTATAATTTATGTTTGTTGGTTGCAAACAATAGGTGTACCTACTTTGGTTTTCTTGATAAAGAAATCATAAACTGTAGGAAGTGAGTTATCAACAGGGACTCGGAAAGGCTTCGTTTAATAATCTGCGCTGTAACAAGGTTTATTAACCTGAAGTAAAATCTAGGAAGTCAGTTGTGATCCCTTAAGTCTGAGAGGATTAGGAAATTAGACGCTTGAATAGGTCGAGAGATATTTGAGTATACCATCTCTAAAGATAGCTTGTCATCCTAACCACCGTGAGAAGCTAGAGTTATTTGTAGCATCTGTCATGTACCGTAAACCCTAGTGAACATAATACCGATTATTCCATAAACTCTTGATTAACAACAATCACTTCTTCAACCATTAAAAACCTCCATTTTGTCTTTTCATGTTAGTTGGTTAAATTTAACTTGTAGCTTTAGTTTCAAATTAGTTTAATCTCCACTACATTGTTCCCTGTGGATTCGACCCCAACTCCAAAGTTGGGTAAATATATTGACGACGACCGTCTTGCACTAAATTGATGTGTAAGTTGAGCGTTATCACATACCTCCAAATTGGGGCATCCGTGCTTCTCCTCATCATATGACCGACCAATCATAACCTCGATTCCCTCATCCTAGATTCCACCAATGCTACACCTACCTTATCTTGAATAACGCCATTTCTAATCTTGTATTTCCTAGTACACCTACTCATCTACCTATGCAATCTAATTTATGCCACCTTCATCTTTTGGATGTGGGCCTTCTTAATAGGAAAACACTCAAACCTATACAACAATGTCGGTCTAACCACCACTCTGTATAAATTTCCTTTAAGTTTGGGATGTACCTTTTTTCCACATAAGCTTCCAGTGTCGGGCCTCCATTTTATCCACCCTACCTCAATACGATAAGTGACATCTTTGTCAATCTCTCTATTCTCCTGAATCATAGACCTTAGATACTTTAAACTATCTCTCTTACTTATAGAATGAGTATCAATATTAACAACTACATCATAATCATGAGACACCTCGCTGAAATTACACTCCAAATATTTTGTCTTTGACATACTCAACCTAAACCTTTTAGACTCAAGAGTTTGCCTCCAAATTTCAAATTTAGCATTAAATCCACTAACTGTCTCATCCATCCAAACTAAATAATCTGAAAATAGAAAATAATAAGTCACCTCACCTTGAATGTGTTGTATCAAAACATCCATCACCAAGGCAAAAAGAAATGTACAAAGCATTGAACCTTGATGTAACCCCATCAAGATGGGAAATTTCTCCGAGTCCCCTACCCCTAATCCTAGCCCAAATCTTGTCTCTATTGTACATATCCTTAATCTCCCTAACATATGCTATGGGTACACCACTATCCTCCAAAAACCTCCAGAAAACCTCCCTATGAACTCTATCATATGCCTTCTCTAAGTCGATAAACACCATGTGCAAATCCTTGTTCCTATCCCTATATTGCTCCAGCAGTCTCTTGATTAGATGGATGGATTTAGTAGTCGAGCACCTTGAAATAAATCCAAACTAATTTTTAGATATAGTAACAATTATCTGTAACCTCAACTCTAGCACCTGCTCCCAAACCTTCATAGTATGACTCAAAAACTTGATACCCCTATAATTGTTGCAATCTTAAATCTCGCCCTTATTCTTATATAAAGAAATCATCTTACTCCACCTCCAAGCATCTGGAATCCTTAGTATATTTAGAATTATGTTAAACAATTGAGTCAATCACTCCATAACCGCCCCTCTTGTGCACTTCCAAAAATCCACTGGAGTCTTATCTTGCCAATTCGCTCTACCACTACACATCCTACGAATAACCCCTTTAACCTCCTAAACCTTAATGCGCCTACAATAACCATAAACATGAAACCTCATACTACAAATCTCCCAACATAATGCTAGTATCCCTTCTTTCGTTCAGGAGCTTATGATAGTCAGACAACAATCTTTTTATAATACAACCCTCCTCTACCAAAACTTTTTCATCCATATCCTTAATACACTTCACTTTGATACAGGTCCCGATCCCTCATCTCCCTAACTTTGGCGATACTGTAAAACTTTTTATCCCCATCTTTACTATCCAACAGTATGTATGAACTCTAGAAATCTGAATCATTAGCTCTTGTGACCCCTAACTTTGCCTCTCTCATAGAAATAATATACTTTACCCTATTTTTTCATTTATCTTCTTCATACTTATTATCAACCAAATTTTCATACGCTCTCTTCTTAGCATCCACTATTCCTTTCACCTCCTCATTCCACCACTTGTTCCCATGGTGCTTGCCTTAGTAGCCTCTCGAGACCCCCCAAAACCTCTTTCTCTGTCGCCCTAATACAATTGGTAGTATCATCCCACATACTATAATAATCCTCTCCACTCCCCCAAGCCTCTCTCGCTATCAACTTATCCCCTATATCTAATGCATTAGCAAAAGTCAGACTGCCCCGTCTAATCCTCGGCTCGTCCTCTACCTCTGTACTCCTCTGCTTTATCCTGATATCCAATCCTTAAACAAAAGACTATCTTGGTTCTGAACAAACTCACTTAGTAAGACCTTACAATCCTTACAAATACCCAGATCTTATTTCCTGTGGGGCAAGAAGTCAATCCAAGTCTTGGACATTGAATTACAAAAGGTAACCAAGTGAACCTCCTTCTTGGGAAAGTTAGAATTGAATACCTCCAATCCAAACACCTAAGAAAAATAGAAAAGTGGCATACCTTCAAAATTTCTTACACCGAACCCATAGCCTCTATGCACATCATTATATCCTATCGAATGAGACCCTACGTGCCCGTCGAAATTGCTTCCTATGAAAAGTTTCTCATTACTAGGTAAACCCCTTACCATCTCATTTAAATGCTCAGAAAATATCATTTTTCTCTTTATCATCTAGGCCTCCATGCAGTGCATACACACTAATAATATTCCAAAAATGCCCTTCAATAACTAGCTTAATTGACATAATACTATTATTGACCCCCTTAACCCTACCACATTCTTCCAAAGTTAATCATTTACTACAATACCTACATAATTTCTATTCCTCGTGCTTCCTGAGTACCATCACTTATAACCATATACTACCCTCTCCTTAGTACCTACCCATTTGGTTTCTTGAAGACAGTCATTATTAAATTTCCTTTTCCTAAGAATTTTCACTAGCTCTAATGACTTCTCTGATAAATACCATATGTTCCAAGACCCTACTCTCAACCTATAGTTATTCATAGACCCTTTACCCTTTCTACCCCCTACCCCTGCACCTACACCCATCCTAAAACCCAGTCATAACCCCGCCCTCGACCCAAGCCCCACTTGAAGATACGAACCAATGCCCAAACCACCTTTCATAGCCACCAAAGACAGGACATACCTATAACACTAAGAGCATACTACTTAGAAAAAAAAGAAAACCAAACAAGTACTATCAAGCCCATACTACCAAACTAGTTAGAACAACAAAAATGGCTAAAACACAAGTAAAATAAACAAGTAAAACACTGCCATGAAATACCTAAATAAACAAGCAAATTGTTACACACAGATAAGATAGTTAGCCAAGACGCGAAGAAAAATGGAATTGAAACAGTAATAGTAAACAAGACAGCGCAACCACTAAAATTAAGAAATCTATACACACAACTAGTAGAGATAAAACGAGTGCACCTGATTGAAAAAAGGGTTAGTTTATTTGGTTAAATAGTGAAGTATAGCCAGTTGGGGTTGTAAATTAACATAAATAAATACCATGATTGATGAGCAGACATAAGTGAGTGCATATTTTTAAGGTAACGAATAATATTTACCATTAGAAGTAGTTTGGGAATATTAGAGAATGATTTGAAAAACATGAATTTGGTATGTGGACAAAGAGAATGTGGGTGATAGTATGATCTTGGGTTATGGTTAACCAATATGAGTGTAAAATATATGATGTCTTTTTATACATATGTTTAGATTAAGGCCTCTGATAAAAATGAAATGTTTTTTTTATAGTAGTTAACCTAGATTTTCCTTTGCTTTTTCATGAATCGAATGCTTACGATAAAATCATTGCATGACTTATGATTTATTGACTACATACACATATTTATATTCTTTAAGGTGATAATTTAGGATGATGGTTCGTGTAACACACTATTACAACTATGATTTGTTGTGACATGTATTGAGTACCATGTTGGTATGGGTAAGAAATATTGTGATAATGGGGTGGGTACCACACCTTAATGGATGTGAATTTTTTTGAAATTTTGTTGGCTTCTATGCTAGTACAATATTATGTTTACTAATATAGAGATGCAAAAACAAAGTATGAAGGATTCTCAAATTGGGGATTTAAAAGAAGAAACTTACGTGATGTTATAATTTATCCATATAATATTATTGAAGTTTTTCATTTCTAACCATGGTATATCGATGGTGCTTACTAGTACTTATGGTTTTAGTGATGCTACACTTAAGATATCTCAAATCTGAGGTATCACCATGGCGCTATTAATTGAACTTTTGATAGCAGCGATGTCGATCACTCAGTAGCAGTTATTACCCTGACGATCTTGCATGGATGTTGTGTTATGGACATTCTTACTTATTGCCGTGTGATCTTGTGCAAATTTAGGCTAGTTTAGTGAGTCTCTTATAGTTATTTTAAATATTTATTTATCTATTGGATATTTTAAACTAGTTGTGGAAAAAATATTATTGGTAATTGTATTTGAAACTATTGATTAGGTTTTCATATACCAGACCTAAACTAACTAGTGAATATTATAGTAACTTTTGTATATGTTGGATAGTTGAGTAAAAATTATTCTACTATCTGGAGTAGAGTAGTTACGTGCTTGACACAATCTGTGGTTTGGGTTGTGACATGTCCGGAGTGCCATATCCTAACGAGAGGGTCCTGCTGACCTAGAATTTCCACTACCGCCTGAAGTAGTATTAGTATATTGGTTGGAATTTATAAAAATAAAATAGTGTGTATAGGGCCCATATTTTATAATAAATGACCGCTATTTGGAATTTTGGTTATTGCATTCATCTTAAATGATATTCTAGTAGTGTAGCATAATTAATTTTCATGTATATGGTTCTTAATGAATCTCAAACACCCGATCGGAGTTCTTAAATTTGACTGAAAACCTAGTGATGAAATGTCTAGGGAAATCACTCTTTTTTTCCACTATGCAATGCCTCTTTAGTGTTTGAGGAGCTTTCTTGGCAATAATTGATGAAATCAGCGTCAACTGCATAGGGAACCCCTTGTGCGCTTTAGCGAAGCTCCCTTAGATACTCATGGGCAACTTTAGTGGAGCTTAGCCACCATGATAGTAGTTCTATAGAAGCATTTCAGTATATTTTTGTAGTATATTTGTTATAAACTCCGCATGGGCCCTTTCCTAGAAGGTTATGCTCAAAATATGCATACAAGGTGCGATTGAGATATTTCATCCTTATTATTTCATTGCATTGCATCACTTTCATCTCTCTTATGTGATTAGTATCGTGTCAATTAGTTTTTATTTTATGTATATCTATTAGGTAGTTACACTTGGATTGTTATTGTAGTTGCATTATTTATATTATTAAGAGCTGACCTTTATTGGGACATTTTTTGTGTGTAGTTGAAAGCATTGCTCATAGTTTTCTTTATATTTTAGTTATCTTTATTGTTGTGTTGTCCTATGATGCCTATTAAGTATTAGTAAACTATACTCGTTCCTACTTTCTATACCTTTTTTTTGTATCTCTCTTATGTGATGGATATTTTTTAATCTAGTTTACCTTTAATGTATATCTATTGTTTAGTTACTCTTATATTGTTATTGCAGCTGTATTATTTATAATTTTAGTAGTTATATGACTTGATCCATCATTGTGAAATCTTTTATATGTAGGATAAGGCATTACTTATAGTTTTCTTTATATTTTTAGTTATGTACATTATTTGGTTAGCCTATGATTCCTACTAAGTACAAGTGGATTATACTCAATAGTACTTTTTTGTATCCTTTCGGTACAGATCCCAATTTAAGTGAGATCCATAGATCGTGACTTCGTACAATTTGAGTATTTTGAAGTCAGGGTGAGCTCCTTAATATAGAGTTTGGTGTTAGCTTCATCCAATATTATGTCATTATTATTCACTTAGAGATTAGAGTTTATGTATTATCATACACTATATCTATTTTAGAGTGCTTTTAATTCATAACAATGGATTTTATGATTTGAATTGTATCTATTCTATTTACTAGAGTTTTTTTATATTATTGGCCCGACATTATCCTAAAGTCCCATATTTGATTATTATTATCTTCTTTTTATCTTTATATCTCTTATAGACTTAGACTTATCAACTTCGGTTGGGTCCGGGTAGGTGCCATTATGACTTCATATTTTAGGTTGTGGTAGGTTCGCTAGTCAAGTTATTCTATTCATTTAATTTGCACAAATATGTATCATTACTTGAGAGAATCCTATTGGTGGAAAACATAGAAAGAAATATTGATGACTTTATTGCCTTATATTTTAATTGTTAACAGGTTAAGTTTAAGAACAAAAATTAAGTGGTTAGGCGAAATTTATAAATCTTTTCAAGTGGAAATGGGATATGATATATATAGACATCATAAAAAGTCTTTCACTATCAATCATCAGCATGACTCGACATGGGTGATTGTTCGATATTTGATTAAATCATTTAACTTTAAACATTGATGAAATAGTAAAGATTCATGATATTCGTGTTGCTATTATTTTAGATAGTGGTTCGTAATTCACCTTTCTTTTTTGAAGCCATTTCAAAAGGTAATGGGTAAAAGTGAGCCTAAGTATCACATTCTATCCTCAAATCAATATTTAAGTAGTGCAACCTATTTAGGGCCCTTGAGGACATATTGAAATATCATTTCTCATACTTTAAACATAGCTAGAATGATCACCTAACTCTTATTGAGTTTGCATAAAATAATATCTATAACTCTAATATTCTATGACACTATTGGGGCATTGTATAAGCTAAGATATAGATCTCCTTTTGGGTGGTTACAAATAGAAAAGGTGAGTTGATTTTGACCTAACTTACTTTATCAAGATATTAAGAATGTTATGTTCATTCTCTAGTAATTGAAGGTTGGTCAAATACACCAAATATCTTACTACAGTGTTAAATAAATAGATTTGGAGTTTATTATTAGTGATTGATTTTATTGAAGGTTTTGCCTAAGAAATGTATCATATAGTTTGGTAAAAAGGTAAATCTTTGTAAAATTTAATGGCCCATTTCATGTCTTGATGAGAATTTGCAAGGTAGCTTATGAGTTATAATTGCCAGGAAATTCAGCATTTACTCATATAGTGTTTAATATCTCCAGTATTAAGAAGTGTGTGGGTGACCCTTAGTCATTGTCTCCACATAAAGTGTTGTCATGAAATGTAGTTTATCTTAGGAATAAGTCCAGTTAAGATCCTAATGGAAGATATAAACTTAGTGAAAGTCTTATGGATGAATCAAATATGGAAGAGACTACATAGGAACCCAAGAAAGATATAAGGATTAAATATCATTATTTATTCACATATCAAATAAAAGATGTCTGATGGAATTGTCGTTCTCTATACCTTTGATTCAATAAAATCATATTTATATCATGTTTCTGAAGTCATTTGTGTTTACAACTCATGCTTATGCGTTCTTTGTTGGACTGTGATGAGTTCTATTATGCTATTATATATGATGTGATTAGTTTTAGTTCTTTATAGTCCAAAATATTTTTGTTCAATTCCATTCACTTTCTTCCCTATATCCATCACTCTCATTCGATAATGAATGATTCCAGGGGGAGATATTGTAACACATTATACTTTAAAACTAGTTCTTATGCTATAAATTTTTAGATAAGTTCAAATCTATGAGTTCATAGTCACCCCTATGGGTTATATAACAAGGACACAATCTATGTATTTATTTGTATTCCATAACCAATGGGTTAAAAACCATTCAAGGATACAACAAACATTTGTAAGGTCTATACAAGATGAGTACTCCCTTATAAGTAGGTTAAAATTTAGGATGTTACCATGGGACATTGTATGCTCTGTAACTAGCTTCCAATTTCCGTAAACCTCTAGTCGTACTCTATGATAGTGTCTTCATTGGGTTGTAAGGTACTATGTCTATGTTAGAAAAGATGTATGCCCTTTAGACCAAACTCTACTACTCTTCTAGTGTAATATCTATTTTCCTAAGTTTATATTGAACATGTAATAACCCATACACTAGTTCCATGGTCCGTAGGATTGATTGTATGAATGCAATCCTAGATTGAATAAAAGATGTGTTGGGTAGTTAATTGTAAAAATTAATTTTCAAATTGATTTCTTTTTACCCAAGAGCTCTTTCCCACCATTATAAGACTAGGTAAGTCTCCTACATAATTCTCCAATGTATGTATAGTGTTCATTTATGGACTTCTTTCGTCCATGAATCCCAAGAATCCCTTTTCTAAATTCAAGTTTATGGATTTTCTTATGAATTTCATGATTGGGCTGCTCTTGTTCATGTGGATAATGAGAAATTGAATTCTACTCCATGATCAATTCAATATGGGTTAAATTATTATAGATTTAGATTCATGCAAACCTATGACTAAACCCTTGAATGATGAAATTAGAATTGAACAATGATGTTTAATTATTGTACAATGATGTTTACATGTACCATGCCTACAATATGTATGTTTAAATGCCTAGATGAAGGAAAAGTGCCTAACTAGCATGATACCAAGAAATCCCCATGTATGTACAAGTTATGCCTAACACATGTTTTGATGAAAACCTTCCTTAAATGTATTAAGGATTATGATGTTAATTATATGTTCAAGTAAGTTATGCTTGTTCAGTTTCCTTCCATCGAGTTATGGGGGTACTCGTACTCGAAACATTAGCTGTGTCCCTAGAGCCATGTCATGTTTTCATGATACTCTCAGTCAAGCTATGAATCTCTAGACTTTAGATAATCTTATGACTCTAGAAATATCCATGATCATATGAACTAAATCAGTTTATAGATATCGGTAGTATTCCATCAGTCTACGGAATTCAGTAACTCAGCCAATTTCAGTTCAGTAAATCATGTTCATAGTTTGTTCAAATGGGTGTAGGAAATAGCACTGAGTTAACCCAAGGATGGGAACACACACTATCAGATGAGAGTTTGATTATTAGAAGTCATCCTTGTGTTCTAAAACTATGTAGCCAACATATATTTAGACATCAACACTGTTCGATGAAGTTTGATGAGGTGGATAAGCACTTTCAGATAAGGTCCACACCGTTGTCTTTTAGGGACACTATCAGATGAGGGTAACCCATGGCTTATCCTTACCAGTGGTGCAGAATTGATAGCCATTCCAATTGGGGTTACAAATTGGACCCCCACTCAGCCATAATGGCATTTTAGGGAATATAGGTTAGATAACTACTTCCCACAGTTTCATGTTACAGAATCAGGACATTCAGACACAGTCAGTCTGTCTCAGTAATAAAACTCAGATAGTTCTTTAGATTTTAGGACTGTCGATACAGTCAACTAATATACAGTACAAGACATAGCTAGTTCCATTAGATTAAGGACTATCAGATACAATCACTCATATTATCAGTTATATCAGTTATCAGTATGTCATTTTATTATGTCTCATACATTTATTTTCACAATTATGATAGTCAGTGTGCTATTGTTATTGTTCATGTATATGAACCCCATGCATTCAACCTACCTCACATGCATACCAGTACATTCAAATTACTGACGTATTTGCGCTATGGTGTCTTATACCATAGGTTCAGAGACACGAGCTCCGAAGCATCAGTAGATTCCAGGCTCAGCTGTCAGAGTTAGCAGTGTATCCTCATCTTTAAAGGACATGATCATCATTTTATTATCTCAGTAATTATTATATTAGTTGGAGTTAGTTGTGGACATGTCTCATCAACTATTTATTTGGACAGTCATATTTTATAGGCTTTCCAAACTATAGTATGTTCAGATAGCTTGTTTCAGTTGTTTTGGGTATTTCATACCCTTTTTAGATGTTACATTTTATCAGATACTATGTCTTAGTTTTGAACCTTATGGCCTTTCAGTTCATATTTCCGCATTATAATGTATTTTATGCAGTATATAGGTAGAAATATCAGTCATGGGTTAGCTTATGATCCTTTGGGGTCATGAGCACCGTTTAGCATTTTGGGTACCAGATTTGGGGCATTACAAACTTGTTATCAGAGACTAAGGTTCCATAGAGTCCTAGGAAGTCTTAAAACTTCATCTAGCAGGGTTTTGTACATGAGTGTGTTGTGCGCCACATTTTTGTACAATAGGCTATAAGATTTTGTAGGAATAGTTTCCCCTCTTTCAGTATTTATGTCATGCTAGTGGGAATAATTTCAAGTCAATATCTTAGTCTAATCCATTTTTCCCTTTCTTTTACAAAATATACCTCCTAAAAGAAAAAATAGGAATCAACTAGCCCCTCTGCCCGAAGAACCTTTGCATGAACATATTTCTCATGTAGAGTTTTGAGCTGCATTCACTACTTTTGCTAACTCAGTTGATGCTCAGGATGAAAGACTAGCTGTCATTCTAGCAGATCCAGTGGCCAATTTAGTTGTAGCCACGATTTGGGATTTCATCCGAATGAATGCTCTATCCTTTCTCGGGTCTTAGACAGATGAGGACCCTCAAGAATTCCTAAATCAAGTGTAGAAGGTTACTGACAGAATGGGGGTTACTTATAGTGAGAGTGTTGAGCTAGCTACATATAAGTTGAAGGATATTGCTCACACTTTGTTTAAACAGTGGAAGTCAGAAAGTCCAGATGATGCAGGTCCTGTTTATTGGGAGGAGTTTGCTTTTGCTTTCCTTGATAGATTCTTTCCCCTAGAGCTTAGAGAAGCTAAGGTATTAGAATTCATCAACCTCAGGAAGGCTAATATGATAGTGAAAGAGTATTTTCTTATGTTTACTCAATTATCTAGATATGTCCCTTATGTGGTTGCAGATAGCAGGGCCAAGATGAGTAAGTTCATTTCAAGAGAGAATGATAGTGTGGTTAATAAGTGCAGATCCGCCATGTTGAATAGTGACATGACTTTATCCAGGTTCATGAATCATACTCAGCAATTAAATGAGTAGTAGATTAAGCAGAGAGAGAAGCAAAATAAGTGAACTAGGATAGGTAGCTTTAATTTTAGTCAGCCTAAGTTAGAGGGATGCAATTTCTCTTAGATTAGTCCTAAGTCATCAGTTCCAGCTCCTTCATCAGCCAGTGCTCCAGTTCCAAAGTTCAGAGAAGGTAACAAAGATAGAGAACCACGCTCTAAATATCAGGGCAGTGTTAGTAGTGCCTGAAATAATTTCTTTAGTCAGACTTATGGTAAGAACCATAAGGGTGTGTGCAGAGCTGGCAGAGATGTCTATTTTGGTTATGGAAAGCCAGGCCATAGATTAAGAAACTTCCCTCAGTCAGGTTATCAGAGTCATCTCCACTCCTCAGCTCAGTCCGATCGCCCAAATCAACAGGGTGCCACCTCTAGTGCTACTAATGGGCAACGCCCAAATAGACTCTATGTTTTCCAATCCCGGCAAGATCAACAAAATTCTCCTAATATGGTTACTGGTACATTACAGATCTTTCATGTGTATGTTTACGCTTTGCTAGACCCAGGTGCTTTCTTGTCTTTTGTTACTCCCTATACAGTAGTTGATCTCGAAGTCAGTCCCAAAATTCTAGTAGATCCCTTTTTAGTCTCTACCCCAGTGGGTAAAACCATCATAGCCCGGTGGGTATACATGAACAGCCCGGTTATGATATTTCAGAAAGTCACTTGAACAAATCTAGTTGAATTAGAGATGACTTATTTTGATGTCATTCTCGACATGGATTGGCTTCATACCTTCTATGCCACAGTCGACTAAAAAACATGATAGTCCAGTTTTAGTTCCCAAATGAACCTGTCCTTGAGTGGAAGGGTAGTGTATTCACTTTCAGGGGTCATCTTGTTTCCTACCTTTGGGCAAGGAAAATCATATCTAAGAGATGTGTCTATCATCTTGTTCATGTTAAGGATTCTAATTCCGAAACTTCCATTGTTAAATCTGTTCTAGTTGTGAATGAATATTCAGATGTCTCTCCTAAAGATCTTCTAGGAATTCCTCCCGAAAGGGAAATTGACTTTGGCATTGATCCTCTTCAAGATACTCAGCTTATCTATTTTCCGCCATGTTGAATGGAACCAGTAGAACTCATAGAATTTAAAGAAAAATTGAAGGATCTACTAGACAAGGTATTCATCAGGTTCATCATTTCCCCGTGGGGTGCACCAGTATTATTCGTGCATAAAAATATGGTTCTCTCAGAATGTGCATAGACTACCGTCAACTCAATAGGGTCATGGTCAATTAAAATTATCCTCTTCCCTGTATCGATGACTTGTTTGACCAACTTTAGGGTGCCAGTTATTTCTCTAAGATAAACCACATATCTGGCTATCATCTCCTCAGAGTCGGAGAATGTGACATTCTGAACATAGCTTTCCATACTCGGTATGGTTACTTTCAATTCCTAGTCTTGTCATTTGTTCTTACGAATGCCCCAGTAGCTTTAATTGACTTGATGAACCGCGTGTTGAAATAGTGCTTGGACATGTTCGCCATAGTCTTCATAGATGATATTCTTGTCTATTCCCTCAGTGGGTGAGATCTTGCAGACAATCTCAGAACAGTACTTCAGACGGATCTCACATTCCCACTACAATAAAATATACTAACAATATACTTTTTTTACTATATATTAAATAATATAGAGCTAGATGTTCATTCTAAAAATCAGAAATTGTAGTTCAATATTGAGTATTTCATATATCTCTTAGTTATAAAATAGTCCATTTGCTACTAATTTGACTATTTTACTATGCTTAAGCTCCCGCTTAATTGTTTTAAATGTATGACCATAGTAATAAGCCAATACCAAGGGTGAACTTGGGATTACATATTGTTTTATGTACCGTGTCTCATACAGTGTATAGACTTGGGTCATGAGAAATTTTGTATTAACTCATATAGTACAATTTTCTTAGGATGTTCTTGGAGCCGTGTCTAGTGGAATATTGCTTATGGGTACTTTGTGCACCACACCTATAATCATGAGGCTATATGGCATTTAAAAAATACTCTTCCTTCGAACATGCCTTAGATCGTATTGTAGAGTTGCCTCCTAAGAAACATATGCAGATCCAAGAATATCTCCAATTCTATTAACAATGCCTCATTTTTTTAGGTAATAAAAGAAGTCATTCTTAAATTCCTAATGATAAGATTTTTTAAAATAGAGCATACAAATAGTTATGAGACTTCAAAATGGGCTTAATAGGTTCCCTATAGTTCTTTAAGTATAGTGATTTGATCTAATTCACTCACTTTCATGTGAATTACGCATTTGAGCCAAAGAAAGATGTGATCTCAAATCCCTTCTTACAACATTTTTGAAAGATGACCCTTAAGAGGGAAGAAGTGTGTATCAAAATTAGATTCTTGGATAATGTTTTCCCTAGAAATTTTGTGGTTTGGATGGTTCTAAAATATAGTAGAAAAATGACCTTAATTTAAATATTATGAGTCTAAAAGTGTAGTAGCTATAGATTGGGGATTGAGTTTGGTTAGAGTAAGTAGATGGATTCATGTATTTCATTAGTCAGTACAGTCACAACCCAATTTCTCAGGTCATGATGACATCTACTATAACTGTAACGCCCCGAATCTTCTACTTGAAATGCTACACGGTGTTCATGAACATAAAGGAACACAAGATAACCTATGACTGTTATATGTAACTGAACACTGAATAATAGATTGTAAATATACGAAATATATGTTGTAAGGCCATAAAGTTCAAAACAAAACTAATACTGAATATAAAATAATATCTATAATGGGGTATAGAAATACCCAAAATTAAAATAAAGTGTATGAAACATGTTGTAGTTTGAAAGCCTCTAAACTGTCTGAAATATGTGGAGTTAATGGGACATCTCCCCAAATAAGTCCGAACTATTGAAATAATGAAGTAATAAAATAATTATGCTATTCTCAAATGATGAGGACTTACTGCTAGTATGGCTGCTTAACGTCTGATCTACTAAAGATGCTCGGGATCTCGTCCTTCCAAACCTATGGTATAAAAGACCATAGCGCAAATATGTCAGTACATTGAATGTACTGGTATACAAGTGATGTATGCTGTATGTAATGGGTTATATGCATGAACAATACTAACTGACTGAATAACATGAATGTGAGAATACATGCATGAATACGTGACTATGGCTGAATTCATGATGGTACTGACTCATGAATTCTGATAACATGGATTTTTTGTTATTTGAGTACTAATACTTGGATACTGAATGACTAAGTCTACTGACTACTAAAAAATTGATGTCGTATTACTGATAAAGGAATGACTATTTCTGACTGTTCTAATTATGATGAACTAGTCTGATTAAATGTATCTGACAGTCCTGAAATTTGAATACTGGTAACATGAATTTTGCATAATTAATATACTATTAACTGGGTGAAAGTGTCTGACAGTCCTGAAATCTGATGAAACTAGCTGAGTTCTATACTAAGTTGAGCGACTTGATCTGACAATCCTGATTTCTATAGAACTAGACTGAGTTCTACTCTAAAGACTGAATCCGAAACTGAAAATGTGAGAGGTAATCTTCTAACCGACATGCCCCGAATCTGAACTGGTGGGGTCCAACCTGTAACCTTAGCTGGAACGGTGTCAGTACCGTGCCATGGGTAAAGATAAGTTGTGAGTAAACCCTTTCTTATAGGGAGCTCTTCCATCAACCCGTCCTATAAGGAAAACTCAAAGGAGATGTACAGTCCCTAAACTCGTAAGGGTAAATCTCAACCTATGTTGGCTACGTAGTTCTAAAACACAGGGATTGCTACTAAGGATAACACCCTTTACTAGCTGACAGTGTGTGTTCTCTTCCCTGGGTTTACTCGATGCTGAATCCTACTCCAAACTAAATGACACAAAACTGATTTTCTAGTTCATACTAGGCGGGACTGATCTGTTACTTAGTTTATTGATTAACTAGATTGAATTGAGTTCACTAGATTTTCGTTAACTGATAGAATACTACTGAATCCTGTTAACTGAAAGAATGTTGCTGAGTTTTATTAGTTGACTGAGTTTAATAAGGTCTGAACTTAATACTACTGAGACATGATGACTGACTCAGATCAATGAGATTCCTGAGATTACTGATATTAACTGAATTGGACTAGACTAATACTGAGTTTACTGAGTTTTCCTGAGTCACATGACTGATTGAATTCTACTGATGATGGCTTGACTAAGAGTATCGTGAAAAAATGACACTGGCTCTAGGAACATAGCTAAATTGTTGGGATCAAGCACCCCTCGAACTTATACGGGAATGACAATGGAAACACGAAATCAATCAAAAAATAGTCCAGAAAATGGAAGAAACCGTGAACCCTTTTGTAGACCAGTCTCGGCTTTCCAAAAACACCATAACAAGAGGATAACAAGGTATTCCTTACACCAAATCAGTGGAAAATTAACTAGATTAATAACATAAGATGATGAACAATAAGACACAAGATTCGTATTTAATAATAACAATAATAACACAAGATTACAACACAAACACAAAACAAGATTACAAAAAGGTAAAAGGATAAATAGCTAGACAAATTTAAGGTATAATCTTATAAACCCAAAAGCCTATTCCACTCTTGGACCTCTAACATCACACACAACAAATATCTAACTCCTACGTTGGAACAAGAGTGACCTCGATCTCCCAAGCATCCAACGTTTCAAAGCTTGAGTCCAACACGAGTGAATCCACACTCAATGTTGATTTGCCTAGTTACAAGTTTCAGCCATTGGGGACTTTCTCACAAGAGAGAGAGTTTCAAGTGTTACAACTTCAATATTCAACAAAAAATAATGACTGAAACCCTACATTATTCTATTTATAGTAGGTTACAAAATAAAGTATGAAACGTCAAAAATGGCCCCTTAGTGAAATACTTCAATAGGTTTCCTTGGAGTGCTATATATGGACGGTTTTGGTGTCCATTTAGGTGCTTCTTTGCACTTCATTTTCACACATCAAGTCTCGGGTCTAACATACGCCCTCATAAGTCCATCTATGTGATCGTACTCGTATCATCCTCCCCTTCTTGAAAAGGATTCGACCTCGAATCCGTACCTTGAAAAATCAAGAGAAGACAAACAAGTACATATCCTCATGACACGAGGGTTAGGGTTAGCAAAAATAAACACATTAATATGCCATGCCGAGGGAGAAAAAATTTGAAGTATATCCATGGGTCCTTTGTATTAAACATGAAAATATTAGTACAAATGTTACAAAGGAAGCCGCTCGGATACATACAAAAAAAAAAATAGGCCAAGAGTTATCCTTTCCCACCCTAAGATGGTATCGGGATATAATGGAAAATTTGGCCAAGGGCCTAAGACGAGGATAGCCCTTCCTTCCCTTAGAATGTCACTCCCACATTCACGTACAAAAACATTTTCATACACGTGATCTCTATGAACAAATATAATTACAATGCATTTACCGTACAAAATGTTCAAAGAGTCATGCACATTATAAAGATCAATTCTATAGACACCATCACTAACTTGAGAATTTTTAACCACTCCATTTACATGCTCAAGTAGTGAAATACATTTAAGAGTAAATTGATCATCATGTACACCAAGAGTACTACAAGAGTACTCGTTTTTGAGATTATACAGTCCTTGCCCATAAGAGTACTCTCATCTCTCAAGAAGAGATTTCCATCTTTAGGAGGAAAGTTGTCACACCCTAGTGGGTTAGCATATCGGCTATAGCCATTAAGGCAATCTATATCATCATTTTCACCACTAGGTTCATTAGGAGTGTTTATATTATCTTCAAACAAAACATTTAACCTATAGAGGCATGATCTATCTCATGGACAGATTTGGAACTAGCGAGTGCTTCACTCTCTATAAGTTCACTATCAAGTACCAAAGATATTTCAATCTTCTTTTTACATTGGTGTAGGTCAGGGCAGTCCACCTCATCCTTCGGGAAGCTCTCAGTACACGGTGTTTAGACAAGGAAAGTTGGATTTTGTGGGATAAGTTTAGGTAACAATTGGTGTAGCCTTTCCACATGTCATTTCATTTCTTCAATAACATCATTGATGCAATCAAATGTGTCATCGAGATTAGTGACAGCCATGGTACCTAAAGAAAAGGACAACAATAAACAACAAAAAACTTGTTATCTCAAAAATGCCTCACCACACTCTCACTATCGATTTTTACCTCACACTTGGCTTCACAAGTGTTGAAAGTCCGCTTGTACTTCGCGAGTGATTGAGGGTCGAGTCTACTCCTGCCTAGAATATATTTTTGTTTGAGTTGACTAAAAACAAAAAATTGTTTACAGACTTGAACCAATAAGACACAACGAATTCACAAAAGAGAAAAATAAAAAGCACACAACAAACACTAAACACGAATGAACGAACATAAAGACTAACTAACAATCTAGAAGAGGAGTACTAGTTTGCCAATTTGTATTGGAACCAACTAACGAAACTATGGAACAATAAAAAGAAACTAAGAGAATCTGAAATTTGAGCCAAAATTTGATGTGTGAAAAGTAACTTGATGATGTGGTAGCCTCGTATTGATTGTGGAAATTTTTATTTTCCAAAGTCCAAGTCTTGACCAATTTTAATTTGGATTGGTGGAATTTGCTTTAAGGAGGGAAGAATAAGTCTTGCAGACTTTTTTTTTTTCAAGTTTCAAATTTAAAGACTTGACTTTTGTAGTACTTTTCCTTAAAACATGGACCCTTGTTTCATGGGAAATTGGTTGAGAAGTGATGTAAAGTCTTTAGTGTGGAGGAAAAGTCTTTGAGTCACAAGTACTACACCTTTAACTTGGATCTATGTCTTGAAAGACTACCACAATACACACTCTTTTTCTTTAACTTCTAAAATCAACAAGCACTTTTTTTTTAACAATATATGGAGATGGTGAAGAACACCAAGAACACAAACTTTGAGTCTTGAAGTTCTAAGGTTCAAGTTGGACCTCCCAAAAAATAGCAATAACTTCCCAAGCTTAAATTACACAACGCAATCTCCACAATACATGTTCAAAACTTAAGCCAACAACACATCACATGTTCAAGTCTCGAACCCGCAATAACAATACCAACAACAATCGACAACACTTTGTTCACATTAACAACATCAATATTTCAAGCTCAAATCTAAGATATAAACTCAACATGTTAGTGAGGAACAAAACTAACACTTATGGAAAAGAAAGACAAGTAAAAATATTTTCCAATACACAACAAGAACACAATTTCCGGCTAAGAAAACAAAATGGACAGATTGCTATTTTTCTTGAATTTTCATATTTCAACTATTTTTTTTTTGAATTTTGTTACAAGAAAGCCCAAGATTTATCTTGTAGGAACAATATCTAACCATGCTTTGATACTAAATGATACGGGAATGACAACAAAAAAACTAAATCAATCCAAAAATAATCCACAAAATGAATGAAATCCGTGAACCCTTTTGGAGACAAGTCTCGGCTTCCCAAGAACACCATAACAAGAGGATAACAAGGTATTCATTGCCAAAAATAAGCGGACAACAAACTAGATTAACAAAATAAAATGGTGAACTAGAAGACACAAGATTCAGATTTAACAGTAACAACAAGAACACAAGATTACAACACAAACACTAAACAAGATTACAAGAAAGTAAAAGGATAAATAGCTAGACAAATTAAAGGTATAATATTAAAAACCCAAAAGCCTATTCCACTCTTGGACCTATAACATCACACACAACAAATACCTAACTCTTACATTGGCACAAGAGTGACCTCGATCTCCCAAGAATCCAAAGTTTCCAAACTTGAGTCCAACACGAGTGAATCCACACTCAATGTTGATTTTCCTAGTTACAAATTTCATCCATGGGGGCCTTTCTCACAAGAGAGAGAGAGTTTCAAGTGTTACAAATTCAATATTTAACAAAAACTACTAACTAAAAGCCTAAATTATTCTATTTATAGTAGGTTACAAAATAAAGTGTGAAATGTCAAAAGGACCTCTTTGTCAAATGCTTCAATTGGCACCCTTGGAGTTCTATGTATAGATGTATTTTATGTCCATTTAGGTGCTACTTTGCACTTTATTTGCACACACCAAGTATTGGATCTAACATACGCCCTCATAATTCCATCTATGCGATCGTAATCATATCAATAACTCAATTGCAAGAAACTGACAAGACTTGACACATCTTGAACACATGACTAATATCAACAATTCATAATACAATAAGTTGGGGATTTCATGAAGTACATGGTTATCATAATCTTGTTAATGGAAGGAATGCATATAATCAATGTCATAATTCCATATTCTAGCATCATGAGAATTTCAACAAACATCTACATTGCACATCAATAGCATGAGAGTAATTTTAACAATAAGGGTAAAACATGAATCCATCAAATAAGTCCCAATTGAGCTATATTACATAATTTCTAGTGTCTTAGGAATTTTGTCAAACACTTAGGGTGCATGACTTAGGGCATGTCACAATCATCAAATTAACATATCATAACCAACTAAAATTCATGGGTTTCAACTCACATGCTAACATACTCTTATAAAAACGCATAAAGATTCCAACATGGAAACCATACAACAACAACCACATGAACATAATCAATACATAACATGAATATAATAATTCATAGTTTAAAACTTGATTCTTGAGTTTCATGGATGGAAGGAATCCATGAATGAATACTATGCATACCTGATTTAATGAACTTGGAAGGATCGATGGAGAGTTCTTATGATTTGGCCCTTCAATTTGAGAGCTAGGGTTTTTGTTCTTGAGAGAAAAAGATTTTTTTCTTGAGAGAAAGTGAGGAAAGGTGATGTAATAGTTTTTGTAGGGCAGAATGTCATGGTTAAATGCTGATCTGGGTCATGGAAAAAAACCCTATTGCACTTAGAAGGTTTTTATTTTTTATCGCTGAAAACTTGATTTGGGCACCTGGAGAGAAGCGGCACTATCGTGTTGTGCCACTATAAATCGACAACTAGCAACTGGGTTGATGGTACGACGCGGTGAAATCACATTGCAATACTGGATGTGACTCGAAATCTTATCGCGATGCGGTCGTATGGCAATGAGACACTAGAAATTAAAAACTCTAGATTTGATCCTTGGCGCGATGCTTCATAATTGTAGAGGACCACTGGATTTTGATGATTGCCATTTTGGCATGCTCCGTGATGCGTTGATGGCTATGGTGACACTCTATCTTAATAAAATGGCTCTAACACTTCACTCGGGTGTCGAATTTAGGCGAATTTGATATCGATGGAGAGATTATTAAAATTCCCACACAACAAAAAGTAAAAATCTTGAAAATTCCACATTTATAAAAGTGGATTCATCTTTTAATGTAAGTCTTTAATATTTTTGGAATGATTTTAAGCTAGGTAGAAATACGAGGTATTATAATATCTCCCTTTGGGAACACTCGTCCTTGAAAGATACTTACTGAAATGGGAGAACCGATAAGATAAAGTACATAACTGAACATCTACAACAGGAACATGACTACATGATTGACATTGCTAAGAATCATACTGAGCATGCATGATTTCATGACTGAACTGACTCATGAATACATGATTGAGATTTTTGATAACAGAGTTTCTAACAAGGAGAATGTTTGTTTGTTGCATGAACACATGATTGAATAGGGAATGGTAGATGGATACTGAGGTTATGATGGGAATCTGAGAATGAAAATGGTCTGTAACTGGAACTTGAACATGAAATTGAATAAGATTTTGGGAAGCTATTACCTCTGGCTGATTCTGAGTTTTGCTAAGAAGTGGTGAGGCTGCTTGGATAGCATGTCTTCTTCTTCCTTTAAAGTATCTCCCTCAACAGACTGATTTCGCCAAAGAACTTTGACCAGAGGGACTTTTTTGTTCCTTAGTCTACGTGTCTGGTAGTCAAGGATTTCGACTGGAATCTCTTCATAAGATAGGTTATTCTTAATGTCTATTCCCTCAATAGGGGCTACGACTGCTGGGTCATCTATGAATATGTTAATCCAGGAGACATAAAAGAACGGATGCACTGAAGCTAGATCAAAAGGAGACTTGAGATCATAAGCTACTTTGCCAAAGCGACTGAGAATTTTGAAGAGATCAACATATCGGGGACTGCAATTTCCCTTCTTGCCGAACCTCTTCACTACCTTCGTGGGAGAGATTTTCAAACACGTTAAAAATTTTGACCTCAACTCGAGGCCCTTTCTGAACAAGCATGAACGAGAACATAAGAACATGGCTGAGCCTGTATCATATGACGTGAACTGAACTGAGCTATTGAGTACATGTATTATGGTTGATATTAGATCTAGAGGGTCAACTTATGGGTATCCATAACTCCAAACTGGATTCATTACGTGGATATAAATTGGAAGGTTTATGGAAGATAGCTCAGGGGTTATAGAGCATCTCCCCCTTGGGATATTATATCCTTACAATAATATTGACTTGACTGAGATACTGAGGAAAATTTGAACGATGCACAGGGAAACTACCAACTGAATCATGATTGAATATCTGGGATCTAAAACTGAGAAATAATACATGAACTGAGTTGATCTTGCAACTACTGGGTCTTTCTCTCATGGAATAGTTACATTATTAAGATTTATGATTGTAGGACTAGGTGGAAAGATGGGTAACCACACAATACAAAATTATTGCCTGATTGCTCAACTAAATTACTGGTTGATCGATCTAACTCACACTGAAAACATATACTTTACTAAAGTACTTCTTCTTCACCTGACACTACTGAAAATATTTGCATGAGCACTAATGCCTAAACATACTAACTTATCTAATTAAATTAATGACTGATAGTTGAATACTGAATCTGTAAGATGGAACAGTAGTTAGTCTTGAATAACTAGACTATAATTGCAGAGTATTAAGCATAGGAGATAAGGACTAACTGAGTGACATGAGATAACTGAGAATGAATTGAGGGTAACTGTATTATTTGAGAATGCAACACCAAGAGTACAACACGATTCTGGAATACTCTTGTAAACTGAGGTACTAGAAGGTTGACAACTGTGTGTCTGATAACTGTACGCTATGGTCAAGTAAACTCAAAACTGAATTGAGTTACCGACCCGATTGCTAGGCTAAGACTGAGATTATAGCTAAGATGATAATTAAGATTGTAACCGTAACTAAGACTGTAGCTTGGACTGAATACTGGTTTCTGATAACTATGGTTTAGATTGGTACTAAAGTAATAAAATGTGATGGTTACGTATCTGATAATTGAAAGCCATGGTTTTGTAGGACTATTTGAGTCCTTTACTGAATATTGATTACTGAACTGACTCTGTAACTGAGACTCGAGGGATAAAACATCACCCAACGGATTCCAAGGGATCTAAACTGAAGGTATACGTGACGAAGTCTGACTTTGGCTAATCATTAGGAGTGGATCATGAATCATGTGTGCTAAACATACTATAAGATAGGATTGAACTGAGTTCACTGGATTTTCGTTGACAAACAAAATGCTATTGAATCATGTTAACTGACAGAATGCTACTGAGTTCTGCTATTTGACTGAGTTTAATAAGGTATGAAATAAATACTACTGAGACATGATGTCACGACCCGAGCCTAGGCCCTAGCCGTGACGAGCATCCCGAACCATGAAGGCCCGGAATACCCATTCTCTATCTGGTTATCATGCACAACATGTGTAATCATAATAAAATGCAGAATTGAAACTGAGTACGGAAAACATGGTCAAGTTCTGCAACATTTCTGAATAATACTATCTGACATCAGTCTACGAAATCTCTACTAAGAACACAAACATCTGTCTGAAAAGAAACTGGGACAAGGCCCCCAGTAAACCAAAAATATAATAAATAAGATAATGTCTGACATAATTAGGCCTTTCGAATAATAGAAGTCTCACCACTATGAGATCAAGTCTGCAAATACGAGAATATCTACTGAGTAGCTGGACCCCTAGACTGTGCCTCAGAACCTGGAAGGAGGGGGGGTCAGTACAAAAGTACTGGCACGCGAAGCAATCCAAAATATAGTGTAATGGAACATACATATATATATATATAAGTGAAAGAAATTTTTCATCAAGACATCCCATATAAAACTATTTCTGAAAAATACATGGGCACTTTCTGAAAACATGCAACCTGTCTGTTCATTTCAAATCATGATATGTGTTTTACTTCTGAATTAGGTGGTATTCCCCTACAAGTCTGAATATTCCACGGGCTGTATGGAATCCGCCATTGACTCGGCGGGGAAGCCCCCAACCCAAGTGTGCCGGAAGGGTTGGAGTGTCTGAGTCTGATACGCCATAGGACATTTAAGTCAGTGCATAATAATATACCCGGGTCGGCAAACCACTGTTTTAGGCAAAGAGTTGTCTGAAACTCCCGCCTTCTTCAGGGAACCACCTAAGCTCTCTTTATGCCCTATTTTAGCCTTTTCTGAACATGTATCATTCTGAAATTTCTAAATCATGAGAGTCTGATAAAAATCTGATTTCTGAACTAGTCTGTGTCTGTTATGGCATTTGTCTGAGTTGGTATCGTCATACCAAGACTTGCAAGTCCTATTTCTGAGCCATAATGTATTAAGCAAGAGCTTTCATTCAAAACATAGTTTAGACCACTAAAATATGTAATTTGCATTAAAGATGTCATGTTCCGAAACTCAAGTCAAATCCATGCAAAACATTCATCAAACATATGGTGGTCATGTGTATTTTGGCTAAACCATGCATTCTTTCATTACATGCATATTCAACATTTACAACCCTCTCTTTCGTGTTCAAAACATTGTATATTACGTGAAACATGGAAAAATTTACATTAAGAGACAGGTTTCATGAAAATCATGCTCTAAATTCATATTTCAGGACAAACGCATATATATATATATACATATAACTTTCAAATCACTTTGGGGGAAAGCCAAAAGGCCAAAACAATATCATTAAAGCTTCTGAAACATGAGTATGTACATGAATTTGAAAACCCAATTCTTAAAACATGATTTCTATGCCCATGAGATTTTAGGAAAACCCCGCGTACCTTGTTCTCCAAGGATAATAGATGTTTCTTGAAGCTTGTGGATTGGTGATTCCGAATATGTAATTATCTTTGAAAACTTACGGTCGAATCTTGAACTATTTGGGTTTTTATTTTGAAACCCTAAGGAGAATTCTTGAGCAATTGTGAGGAAAGCATGTGTATTATGGTGTTTGAGGGATTAAATCCCGTGTTGGTGGTATATATAGGGGTGGAGGATGACCAAAATACCCCTAAGGAACAATTAAGGTCAAATCTGTCCCTCAGTTGACAGTTTGATAGGATGGAGTAAATCGATTATACCTTTTAACTAATATATTCAAATTGGATGAAACCAACTGTATTTGAAAGAGGACTCAAAGATCTTTCGTTTTATATATTATAGATCACACAGTTCATTATATACAGGGAGTTATAATCGTTTGAAGTTGACACTGAAATGCTGAAAAACTGGGCAATAGGCTATGCGTTTTGCTACTGTTTTGAAATCCAAACGCAGCCTTATGCATTCCGAAAAATTCCAAAACTTATCCGAGATGTACTATGAGATTGCCCGATCGTAACGCAACTTGAAAATCTAAAAATGAAGGTCGGGAAGGTCGAGAAGTTGTATGCCGAAGGTTGCCAGCTAAGAATGAGTCTAAGTCATTTCAACACTTAGAAAAAGATTTAAAACTTAAGTCTAAAGATCAGAAATTACAGTCTAATACATGCATGACTTTTACGGGGCGTTACATTATCTCCCCCTTGGGATCATTCGTCCTTGAATGATTGATAGGAACTTGTTGAAGCCTTAAAGATATAGAATAACGCGGACATGACATGTCCTCTAATAAAGAATACATTGATTTGAAACATGACCATATGGCTGGAACAACTGATATTTTGAATTCTTATATCGGACAGGCATATCTGATGCATGGAATACACGATTGAAGCTATTCATAAGCTGAATTCTCATAATGAACATGCATATCTGATGCATGGATCTTTCCTTGAGTTGTTCTCATGAACGCAGGACTAAATACACTGTTAAGCTGAACTTTCATACTTAACTGGAGTATCTCTTCAACACTCTCTCTAAAGAAGTTCTAACAGTAATAGGGAGCCACGAATCTTGGGTATGGATTACACAAGACATCCAACTGAGGAAATCACAACATTGACTCTACTCTGGAGTCTGAAATATAGACATATAACTCCTAAATTAGGATAGAATTTTCAGACCTTTGGCAATACGACTTCTTACTTTCAGGCTTAGCGCACTTCCCGAATATCCCTTAACTATACTATTCCCTATAAATATGATATTCATTCAATTCAGCTTAAATTTCTCATATGAGCATTGACAAATTTTTCTACTAATGTCTAAAAAAGCTTAATCCTTACCCCGCGATCAAGCCTAACTCTAAGTCACAAAAATACAACATGCTACACCATGCTATTATTCTAAACCATATCATGCCACCTTCTATACCTCTTTTAAAAATCACATTCTAAGCATAACATGCCTTACCACTTTAATGACTACTCTGAACTCTTAATATTAAGTCGCTAATGCATATTGCAACCTTCCACTACAATCCCAAAATGTCAGTCAAGCCTAATTTATAACCGCATGTTAACTTCAAGGCAAACACCCATAAATACATACTTCACATAGTTTCTAAACTATTATCAATATAACTCCCACGCGCTATCCTAAAAACATACACACACAAACTTTTTCACTAAACATCACATGTATGAAAGATTGGCCCCAAATCTCACTTCATACTTATGGCCTTATCTAAACAAACGTACTATGATCTTCCATCAACAAGAACATTTACATCATCACCACTATCATTGCATAGGGAGGTCACTAAAAGGTTAAAACCTAAGACCCTGAAGCATGAGAAGATTTTTATATGGGATTGAACACACTATAAAGAGTGGGTACATGCGTCATGAGTTGCATGACCTCAACTAGAGTTCCTAGCATAAGGAATGTAATTCCGACTACTTTAATGAAGTAGAACTCATTATCTTGGAGCTGGAAGAGTACGTGACTCTCTATCATATACAGGAATCACGAACTATGATCACGGAACTGAAACGTAAAGCTTGAGTAGGCATTGGGATCACTGAAAAATACTAAGATAAGAATGGGTTGAGTCTCACCCTCACTTTCTAACGTTCTAAATCATACTGCATCACTACTAGAATATGAGATCCTTACTTGGTCATTCGTTATGTCATCTCCCCCTTAGCTTCAAGTCATCATCTAGAGTTTGGGAGATCCTTTACCAGATTCTAACAGAACTACACTTACTACACTCTAGGGTATGAAAAAAAAAATAACAATACATGCATATCATAGAACTTAGCCCGAATGACTACCTTCCGGGATACACTCTATCTTTCTCTAGCCACCAATAGTCATAGTATAATGCTTGCACACTTATTCTATCGGTTCAACCTTCAAAAGTCAAGCTTAGATGCTAACACTTAACATGGATATCACCATGCCTTTGATGAACCATATCTCTTTCTATAGAGCATACCACTATTGCGACTCCAAATTTATATCCCTCTACTATGAGAATCAAGATCACCGCAAAAGGCCCAACACTATCAATCAAAACACCTTAACATGGCTATTTAGATCACCATGTGCCATCGAACTAGTCTTTCTCCACTTAACAATTCAATAGTACCACTAGCCACGCACAACACGTAATAGCCTTAGAAAAATGCCGCAACCTGATGTCACCTTAGGCATACTTCTACATCATACATGCAATATCATACACCACTACGAATGTAATAAACTTACTCTATTCCATGCACCATTTAAGTCTATTAGATCACTTCTATACAACTAGAATTCATTAACCAAGAAATCTTCACATCCACCTTCATGGACATCAGCTGTTCAAACTTAATATCTAGTGCTATGCATGATTTACAACCCAACCTTACACGAAATTTTCACTTGGAAACTATGAAATAAACATCACGAAACACTAGTGCACTAGAACTTCATAACCACAATAATCGATCATGACCTAACGGTTTTCCTTATCATAATCCATTAGCATGTACTATTTCAACACATCAAGCCTACTAATTTAATCCCACAAAACATGCATCATCAAACTCGTGGCACTATTTACCACCACACCATTTAAATTCAAGCCTATAGTTTAGTATCAATCATTCACCACCAATGAAGAATGCAACATAATATAAATATACTAATCCATCAAATTGGGATATTCTACCCAAATATCTCAAAAATCAACTACATACTTTCTCACAAGTAGCACTATTTTACAACTACCAATGAAAAGAGGGTCAAGGGCGTTAAAGCCTCATAATAGACATGGTCAACCTTATCCTTATATTATTACCCCATACAATCTTTTCTACTTATACGGATTTCTCCCCACATACATTTAGACTACCTTCAATTTCCACTACAACCATGAGTCTATAATCATAACTTAATGGCTAATACAACCATTTTCACACATCAAGCAACCGACAAATCACCCTGACTAACAACTCCTTCTCTACCTTCTACTAATCACACACAAAGACGTATCAATTCATTACCAACTCAATCTCATGCAAATAAATTCAGCTATACATATATTAAACCAACACAAAATCAACAAGTTGGACGACAAGTTGCTAGTGAATTGAAATAGGCCTCACACGGCTTCACTAGACTTTGATTTTTTTTTATTTTTTTTTTTGTATTTTGAACAAGCAAAATGACAAGACAACTATGCTAGTGAATCGAAAGAGCCCCACACGACTTCACTAGACTTAAATTTTTTTTTTCAAAAGACCATGATAACAAGATTACATATTACAAGAGATAGAAAATTGACACATAATATTTAATGGTCTAAGAATATACATCTTATTCTGTATAAATAAAAATCTGAGTAAAACACTTCCCCCGTGGACTACCATACCATCCACACGTGCTACTAGCTACCACATTAGTTTATCACTATAAAGGGGTAAATCACCCTCACTCTCACTTCTAACTTTGTGACTTTACATCACCAACTTCTTGGTCTAATTTCATTACCAATAGGTCATGACAACAACACTTTAACTTATGCTACTATTTGGGTGGAAATACAGTTCCAACATTCTACTACACATCATCCCCCCTTAAGCAAGACATCTGCAACATAAATTTCTGAAAAGGGTCGAATATACTCAATACAGAAGGCTGAAAAGCACGATTTCGTCAAGATCAAGGTTCACACTAGAACCCATCCACTCTCTGAAGAAATAACGGACTCTTCTTAAGTCCTTGCACAATTTTTAAGATCTTATATGACGCGATCCGAAGGGACAATACCATTTACACTCTAAACTTCTGCACTTGATTCACCCCAGAAATGTGATGGGTCTGAGAATATCAGAGTAAGGAAAGAATTTCGGATGATTTTTCTTTCGTATGGACGTCACCATAGCATGAATTAGAGTATGAAAGAGGAACATTCTGACTCTATTGCACGAACTAGAACATGAAGAAAAAGAGACATTCCTAAACGCCTTGTAGCCTCCTATTTATAAGTGTGGCGCGCTACACACCCATAAACAGAACTCTACTCGACGTAATTTCGCAGACACCCTGGGACCATGAACTGTGCTCTGATACCAAGCTTGTCACGACCCGAGCCTAGGCCCTAGCCGTGACGAGCATCCCGAACCATGATGGCCCGGAACACCCATTCCCTATCTGGTTATCATGCACAATATGCGTAATCATAATAAAATATGGAATTGAAACTGAGTACGGAAAACATGGTCAAGTTCTGCAACATTTCTGAATAATACTATCTGACATCAGTCTGCAAAATCTCTACTAAGAACACAAACATTTGTCTGAAAAAGAAACTGGGACAAGGCCCCCAGTAAACCAAAAATATAATAAATAAGATAATGTCTGACATAATTAGGCCTTCCGAATAATAGAAGGCTCACCACTATGAGATCAAGTCTGCAAATACGAGAATATCTACTGAGTAGCTGGACCCCTAGACTGTGCCTCAGAACCTGGAAGGAGGGGGGGTCAGTACAAAAGTACTGGCACGCGAAGCAATCCAAAATATAGTGTAATGGAACATACATATATATATATATAAGTGAAAGAAATTTTTCATCAAGACATCCCATATAAAACTATTTCTGAAAAATACATGGGCACTTTCTGAAAACATGCAACCTGTCTGTTCATTTCAAATCATGATATGTGTTTTACTTCTGAATTAGGTGGTATTCCCCTACAAGTCTGAATATTCCACGGGCTGTATGGAATCCGCCATTGACTCGGCGGGGAAGCCCCCAACCCAAGTGTGCCGGAAGGGTTGGAGTGTCTGAGTCTGATACGCCATAGGACATTTAAGTCAGTGCATAATAATATACCCGGGTCGGCAAACCACTGTTTTAGGCAAAGAGTTGTCTGAAACTCCCGCCTTCTTCAGGGAACCACCTAAGCTCTCTTTATGCCCTATTTTAGCCTTTTCTGAACATGTATCATTCTGAAATTTCTAAATCATGAGAGTCTGATAAAAATCTGATTTCTGAACTAGTCTGTGTCTGTTATGGCATTTGTCTGAGTTGGTATCGTCATACCAAGACTTGCAAGTCCTATTTCTGAGCCATAATGTATTAAGCAAGAGCTTTCATTCAAAACATAGTTTAGACCACTAAAATATGTAATTTGCATTAAAGATGTCATGTTCCGAAACTCAAGTCAAATCCATGCAAAACATTCATAAAACATATGGTGGTCATGTGTATTTTGGCTAAACCATGCATTCTTTCATTACATGCATATTCAACATTTACAACCCTCTCTTTCGTGTTCAAAACATTGTATATTACGTGAAACATGGAAAAATTTACATTAAGAGACAGGTTTCATGAAAATCATGCTCTAAATTCATATTTCAGGACAAACGCATATATATATATATACATATAACTTTCAAATCACTTTGGGGGAAAGCCAAAAGGCCAAAACAATATCATTAAAGCTTCTGAAACATGAGTATGTACATGAATTTGAAAACCCAATTCTTAAAACATGATTTCTATGCCCATGAGATTTTAGGAAAACCCCGCGTACCTTGTTCTCCAAGGATAATAGATGTTTCTTGAAGCTTGTGGATTGGTGATTCCGAATATGTAATTATCTTTGAAAACTTACGGTCGAATCTTGAACTATTTGGGTTTTTATTTTGAAACCCTAAGGAGAATTCTTGAGCAATTGTGAGGAAAGCATGTGTATTATGGTGTTTGAGGGATTAAATCCCGTGTTGGTGGTATATATAGGGGTGGAGGATGACCAAAATACCCCTAAGGAACAATTAAGGTCAAATCTGTCCCTCAGTTGACAGTTTGATAGGATGGAGTAAATCGATTATACCTTTTAACTAATATATTCAAATTGGATGAAACCAACTGTATTTGAAAGAGGACTCAAAGATCTTTCGTTTTATATATTATAGATCACACAGTTCATTATATACAGGGAGTTATAATCGTTTGAAGTTGACACTGAAATGCTGAAAAACTGGGCAATAGGCTATGCGTTTTGCTACTGTTTTGAAATCCAAACGCAGCCTTATGCATTCCGAAAAATTCCAAAACTTATCCGAGATGTACTATGAGATTGCCCGATCGTAACGCAACTTGAAAATCTAAAAATGAAGGTCGGGAAGGTCGAGAAGTTGTATGCCGAAGGTTGCCAGCTAAGAATGAGTCTAAGTCATTTCAACACTTAGAAAAAGATTTAAAACATAAGTCTAAAGCTCAGAAATTACAGTCTAATACATGCATGACTTTTACGGGGCGTTACACATGATGACTGACTAAGATCATTAAGATTTCAAAGATTACTGATATTACTAAATGGGACTAGACTGATACTGAGTTTACTGAGTTTTCCTGAGTCACATGACTGACTGAGTTATACTGATTATGGCTTGAAAGAGATTATCATGAAAACATGACACTAGCTCTAGGCGCACATCTAAATTATTGGGTACAAGTACCCCCAGGACTCAATAGGATGAAACTGATAAGACTTGACACTTCTTGAATACATAACTAATATCAACAATTCATAATACAATAAGTTGGGGATTTGATAAAGTACATGATCATCATAATCTTGTACATGGAAGGAATGCATATAATCAATGTCATAATTCCTTATTCCAGCATCATGAGCATTTCAACAAACAACTACATTTCACATCAATAGAATGGGATTAAATTGAACATAAGGGTAAAACATCAATCCATCACTTAAATCACAATTGAGCTATATTATATAATTTTTAGTCTCTTAGGAATTTAGTCAAACACTTAGTGTGCATGACTTTGGGAATGGAATAATCCTCTAATTAACATATCATAACCAACTAAAATTCATGGTTGTTAACTCACATGCTAACATATTCTCATAAAAATATATAAAGATTCCAACTTGGGAATCTTACAACAATGACCACATGAACATAATCAATACATAGCATGAATATCATAATTTATAGTTTAAAACTTGATTCTTGGGCTTCATGGACGGAATGAATTCATGACTGAATAATATGCATACCTCAGTTAATGAATTTGGAAGGATTGATGGAGAGTTCTTGTGATTTAGGCCTTGAATTTTAGCGCTAGGGTTCTTGGTCCTGAGAGACAAGGATTTTGTTCTTGAGGGAAAGTGAGGAAAAATGATGTAATAGAGTTTTTAGTGCATAATTATGTGGTTAAAAGTTGATCTAGGTCATGGAAAATAACCCAATAACCCTTAGAAGGTTTTTATTTTTCGTCACTAAAAACCCGATTTGTGCACCTGGCACGACGTGGCACTATTGCATCATGCCACTTGAAATTGCCATCTGGGAACTGGGCTGACAGCAAGACGTGGTGAAATCGCGTTGCGATATTGGATGGGACCTGGATTGTTACCGCGACGCGGTGGTATCGCGATGAGACACTGGAAATTGACAACTCTGGATTTGAGCCTTGGTGTAACGTGCCATAATCGCGGAGGCCCACTGAATTTTTATGATTGCCATTTTTGCATGCTCTGCGATGTGTTGGTGGCTCAGGTGGGACACTGTCTTACTAAAATGGCTCTAACTCTTTGCTCGGGTGTCGGATTTAGGTGAATTTGATATTGATGGAGAGCTTATTAAAATTTCCATACAACAATAAGTCAAAATCTTGAAAATTCCATATGTATAAAAGTGGATTCATCTTTTAAAGTAAGTCTTTAACATTTTAGGGACAATTTTAATCTTTGAAGAAATACGGGATATTACAATAACCTACCAATAGGTAAGCCAACCCATAGTTTAGAACTTCTAGAAATACACTACCAAGAAAAATTAAAGAAAATGGGAAAAAAATAATATAAGACTAATACATATATGATAGTCCCCAAAACCTAGAGGAGCAATTACAAGAGCTTCTATTATACTAGAATACAAAATGAAATACTTATTGAATATAGAGATACAACCCATCTTTGAATAAATATATAGGTAAGTCTATCCATAAGAGAGATAATAGAAATACTCTAGAAGCTAGGATCTCACCCTAAATCTCCAATCCATAGTTGCTCCGCACTATGCTCACAACAATAGCGAGAACCTGTACTATGATCTACACGCCAAAGAAGTGTAGAATAAGTACCAAATCATTTGGTGCTCAGTAGAAAACTACCAACTGTGTTCCAAAGAAAATGCAAATATAGGTATCATGTGAGCAGGAATTTAACTACAGACAAGTATCAAGGAATGTAACTTAATAAAAGTTTGGAGGCACTAAGGAGGAACAATCCTATCCCCAGCCATACTTAGGACCTAAGCACTAAATCGTATATCACTATCCAATATCCTAATAAAAGGTAAAAGAAAGATTATAATAGAATACAAGGACAAGGAATGGATATAAAACATAAATTAATGAAGTAAAAGAGGGATATCTAGTACTATAGATCAATACATATTTGTTGACATGAGGTTTAGTCTTGATGACCTATGTGCATGGTTCACACTATTGAGGAATATTTATATATTGGATTGGCGTGGGGTTAGGCAATTCACTTATCTTCTGTGATACCTCTGGTTCAAGCGGCTAACAAGCACCAAGGCCCTTTCAACAGGGGGAGTTGCACCCATATAACCCGTGGGTGCCTATTTTTGATGGTTGAGATACATAGTTCGGGTTAATGTTTTCAAGTTCATGCGAAGACTTGTTCACTTTTCTTGTCAGTTGATATATATATATTTATATATATATATATTGCATGTGATGTTGTGCATTGGTTTTTAATGAATTTTGGATCATATATCATTACATTAGTTTCATCCTTATTCCCTGAGTTACATGCTAGCGCTTGACCCTCTAACCATCTTCAGACGATTTATCCCTACGTGATGCAAGAATTGGCCATACTTCTACTCCTTCGGCATGGTGATTAGTTGTCCGTTAATTGACTTAAGGTAGTTAGCTTCCATCTTTTTGATGAATTTATTTCATGATTAGTTTCTTATGTCATAAGCTTTATTTTCTATCTGCTTTTTCTATGGTCAGGGGAATGCCCCAACACTTTATTGATACTTGGTTTGGTTAGAGATTTTGTGGATACTGTGGCCATAGTTATTATGAAAAGTTTTAGATTTTGATTTTGTATTGACTTTTGAGTTTATCTCTCATATCTTGCTTAATATTTGTATTCATCTACAACAAGGTGTTATCAATTATATTGTATTAGGCTCGGGGGCGATCTTTGGTCCTCGGTGGACATGAGATGCCCGTCGCGACCAGGCCTTTGTTCAGGTTGTCACAGAGGCATATATGTTGAATGCTGGTGAAGCATGATGGAATATTTATAGGGTTAATAGTGATGATAAAGTAATAAGGGTGCATAGTGATAGGGGAAGCATGGTGCATAGTTATGGGGCAACATTCATCGGCAGTATTGGTGATCACTCTATTTGAAGGAGGTGAATGAACTTTGATACTCAAAAGTTTGTGGTGGATTTTTCAATCAAAAAGGGGGAAAATTGATATATCTTGTTTTGATGATGATCAACTGACAACAAGGGACCAGGTACGAAGTTTTTTATGAAAACATACAACAGTCAGTGTCCTACGTTATTTTGTTTGTTAGTGCAACAAACTACGCAAGTGATTTGTGTACTAGTAAATACCCATGGCCCTATCGAAATTCTTCCCTAATCATTATCCATCTATAAATAGAAAATAATGCTCCTCAATTCAAAAGTTTTCACAATTTTTCTATTCAAAGAGAAAACCAGGGAAAACTAAAATTTGCTTAAGTTCCAAGTTTTTGTGTGTTGAGAAGGGAGTTTTTGTGCTTAGTCAAGTCTTGGTTTGTACCTAAATTAGTCATATTATAAGAGTAATTCTTTTCTTGTGTTTTTTTAGTGCTTAGGTAGAGTTACCTGAGTTGATATTGGTTAGAGAAAATCAATATCTATGACAGATCTTGGAAGAGTTGTCAAGAAGAGTTTGTAATAGAGTTGTTAAAAACTAGTGGGGCTTAGAGTTATGTTCCAAATGGAGTTTGTAATCATGAGTTTGATTATAACATATTTTTGAGTACTTTTTAGGAAAAGTCTTGATTTTTCCTCCATTGAGCAAGGAGATTTCAATGTTAAACCATTGAGTTATTTAATTTCATGCAATGCTTTTGTTTACTACTGCTTTACTATTTTATTAACTATGTCTGACTTTAGGGCTTGATCCCCCATATGTGGTGCAACCCCCATATTACAATAAGACCACTTACTTCTAATATTCTCCTCAACCAAATGGTCAAAGCCTCTAAAGTGGCTCACGAGCATTAAGGCGCATACGGCTAAAGAGGCTCCTTGACTATTAATGTGGTCATACCAATTATCATGCACTTGATTTTGCAATGACCAAAGATGGACTTCAAGCGGGTGTTTGGGATTCATTTAGAATCCTATGGGCACAAACAAACAATGATACCATACCAAATTATACTTTCATAACTCAATGGAACAATGAAAATTTTCATCCAAGATTGTTTTTACTAAAGATTGGGCCCACTTCTATAGTTTTGTTTTGTATATAATCCACCAATAGCCCAAATCAAAAATCTCATAACAAAAACCTAGTGTTCCCCAGCCTAAAATCAACGTTGTGGAGATGATGAAGATATCAAAATTTTCATTTGATGTCGTTTAACCGGATTTTACATTCGAGAACAATTCCTTAACTACTAAATATCCAAATAAGTCAATGAGTCTAAAACCCAAATGAATTGTCCGATAACAAAATTGATAATTTTGACAAGTCACAAATGAGTTCTAGTTGTTGTCAAAATTATTGAAATACTAAAAATGCATGTGAATCAAGGAAATGATCAAGAGTGTCATTACAATATACACTGATTAAAGGACTTTCATTTGCGAAAGTTGATAAATATGTCATAACCAGATTTCTTGGATCATGATGGCTCCTACATAACCCACCAGTAGGCAATCTAATACCGTAGTAAGAAAAATAGTTATGGACTATAAAATATATAAAGAAAAGAATTCCCTAATAGATGACATGAAGAAACAAATACATATGATATTACCAAAACCTGGTGGCATTAGTTCAAAAGTGTTAAATATACCAAAAGTACTTAAGTGAAACACAAATAGATATACTGATACAACTTATCTACAAATATAACATAGATACTAATCTAATACATAAGGGAGATATAATTAATACTTTGAACGTCAAGAGATCACCCTAAGTCTCTAAACCATGGATACTCCTCTCGATGCACATACCAATGGTGATAACCCGTACTATGATCTGTACGCTATAGAGGTGTAGTATGAGTACCAAATGAAAGTTACACATTAGGCAACTACCAATTAAGATCCAAATAAAAAGCAGATATAGATTACATATAAGCAGAATGAAAACTACACAGAAATATTAAGCATCCATATAATACAGACAATAAGATAATAAGGGTAAACTATCCTATTCATATACAAGATACTAACATATTAAGACTAAGGAAGTAACAAGGATGAAATATCCTATTCCAGTCATATTCATGAATCTCGATACTATACCATATATCACTTGACAATATGTAAAGTGGAAGTAGAAGGAAGACTAATATACAAGTACAAGGAATGAGTATATAATATGAACAATTGAAGAGCGTGATAACGGTAGTTCCATAGATACATATAGATAGGTATATATATATACATATAGATATAAAGTTAACTCAATCCATAAAATAAATCATCATGTCTTCACTTTTAACGCCTCATTATAATCCTGTTAGGATCTAGTACTATCATACTCAGGGTTTTTAATACATATGTCTAAACATGAGATAAACATGTGTAATAATACAATAATAAGATAGAACGGGTTGGAAACATACCTCAAATCTCAATACCAAATCAATGATTAATCAATCATAACTAGCCATAATAATTATTATAATAATAATAATAACAATATCAACAACTATGCACATAATAAGCTATTTTGAAAAACCAAATACCTAGCTGAGCCTATGTGTATCCCCATCATCCCAGGCTTAAAAGGTTCATTCAACATAAAACAACACAAGGCATAGTCATCACCCATATCTATGCAACAATCCTATACTAGATGATAAACATAGGTGCACACTGGGGATAGGCGATGTTCATGCAAGAATGAATGCAACAAAATCCACAATACCATAATAATAATTATCAAAATTGCCATCATCATAATCAACCTCCGTCCTTCTCGGGTATATAATCATAAGAATATCCTTTGGATTTGTATATAATCATCAAAATATCCTCTGGCTTTGTTGAGTATCAATATTATTATTATAATATCCTGCTTCCTTGATGTGTATCATCACATCATCATAATATTTCTTTGGCCTTGCCAGATATCAATGCCATCATCACAATATCCTTCTTCCTTGCTAGGTATTATCATATCACCATTTTATCCTCCATCCTTGTGGAGTATCAATATCATCATCCTAATATCCAAACCAATGTCATATTATAGAGGACAAGCCCCACAAGAGCTAAAGTGAAGTGCAAGCCCCACAAAAGTTAAAGTAAATGAAAATCCCCACGTGAGCTAAAGAAAAGTGCAATCCCTGTGAGGGATAAAGTAAATGACTAGCCCCGCGAGGGAAAAAGTAAAATGCAAGCCCCATGAGGGATAAATAAAATGATAAGCCCCACGAGGGCAAAAGTAAGTAGATATGAAAAGAGAAGAAAGGTATATCATAGTTCTATAATTCATCACACATCATCAAAATAATATTACCCATAAGTATATATAAATAAAAGGTACACACACTTATGTTTTGACATGTAATACCCCCATACTTTTCCTTAAGTTTAATATCATCTCTAGAAGGCTATGAAATGAATTTCTAAGCGTGTAACATTTAAACCATATAGAATTTCCCTAATTTTGACTTTTTATTGTGTGGAAAATTTAATTAGGTTTTCAATGATATAAGATCGATCGAAATTCGATAACTGGACAAGAAGTTATGGAAAATTTAAGTCTTGGTCATAAAACAACATCATATTAGTTCTTGGTGAGTCCCATAGAGGGTCTATTTGACAATTGTGAAATTCCAGTATCTTAGCACGATTGTGGCGCATCGCGTTGAAGTTCCAGGTTCCAACCAGTGGGACAACGCGATGTCTCTACATCACGGTGATCCAAAGAATTCCATTTGTCAATTTTCAGTGAGCCATCATGATAGTGGCGCATCGCGGTGACCCAAAAAATTGGGTTTTTCCAGTTTAATTTTTCCAGGTTGGTTCAGAAGTTAAAAAGGGCACTTTGGACTTTTTACAAGCCTCTTAAACCGTACAAAAACCAAATTTAAGTCATTTACAAGAATTATATTAGGTTTTTCTCATGTTTACTCTCAACAAAAATCCTAAGTACCCATAACCTCTTTCAAGAATCTTAAGAATCCACTGTAGCTTACAGAAGTTGAGCTGGGATTCAAAGTTCCCAAGTCAAGGTCTTCAATAACCCTCATCCAAAAGTACGAGAAAGAGTCTCAAGCAAGCTTATTCATCAAAGTATATAATTCGAGGTATGTGGGGTTTGAACAAGAACACTTCTTCCAAACTTATGCCCAAAGTTTTGGTTCTTAAATAACCCTCATCCAAAAGTACGAGAAAGAGTCTCAAGAAATCATATTCATCAAAGTACATAATTCGAGGTATGAGGGGTTTGAAAAAGAACACTTCTTCCAGACTTGTGCCCAAAAATTTGTTTTTTCTTAAAAGATTTTAATGTGTCAAGATGAGTTATGCCTAAACATCTATAATTCAATTATATTAGATTATGGATTTGTTCAAGTCTTGAATTATTTGATACTACACCTATTTTATTATTTGAATTGAGAATTAATATTGTGAATTGCGTAGTCCTTACATGATTGATGTTTGGAATACTCTTAAGGTGGAAGTCATGATATACCCTCTATTTTGAATTGAGATTTCTTGAATATTTATACATGTTTTAAGGTCCAAGAATGAATTTTGATATATTCTATAGTATTTCAAGAATGGTATTGATATCTCTATATCATTGAAGTTTGAAAGGTTGTTAAAGATAGTCTACCAAGGTTTAAAGAAAAGAGTTGTATTTTAATCCTAAGCTAAGAAAGAAAATACACACCATTGGATTTAAGATAAAGGGAAGCATAGTTGGCTTCTATTTCATATTTCTGAGTTGTTTAAGGTGGATTTTTCTTAAAAGTTCTGAGCTTCAGTAAAAGAGTAGTATTTAGCAACTAGTTGGAGTTGATTCCAAGTTCTCATGCCCCAGAACTACGAGCCACCATAGGATTTGATTTACCCCAAGTGTGTTAAGCTAGTGATCACTAAAAGTTAAGGTTCTACTCTGATAACAAGGATAGAATAGCTCTCCCCAATATGGGCAAGACGTTGGACTCCATGTAGCTCACATGGTTTGTGTCGATTAGAAGAAACTCTCAAGTTTCATAGATTCTTAAGTCTTAAAGTTCTTATGGTTTCAAGTCCTTAAGTGTATAAGAAGTTCCTTGTTTTTAAAAAACTAAAGTGCATATTCTAAAAGATGTTGTTCTAAGAGTTCAACTAGATTACAAGCTTAAGTTCAAAGAAAGAATACAGATTTAGAATAAACTGTAATGGCTCACGTGATTTATACTACATGTTTTATTATTCACGATTTATGTAATACCCCGCATGTTTCTAAGATAGGAAGTGAATAAGTTTTCCTATGTCTAAAACCTCCTATCCTGTGAGTAGCATTTTAGTGCATGACTTACAATGAATATCCTAGCAATAGGATAGCTTGTGATGTCTTAAGCATGCTCATATGAGTCGCTTAGAGTGATGCAAGCTAAGTGTTTTTGAATCCATCAAGTCTTAGTGTTAGATTTTTGTAAGGATCATCTTTGAACAAGAATAACGTTACTAATATGTGACATTTTGGCAGATTTAGACCCACCAAATTGTAGAGAATCGAATTAGCTTTCCAACAACACCAATTTCATCAAAATCCGACACCCGAGCAAGGAGTTATGGCCTTTCAAATTAGAATGTGTCGCCTAACCAATCGCACATGGCCACTTGAAAGCATAGGAGATATCATATGCGGCGCCTATGTATGATTTCAGCCATGAAAACACTTAGTTTTTGAGTTATTTAGAGGGTAGTTAAGTCTTTTAACACTCCTTACATGTCCCTAAACCTAACCTCACAAAAGTTAAAGCTTCTAAAAACATTACAACCCTATTAACATCTAAAATTTCATTATCCAAGAGCACTATAGGAGAAAAACAACTAGGGTTGCACAATCAAGCTTGAAGATCAAATTTCAAGGAAATTCCTCCGTCAATCATCAAGAACCTCCCTTCCAAGGTATGCATAATGTTCATCCACGATTCCTTTTGTCCGTAGAGTTCAAGAATCAATCTTTAAAATATAAAAGCTTGGTTAGTTGTGGTGATATGATCATATCCATGATTGATGCTTGTTTGTTTTGCTATATAATAGTATCGTGACTGTATATCTCATGAAAGTTATATTGTTAGTTGAAAAACATGATCTTTAGATGGATTGATAGAATGCAAGTATGAAATCCACCTATGCCTTAAATAATGCATGCAAGGTGTTCGATAAAATGCCTAGTATGTTAGAACTTCATATTTACATGATTTCATAATATCTAAATAACAAGTTCATATAAGCCATACACTCCAATATGAATTTCCATGCAAATTATGTGTTGGTATTGTTGTGGTATAAAGCATGTATGATAATAGAGATATAAATTATGTACACAAAATATATCCATGTTTTTCCTATCATGTTTAAAATGTTGAATAAATACATGAATTATACTATCACCTCCTTATGATATTGTGAATTGTGGACTCCAATCTTGTGATCAAGTTATGTCATGTGTGTCAATTTCCTCCTATCGAGTCCTGGAGGTATTCGTACCAGAAAAATATAGTTGTGTGCCTAGAGCCATGTCATGTTTTATGATATCCAAACTCAAGCTATGATTCCATAGACTTCAGTTAGTCATGTAACTCAGGAAAACCTCATGATCTAAGTCAGTTGTCAAATATCAGTAACATTCTGCCAATCAATGGAATTAAGTAAGGTTAAGTCATGTATAGTCAATTATTCATGTCCAGTCCCTCCAGATGGGAGTAGAGGTTAGCACCGAGTGAATCCAAGTATGGGAACTCACCCGCAAGTTCAGGGTGTGATTATTAGAAGCAGTCCTTGAGTTCCAGAACTACGTAGCCACCGTAGGTTGAGACATATTAACCTATCAGATTAGGGTTGGTGAGGTGGTTTAACCTGTAAGTTTAGCGTTCCCACTGTTCTCATTGAGTACCTACCGGATAAGGGTCACTCACATCCTATCCTTAGCTGTGGCACGGTATTGACACACCTCCAGTCGGGGCAGAGATTGGACCCCAGCTTAGCCAAAATGAAATACATGGGGCATGTCGGTTAAATACTACCTCCCACAGTTTCAGTATCAGTCTCAGTAAAAGAACTCAGGGCGTTCTTCAGATTTCAGTAAATATAGGACTGTCAGATACAGTCGTTATGTTCTTTAAATTTCAGTATATACAGGACTGTCAGATACAGTCGTCTATGTTATCAGCTTGTAGTATCAGTCATGATAGTTATCAGTAAACCATGTATTAGCTTACAGGTCTTGGTATCACGTATTCACGGTCCCAGTTTCTAATTATGCATGTTTGCACTCCCACATTCATATTAGTCAGTTAGAGTTGTTCATGCATGAAACCCTTTCTGTTCAGCCTACCTTCCTCGTATACTCAGTACTCCAGATGTACTGACGCATTTGCGTTATGGTTCTTTCTTTTCATGTTACACCATAGGTTCTGAGACACGAGCCCAGCCCAGCAGTAGCGGTAGTATTCCAGTAGAAGAGACACAGTAAGTCCTCATTAATTCGAGGACAATATGATTTGATACATTTATTTATTTCTTCAGTTCAGTGTTACAGAATTAGTTGGAGACATGTTCCTTCAACTCCTTATTCAGATAGTTTACAGGCTTTTAGATTTATGTTCAGATTTACGTTCAAACTTAGCTTTCAATTTGATTTGTTTTGGGTATTCTCACCCGTATGGACGTTATGATTTTCAGACATGATTTTATTCAGTTGAACCGTATGGCCTTACAATTTCACATATTCCACATTATTATGTCATGATTTGCAGTATACAAGTATAGATATCAGTCATGGGTTAGCTTGTGGTCCCTTGGGGTCATGAGCACCGTGTAGCATTCCAGTTGAGAAAATCGGGGCGTTACAAACTTAGTATCAGAACCTAAGGTTCAATAGAGTCCTAGGAAGTCTGAAAGACCCATCTAGTAAAGTTTTGTACATGGGTGTGTTGCGCGCCACATTTATGTACAAAAGTCTATAAGATGTTTTAGGAATAGTCCCCTTTCTTCAGTATTCATGTCATGCTAGTGAGCATAATCACAAGTTAAACTCTTAGTCAAATTCATTCTTCTCTTATTTTAGAACATGGCCCCAAAGAGAAGAAACCAGCCAGCTCCTCAGCCCAAAGATCTTTTGGGCGAACATGTTTCCCATGTGGAGTTTAGAGCCATATTTACCAGACTTGATCAGTTCGTGGATGCATAAAATGAACAGCCACCAGCCATTTCGGCCAATCCAGTGGCCAATCCTATAATATCTAGGGTTCGAGAATTCACCCGGATGAACCCTCTATCTTTCTATGGGTATATGTCTGATAAGGACCCTCAGGAGTTCATTGACCAAGTCCAGAAGGTCATTGACATCATGGGTGTTACTTCTATTGAGAGTGCCGATTTAGCCTCCTACCAGTTATAGGATGTTTCTCATGATTGGTACAAACAATGGAAGTCTGAGAGGTTACCTGATGACGGCCCTATCGAGTAAGAGGAATTTGTCACGGCCTTCTTAGACAGATTTTTTCCCCAAGAGCTGAGGGAAGACAAAGTTCTTGAGTTCATCAACCTCAGGCAGGGGAATATGACGGTTAGGGAGTATTCTCTCAGATTTACTCAGCTAGCCAGGTATGCTCCTCATGTGGTTGCAGACAATAGGGCTAAGATGAGCAAGTTCGTGTTAGGGGTCAATGATAGCATGGTAAATGACTGTAGTTATGCGATGTTGATTGGCGATATAACCTTATCTAGACTTATGACCCATTCCCAACAAGTAGATTAACAGAAGGTTATGACTAGGGAGAGGCAGAACAAGGGAGCAAGGTCAGGTAACTTTAACTTTTCTCACCCCAAGTTATATGGAGTAAACCGTTCACAGTTTCGCTCCAAGTCAGCCATTCCAGCCCCTTCTTCTTCTAGTGCTCCAGTGCTGAAGTTCAGAGACGACAACAAAGATAAAGTGCCAGGATCTAAATCTCAGGGCAGTGTTAGCAGTGCCCAAACGAATCCTCTTTGTAAGACTTGTGGTAAGAACCACAAGGGCATTTGTAGAATCGATAGTGATGTCTGCTTTGGTTGTAGAAAGCCAGGCCACAGGATTAGGGAGTGTCTGCAGTCAAGTCTTCAGGGTCAGAAAAATCATTCTGCATCTCAGTCCGATCGCCCAAACCAGAAGGGTGCCATTTCCAGTGCTACTATTGTGCAACACCCAAACAGACTCTATGCTCTTCAGTCCCAGAAGGATCAGGAAAATTCTCCTAATGTCGTTACTGGTACGTTATAGATTTTCCATGTTCATGTTTATGTTTTTCTAGACCAAGGTGCATCCTTGTCTTTTGTTACTCCATACATAGCAGGCGATTTCAGAATCAGTCCCAAAATTCTAGTAGAGCCTTTTTCAGTCTCTACCCCAGTGGGTAAAACTATCATAGCCCGGCGGGTATACAAGAACTGCCCGGTTATGATATCTCAAAAATCCATGTCAGTAGATTTAGTTGAGTTAGAGATGACTTATTTTGATGTCATTCTCGGCATGGATTAGCTTCATTCTTGCTATGCCATAGTCGACTGCAGAAACATGATAGTTCTATTTTAGTAACCAAATGAGCCCGTCCTAGAGTGGAAGGGTAGCATTTCAGCGTTCAGGGGTCAATTTGTTTCCTACCTTCGTGCAAGGAAAATGATTCCTAAGGGGTGTGTGTATAATCTCATGCATGTTAAAGATTCCAATTCTGAATCTCCCAGTCTCGAAACAATCCCTGTTGTTAATTAATACTCAGATATCTTTCCCAAAGATCTTCCAGGCATTTCTCCCGAAAGTGAAATAGACTTCAGCATAGACCTTCTTTCGGATACTCAACCTATTTCTATTTCTCCATACAGAATGGCACCAGCAGAACTCAAGGAACTAAATGATCAGTTGAAGGATCTCTTAGATAACAGATTCATCAGATCCAGCGTTTCCCCATTGGTGCGCCAGTATTATTCGTGCGCAAGAAAGATGATTCTCACAGGATGTGTATTGATTACCGTCAGCTCAATAAGGCCATGGTCAAGAACAAATATCCTCTTCCCAGGATTGATGATCTATTCGACCAACTTCAGGGTGCCAGTTACTTCTCCAAGATATACCTCAGATCAGGCTATCATCAGCTCAGAGTTAGAGATTGTGACATTCTGAAGATAGTTTTCCGTACTCGGTATGGTCTCTTCGAATTTTTAGTCATGTCATTTGGTCTTACCAATGCCCCTGCAGCTTTCAGGGATTTGATGAACCGTGTGTTCAAGCAGTACTTGGATATGTTTTTCATTGTCTTTATAGATGATAATCTGGTCTGTTCTAGCACAGAGCATGATCATGCAGACTATCTCAGGATTGTTCTTCAGACTCTCAGGGATCACCAGTTATTCACTAAGTTTAGTAAGTACGAATTTTGGCTAATATCAATTGCATTCCTTGGCCATATTGTTTTTGGTGATGGCATTAGAGTAGATCCTCAGAAAACTGAGGTAGTAAGAAACTAGCCCAGACCCGTATCTCCATCAGATATTAGGTGTTTCTTGGGTTTGGCTTGCTATAATAGACGGTTTGTCGAGGGATTTTTTCCTATTGCATCTCCCATGTCCAGATTGACTCAGAAGAAGATTAAGTTTCAGTGGTCATATTCATGCAAGAAGAGCTTTCAAGAGTTGAAGACTCGACTCACCTCAGCTCCAGTTCTAGCTCTTCCAGATGGTTCAAACGGTTTTGTAGTCTATTGTGATGCATCCAGAGTAGGTTTAGGTTGTGTCCCCATGCAGCATGATAAGGTCATAGCCTACGCCTCTAGACAGTTAAAGAGACATGAGAAGAATTATCCTACTAATGATCTTGAGTTAGTAGCGGTAGTTTTTACCTTGAAGATTTGGAGGCATTATCTCTATGGAGTTCATCTAGATGTCTTCATAGACCATAAAAGCCTCCAGTATGTCTTTTCCCAGAAATATCTCAATCTTCATCAGAGAAGGTGGTTAGAGATCTTGAAGGATTACGACATGAGTGTTCTTTATCATCTGGGCAAGGCTAATGTTGTGGCTGACTCTCTCAGTAGACTCTCCATGGGTAGTATTTCTCACTATGAGGGTAGAAAGAAAAAGATGGCTCAGGAGATCCATCATCTTACCAGACTAGGCGTTTGCTTAGTCGATTCTTCAGAGGGTGGTATATGTGTTCACAGTAGTTCAGAGTCATCTCTAGTTTCTGAGGTGAAAGAGAAGCAAGACAGGTATACTAGCCTTGTCAAGCTCAAAGAGTCAGTTCAGAATCAGAAAGTCGAGGTTTTCTCCCAAGGGGGAGATGGTGTTCTTCATTGTCAGGGTCGTCTATATGTTCCAGGGGTAGAAGAATTGAGGCAGCGAATTCTTGCAGAAGCGCATAGTGTGCGATACTCTATCATCAAGGGGCCACTAAGATGTACCGCGAAATATGGGAGATCTATTGGTGGAGTGGGATGAAAAGAGATGTTGCAGAGTTTGTGTCTAAGTGCTCTTCATATCAGCAGGTTAAGATAGAGCATCAAAAACCTAGTGGTTCCATGCAATAGTTCACCATTCCTACTTGGAAGTGGAAAGAAGTGAACATGGACTTCGTGACGGGTTTGCCTAGAACTCATCATCAGCATAATTCAGTGTGGGTCATTATAGATAGAATGACCAAGTTAGCTCATTTCCTTCCTGTTCGTACTTTCTATTCCACTGAGGATTATGCCAAACTCTATATCAGGGAGTTATTCAGGTTACACAGTGTTCCAATATCTCTCATCTCAGAAAGAGGTACCCAGTTCACCTCTCACTTTTGGAAAGCATTCAAAAAGGGTCTCGGAACTGAAGTCTATCTCAGCACAGCGTTTTATCCTCAGAAAAATGGTCAATCAGAGAGGTCCATTTAGACTCTTGATATATGCTAAGGGAATATGAAATTGACTTCAAGGGAAGTTGGGATGGCCACTTGCCTATGATTGAGTTTGTATACAACAATAGTTATCATTATAATATTCAGATGGCTCTATTCGAAGCTGTCTATGGTAGGTGAAGTAGATCTCCGATTAGTTTGTTCGAAGTTAGTAAGGACTCAGTCATAGGTCCTGACTTAGTATTCGATGCCTTAGAGAAAGTTCAGTTGATCAGAAAGAGACTCCGGGTTGCTCAGAGCCAACAGAAGTTCTATGCAGATATTCGTAGAAAGGATCTCGAGTTTGAGGTCAATGACTATGTCTATCTTAAGATATCTCCCTTGAAGGGAGTGAAGAGGTTCGGCAAGAAAACAAAACTCAGTCCCCGGTATGTCGGTCCCTTCAGAATTATCTGTCGCTTCAGCAAGGTAGCTTATGAGCTTGAGTTGCCTTTAGATCTAGCCTCAATCCATCCAGTCTTCCATGTCTCTTTGCCAAAGAATTGGATAGGTGAACCAGCAGTTGCTGTCCCTATTCAGAGCATCGACCTTCAGAACAGCCTCTCTTATGAAGAGATTCTAGTCAAAATCTTATATTATCAGACTCGTAGATTGAGGAACAAAGAAGTCCCTCTAGTCAAGGTTCTTTGGCAAAATAACTCTCATGAGGGAGCTACTTGGGAAGAAGAAGAAGATATGCGTACCAAGCATCCTCACGTCTTCCCCTCCAATTCAGATCAAGCTCAAGGTAATAGTTCTCCTTAAGCTTATTCAGTTTCATGTTCATGTTTCCAGTATAAACTTGGTACCTATTAACCGTTTCATACTTAGTCATGCATTCATGTATCATTTATCCATGCATTAGATATGCACGAGTTCAGTATATTTAGCATGTCAGTCATGAGATCAAGTTTTAGTTCATCATGTTCAGTTCTGGTTCTGTTGTCTTGTATCCCCCCTCAGTAAATTCTTATTTGAGGAAAAATGTTCCCAAGGGGGAGATATTGTAATACCCCGAATGTTTCAAAGTTAGGAAGTGAATAAGTTTTCCTACGTATGAAACCTCTTATGATGTGAGTAGAATTTTAGTTCTTGACTTACAATGAAAATCCTAGCGATAGGATATCTTGCGATGTCTTAAGCATGCACATATGAGTCACTTAGAGTGATGCAATCTAAGAGTTTTTGAATCCATCAAGTCCTAGTGTTCAAATTATGCAAGGGTCATCTTTGAACAAGAATAACGTGATTGATATGTGATATTTTGGTAGATTTAGACCCATCAAAATGTAGAGAATAGAATTAGATTTCCAACGATACCAATTTCATCAAAATTCGACACCCGAGCAAGGAGTTATGGCTTTTCAAAGTAGAATGTGTCGCCTAACCAATCGCACCTGGCCACTGGAAAGCATAGCCGATATCATATGCGGCTCCTATGCAAATATATGCGATATCATAAGCGGATCCTATGTAAATATAGGCGATATAATATGTGGCGCCTATGTATGACTTCATCCACGAAAACACTTAGTTTTTGAGTTAATTCGAGAGTAGTTAAGTCTTTTAACGCTCCTTACATGTCCCTAAACCTAACCTCACGAAATTTATAGCTTCTAAAAACATTACAACCCTATTAACATCTCAAAGTTCATTATCCAAGAGCACCATAGAAGAAAAACAACTAGGGTTGCACAATCAAGCTTGAAGATCAAATTTCAAGGAAATTCCTCCGTCAATCATCAAGAACCTCCCTTCCAAGGTATGAATAGTGTTCATACACGGATTCCTTTAATCCGTGGAGCTCAAGAATCAATCTTTAAAATACAAATTCTTGGTTGGTTGTGGTGATATGATCATACCCTTGATTGATGTTTTTTTGATTTGCTATATAATAGTATCATGACTGTATATCTCATGAAAGTTATGTTGTTAGTTGAAAAACATGATCTTTTGATGGATTGATAGAATGTAATATGAAATCCAACTATGCCTTAATGAATGCATGCAAGGTGTTCGATAAAATGCCTAGCATGTTAAAACTTCATATTTATATGATTTCATGATATCTAAATAACAAGTTCATGTTAACCATACACTCCAATATGAATTTCCATTCAAATTATGCGTTGTTATTGTTGTGGTATAAAGCATGTATGATAATGGAGATATAAATTATGTACACAAAGTATATTCATGGTTTTCCTTTCATGTTTGAAATGTTGAATAAATACATGAAGTATACTATCCCCTACTTATGATATTGTGAATTGTGGACTCAAATCTTATGATCAAGTTATGTCATGTGTGTCAGTTTCCTCCAATCGAGTCCTGGGGGTATTCGTACCCAAAAACTATAGTTGTGTGCTTAGAGCCATGTTATGTTTGACGATATCCGAACTCAAGATATGAATCCATAGACTTTAGTCAGTCATGTGACTCAAAAAAACCTCATGATCTCAATCAGTTGTAAGATATTAGTAACATTCCGCCAGTCAATAGAATTTTGTAAGGTTAAGTCATGTATAGTCAGTTATTTATGTACAGTCACTCCAGATGGGAGTAGAGATTAGCACCAAGTGAATCCAAGGATGGGAACTCACCCGCCAGTTCAGGGTGATATTCTTAGATGCAGTCCTTGTGTTCCAGAAATACGTAGCTAGCTTAGGTTGAGACATCTTAACCTGTCAGATTACCTTTGATGAGGTGGTTTAACCAGTCATTTTAAGGTTCCCACCGTTCTCATTGAGTACCTTGTAGATAAGGGTCACTCACAAGCTGTCCTTACCCGTGGCACGGTATTGACACCCCTTGTCGGGGCAGAGATTGGACCCTATTTTAGCCATAATGGCATACTTGGGGCATGTCGTTTTAACACTACCTCCCACAGTTTCAGTATCAGTCTCAGTAAAAGAACTTAGAGCGTTGTTCTGATTTTAGTATATACAGGACTGTCAGATACAGCTGTTATGTTCTTCAGATTTTAGTATATACATTCACTGTGAGATACAGTCGTCTATGTTATCAGCTTGCAGTATCAGTCATGATAGTTATCAGTAAACCATGTATTATCTTACAAGTCTTGCTATCACACATTCACGGTCCCGTTTCTATATATGCATATTTGCACTCCCACATTCATATTAGTTAGTCAGTGTTGTTCATGTATGAAACCCTTTATGTTCAGCCTACCTTCCTTGTATACTCAGTACTCCAGTTGTACTGATGTATTTGCGCTATTGTGTTTTCTTTTCATCTTACACCATAGGTTCCGAGACATGAGCTCCAGCCCAGCAGTAGCGGTAACATTCCAGTTGTAGAGACACAGTGAGTCCTCATTGATTCAAGGATAATATGATTTGATACATTTATTTATATCTTCAGTTCAGTGTTACGGAGTTAGTTGGAGACATGTTCTTTCGACTCCTTATTCAGATAGTTTAGAGGCTTTCAGATTTATGTTCAGATTTACGTTCAGACTTAGTTTCCAAATTGAGTTGTTTGGGGTATTTTCATCCACATGGATGTTATGATTTTCAGACATGGTTTTTTCAGTTGAACCTTATGGCCTTACAGTTTTACGTATTCCTCATTATTATGTCATGATTGGTAGTATATAGGTACAGATATCAGTCATGGGTTAGATTATGGTTCCTCGGGGTCATGAGCACCGTGTAGCATTCCGGTTTAGCAAATCGGGGCGTTACAATTTATGAGAGTTTTATTAAAGCTATGTGAGTGATCTACAATACCATGTATGTTTTCTATAAAGATTTATTCTATTGATATTTAGTTGCATCCACCCCGATATACTCAGTACATTCCTAAGTGTTGATCCACATATACGTCTATGTGCTACATTGTCTCATAATGTAGGTTCAAGTTCTCATTCCCAACAACGTCAGTGATCCCGAGTACCTTTATCTACATCTCCACTGTGGTGATTCCTCATGGTTTGAGGGCCTATCTACAGACATTTTAGTATTTTTAGTAGTTGTTGTACAGTTTTCAATTTAGTTCGAGTCAGTTGGGGATCTATCCCAATAGCTCTCTAGTTTGTTGAGTAGTAGCAGCTTTATCAGAATAGGTGGTCAGTATGTTTAGATTTGCAGTATTTTCTTACCTTTACAGTACTAATTCAGATTTCTGTAAGATGTGATATGACATAATTCCTTATTTTTCTCTCATTATCTTTAAGTAAGCTTTATACTAAGTAGCAGGCTCAAAGGGTTAGCTTGGGGCTACTTGTAGCCTTAAACACCGTGTGATGCTACGGGATAGGATATTGGGGAATTACAAACTTGGTATTAGAGACTAAGGTTTGAGGAGTCCAATGGAGTCTGACAAGCGACATTAAGTAGAGTCTTGATCATCGGTGTGTAGCGCGCCACATCGATGAGCAAGTGGCTACAAGACGTTTTAGGAAAAAGTCACATTTTTCTCTCAGAATCTATCATGCTTATAGCTGTCTCTCTCAGCTATTGACTCGTGCTCTATTATTTTAAAAATGCCTTCTCGTAGAGCAATTGTCTGCAGAAACAATATAAAGTAACCTCAACCTGTTGATCTTTTGAATGAGTCCGTGTCTCATGCTGAGTTTCAGGCGTCCCTTTAGGCGTTAGCCTAAACAGTCACCAATAATGTTCAGGTCAATAACCAGGCCACAGTTCCACAGCAACAGGGAGGTAGTTTAGCTACTGCTAGAATTTAGGATTTCATGCAGATGAATCCACCAGAGTTTTATAGGTCTAAAGTAGGTGAGGACACATAGTTATATCTTGAGGAGGTGAGGAAGATCATACAGGTTATGCATATTTCTAAGGAGGAATATGTTGAGTTGGTATCTTATAGGTTGAAGTACATTTCTTATGACTGGGTAGTGACATGGAGGAAGAATAGAAAGGAGGATGCAGCCCCTACTACTTGGCAGGTATTCCCAGATGCATTATTGGACAAGTTTTTCCCGCATGAGATGAGGGAATCAAAGATAGAGGAATTCATGAACCTAAGGCAAAGATCCTTTAATGTTAAGGAGTATTTCCTTAAGTTCAACCAGTTAGCCAAATATGCTCATGATTTGACATCTAACACCCGAGTTAGTACGAGTAAGTTCGTTACTGGGGTATCTAGACTGGTTTTGAAAGAGTGTAGGACTTCTATGCTCAACAGGGACATGGATTTTGCTAGGATAATGATTCATGCCCAGCAAATAGATGCAAACAAGATAAGGAAATGAGATAAAGTGAGGGGAAACAAGAGGGCTATATTCGAGCAGCATTAGTATAGTCAGGCTAGGTCCTATGGAGGGAACCGTCCTCAGTTTTAGAGCCGTTCATCTATGCCACCCCCTTTGTCAGGTAGGGCTCCCGCGCCTACAAATATACAGGAGCAATGGAATAGGCCTTATATGTCCAATCCCCAGAACAATGTATGTAATAGGCCTAATTATTCTCCCTGTGCTAAGTGTGGTAGGACCCATCCCGGTGAGTGTTTGGCCGACTAAAGGGGTTGTTTTGGATGTGGCAAATTAGGCTACAAACTTAGATAGTGTTCGCATACCAGGAAGAGAAACAAAGATGTAAAACCTTAGACTCAGGCTAATAGTTCCCCAAATGTTTTTTGCCCATCCAGTTACTCCTCAGGGCACTTCTTTCAGTACTGCTGGCGATCAGTGCCAGAACAGGTTCTATGCCTTACCATCTCGTCAGGAGCAGGTGGATTTTCCCGACATTGTTACTGGTATGCTCCGTGTGTTTCACTTTGATGTTTATATGTTCTTGGACCTCAGGTCAAGTTTCTCTTATGTGACCTCTCTTGTAGCTGTGAGTTTTGAAATAAGTCCCAAAAAGATTCCTGAGCCTTTCCTAGTATCTTCTCTAGTAGGGGAGTCAGTTGTTTCTAAGAAAGTGTATGAAGAATTCCCTGCTACTGTTCTTAATAGAGTCATATTTACTGATTTGATAGAGTTAGACATGGTGCATTTTGACGTTATTCTGGATATGGACTGGTTTCACATATGTTATGCATCTATAGACTGTCGTACACGTGTATTTAAGTTTCAGTTTCCAAATGAACCAGTTTTCGAGTGGGCAGGGAGTTTAGTATGTCCCAAGAGTCATTTTATATCCTATCTCAAAGCCAGAAAGCTAATATCCGAAGGTTGTATTTATCATCTAGTTTGAGTTAAGGACACTAGGTTTGAGGCTCCAGCCATTAAGTCAACCAACATTGTTAATGAGCTTCCTGATGTTTTTTCTTAAATATCTCCTAGGGGTAGCTCCCGATAGAGAGATAGAATTCTAGATTGATCTTCTTCTCGTTACTCAGCCTATTTTTATTCCTCCCTACCTTATTAAACCAGCAGAGCTTAAGAAGTTAAAAGAGCAACTCAAATATCTTTTAGAAAATGGTTTTATAAGGCCCAGTGTGTCACCTTGGGGCGCACCTGTTCTATTTGTGTGAAAGAAAGATAGTTCTTTGCGAATGTGCATTGACTATCATCAGCTTAATATGGTCATAGTTAAGAATAAGTATTCTCTTCCTAGAATTGATGATTTGTTTGATCAGTTGCTAGGTGTGAATTATTTTTTGAAGATAAACCTTAGATCCGTTTGTCATCAACTTAAAAAAATGGAGTGTGATAACCTAAAGACAGCTTTCCAAACCCGTTATGGTTACTTTGAGTTTCTAGTCATGTCTTTCAGGCTAACCAATGCTCCATTAGACTTTATGGAGCTCATGAATTGAGTATTCAAATAGTATCTTGATATGTTTGTCATTATTTTCATAGATGATAATCTTGTATATTCCCGTAGTGAGGATAACCATGCAGATCATATTAGAATTATCCTGCAAACTCTTAGAGATCATCAGTTGTTCGGAAAATCCAGCAAGTGTGAATTTTGTCTAAGGTCAGTAGCTTTTCTGGGTCATATTATTTTAGCCGAAGGTATTAGAGTCAATCCCCAAAAGACAAAAGCCGTAAGAAATTAGCCTAGACCTTTCTCTTCATCAGACATTAGGAGTTTCTTGGGTCTAGATGGATACTACTACCATTTTGTTGAAGGTTTGTCTTCTTTTGCATCCCCCATGACCCGTTTGACCCAAAAGAAAGTTATGTTCCTTTGGTCAGATTCCTGTGAGAAGAGTTTTCAGGAGTTGAAGACTCGACATACCTCAGCCCCTGTGTTGACTTTAACTACTGGTATGGATGGTTATGTTATGTATTATAATAACTCTAGAGTTGATTTGGGTTGTGTATTGATGGAGAGAGGTAAGTTTGTAGTAAATACCTCTAAACTATTGAAGCCAAATGAAAGGAACTACCCAATCCATGATCTTGAATTAGTTGTTGTAGTTTTTGCTTTGAAATTTGGAGACACTACACGTATGGTGTTCATGTTTATATGTTTACAGAACACAAAAGCTTGCAGTATGTGTCTTCTCAGAGGGGGTTGAATCTTCGCTAGAGGAGATTATTAGAGTTGCTAAAAGATTATGATATGAGTGTGTTGTATCACCCGGGCAAGGCCAATGTAGTGGTAGATGCCCTAAGTAGGTTGTCTATAGGCAGTGTTGCCTATGTAGAGATGGGTAAGAAAGAGTTAGCTCGTGATATACTTTTTCTGGCTAGATTGGGTGTTAGGTTGCTTAATTATGCTGAGGGAATATTTTAGTGCAGAATAGTTCTGAATCCTCTTTAGTTTTGGATGTGAAGGAGTAGCAGGACAGGGATCCTAGATTGTTCGGACTGAAGGAGTCAGTTAACGATCAAAAGGTAGATGTTTTCTCCCAAGAGAGAGATGGTGTGTTGAGGTTGTAGGGTACATTGTATATTCCTTGTGTTGATGATCTGAGGTAGAGAATTATGGATGAAGCGTATGGCGCGCAATATTCTATTCATCCCAGTGCTACCAAGATGTACCATAATTTACAGAAAATTTGTTGGTAGAGTGGCATAAAGAAGGATATAGCAGATTTTATGGCGAAGTGTACGACGTGCCAACAATTTAAGGTAGAGCACCATAGACCTGGTGGTGTAATGCAAGAATTTGGTATACCCACTTGGAAGTGGGAAGAGGTGAATATGGATTTTGTTACTAGTTTACCACTTTCATGTCGTGAACATGATTCTATTTGGGTTGTTATAGACAGGCTGACAAAGTCAGTGCATTTCTTGCTTGTGCATACATCTTATACTGTTGAGGATTATGCTAGATTGTATATTCAGGAATTAGTCAGGTTATACTATTGAGGATTATGCTAGACTGTATATTTTGGAGTTAGTGAGGTTGCATGGAGTTTCCTTATCAATCATCTCAGATAAGGGTACTCAGTTTACTTCTCAGTTTTAAAGGGAGTTCCAGAAGGATCTTGGTATCCAAGGTCTTTTCATCCACAGACAGATGGTCAGGCTGAGTGGACCATCTAAACTTTGTAGGATATGTTGAGAGCATGTGCCCTTGACTTCAAAGGTAGTTGGGATAATTATTTACCATTGATTGAGTTTGCGTATAACAATAGTTATCATGTTAGAATTAAGAAGGCACCATTTGAGGCTTTGTATGGTAGAAAATGTAGATCACCCATAAGTTGGTTTGAAATAGGTGAGGCTACTTTGATTGGACCTTATGCATTATTTGAGGCTATGGAGATGGTGAAGTTGATTAGAGAAAGGTTGAAGACAACCCAGAGTCGTCAGAAGTTATATGCAGATATGAGAAAAAGAGACCTTGTGTTCGAAGTTAATGATTTGGTGTATCTGAAAATCTCACTCATGAAAGGGGTGAAAAGGTTTGACAAGAAGGGAAAGTTTAGTCCGCAATATGTTGGCCCCTATAAAATCCCAAGTTTTGTGGGGAGAGTAGCCTATGAGCTTGTGTTACCCGCAGAGTTATCAGTTGTGCATTCTATCTATCATATCTCCATTCTTAAGAAGCACATTGGTGATTCCATTGGTATGGATCCTTCAGAGAGCCCAGATATCTCGACTAGTCTTTCGTTTGAAGAGATTCCAGTTTAGATCACCAGATACGTAGACTGAGGAACAAAGAGGTTCCCTTGGTCAAAGTGTTTTGGCAAAACCAGTCAGTTGAGGGCGCCACTTGGGAAATCGAGTCAGATATGAGATCCAAGTACCCGGACAATTCTCCGTAAGTTCAAATCAAGCCAAAGGTATCATTATTCCTTAATTCAGCCCCTTTCTAATAAAAGTTGCAGTTATATAGCTATTCTTAATATAAGTTCATGCATTCTCCAAGATATTTAGGAGTTGGGAATGATATATAGTCCGTTTAGCAGGTTTCTTTAGATATTCATACTCAGTTTCCTCCGTACTATTACCTTGATGAGTGTCATTCGAGGATGAATGTTCCCAAGGTATAGATATTGTAATAGACCCAAACTTTTCCTTAAGTTTAATATCATCTCTAGAAGGCTAAGAAATGACTTCATAAGTGTATAACATTTAAACCATATAGAATCTCCCTAATTTCAACTTTTTATCATGTGGGAAATTAAATTAGCTTTCCAACGATATAAAATCCACCCAAATCCGATAATCGGGCAAGAAGTTATGGAAAATTTAAGTCCTAGTCATAAAATAGCATTATTTTAGTGCTTGGTGCGTCGTGGAGAGGGTCTATATGACAATTGTGAAATTCCTGTAGCTTTAGCGCGATTGTAGTGCATCACGTTAAAGTTCCAGGTCCCAACCAGTGGGACAGTGCGATGGCTCCGCGTCGGGGTGACCCCAAGAATCCAATTTGTAAATTTCAAGTAATCCACCACGATAGTGGCGCGTCGTGGTGACAAAAAAATTGGGTTTTCCAGTTTAATTTTTCCAGCTTCGTTCAGGAGTTAAAAAGGGTACTTTGGACTTTTTCGAAGCCTCTTAAGCCATACAAACACCAAATTAAAGTCATTTAGAAACATTCTATTATTTTTTTCTCAAGTTTTCTCTCAACAAAAACCCTAAGTACCCAGAACCTCTTCCATGAATTTCAAGAATCCACGGTAGCTTTCATAAATTGAGTTGGGATTCAAGGTTCCCAAGTCAAGGTCTTCAAGGACCCTCTACCAAAAGTTTGTGAAAGTGCCTCAAGCAAGCTTATTCATCAAAGTTCATAATTCGAGGTATGTGGGGTTTGAACAAGAACACTTCTTTTGTTCTTGTTTCCAAAGTTTTGGTTTTCCTTAAAAGATTTAAATGTTTCAAGACCAGTTATGCCTAAATTGCTATATTTCAAGTATATCAGATTATGGATTTGATCAAGTCTTGAATTATATGATACTACACATGTTTTATGATTTGAAATGAGAATTAATTTTATGAATTGCATATTCCTTCCATGATTGATGTTAGGAATAATCTTAAGGTTGAAGTCACGATTTACCCTCTATTTTGAATTTAGATTTCTTGAATATGTATACATGTTTTAAGGTCTAAGAATGAATATTCATATATTCTATAGTATTTCAAGAATGGTATTGATATCTCCATATCATTGAAGTTTCAAATCTTGTTAAAGATAGTTGACCAAAGTTTAAAGAAAAGACTTGATTTTAAACCCAAGCTAAGAAAGAAAATCAACTCCATTTGATTTAAGCTAAAGGGAAGCATAATTGGCTTCAATTGCATATTTTTGAGTTGTTTAAGGTGGATTTTTCTTAAAAGTTCTGAGCTTAAGTAAGGAAGTAGTATTTAGCACCGTGTTGGGCTTAATTCCAAGGTGTAATTCCCCAGAACTATGAGCCACCGTAGGATTTTATTTACTCTAACTGGGTTAAGCTAGTGATAACTAAAAGTGAAGGTTCTACTCCGATGGAAAGGATAGAACAACTCTCGCCATCATGGGAAAGACGTTTGACTCCATATAGATCACATGGTTTATGTCGGTTACAAGAAACTCACAAGTTTCATAGATTCTTAAGTCTTAAAGTTCTTAAGGTTTGAAGGCCTTAAGTTTCAAAGAAGTTCCTTGCTTTCAAAAGGCTAAAGTTCATATTTTAAAAGTTGTTGTTCTAAGAGTTCAATTAGCTTACAATATTGAGATCAAAGAAAGAATACAGATTTAGAATAAAGTGTAATGGATTACATGATTTATACTACATGTTTCATTATTCATGATCTATGAGAGTTTTATTCAATCTATGTGAGTTATCTACAATACCATGTATGTTTTCAATAAAGATTTATTGTATTGATATTTAGTTGCATCCACCCCCATATAATAAGTACATTCCCAAGTACTTATCCACATATACGTCTGTATGCTACATTGTCTTATAATGTTGATTCAGGTTCTCAGTCACAGAAGCGTCAGTGATCCCGAGTAAATTTATCTCCATCTCCACTGTGGTGAGTCCTCATGATTTGAGGGCCTATCTCCAGAAATTTCCATATTTTTACTCGTTGTTCTACTTATTTCAATTCAGTTCGATTCAGTTGGGGATTAGTCCCAATGGCTCTCTAGTTTGTTGAGTAGTAGAGGCTTTGTAATAGGTGGTCAGTATGTTTAGATTTGTAGTATTTTGTTATCTTTACAGTACTTATTCGAATTTTCGTTAAATGTGATATGACATGATTCCTTATTTTTCTCTCATTATCTTTAAGTAAGCTTTATATTATGTAGTAGGCTCAAAGGGTTATCTTGGGGCTACTTGTAGCCTTAAGCACCGTGTGACGCTCTGGGACAAGATTTTAGGGTGTTACAAACTATGTATCAGAGCCTAAGGTTTCAGGAGTCCTAGGGAGTCTGACAAGCCGCGTTAAGTAAAGTATTGATCATCGGTGTGTAGCATGCAACATCTATGAGCAAGAGGCTACAAGACATTTTAGGAAAAAGTCATTTGTTTCTCTCAGAATCTATCCTTCTTATAGTTTTCTCTATCAGTTATTGACTCGTGCTCTAATATTTTAGAAAATGCCTCCTCGATAAGCGAATGTCTGCAGAAATAATATCTATCAACCCCATCTTGTTGATCCCTTGAATGAGACCAAGCAATCACCGCAAATGTTTAGGCCAATAACCAGGACGCAGTTCCGCAGCAGTATGGTGGTGATTTAGTTGATGCTAGAATTCAGAATTTCATGCGGATGAATCCGTCAGAGTTTTATGGGCCTAAGGCAGGTGAGGACCCAAAGTTATATCTTGACGAGGTGAGGAAGATCACACAGGTGATGCATATTTCTGAGGAAGAAAGTGTTGAGTTGGCATCATATACGTTGAAGGACATTGCTTATGGCTGGGTAGTGACATGGAGGAAGAATATAGGGGAAGATGTAGCCCCTACTACTTGGCAGGTGTTCCAAGATGCATTCTTGGACAAATTCTTCCCACTTGAGATGAGGGAATCAAAGATAGAGGAATTCATGAACCTGAGGGAAGGCTCCATGACTATTAAGGAATATTGCCTTAAGTTCAACCAGTTAGCCAAATATGCTCCTGATTTGATTTCTGACACCCGAGCTAGTATGAGTAAGTTTGTGACTAGTGTATCTGAAGTGGTGTTGAAAGAGTGTAGGACTTATATGCTCAATAGGGACATGGATCTTTCTAGGTTTATGATTCATTCCTAGAAAATAGATACAAGCAATATAAGGGAAAGAGATTGAGTGAGGGGAAACAAGAAGGCCAGATCCGAGCAGCATGAGTATGGTCAGGCTAGGTCCCATGGAGGGAATCGTCCACAGTTTCAGAGCCGTTCATCTATGCCAACACCTTCGTCAGCTAGTGCTCCAGTTCCTAGAAGGTAGGACGAAGGGAGCAGACCTTCTATGTCCATGTCCAAGAATAGTGTAAGTAATCGGCCTAATTATCCTCCATATACTAAGTGTGGTAGGACCCATCCCGATGAGTGTTTGGCCGAACAGAACGGTTGTTTTGGTTATGGAAAGTTGGGCCACAAACTTAGACAGTGTCTCCATACCAGGCAGGCGAATAGAGATATGCAACCTCAGACTCAGGCTAATAGTCTTCCAGCTCCTTTAACCCATCCAGCTCCTCCTCGGAGTGATTCTTCTAGTACTGCTGGCGCTCACCGCCAGAACAGGTTCTATGCCTTACCATTCCATCAGGATTAGTTGGATTCTCTCGACGTTGTTATAGGTATGCTCTGAGTCTTTCACTTTGATGTTAATGTGTTGTCGGACTCGGGAATAATTTCCCTTAGGTTACCCCACTGGTTGCTGTGAGTTTCCAATATTTTGTCCTCCTAAGAAAGAGACCTAACGTTGGGGAGATGGGTCATAATCTTGCTAGGGAGTATAACATAGGTCCAGTGATAACTAAACAAACTCAGCCTCAGGACCAATATCAACTCCTCCCTAGGCCCAATAATAATCATAAACTCGGCCACAGGACCAACCTACGATGGCACTTAGTTTTGGGGTAAGAAATTGTAGTAACTTATCCGGTCGGTGCTAAATACTAATCCCTTTAGATTATCTGCGCTCATGTCATGAAAATCCACTTTAGAATAATCGCATAGTTCAATAAGAACCAAATAATCAAATCTCTAATCTCATGTAGTAGAGTGGATTTCAAAACTCAGTGACCATTAGGTCAAAACATTTCTCAACAATCTCAGAATACTCAAATCATGGGTGCTTATAGAACAAGAGTTCATAAAATGTCAAGTCTGAAGTAGGGCTTAATAACCCATAATTCAATCTCAAATTAAAATCATCTAAAGTATAATAGATAGCATATAGATTGATAACTCATGTAGAAATCTAGAAATTTCAACAATTTGTCTAAAAATCACAACATACTCATATACTTCAATATCTCAAACATTTCAACTATTAACTTCACAAGGGTTAAAATCATGAGGTACGGACCCAGCCGAAATTTCTCAAGTAAACATGTAAAAATCATGCCATGGGGCTCTCAATTCAAGGGAAACATCAAAAGCTTGCAAGCAAAAACAATGGGTGAAAACCCCCAATTCAATTTCATGTAAAATATCATAAATTGCAGAGAATTGTAGTTTAAATAAGCTTTTTGGCACAGGGGTGAAAGGATTACCCTTGTTAAAAATCCCACATACCTTAGATTATGAAATTGGATGAACAAGCTTGCTCTAAACTCTTCTTCTTACTCTTGAGAGAGGGTTCATTCAACCTTTGACTTTGGGGAACTCAAATTTCAACTCAATTTGTAGAACCCATGGTGAGTTCTTGATTTTGTATGAGAAGGGTTTTAGATTTGGTCTTGAGAAAGAAACCTTAGCCTTTGGATGTTTTGGGAGATAATGAGGCTATCAAGTTCGTTTGGAATATATTTGAGGGTTAAAATGGAAAAGACCTAAAAGCCCCTTTTAAAAAGGACTTAAAAATACTGAATGGGTATGCGACGGTCGGAGAAATGGTCCGTCGCAAGTCCGATGGTCCGTCAGGTCGTCCGTCGCATGATGACCAAAAAAAGGATGTACGTAGGTTCGACGGTCCGTCAGATCGTCCGTCACACGATAGCCAGGATGAGACCAAACTTCCTTAGTGGCGACGGTCTCAGCGAGAATCCATCGCACTTGGGCCAGGAAAGGGATTTTCTACCTTCATCACGATGGTCCATCGCAGACTCGACGGTCAGTCGGATCATCCATGGCACCTAGGCAGTTCCGACAACTCTCAGTAAAACGGCCATAACTTCTCACGCCGATGCCGAATTTGGACGAAATTAGTATCGTTGGAAAGGTAATTCAATTCCCTATATGACAAAAAGAAATTTTTTATAAAAATACAATATGGTTGAAACATCAATCACTTGGGAAGTCACTTCTCAATCTTTTAGGGTCGGAATTACGCTTCACTTGACATGCTCTAAGGCTCAATATATGAGGGAACTTTGCGGGGTCTTACAATATCTCCCCCTTGGAAACATTCATCCTCGAATGTCGCTAGTTATACTAGGAACACAGGAAAAATAGAGTACACATAGCTAAAGCAATTTCCTAAATGGATCAAAATCTCTATAAACTCTTGAATACCTCAAAAATTGCAAGAAATCATACAAGAATAGATATATAGCTGAAATTTTGATTAGAAAGGCTGGATTAAGAAAGATTAATACCTTCAGATTGATCATCTCACAGAAAAGAGGTGCGGGTACTTGACTCGGATGTCTGCTTCTGCCTCCTAGTAGCTCCCTCAACTGACTGGTTCCGCCATAAAACTTTGACCAAGGTAACCTCTTTTTTCCTCAGTCTACGAATCTGAAAGTCTAGAATCTCAATAGGAATCTCATCGAATGTGAGACTATTCTGAATATTATCACTCTCTGAGGAATCTACTACAACAAAATAACCAAATTTCTTTTTAAGCATAGAGACAGGAAAAACAAGATGAACAACTAACAACTCTGTGGGAAAGTCAACCTCATAGGCTACTTTCCCAACATGGTTTAAAACTCTATATGGACAAACATAACGGGGACTAAGCTTTCCCTTTTTACCAAAACGCTTCACCTCTTTCATGGGTGAAATCTTGAACTACACCAAATCACCCACCTCAAACTCAAGATCTCTTCACCTCACATCGGCATATGACTTTTGATGACTCTAGGCAGTTTTTAATATATCTCTAATAAACTTAACTTTATCCATTGCTTCAAACACTGAATCAAGCCCAATCACGGAAACTTCACACACTTTAAACCAACCTATGTGTGATCTACATCTCCTACCATACAAGGCCTTAAATGGTTCCATCCCGATGCTATCATGGTAACTATTGTTATATGCAAACTCTAGCAATAGAAAATGCTCATCCCAACTCCCATTTAAATCAAGAGCACATGACTAATAACGCTCAAACTACACCTCTCTAATGAGAATATAAGCGATCGGTGTCAATATAAAACCCAACTAGGTTGGGTCGATTCCCACTGGGAATATAGTGTGAACGTAAGTCGTTTGCGATTTAAACAACTAATAATTGGATGTTTCCAAAAAAAGGTTTTTTTTAGTTTAATAAGTAATTATTGGTTAATTTAGATTCAGTGTTCGTAATAAAGAGTTTTTGAGGAAAAAATACTAGTATCATGTTCACTAGGGCTTTTGGTAATTGACAGATGCTACTAGTGGTTCAAGATTCTCAAGGTAGGTAGGTCAACAAGTTATCTTTATCGAAGTGATGCTTAAATATATCTCAACCTACCTAAGCATTTAATTACCTAATCCTCTCAGACTTAGGGAATTTATATTCACTACCCAAATTTTACCTCAAGTTAACCAACCTTGTTACATCGCTGATTATTAAATGGAGTATTTCGAAGTCCCTGATGATAATTCACTTCCTACTATATTTTATTTCTTTCTCAAGCAAATCAAAGTTTGTGGTATCTATTGTTTGCAACCAAAAGACAATAATTAGAACATCAGAATCATAAAGGAGTCCGACCATGTTTCGAATCTTGAACACTCAACACCTTATCAATACCTAACCCTAGATCCCATAATTCAGGTTAAAGGAATTTAGCCGCTCATGATGTAATAATCGAAACACCTAGATGAATTCCCTCTTTGAAAGATAGACTTACCACAATATGAATAGAAACTAGATATTCTCATATTAACTCACAAAGGAAATCCCAAAATAACGAATATAATCTCTTCAAGTAATTGCTTTCTCAAGCCAAGTAGTTAAAGAGAGAAAGAATCAAAGTAGATTGCTCAAAACTCAAGGTCCCGAACTCCTAACAAAACCATAAACAAGGATTTAAATAGTTCACCCTAATTATGGAAACAAAATAATTAAATTCAGAAATTCTTCGGATTAGGTGACACCATTTGTGATAGCCTATCAAGAGGCTGACGACTTATCACAAATGTCGTCAGATTTCTTTATGCTTTTGGGTCTTGCTGCCTACCGCTGACCACAGAAAGTGAAGCCCTATTAGTTCCTTGACGACCTATCACAAAATGTGGTCAAGTCTCTTATTCAGTTCTCATGTGCTGCCTTAGGTTGATGACACTCTTGACGGCTTATCAGATCCTTGACGACCTATCACAAAATGTAGTCAAAGCTTTTAATCTTAGGCCAATTCTCTATCTATGGATAACGATTAATATGATAGCTTATCACAAGGCTGGAGACTTATCAAAAATATTGTCAGCCATACTTTTGCCTCTATCTCCTTTTGATTTTAACTCTTTTGCTTCCATTCTTGTTGGTTCTCTATCATATTTGCTTCTACTACAAAATCAAACATAAAAAAATAAAAAATGACAAAAGTTACTTAAGAATTTGAAATTATACTTAGTTAAAAGCCTCAAATGTGTTAGAATTAGCTCACACATCAACACCCTCAAGTTAAAACAATTGCTTGTCCTCAAGCAACTCAACAAAACTAAGAGAATACAAGGAACATTTGTCAGTCAATCATCCATATTATCTGAAAAAACTTTCACCATCTCCTAGGTCAGTCATTTCAAGTACAATTAAGAACACCAATGCAACACACAGACATCACTCTACGATATTAATTCAGATACATTAACTATGCACATATCAGTATTACACTCTCCAAACAAGTTAGTACCTAGCAACATATCTGTTGTGCCCTCACAGCAAAGAAATCCCCCTCATCATCTCAGTATTTATATATGTAACCATGGGGAAAATCAAAATGTTCACTCTTAGAACGAAGTTCCAATCTTTGTATGCCAAGTACCATAGGCTTTCCCTTATTTTCGTTACCCCGATCTTCAGATAGGTCAGCTAGGATCACTTTAGGACTTCTCTTAGGTATATAATGTAGGTTAGGTATGGTATGATATTTGATGGTATTTAAAGTGACTAAGCCTCCTTGAAACTACACTATCTTTCTGAGGTTTCACTCGTTAACCTTTTTCTCTCTTCTCTTTTCTTTATCACACTTATTTAGGATGGGTGCAGTCTTTTTTCAATTACTTAATCTTTTTCAAAAATTTTCTTTTTCTTGTTCTTTTCCTTTGCACCCATATTTTTATTATTTTCTTTTATGCTACCTTTCTTCATACTCATTCTATATTATGCACCCCTATGATAGCCACCCTCTACTTAGGCCATTTGCCTAAGTCAAGGTGCAAAGTGTCCAGGGAGGACCAGGACCAAAATTGGTTCATTGTGATTTAAATGGAAAGGTGATAGGTATCATAAAAAGTAATAGGCTAATTAGGCTCAAAACAGGGATGAAGAGATATTATACGCTTAGGGAAGGTTATTTAGGCTAAAGTGAGATCATATCAAAATGGCCTATGATCCTTTCCTAACCCCTATCCTTCAACCTAGGTATGACTAATCGGGCAAGTTCTTGTTTCAGCATACAAGTATATCACAGCTACAACTCATTCAGTTCATGCCACTATTTTACAATGATTTTTATTTTACTAAAACTAATGCCATACAAATATGCACAGTGGTTACACTTAAATGAAAATAACTCTGATTAAAGTAGTCGACCACTTGAAGAGGTGTACAAAAATCACAAAAACAATTCAACTGCCTCAAGTACAAGTATTTCTCCTAGTTAACTACAAAATTTTACAGAAAATTTACCCTACACCCTCAACTTAAGATCAAAGAAAATCTAAACATTGGATTAGAGTATACCTGGAATAGATCAATCCCGGGGGTCATAGGTTTCCTCCCATGCAACACCTGATTTAACGTCGCGGCAAGACTCAATTATCTCGATTACTTTAGTCTTCATCGAGATAGATAGTAGTGATACTTTCCATCGATTCTTTCAGACCAATGTAAAGCTTGACTCGTTGCCCATTTACCTTGAGGTATTGCCGTCTTTATTTTCAAGTTCTACTACTCCAGATGAGTAGACTTGACTAACTCTAAATGGGCCAGACCACTTGGATTTAAGCTTACCTGGGAACAATTTAAGTCTGGAATTGAACAGAAACACCAAATCACCCTTTTGGTAGTATCATTTCTCTATCCTCCAATCATGGTACTTTTTCATATTTTCTTCATATAGTTTCGCTCATTCATATTCCCTGAGACAAAATTCATCCATCTCATTCAATTTTCCCATTCTCAGCTCTGCTACCTCCTTCCAGCTCAAATTCAGTCTTTTGAGTGCCCATAAGGCCTAATGCTCCACATCTATTGGTAGGTGGGAAGCTTTTTCGTAGACCAGCTGAAATGGTGACATGCCAATGGGTGTCTTGAAAGCAGTCCGATATGCCCACAAGGCATCATCGAACTTTCGAGACCAATCTATCCAACTAGCATTCACTATCTTTGCTAGGGTGTCTTTAATCTCTGGATTTGACACCTCCACTTGCCCACTAGTTTGTGGGTGATATGGAGTGGATAGTTTATGATGTTTCACCCCATATTTTGCTAATGCTGTTTGCAACACTTTGTTGCAAAAATGAGATCCTCTATCGCTTATAATAGTGCGTGGTATTCCAAAGCGAGAGAAGATATTATTTTTTAGAAAAGCAACAACTCTCTTTTCTTCATTGTCAGATAAGCCAACAACTTTGACCCATTTCAAGACATAGTCAACAGCTACCAAAATGTACTTCATCCTATACGAGCTTACAAAAAGGACCATAAAAGTGATGCCCCATACATCAAATAATTCCTCTTCAAGGGTCTTAGTCAAAGGAATCTCATTACTTTTGGAGATTGACCCCTGCCTCTGACATTGGTCACATTTAAGCACATTGTCGAATAGTAACCGCTCTGCGACACCTTCCTAGCAATTGGGTCACCTACATGGTGACCTCCAATTGAGAAAGCATGACATGCTTCCAATATGTATAATACATCTACTTTCGGCATGCATCTCCTTATAATATTATCTGCACATTGCCAAAAAAGTTACGTGTCATCCCAGAAGTAATGTGTCACATCATGGAAGAATTTCATTCTTTGATGGAAAGAAAGTTTTTTTGGGATGACCTCACTCCCAACATAATTTGCATAATTAGCATACCAAGGTAGTTGTTCCATAGCAGCAACCAAGATCTCCTCATCGGAGAATGCATCATTTATCTCTATTTCATCACTAATTACCTGTTCACCTTCCATTCTAGATAGATAATTTGCAAACTTGGTTTTCAAAACCTTTCCTGTCTTTGACCTCAAAGTCAAATTCTTGTAGCAACAGGACCCATCTAATCATCCTTGGTTTTGCTTCTTTCTTTGCCATCAAATACCTCAAGGCTATATGGTCAGTGTGGACCACCACTTTGGTCCCATGCAGATAAGACCTGAACTTCTCAAAAGCATACATTACTTCCAGAAGTTCCTGCTCAGTGACAGTGTAATTCTTTTGCGCTCCATTAAGTACTTTATTGGCATAATATATCGGATGAAATAGTTTGTCCCTCTTTTATCCCAATATAGCTCCAAGGGCAACACCATTTGCATCTCACATGATCTAAAATGGTTTTGATCAGTCTGGTGCAAAAATAATAGAGGCCTCAACCAACTTCTTTTTAAAGTATTCAAATGCCTTCAAGCATTCATAATTGAAGGAAAATTTCACTTCTTTCTCCAAAAGTATGCAAAGTGGATTTACAGCCTTCAAGAAGTCTTTTATAAATCTTTGATAAAAGCCAGCATGTCTAAGAAAACAATGCACTCCCTTCTCTGAAATGGGAGGCAGTAGTTTCTCAATAACTTACACCTTTGCTCGATCAACTTCTATCTCTTTTTCTAAAATTTTATGGCCGAGAACGATTCCCTCTTTTACCATAAAATGGTATTTTTCCCAGTTAAGCACCAATTTTAATTCAATGCATTATTGTAAGGCTATACTAAGGTTCGTTAAACACATCTCAAATAAATCTCCTACCACAGAGAAATCATCCATGAATACCTCTATGATGTCCTTCACCATACCTAAGAAGATAGACATCACACACCGTTGAAAAGTGGCGGGTGCATTGCATATCCCAAACAACATCCTCTTAAATTCAAAGGTTCCATATGGACATGTGAATGTTGTCTTCTCCTATTCTTCAGGAGCAATAAATATTTTTTTGTATCCTGAATACCCATCCAAGAAGCAATACTACCCCCTTTTAGCCAATCGATCAAGCATTTGGTCCATAAAGGGTATCCGGATATGGTCTTTCAGAGTACATGAATTTAGCTTGCGGTAGTCCATGAAAACTCTCCATCCAGTCATAGGCCTGAGTGGAATCAACTTATTCCTTTCATTTGCAATAATAGTCATGCCCCCTTTTTGGGCACGTATTGAACTGGGCTCACCCATTTACTGTCAGAAATAGTGTAAACCACTCCTGCATCAAACCACTTAATAATCTCCTTATTAACCACCTTTTTCATTGGTGGGTTACTACGGTGATGATGCTCTATGGTTTGAATATAATTTTCCTCAAGTTGAATCTTATACATGCAGATGCCAGGGGGAATGCTAATAATATCTGCGATGGTCCATCCTATAGCTCTCTTGTTCCTCTAAAGAATTGAAGTAAGTTCGTTTACCTATTGCTCACCCAAATAAACCGCAATAATAACCAGTAGGGTGTTCCCGTTTCCCACAAACACGTACCATAAGTACCCAGGAAGTTCTTTCAATTCCAACATCGGTCGCTCCTCAATAGATGGCTTGGCTGGTGGTGTTGGTTGATTAGCAAGGTCATGGTCTAGCTTTTTAGGGGAATAAAGATATGAAACCATTCCTTCCAAAGTACAAATAGTCTCTTCATACTCCCCAATGTCTTCACTATTAAAATTCATCATAATTGCGGCCAAAGTTTCGACAACAAATTATTTAGCTATTGACACCTCCTGTTCTTCCTCATAATGCACATCAACTACTGAGAACACACTCATTTCTTCATGATGATTCATTGATTTACACAAATCAAACCATACCACTTCATCATTCATCCTAAATAAGAGCTCATTCACACTCAAATCAATCATCACACTTTCGGTTGCGAGGAAAGGTCGACCTAAGATTATGGGTACCGCGAAGTCCACCTCACAATCCAAAATAATGAATTCTAAAGAGAATATAAAGTTGGAACCATTCACCAACACATCATACAAAATTCCAACAGGTCTTTTTACTGACCTATCTTCCATCACGAGTCACATGTTGGTGGGTGTTGGATTTCCCAGTCCCAACATTCTATAAACAGCCAGTGGCATCAAATTAATGCTTGCTCCCATATCACATTATGCCTTGGAAGATTCCATAGTCCCAATTGTGTAGGTAATAATGAATGTGCCTGGGTCTGGCTTCATTTGCACCAAGGTCCTTGTAGAAACAATGCTACAATGATGGAGATTATCCTCCAATTCGTGGCTCAGCATTTTTTTCTTAGCTACAAGGTCCTTCATGAATTTCGCGTATCATGACATTTGCTCAAGTGCCTCAACTAAAGGCACATTTATTGTCAATTGCTTGAGTACTGCTATGAATTTGCTGAATTTTGCATCATCAGTTTTTTTCTTTAATCATTGAGGAAAGGGAGGTGGTGGTCTTGGGATAGTTTTTAGCATTACCTCCTTCTCCTTCTCTTTACTTTTTTCCGGAGCATCATCAGAATTATCAAGATTCTCAAACTCCAGTAGACCATTTTCTTCTAGTTTAACATCAACTACCTCACCAGCTACAGGTTTGCCCACAGAAGAGCTAGATAATATCTTACCACTTCTACTGGTAATATCCATGAATTAGCCATCATTCTGTAGATTCTGGACTGTATCACTTGGTAATATTCCGCTCTTCCTCTGGTTCAATGCTGCAGAGAGTTGGCTCATCTGCTGCTCCAACTGTTTGATTACGGTAGAGTGCGAGTGCACCAATTGACTGATGGATATCAGATCGGTCTTTATGGTGGTTAAACCAGAGTTGGTCACCTCCACTTCCTTCAATAACTTAGCCATCATGTCCTCCATGGACATCTTTTTAGATCTTGTTGAAGTAGCCTCACCATTTCCAGAAGGAACATATAGCCCGCTCCTGTCATTGTTATTCCAGTAATTTCCCTGTTCCCTATCTTTATAACTAGGCTTATCATAAAAGTTCATATCTTGATTCCCTTTGCTATTTCATCAGAAACCCCCCTGATTATTAACATATTTATCCTCTTTTTCTGCATCAGCCTCAATCCTATCTTGAGATCCGACAGCTTTCACCTTTTCAATCTTGCTTGATAGAAAATGCTTGGTTAGTAAGTCCATCTGTGTTTTAAGGTGAGAAATGTCTTGTTCACGCTTCTCTTCTATTCTACGTTGTTCCACAGTAATACCCACAGAAGCAGTGGGGCTGGATACCACAGAATCTCTGGTATGCCATGCCCAACTCTGTTTGGTCATTCCGTCCAACATCTCTGAAGCCTCTAGGAATGTAAGATCAACAAACAAACCACCAACAACATTTTCTACAATTGGATTTGTAACAGAGTTAAGAGCCCTGTACAAAGTCTCCATCAAATATATATCCGTCATGTTGTGGTTCGGACGCTATGCCAGCTTCTTCTTAAATCTTTACTAGGTTTCATGCAAGGCATCAGTCGAGAGCTGCCTAAAGTTGTTGATATCTTCACTTAAATGTACCTTCCTAGAAGGAGGAAAGATCCTTTCAACTTCCTTTTGTTGATTATAGAATTAGGTGTCAGCTCATTTAGCCACAAAGTTTCCTCCCCAAACAAAGACAACAGGAACAATCTCAATCGGATAGTATTTTGGCCCTCTCCTGGGTTATCAAAAGATTTACAGATGGTGACGAAATTTGCCAAATGCAGGTTTGGGTCATCCCTAGGAAGTCCACTAAATAACCACTTCAGATTGAGGAGTTGTATCATAGTACTAGTATTATTGAATTTAGCTCCAAGTGACAACGGTGGTGGAATGATTACTCCCATTGCAACTTCTCCATCCATTCTATCATCATCCTTATTGAGATCATACTGTACTTACAGGTACTCTTGTCTTTATTGGAACGGATGGTTCATGTTAACATTATGTCATACTGGTGCAGCTATCTGCTCTGCATGCGTTGGGTTACTAGGATTCAACAACTCCTCGTCTCCCAAACCTTCATCCTCAGGATTTTGATGTCGTTCTTCTTTATTGACATTATCCAGATTCACCTAAGCTCTAGCTAAGGATGCTAATCTGTCAGCCTCTTACTGTTCTTCTATTCTTCCAATTCGTTGTGATTCTGGATTACGTGGTAATAATGGTTCACCAGAACTTCTGGTTCTTTGAATACACTATAAATATTCTGCAATAAACAAAAACAACAAATAAACGGAGAACTAGGAAACTTAACCAATAGTCAATTTGCGCACAGAAACTTCAGTTTACAACCATATTCCCCGGCAACGACGCCATTTTTGATAACGCTCAAACGACACCTCTCTAATGAGAATTTAAGCGAGCGTTGTCAATATAAAACCCAACTAGGTTGGGATCGAATCCCACAGGGAATATGGTGTGAACGTAAGTCGTTTGTGATTTAATCAACTAATAGTTGGATGTTTCCAAAAAAATGGGTATTTAGTTTAACAAGTAATTGTTGGTTACTTTAGATTCAGTGTTCGTAATCAAGAGTTTATGAGGAAAAAAAATAGAATTATGTTCACTAGGGCTTTTGGTACTTGACAGATGCTACTAGTGGTTCCAGATTTGCACGGTAGGTAAGTCAACAAGTTAACGTTATCAAAGTTATGCTTAAATGTCTTTCGATCTACCTAAGCATTTAATTACCTAATCCTCTCAGACTAAGGGAATTTATATTCACTGCCCAGATTTTACCTCATGTTAACCAACCTTGTTACAACGCTGATTATTAAATGGATTATTTCCAAGTCCCTGTTGATAATTCACTTGCTACTATATATGATTTCTTACTCAAGAAAATCAAAGAAGGTGGTATCTATTATTTGTAACTAACAAACAATAATTAGAACATCAAAATCATCAAGGAGTCCTACCATCTTTCGAATCTTTAACACTCAACACCTTATCAAGACCAAACCCTAGATCCTATAATTCAGGTTAAAGGAATTTAGTCGCTCATGATGTAATAATCGAAACAACTAGATGAATTCATGCTTTGAAAGATAAACTTACCACAAGATGAATAGAAACTAGAGATTCTCAGATTAACTCACAATGGAAATCACTCAATAATGAATATAATATCTTCAAAGTAATTGCTTTCTCAAGACAAGAAGTTAAAGAGAGAAAAAATCAAAGTATATTGCTCAAAACTCAAGGTCCTGAACTCCTAAGAAAACCCTAAACAAAGTTTAAATAGTTTACCCTAATTTTGGAAACAAAATAATAAAATTCAGAAATTCTTTGGATTAGGTGACACCATTTGTGATTGCCTATCAGGAGGCTAAATACTTATCACAAATGTCGTCAGCTACTTTTATGCTTTTGGTGCTTGCTACCTATCTCTGAAAACAAAAAAGTGATGCCCTATAAGCTCCTTGACGACCTATCACAAAATGTCGTCAAGTCTCTTCTTCAGTTCTCATGTGCCACCTTAGGTTGACGACATTCTTGACAGCTTATCGGATCCTTGATGACCTATCACAAAATGAATCTGATAGCTTATCAAAAGGATGACGACTTATCAGAAATGTCGTCAGCCACACTTTTGCCTCTATCTACTTCTAATTTCAACTCCTTTGCTACCATTCTTGTTGGTCCTCTATCATATTAGCATCTACTGCAAAATCAAACATAAACCCATCAAAAACGATAAAAGTTTCTTAAAACTTTACAATTATTCTTAGTTAAAAGCTTCAAATGTATTAGAATTATCTCACACAGCAATGCCCTCAACATAAACTCTAGGGTTTGAATGGTCCTCTTAGCCTGACCATCTATCTGCGGGTGAAAACAAAAACTCAAAAGAACTTGGGTACCAAGACCCTGGTGAAACGCCGTGCAAAACTGAGAAGTAAATTGAGTTCCCCTATATGAAATAATGGATGAGGGAACTCCATGTAGCCTGACTAACTCCCGGATATACAATCTAGCATAAACCTCAGCTGCATAAGATGTATGCAATGTCAATAAATGTGCTAACTTAGTCAACCTATCCATAACAACCTAAATAGAATCTTGATGACGACGCGAAAGTGGTAACCTTGTCACGAAGTCCATATTCACCACCTCCCACTTCTAAGTGGGTATACTAAACTCTTGCATCACATCACCAGGTCTTTGGTGCTCTACCTTAACCTATTGTCACATTGCATACTTTGCTACGAACTCAGCTATATCCTTCTTCATACCATTCCACCAGTATATTTCACACAAGTTACGATATATCTTGGCAGCGTCGGGATGAATGGAATTCCACGTGCCATGCGCTTCAGCCATAATCCTTTTCTTCAGATCATCAACACATGGAACACACAATTTACCGTACACTCTTAACAAACCATCTCCCCCTTTTGACAAAACCTCTACCTTTTGTTCCTGATCTGACTCCTTCAGTCTAACCAAACTAGGATCCTTATCTTGCTTCTTCTTCGCTTCTGTAACTAAAGAGGATTCAGAACTACTCTGCACAAAAGTACCTCCCTCAGCTGAATCAAGCAACCTAACACAAAATCAAGACAAATAATGCACATGACAAGATAACTCTTTCTTACCTTCCTCTACATGGGAAACACTACCCATAGCTAACATGCTAAGGGCATCTGCCACTATATTGGCCTTACCTGGGTGATACAACATACTCATATCATAGTCTTTCAACAACTTCAACCACCTTATCTACCTAAGATTTAACTACCTCTAAGTAAACTCATACTGCAAGCTCTTATGATCAGTAAACACATCAATATGAACACCATAAAGATAGTGCCTCCAGATTTTCAAACCACGGCATATAACTCAAGATCATGGGTTAGGTAATTCTGCTAATGTGACTTTAACTATCTAGAGCCATAGGCTATAAACTTACATCTTTGCATAAACACACAACCCAAACTAATTCTAGAGACATCCCAATATACCACAAAACTATCTGTACCCTCAGGAAAAGTCAACACAGGGGCTGAAGTAAGTCGAGTCTTCAAATCCTAAAAACTCTTCTCATAGGAATGTGACCACTGGAACTTACCTTTATTTTGGTTCAACTGGGTTATAGGAGACGTACTAGAAGAGAAACCCTAAACAAAATGACGGTAGTAGCCCGCTAAACCTAAGAAAATTCTAGGTCAAATGGAGAGATAGGTCTAGGCCAATTTCTTACATCTTCTATCTTTTGGGGATCAACTCTAATACCTTTGGTTGAAACAACATAACCTAGATAGGCTACAGACCTTGGTCAAAATTCACAATAACTAAATATAGCGAACAACTGGTGGTCTCTAAGAGTTTACAAGACAATTCTAAGGTGGTTCGCATGGTCATTCTCATTACAGGAGTACACAAGGATATCATCTATGAAAACAATGACAAATATATCAAGATATTTCTTAAACACTCGATTCATGAGTTTCATAAAGGCTTTCGGGGCATTGGTTAGCCTGAAGGACATGACTAGAAACTCAAAGTGACCATAGTGGATTTGGAAAGCTGTCTTTCGAATATCACATTCCCTCACTTTCAGTTAATGATAGCCAGATCTAAGGTCTATCTTGGAGAAATAACTTGCACCTTGCAACTGATCAAATAGGTCATCAATTCTCGGTAGAGGATACTTGTTCTTGATGATGACCTTGTTAAGCTAACGGTAGTCAATGCACATATGCAAAACACTATCTTTCTTTCACACGAATAAGACAGGTGCACCCTAAGGAGAAATATTAGGCCTAATGAAACCTTTGTCTAAGAGATCTTTGAGTTTCTTTTTCAACTCCTTAAGATCTGCAGGTGCCATACGGTATAACGGAATAAAAATGGGATGAGTGTCGGGAAGAAGGTCAATCTTAAATTCTATCTCTCTATCAGGAGGTACCCTTGGGAGATCATCCAGAAAAATATCTGGAAACTCATTAACAATATTGACTGACTAAATATATGGAGCCTCAGACTTAGTATCTTTGAATCTAACTTGGTGATAGATGCAACCCTTTGATATTAGCTTTCTGTCTTTGAGATAGGAGATAAACTGACCCTTGGGAGATACCGAACTCCCGAAACACTCAAAAGTTGGTTCATCAGGAAATAGAAACTTGACCACATGGGTATGATATTCTACAGATGCATAACAAGAATGAAGACAATCCATACCCAGAATAAGGTCAAAATCCACCATGTATAACTCTATCAAATCAGCAAGTATGACTCTATGAAGAATAGTAATAGGACAATCCCTATACACTTGTTTAGTAAAAAATGACTCCACGATAGGTGTAGACACTAGGAAAGGCTCAAGAATCTTTTCGGGACTCATTTTGAAATTCATAGCTATAAGTGGGGTCATATAAGAGAGACTTGACACGGGTCCCAACAACACATAGACATCAAGGAAAAAGACATGGAGCATATCGGTACAAACATCGGAAGAGGCCTCCTACTCCTGACGGGATAGTAAGGCATAGAATATATTCTGGTACTGGCTGCCAGCAATGCTGGATGAAGCACCCTGAGCACGGGTGGGATGGGGTACATGAGCTGGTGCACTAGTAGACTGTGCCTGAGGTCGAGCATCTCTATTCCCATGTCTAGCATGGTGACAATCTCTAATTCTGTGGACATGCTTGGCACAACCAAAAAAACCCCTCAGATCTATGAAACACTCACCGGGATGATCCTTACCACACTTAGTACAAATAGGATAACGGGGCCTGTTACAAATACTTGTTTGCGACCTAGACATAAAGGATCTGCCCCCTTGCACCTGCCTTCTTCTAGGCATGGTAGCACCACCTGATGAAGGTGATGTCATAGAAGAACACCTCTAAAACTGAGGATGGTTCCCTCCATGGAACCTAGGGTGGCTAAACTCACGTTTCTCAGATCTAGCCTTCTTATTACCTCTCACTCAATCTCTCTTCTTAACCTTATCTGCCTATATCTACTTGGAATGGGTAATAAACCTATCTAGATCAATATCCCTATGCAGCATCGTAGTTCTACACTCTTTCAGTACCAAACTAGAAACACTTGTCATGAAATTTCTCATACTAGCTCTGATGTCAGAAATCAAATCAGGAGCAAATTTGGCCAACTGATTGAACTTCAAGAAGTACACCTTAACAGTCAGGAACCCTTCCTCAAGTTCATAAACTCCTCAATCTTTGCTTCCCTCATCTCAAGAGAATAGAACTTGTCCAAGAATGTATCTTGGAACATCTGCCTAGTCATAGGAGCAGCATATTCACATGTGTCTTTCCTACATGATAGAACCCAGTCATAACCTATGTCCTTCAACCTGTAAGATGCCAACTAAGCATTTTCTTCCTAAGAAACATGCATCGCCTGTGTGATTTGTCTCACCTCCTCAAGGTACAACTATGGGTCCTCATCTGCCTTCGGCCCATAAAAATCTGGCAGATTTATCTGCGTGAAATCACAAATCCTAGCCATAGCTATATCACCTCACTACTGATTAGCAACTGTAGCCAGGTATGATATACCGTCTCATTCAAAGAAACAACGGGTAAGGTTTGCTCATCATCATTGCAGCAGGCATTCGCTCTTTGGAAAGGCATTTTCTGAAATAAAAGAGCACAAATTATTAGATGAGAGGGATAACTGTAGGCACGATAGAATCTTTAAGAAGAAATAACTTTTTCCTAAAACATATCATAGATATGTTGCACTATATGCCAATGATCAAGAATGTACTTAACGCGGCTTGTCAGACTCCCTAGGAGTCCTTATAAGCCTTAGGCTCTGATACCAAGTTTGTAATGATCCAAAATTTCCTCTCGGGACATCACATGGTGTTTAAGGCTACAAGTAGCCCCAAGCTAATCCTTTGAGCCTATTTTTAGTAATAACACTCATTTCAAGATGAAATAATTTAAACACTAGCATAGTCATTTCATATGAAATGAAATACAAAGAAAATGCTCAATCCAAATGACCAAAATACTGGAAAACTCTTCATAACCACAATCTAATAACTTGTCTGACAAAGCCTCTACTAATCCATGAACTAGAGAGTCATTGGGACCAGTCCCTAACTGGCTCAAAATAAACTAAAAGAAATAACATAGTCTCTCAAATACTGAAATGTCTGATGAAAGGTCCTCGAACCATGAGGACTCACCACTGTAGGGATGTAGACAGAGGTACTCGAAAGTCACTAATGAGGCTGAGACTGAGCACCTGAACCTACATTATAAGACAATATAGAAGATAGACGTATATGTGGATCAGTACTTGGGTATGCACTAAGTATGTGGGGGTGCATGCATTTATTTAAAATAGCATCAATACTCTTTACTTAAATCATGCATCCAATAAGTAATGACTCACATATCTTGAATTGGTATAAAATATAAAGATCATGAAAATGGAGCATTTAACAGAAATACCGTGAGACATCATAGTATAACTTTGAAATTCGTAATCTTCTCTTATTATCATTACTCAAGGCTAAAGTAAACTTTAGGCAATACTTTCAACTCATGCATATGTCTCATGGAGAGTAAAACTTCTTCAATGCTCAAGAACTCATAACTCTTTTGAACTCAAATACTTGGAATTCAAAATCGTATAACTTTGGAACATACTTGAAGGCATTTCATTCAAGTTAGGAAATTATCTCATTTCAAGATTTAGGGAAAAATACTCATATCAAGGGAAAGTATTTTATTTTTTAAATGAAAATATCTTATCTCAATGGAAAATACTTTAGTTTAGGGAGTTTCTTTTAACCGACATAAACCATGCAAGCTACATAGAGTCCAACATTCCGTCCTTCTAAGGAAGAGACCTCACGTTGGGGAGAGGCGTCATACTATTGTCAGGGAGTATAACCTAGGTCCAATGATCACTAAATAATCTAGACCTTGATACCAATATCAACATGTCCTTAGGTCCAATAATAATCATAAACTCAGCCTCAGGCCCAACCTACGGTGGCACATAGTTTTGGGGTAAGAAAACATAGTTACTTACCCGCTCGGTGCTAAATACTACTCCCTTTAGATTATCTACGCTCATCTCATGAAAATCCACTTTAGAATAATCTCATGGTTCAATAAGAACCCAATAATCAAATATTTAATCTCATGTAGTAGAGTGGATTTCAAAACTCAATAACCATTAGGTCAAAACATTTCTTAACAATCTCAGAATACTCAAATCATGGGTGGTTATAGCACAAGAGTTCATAAAATCTCAAGTCTCAAGTAGGTCTTAATAACACATAATTCAATCTCAAGTTAAAACTCATCAAAAGCATTACAGATTCATAACTCATGTAGAAATTTGGAAATTTCAGCAATTTGTCTCAAAATATCAACATACTCATACACTTCAATATCTCAAACATTTCAACTATTAATTTCTCAAGGGCTAAAATCATGGGGTATAGACCCAGTTGTAATTTCTCAAGAAAACATGTAAAAATCATGCCTTTAGACTCTTAATTCAAGGGAAACATCAAAATCTTGAAACCAATTACAATGGGTGAAAACCCCCATTTCAATTTCATGTAAAATCTCATAAATTGCAGAGAATTGTAGTTTAAATAACCTTTTGGGCATAAGGGTGAAAGGGTTATCCTTGTTCAAAACCCCACATACATTAGATTATGAAATTGGATGAACAAGCTTACTCTAAAATCTTCTTCTTAATCTTGAGAGATGATTCTTACAACCTTTGAACTTGAGGAACTCAAATCTCAATTCAATTTGTAGAACCCATGGTGAGTTCTTGGATTTCTTGGAGAAGGGTTTTAGATTTTCTCCTCAGGTAAAAAACCTAGCCTTTTGATGTTTTGGGAGATAATGAGGCTATCAAGTTCATTTGGAATATATCTAGGGTTTAAAATGGAAAGGACCCAAAAGCCCCTTTTAAAAAGGACTAAAAAATACTGAACGGGGTCTGCGACGGTCGGAGCGACGGTCTGTCGCAAGTTCGACGGTCCGTCGGGTCATCCATCACACGATGAGCAGAAAAAGGACATTATGCCTCGATGCGATGGTTGGATATACATTCCTTCGTAGGTCTGATGGTCCATTGGATCGTCCGTCACACAATGGTCAGGATGAGACCACACTGCCTTAGTGGCGACAGTCTCAGTGATGGTCCATCGCAGCCTTGACGGTCCGTCGTCCTAGGTGTCGTATTTGGGCCAGGAAAGGGAGTTTCTGCCTTTATCATGACAGTCTGAGTGATGGTCCATCACAGACTCGACGGTCCGTCAGATCATCCATCGTATCTGGACAGTTCCGACAACTGTCAGTAAAATGGCCATAACCTCTCACCCCGATGACGTATTTGGATGAAATTGGTATCGTTGGAAAGATAATTCAATTTTCTACATGACATAAAGTCAAATTTTAAGAAAAATACTATATTGTTGAAACATAAATCACTTGGGATGTCACTTCTCAATCTTTTAGGGCCTTAATTACACTTCGCTTGACACGCTCTAAGGCTCCGACTACGAGGAAACTTTGTGGGGTCTTACCACTACTTGGGAAGCCAAGTAAAATATAAGATCCAAGTACCCACACCTATTCTTCATATGAAGGTATCATTCTTCCTTAATTCAGCCCCTTTCTAACAAAAGTTGCAGCTATATAGCTATTATTAATATATGTTCATGCATTCTCCAATGTATTCAAGAGTTTGGAATGATAGAGAGTCCATTTAGAAAGTTGCTTAAGCTATGCATAAATAGTTTCCTCAGTACTCTTATATTGATGAGCGTCATTCGAGGATGAATGTTCCCAAAGGGGAGATATTATAATACCCCCAGAATTTTCCTTAAGTTTAATATCGTCTCTAGAAGGATAAGGAATGACTTCCTAAGTGTGTAACATTTAAAGAATATAGAATTTTCCTAATTTCAACTTTTTATCATGTGGGAAATTTAATTATCTTGCCAACGATATAAGATCCGCCCAAATCTGATAATCGGGCAAGAAGTTATGTCGAATTTAAGTCCTAGTCGTAAAATAATATCATTTTAGTGCTTGGTGCATAGCGAAGAGGGTTTATTTGACAATTGTGAAATTCCAGTAGGCTAGCGTGATTATGGTGCGTCGTGTTGAAGTTCCAGGTCCAAACCGGTGGTACAACGCGATGGCTTTTTATCGTGGTGACCCCAAGAATCCCATTTGTCCATTTCTAGTGAGCCACCGCGATAATGGCGCATCGCGGTGACCCATAAAATCAGTTTTTTAGTTTAATTTTTCCAGCTTCATTCGGCAGTTTAAAAGGGAACTTTTGACTTTTTCTAAGCCTCTTAAACCGTACAAACACCAAATTGAAGTCATTTACAAGAATTCTATTATCTTTCTCTCAAGTTTTCGCTCAACAAAAACCCTAAGTACCCAGAACCTCTTCCACGAATATCAAGAATCCACCGTAGCTTTCACAAATTGAGTTGGGATTCAAGGTTCTAAGGTCAAGAGCTTCAAGAACCCTCATCGAAAAGTATGAGAAAGAGTCTCAAGAAAGCTTATATATCAAAGTTCATAATTCAAGGTATGTGGGGTTTGAACAAGAACACTTCTTCCATTCTTGTTCCCAAAGTTTCGGTTTTTCTTAAAAGATTTTAATATTTCAAGATGAGTTATGCCTAAATTGCTATATTTCAAGCATATGATATTATGGATTTGTTCAAGTCTTGAATTATATGATACTACACCTATTTTATGATTTGAATTGAGAATTAATGTTATGAATTGCATATTCCTTCCATGATTGATGTTTGAAATACTCTTAAGGTTGAAATCATGATTTACCCTCTATTTTGAATTGAGATTTCTTGAATATATATACATGTTTAATGTCCAAGAATGACTTTTGATATATTCTATAGTATTTCAAGAATGGTATTGATATCTCCATATCATTAAAGTTTCAAAGCTTGTTAAAGATAGTCTACCAAAGTTTAAAGAAAAGAGTTGATTTTAATCCTAAGCTAAAAAGAAAATCCACACCATTTGATTTAAACTAAAGGGAAGCATAGTTGGCTTCTATTGCATATTTTTGAGTTTTTTAAGGTAGATTTTTCTTAAAAGTTCTGAGCTTAAGTAAGGAATTAGTATTTAGCACTGAGTTGGGCTTGATTCCAAGGTCGCATGCCCCAGAACTACGAGCCATCGTAGGATTTGATTTACCCCAAGTGGGTTAAGATAGTAATAACTAAAAGTTAAGGTTCTACTCCGATGACAAGGATAGAACAACTCTTTCCAACATGGGCAAGACGTTGGATTCCTTGTAGCTCACATGGTTTATGTCGGTTAGAAGAAACTGACAAGTTTCCAAGATTCGTAAGTCTTAAAGATCTTAAGGTTTCAAGTCCTTAACTTTCAAAGAAGTTTCTTTCTTTCAAATGATTAAAGTACAAAGTCTAAAAGTCATTGTTCAAAAAGTTCAACTAGTTTACAGGCATAAGATCAAATAAAGAATGCAAATTTAGAATGAAGTGTAATGGCTCACATGATTTAAACTACGTGTTTCATTATTCATGATTTATGAGAGTTTTATTCAAGCTATGTGAGTCATCTACAATACCATCTATGTTTTCTATAAAGATTTATTGTATTGATATTTAGTTGCATCCACCCCCATATACTCAGTATATTCCCAAGTGCAGATCCACATATATGTCTGTGTGCTATAATTTCTCATAATGTAGGTTCAGGTGCTCAGCCCCAGCAGCATCAATTATCCCGAGTACCTTTATCTACATCTCCACTGTGGTCAATCCTCATGGTTCGAGGGACTATCTCCAGACACTTCAGTATTTTTAGTAGTTGTTCTACTATTTTCAATTCAGTTTGAGTCAGTTGGGGATCTGTCCCAATTGCTCTCTAGTTTGTTGAGTAGTAGAGGCTTTGTCAGACAATGTGGTCAGTATGTTTAGATTTGCAGTATTTTCTTACCTTTACTTTACTCATTTGGATTTTTGTTAGACGTGATATGACATGATTCTTTATTTTACTCTCATTATGTTGATGTATGCTTTATACTAAGTAGCAGGCTCAAAGGATTAGCTTGGGGCTACTTTTATCCCTAAGCACTGTGTGACGCTCTGGGACAGGATTTCGGGGCGTTACATGACTAAAAGAGTGTAAATCATAAATCCATTACCCAGAGTGATCTTTTGAACTAAATCATTAATAAGTGTTGAAAGAGTTGGATCTTCCATGATCGGAATAATTAGTAGTATCATATAGTAGACTAGAGCTTATCATGGTCAAGTCTTTAAAACAACATTATTATACTTTTTTAGATACATAAGGTAACCATTTAGTTACGAAACTATTATTGTGAGGAAATCCATTTTAAGGTTGAAAGTGGGATTTAGCCCTTAGTTAATGAAAACAATAATAAGATTATAATATAATTGGAATCATATCAATTATAAATGCAATAATCATGAAAGTACCGAATATATGCATACCATCACCTAGTATTCATACATTGTTATCAAAAATATCATGTCACATCTTTCTCCATCCCATATTTGAGAGCTATGTATATAACTATACATATATTCATAATCCACAGACCTATGCTTTACAAGGATAATTACTTCCTAGATATCCAACACATATCATAACGCGACCTTAGGCCTCAATTATGTCCAAAATAATCATAACATGGTAATAACTGCCTTAGGAACACATACATATGTGAAACTCATATCAATAATAATAATACTAAGCCATCATGTATTTATTACTCATATCCTAAATATGAGTTATAACATATCTATAATCCGTAAAACTTATTTGTGAACATCTCGCATATAGAAAGTATTTTCTATCTATAGGTCATACACATAACTATGAGGAATACCACCTCTATAGGCTAAATATCATAACTAAGAGGAATTATCTTCCCTATTGGAAAATTATCATAACTAAGAGGAATTACCATCACTATAAGGAAACCATGCCCATAAGCCATTTAATCACTATCCACAAAAATACTATCACAATTTACCCAGTCACAAAGTAAGCCTATTCGAAGAGAATGTGGTGGAAATCCATAATAAAGACCAACTAAAATGACTGAATTTAATGACTTCATGTATAAGAATACTGATAAATCATCACAACCCTCCCTTATATCTTTTCTATTACAATTTTTGAATTATTATATGATGATTTTTTGCACTTTCTATATATAGAAAAGAAATAGAAAGAGAACAATAGTACAATATGTGCATTATTATTCTTATATTGAAGAGTAATTTATTTGTGCTAGCTTCGCATATGGAGGAGGCTTCTCAAATGGGAAAATTGGTGGCTTAGCGGTTCATTAAGCTTTCTTCGATGTCGTGGTAGGCTTGGTTTATCCCTTATTAGATTGAGTTATTTCTTAGTATTCTTATGATATTTCAAATTTGGGTTGGGTTTTAATGGTTGGATTGATGAAATGCAAGGCTTGGCTTAGTTGGACAATTTAGGTTAATTTGAAAGCATAAAGCTTAGCTCATTTCCTTATGCTTTAGGTGAATTGGACTTCCTTACTCATTTTTAGCATAATAATTCTATAGATCACTCATGATTGAGTAAAAATTCATTATTCATTTATTCTTAGGGTAACATTAGACTTAGTGGATTACACTAATGAAGGTTCCCTTAGATTTCATTTGACTGTGTTAATGTTTTTGGAAAGGATCTCTACCATAGGACAAATCATGGCTTTTTTTACATTTAATAGTGGATTTAGATACCTTAATACTTGTTTGGATAGAATTTTCCTAAATTCAAACTCGAGGATTAGAAGTGGACCTTTAACCAACGTTACGCTATGACACACAATTAGTTTGGTGAACATTTTCACTTATTAATCTATTGTAAATATGTATTGAGGCAATATTTAGAAATCTTGATGGTTGAATGTTATTTATATTAATATGAGGATCGATGCCTATTGATAATGTTATCATTTATACTTTTGATGATACTCCTTATGATGTTAATTAATTATATATATATATATATGGTTTGAGTCCAGAAAGTGATTTTGTTTTTTATTATATACATATACCTATTTCAATTATGGAGGATGATAATGGAACTATTGATATTTATTGGTTCAATTCCATCTATTGATTATAATTACATGTTTGAGTTTGGCTATTGATTATTTACCATTTCAAGTCCAACTATTAATTATATTACAGGTTTGAGTGCAAATATACATATTATTTTATAAATTATATACTTCTTATGATTAACGATATCGAGGTGTGATATTGAAAGTAGTAATTTAGATAAGTTGGAAAATAAGAAAATAGTTATAATGTGGGATGACATAAATGAACACTAGTGGTAAAATAACTAGTTGACAATTCATGGTTAGATGTCGAATGATGACTAGTGGATATATGATGACTAACCAATAATTTAGTTAGTTATAAGTGATTGATAATTGATTAACAAACTAGTGTATAAATGATGATAAAGTTGCTAAAAGTTAGCCACATTACGGAATGTGGGTACTTTGTCAAATGTTGGGAAATTATGGAATGATGTTTAAATAACGAGTGGGTTATTTGTAAGTGATGAATGATTACTTTATTCTATCAATGAGTGAACATGATCTTGGGTGAATTTATACGCCTAAGCACCATAACTTATCCATGTTTTAGCTAAGTTTAGAGAACAAAATGCCTAGTTTCTTATGTTTTTACTCTACTTCTATGTAATTGAGCTTACCGATGTGATTAACATGATTTCAGGTTTTAATGAGGTAGATGAAGACATAATGGGACTATGGAATGCGGATGGCATATGACAAAAGAGAGAGTAGCATTCTGGACCAAATGTGGCACCTAGAAACTATGTCCAAGACTAGTTTGTCATTTATAATTAGTTCAGGGACTTAGAAGGCAATTATGAGAGAAAAGATTATTAAAAGGCTTAATGCTGAATTTTTATTCATAATTGATTATTATGTATTAGTTTTTGAAGAAGGAGAGTGGCGGGCTAGCTTGAGAAGAGAAAGGAAAAATGTTTTTCTCTTATTTTTCCTATTCGCACACCAAGATCTTCTTCTAGGTTTTGGTATGCTGAATATTTCTATTATGATTTTGGTTTTATTCATGAGTAGCTAATTTTATTAGTTAGGGTTATGGAAGCCTTGTAGTAAACAATCTATGACTTTGGGTTTTGAATTTTTTATGCATTGATTTGTTTATATCATACTCTCTTCGCTTATCTTGAATTCTCATGGTTGCAAACATCGAGGATATGCCTTAAAACACAACTTGTTCGAAAGAAATATTGATGTTCGGAAAAGAAAGTAGTGACAAGAAAATAGGATTACCATCCCCTATTTCATAAGTTAATGCCTTTGCAGGATTAACTACTTGGATATTTCGTATTGTTTTTGGTAAACGTTTTTTATTTGAGAGAACTAAAGTAAATTAGTCCTTGATGGTTTAGAAACACTAGGATTATGTTATTAAATACAATATGTTTCTCTGTAAGCACGATGTATGTATGAATTCGTAAAGCCCATAGTTAGAAAGTATTGAAAACTACAAGGTGGACATAACCCTAGCATGCTATTTCTCTAAATTTTAATACTACTACACGTATTTCATCTTGTTAAACCAAAACCATTAATTTATGAACTGAATCAAATCCCCCCTATTTAATTTACGGAAATGAACGATTAAAAGTCAACTAATCTGAATACAACTTAATTAACCCCATATTCCCTGTTGAATTTGACCCCAACCTAGTTAGGTTATATATTTGACAACGACCACTTACTCTCTCGTAAGAGAGGTGTTATTTGGGCGTATCAAATTTTGGCGCCGTTGTTGGGGAATACGGTTGTCGATTGAGTTTATGTGTATTAATTGACTATTAGTCAAGTTTATTTATTTTTTATTTATTTGTTGTTTTGTTTCATTACAGGCTCATTGTTGTTTATGCCACGAACCAGAAGTTAAGGAGAACCATTATTACCTTTCAATCCTGAGCCTCATCTCATTGAAAGAATGGCTAACCAACAAGAAGCTGAAAGATTAGCAGCTTTGGCTAATGCTTAATTAAATCTACAAAATGATGATAACCCAGGTAGGGTCCCTAATCTAGATGAAGAGGACCTGGGAGATAATGATTTAATTGACCTGGATAATAGGAGGTATGCAGCAGGGGTAGTTGCACCTGTAAATAAAAATTGTCCATTCAGAGGAAGACCAGACCACCAAGCTACACAGTTCGATGCTGACAACGATGAGGATTATTTGGATGGAACTGGATCTACAGGGGCAATCATTCTACCACGACTAGGTCCTGGGGTGAAATTCAACATCACTAGTACTATGATCCAACTACTGATCTGAAAGGACTATTTGGTGGATTACCTGGTGATGATCCAAATCTATATTTGGTGAATTTCATTAGTATTTGTATGTCATTTGATAATCCTGAAGTGGGACAAAATACTATTCATCTAAGATTGTTCCTACTGTCTCTGTCTGGAGCGGCAATGATGTGGTTGAATGAGCTGACTCCGGATTCTATAACAAACAGGAGGCAATTGAAATGAGCTTTCCTAGAAAGGTTTTTTCCGCCCTCCAGAATGTTACAGTTGAGGGATGAGATCATCAACTTTAGGCAATTGGCCAATGAAGCTTTGCATAAGACTTGGGTGAGGTTTAAAAAGAAGTTGACTCAATGCCCAAACCATAAGATGACTGACGAACACTTGATGGAAATATTCTACAGAGCTTTGAACTCACTTACAAAGCCAATAGTGGATAATGCTGTAGGAGGAGATTTTATGGAGCTCACCTTTACTGAGGCTACGGACATATAAAAAAGAATGACTAAGACAAGTAGATCTTGGCATACTAGAGCTTATGTGGTAGCAAGTAATACTGGGTCTAGTGTAATATCAGTAGAGCAGCGTAGGAGAGAAGAGGAGCGTGATCAGGATGTGGCTCATATGAAAACCTAGATGGATCTGCTCACGAAATATTTTCTAGCAGGGAATATAGAAAAGGTAAAATTTATGGGGTCCCATGGTAAGGGAGCTGAATAAAACACCGAGGAAGAGGCTAACTACTTGCATAACCAGGGGGTTTCAGGAACGGTGGTTAAGGAAACTAAGGTTTGAACCATTAAGGAAATTGGAAGAATAAAAGTGACAGGAGTGGACTGTATATAACTCCTAGAAGCCGTGATAATGCTGCCACCAGTTTAGGAAATATGTCCATGGAGGACATGATGGAGAAACTATTAAAGGGAGTTGAGGTGACCAATTCTGGGGTGAATACTATAAAGAGTGACATATCTTCCATGAGTCAACTCATAAACTCGCACTCAAATGCTATTAAACAACTGGAGCAGCAGATAAGCCAATTATCCACAACATTTAACCAAAGATAGAATGTGACTCTGCCATGTGCTACAGTGCAGAATCTGAGGACTGATGGATCGTGTATGGACATTACCAATAAGAGCGGTAAGATATTATCTAGTACAAGATTGGAAGCATCCTCTTATACTGATGCGTTCGCAATGGATTGGGAGATGGTTGATGAATATTCAGTAGTGCCTGTGGAGTTGGGAGGTTCGATAAAGAAGAGTGCGGAAGTGGAACAACAAACTTAGCCGAAGCATGTTAGTGATGTGGAGCAAGGCATAAGAATGGAGGTAAAAGATGCTCCAACTGAATCCCAAGGACACCACCCCCATTTCCATAATGGTTAAAGAAGAAAGAAAATAATAGCCAGTTTAGCAAATTCATGGCTATGTTGAAGCAGTTGAAAGTGAATGTGCCCTTAGTTGAAGCACTGTAATAGATGCCCGGATATGCTAAGTTTATGAAGGACCTGATGACAAAGAGAAGGACTGTGATCTATTAAACGGTAGACAATCTTCATCATTGTAGTGCTATTACTACATGATCTATTGTCCAGAAGAGAGCTGATCTGGGAGCATTTACTATTCCATGTATGATTGGATTGCTCAAGTTTTAAAAGGCCCTTTGTGATCTTGGGGCAAGTATAAATCTTATGCCATTGACGGTTTTTATGAAATTAGGTTTGAGAGATCCTACGTCCACCAATATGGAGCTTCTAATGGCAGATAGATCGGTCAAAAAGCTGATTGGGATTCTACATGATGTATTTGTAAAAGTTGCAGCTTTTATATTTCCTGCCAACTTTGTCATTCTTGATTGCGAAGTAGACTATGAAGTACCCATAATTTTGGGTAGGCTGTTCTTAGCAACTGTGAGAGTGTTAGTTGACATAGTGATGAATGAGCTGAAATTTAGGCTCAACAAGAAAGAAGTTACTTTTGAAGTATGTCGGTGTAAGAAATAACAAAAAAGGATGAGTTTCTTCTCGATTGTTGATGTATTCTATGAAGATGATCGAGATGTACTTGTTAAGGATAGGTCTGTTGTGTAGACCATAACTTGTTTGGTTGAACTTGCAAGCAAGGATGTGAGTGACTTCAAAGTGGTTGAACTAGGAATAAAGCATTGTGTTGATCAAAAAAATGAGGTACAACTGGTATCATTAATGTATGTTGATGAAGTCTGAGTAGTCAAGATAATCGAGTCATGCCGCGACGTTAAATCAGGCGCTAGATGAGAGGAAACCCATGATTCTATTTTTACTTTATCATGTTAAACAAAAATGGAAAAAGAAGTGTCGAGCCACGACCGAAAATACGACACTTGGTGGGAGAAAACCCATCCTTCTAATCATTTTTGTTGTTTTTGAATAAGTGTAGGTGCATGAAGTACTAAGGAGGAGATTAGTGCCAAATTTGATTTGAAATTGAGTTATGTCAATGGTGGTAAGTTTAGAAGTGATGGGAACATTACAGGTAAATTGGAGTGGCCAAATGTGTAAGGCTCAAGTATGATTCGCATTAGAGTCGTGCCTCAAATTATATTAATCCCAACCAAAAATCTAAGCGGTGTGACTTTTATTTCGTGACTTTCCACTGCCTCATATGAAAAATATTTTGCATAGTGTCGGATTTTAAGTGTACTATTGGGTGTGGAGCTATATTTCACTTGAATCTTGGTAAGGGTATCATTTAGCACTTAGCATAGGTGCATTGCTTCATACAAGGAAAAATGGGGGCATGTGTACATCGCACACCTTCATGTATGCGACCAAGAGTACGCTGCACATCCCATCGCACATGCTCACTGGACCAACTATGCGATGCACAATGCGCCGCACACCTTGATGTGTGCGATAACTTATGCATCGCAAACTTTAACATGTGCGATAAGATATGCGTCACACACCTAGCCACACATGCCCACTTCCTTAAGTCTGCTATACCATATGCGATGCACACCTTGATATCAGCACGTCACTCGCTTCTCCGCATAGGCTCACTGTCCCAACTATGCGACAACGTATGTGACTCACACTTTGAGATTTACAATAAGATGTGCGTCTCACACTTAGTCAAAATAAGCCTAAAACCCAACTTCCAAATTTAACTTGGGTTAACCCGACCTAGATTTTCATTCTTTAAATAGACTTCACACCCTAAATGCCCAAATTCATCCTTATTTCACCCTTAAGCCATCCAATATTGAGCTCTAATCATTCTCTTTGTCCTTCACTAATCTTCCATCTTCGAGGTAAGTTTTACTTTTTTTAATCCTTAGTTATTGTAACTCTATGTTATAGTTAATTGATTTCTTAAGGATTACAAATTAAATTCTTTCCATGGCGATGTTGTGAAAGTGATGGTGTTTTGTATATTTTGGTATGTTTGAAAGTGTAGTTCATGATTCTATTTAAAAAGTGCTTCATTGAAATAGAATTGTGGGAATTAAAGTGAGTGAATTGTATTGCGAATAATGTAGGTGCACCATTCCAAAGTGTATATCACCGAAGTCTGAGTACCCGATAATAACACTTAATTGGTTTATACTGAAAAATTAAGTGTGGGGTGTTGACTTCACCACCTTCATCTTAATTATAGTTAGTTTCATTATTTGTGGCTGACGTGGATGATATTATGAACACAGGAAAAATGGCTCTGATGATGATCTCAATGTAGGTGGCATGACTCCTAATATGGATGAGGAGTACTACTAACCAGGTTCGTTATCTTGTTATTTGCACTGGGGATAGTGTTGAGCTTGAGTGTGGGGTGGCTGGTTACTTTGCTATTTGTTTTGTAAGAATATAGTACCTTCTCCTTAGCATTATTCTGTGATAGGATTAGTTATTTTATTTATTTTATTTCTTGTTAGATGTTTATTCTATTTTGTCATAATTAGGTGCTTTTCTCAAAAATGGATGGATAACGACCGTCTTAAGAGAAAATTAGTCATTTAATTGCATGTAACTGTTCTTCTAGATCACATGACATTATAACATAAGTATGTGATGGATCATTACGTTTGAAACACCTAGGCTCTAGTTGTGACTCTTGTTATGATTGTTGGTTTTATTTGAATTCATGTAATTATTGGGTCGAGAATCTATAATGCTCATAATTGAGTTGACCATGTGCCATTAGTGTGTAAGAATGTTGTATATTCCTTATTGCAACTTATTCTAAATCTTTCCTGGTGTGTGCGCATAGCGAAATAAAGATTGTGAGTTTAGGAGATGATTTAGGCATTTCTTTGATATCCATTGTTCATACCTTCTTTTGACCTACCTTTGTAGATTATCTTAGCTAGCCCCATTGAGAATTTAGCTTGTGCTTCTGTTAGCCTCATATGTAGCCTATTCTGTTCTTTAATAGACTGTAATTTGATCCAAAAGCTCCTAAGCACTTTAATGTAAAATCAATTTGAGTTAGGAGTTTGACAATTAGAGGAAAAAAGTGAAATGGATGCCCTAAAGTCTAGTTATTGGCGTGTAAAATTTATGTGGTTGGGAGTAGCAAAAATTGTAAAAAAAATCCAAATTTTATCCCGAACATGTTACAATAAACCTGTTTTGGCCATGGTCCTTCTTGGACATTGTGCACCTCAACTAAGGCAAATCGCTTAAGTTGAGGGTGGCTATTATAGGGGTGTGTAATGTGAAAAGGGTGTAAAAATATATATATATATATATTCGAAAGGGTTGCATACTCCCACCATAGTGTTATTAATTAAGCTTCACGAGTTGGGGTGAAAAGCAAATCTGTGAAGATAGAAGAAGTGAAAGTTGGTTGTTAGAGATTAGTCTTAATTCAATAATGTAGTGTATTAAAGAGATTAGGGAAGATAGTCACTCTTTCTGGCTAAAGTAGTTCCTACCAATCCTTTAGCCTGCATTACAACCCGTAAAAGACCTATATGATCCTAATCATAGCATTCTGATATTAGTGAAGTGTTACACTAAGGGCAAACATATGGTCATCATTTGTAATTTGAGAATTCTTTGTGAGAGTGAGCGCAACTTGATTCTTGTACATATTTTGTTAGAAATTGCATGATTGAGAGTGATTATGGGTAACTTTATTGTTGTGAGGGCACATGTTTGATGAATGTTGGGTAATTTATATGATTTCTTTGCTTAAATGGTATGCATGGAATTTCCAACTTAATGAGTCTATTCTTGAGGGTAGGTTGTCTCTAGTAATGATTACTGAATCTACTTCTTGTTCATAATTGTTGTGTGAGCCTATTTGCGAATCTTGTCTTCCTTTATGGGTGCTAAGGCTTGTGTAGTATGCATAAATGGATATGTTGTTAGAGGACAAACAAAGCTTTAAGTGTGGAGTGGTGATCTTGGGTGTATTTATACGCCTAAGCACCATAACTTATCCATGTTTTAGCTAAGTTTAGAGAACAAAATGCCTAGTTTCTTATGTTTTTACTCTACTTCTATGTAATTGAGCTAACCGATGTTATTAGTATGATTTCAGGTATTAATGAGGTAGATGAAGACATAATGGGACTATAGAATGTGAATGGAATATGACACAAGAGAGAGTAGCATTCTGGACCAAATGTGGCACCTAGAAACTATGTCAAAGACTAGTTTGTCATTTAAAATTAGTTCAAGGAATTAGATGGCAATTATGAGAGAAAAGATTATTAAAAGGCTTAACGCTGAATTTTTATTCACAATTGATTATTTTGCATTATTTTTTGAAGAGGGAGAGTGGCAACCTAGCTTGAGGAGAGAAACAAAAAATGTTTTTCTCTTGTTTTCCATATTAGCACACCAAGATCTTCTTCTAGTTTTTGGTATGATGAATAGTTCTTTTGTGATTTTCATTTTATTCATGATTCGCTAAGTTTATTAGTTAGGGTTATGGAAGACTTGTAGCATACAATCTATCACTTTGGGTTTTGAATTCATTATACATTTATTTGTTTATATCATACTCTCTTCTCTTATCTTGAATTCTCGTGGTTGCAAACATAGAGGATATGCCTTAAAACACAACTTGTTCGAAAGAAAGATTGATGTTCGGAAAAGAGATTAGCAACAAGAAAATAGGATTACCAACCCCTATTTCATAAGTTAATTCCTTAGCAGGATTAACTACTTGGAGATTTCCTATTGTTTTTGGTAAACATTTTTTATTCGAGAGAACTAAAGTTAATTAGTCCTTGATGGATGAGAAACACTTGGATTATGTTATTAAATACAATACATTTCTCTGTAAGCACGATGCATGTATGAATTCGTAAAGCCCATAGTTAGAAAGTATTGAAAACTACAAGGTAGACATAACCCTAGCTTGCTATTTCTCTGAATTTTAATACTACTAAACGTATTTCATCTTGTTAAACCAAAACCATTAATTTGTTAATTGAATCAAATACCACCTATTTATTTTACGAAAACGAACGATTAAAAGTCTACTAATCTGCATACAACTTAATTAACACTAAATTCCCTGTGGGATTCGACCCTAACCTAGTTGGGTTATATATTTGACAATGGCCGCTTACTCTCTCGTAAGAGAGGTGTAATTTGGGTGAATCAGTACTCTCCAGCGTACAGTACATCTATACAAATCAATTCCACATAAAGTTGATCTCCCAACATGGATTTGAATTCAATTGATCATTCTCAAGATAAACAAAACAAACCCAACATGAAATTCATAAAGAAATCCATATACCTAAACTTAGAAAAGATATTCTTGGGCTTCATGGATGAAAGGAGTCCATGAATGAACACTGTGCATGCCTTCGTTTGTGATTTCGTAAAGATTGACGGAGGAAATTCTTGATTTTGAATCTTTTATGAAAAGCCCTAGGTTGTTTCTTTTGAAGTATTTAAGAGAAGAGAGAGTATTTTGGGTGAAAAGTGGTTGAATCACGTGTTAAAGGGCCTAAATAGGGGTAGGAAGTTGACCCTTTTAACCCTGGATGCGTCATTTAATTTCAGTAATTTTTTCTCAGACTAGGCCCCTGGCGAGACGTGTCACTATCACACCGTGTCACTAGAATTTGACAATTGGTAAAATGGGGGATCAAACAATGTGGAGCCATCGCGTTGCCCCTTCTTTTGCGACCTGGAACTTTGGCGCGACGCGGAGGAAATCGCGCTAAGACACTGAAAAAGGACAATTCTGAATTTGGTCCCTAGCACGATGCGGCATAATCATGGACCCATACTAGAATTTTCCAAATGTCATTTTCTGTTGTGTCTCGGCGCGCCACTGACTAATATGGCACTGTTTTATGATGGGAACTTAAAATAGTTGTAAATTCTGACTCGGTTATCGGATTTGGGAGAATCTTATATCGATGGAAAGCTTATTGAATTTCCCACATGGAAAAAAGTAAAAATCTTGAAAATTCCTCATGGAATAACCATCATTCAATTTATAAGATAATACTAGACATTCTTGAGATAAAATTATCTAGGAAAAAGTACGGTGTATTATAATATCTCCTCCTTAAGAACATTCATCCTCGAATAAGAATGATTGAGAGGGGATAAAAGACAACTGACGTATATAACAAACATGAATAACTAGAACATGATCTCATGACTGACATGACTAACAAGATGAACGTATAATACTGAACATGCATATTTGATGCATGTGTAACTGATTCATGAATGCATAACTGAGTATGCAATGGTACTTGATTCTAAGTTTATAATCGAAACATGAGCATGAAACTGCATACCAAGTTTGTGATGAACACTGAACATGAAACTGAGTAAGATTAAGGAAAACTGTTACCTTGAGCTTTATCTGAGTTGGCGAACAAGTGGCGAGGATACTTGGTAAGCATTTCTGTCTCTGCTTCCGAAGTAGCTCCTTTACAAAATAATTTTTCCTAAGAATCTAAACTAGAGTGACTTCTTTGTTCCTCAATCTACGAGTCTATTAGTCTAAGATTTTGACTAGAATCTCTTCATAAGAGATAGTATTCAGAACATCAATGATCTGAATAGGGACTACAAATGATGGGTCACCTATGAACTTATTGAGGAAAGATACATGAAAAACTAGATGAACTGAGGCTAGATCTTAAAGAAATTCAAGCTCATAGGCTTCCTTTCGAAAAAGATTGTGAATATTGAAGGGACCGATATATCGGGGACTGAGCTTTCCCTTCTTTCCGAATATGTTCACTCCCTTTAAGGGAGAGATATTTAGATAGACATAGTCATCAATATCAAACTCGAGATTGTTTCTATGAACATTTACATAAGACTTCTGTCAGCTCTGAGAAGCTTAGAGTCTTTCTCTGATCAACTTGAATTTTTCTAAGGCGTCGAATACTAAATCAAGCCTTATAACTGAGGCCTCACTAACTTCGAACCAACCAATTAGAGATCTACATCTCCTACCATAGAGAGCTTCAAATGGAGACATTCGAATACTAGAATGCTAACTATTGTTGTATGCAGAATCTATCAAAGGTAAGTGGTCATCCCAACTTCCCTTAAAATCGATTTCACACGCCCTTAGCATATTATCTAACATCTAAATGGTCCTTTCTTCTTGACCATCTGTCTGAGGATGAAAGGTAGTAATTAGATGAACTTCGGTACCAAGACCCTTTTGGAACACTTTTCTGAAATGGTAGGTGAACTGGGTACCTCTGTCTGAGATAATAGATAATGGAACACCATGCAATTTGACAAACTCCTTGATATAGAATTTGGTATAATCCTCGGCTTAATAAGAGGTATGAACTGGAAGGAAATAAGCTGATTTGGTCATTCTATCTACAATGACCCAAACTTAATTATGTTGATGACGAGTTCGAGGCAAACCCATCATGAAGTCCATATTCACAACTTCCTACTTCCAAGTAGGAATACTTAACTTTTGTATGGACCCACTAGTCTTCTGATTCTCTATATTAACTTGCTGACATGTAGAGCATTTAGCCACAAACTCTGCAATGACTCTCTTCATCCCACTCCACCAATAAATTTCCCACAAGTCGCGGTACATCTTTGTGACCCTAGGATGAATAGAGTAGCGCGCACCATATGTTTCTGTAAGAATTCACTGCCTTAAGTCATCTACACATGAAACACAGAGACAACCTTGACAATGCAAAACACCATCTCCCCCTTGGGAGAAAACCTCTACTTTTGATCATGAACTGACTCTTTCAAATTCACAAGACTGGGATCTCTATCTTTCTTTTCTTTAATATCGGAAACTAAAGATGATTCTGAACTATTCTTAACCCAAATATCACCCTTATCTATATCAACTAAGCGAACGCCTAGTGCGGTAAGCTAATGGACTTCTTGAGCTAACTTTTTCTTACTGTCCTCAACATGAGAAACGCTACCCATTAATAGTCTACTGAGAGCGTCGTCCACTATGTTGGCCTTGCCCGAATGATAGAGGAAACTCATGTCGTAATCTTTCAAGAGTTCTAACCACCTTCTCTGATGAAGATTGATTTTTTTCTGAGAAAAGACATACTGAAGACTCTTATGATCTGTGAACAAATCTATATGAACACCGAATAAATAATGCCTCCAAATTTTTAAGGAAAATACTATGACTTCTAACTCAAGATCATGAGTAGGGCAATTCTTCTCATGAGGCATAAGTTGTCTAGAGGTGTAGGCTATGAACTTACAATGATGCATGAGGACACAACCCAAACCTTCTCTGCATGCATCACAATACACTACGAACCCATTTGAACCATCTAGAAGAGCCAAAACTGAAGCTGAGGTGAGTCGAGTCTTCAACTCCTGAAAACTCTTCTCAAAGAGTCTGACCACTGAAAAATGACTTTCTCTTGAGTAAATCTAGAAATAGGGTATGTAATAGAAGAAAATCCCTCAACAAACCATCTTTAATAGCCTGCCAAACCAAATAAACTCCTAATATCTGATGGAGAGATAGGTCTGGGCAAGTTTCTTACTGCTTTGGTCTTTTGAGGATCAACTCTAATTCCATCATCAGAAATGATGTAACCAAGGAATACTACTGACCTTAGCCAAAATTCGTACTTACCGAATTTGGCAAGTAGCTATGGATCTTTGAGAGTCTGAAGTACTGTCCTGAGATGGTCTACAAGATCACGCTCACTGCGGGAATAAACCAGAATATCATCTATGATTATGTCCAAGTACTTCATGAACACACAGTTTATCAAGTCCATGAAAGCGTCTAGGGCGTTGGTAAGACCAAATAACATGACTAGAAATTCGAAGTGACCATACCGAGTTCGGAAAGCTATTTTTTGAATGTCATACTCCCTAACTCTGAGCTGATGATAGCCGAATCTGAGATCTATCTTAAAGAAATAACTGGCACCCTGAAGTTGGTAAAAAAAGTCATTGATTCTGGGAATAGGATACTTGTTCTTAATCGTGACCTTATTAGGTTGGAAGTAATCTATACACATTCTGAGAGAACCATCTTTCTTGCGCACAAATAATACTGGAGCGCCCCAAGGGGAAATGCTAGGCCAGTGAATCCCTTATCTAAGAGATCCTTCAATTGTTCTTTCAGTTCTCTGAGTTCTGCTTGTGCCATTCTGTGTCACAGAATAGAGATAGGCTGAGTATTTAAAAGAAGATCAATGCCAAAATCTAATTCCCTTTTGGGAGAAATTTCTGGAAGATCTTCAGGAAATACATTTGAATATTCATTCACTAGCGGGATGGATTCAAGGCGGGGAGTTTCGGAACTAGTGTCCTTAACTAGAACAAAATGATAGACACATCATTTAGATATCATTTTCCTTGCCCAAAGGTAGGAAATAAGTTGACCCTTGAAAGTGGATGCACTACCATTCCACTTAAGGACGGGTTTATTTGGAAACTAAAACTGGAATATTCTGTCTCTACAGTCGACTTTGGCATAGAAGGAATGAAGCCAATCCATGCTGAGAATGACGTCAAAATTAGTCATCTCTAATTCGACTAAGTATGCTTAAGTGACTTTCCGAAATATCATAAACGGGTAGTTCCAGTATACCATCTGGGCTATGATGGTTTTACCCACTGGGGTAGAGACTAAAAAGGGCTCTTCAGGTATTTTGGGACTGATTATGAAATTTCCCGCTATATAAGGAGTATAAAAGGCAAAGAATCTCATGGATCTAGCAAATCATAAACATGAAAATGAATGATCGATAACGTACCGGTAATAACATCAAGAGATATTTACTAATCTTGTTGGGAATAAAAAGCATAGAGAGAATTAGGGCGTTTCCCACTAGTAGCACTGGAAGTGGCACCCTACTAATTTAGGTGACCAGACTGAGCTGAGGAGTAATTTTGTTGACCCTGAGGATCTGGATGAGGATAGTCTCTGAATCTGTTGCTTGGCTTGCCATATCTGAAAAAAATACCACTCCCAGCTCTGAAAATACCCTGATGGTGTTTGCCACAAGTATGGCAAAGAGGATAGGTCCGTGAACTGCTAACATTTCCCTGGGACTTAGATCCTAGCGCACTATCATTGTTACCCTCTCTGAACTTAGTAAATGGAGCACTGACTGAAGAATGAGCTGGAACTGATGACTTAGGATGAAACTAAGAGCGGTATCCTCCTTCTGACTTAGTCAAAGCAAAGTTAAAACTACCTGTCTTCGCTCTCTTATTCTGCTTCTCTCTCATATTAATATTTTGCTCATCAATCCTCTTAGCATGAGTCATAAGCCTGGATAAAGTTATTTCACTATTCAGCATCGCGGATCTGCACTTATTAACCACGGTATCATTCATCCCTGAAATTAACTTACTCATTCTTTCCCTTCTATCTACAACCACATGAGGGGCCTATCTGGATAATTAATTAAACTTAAGAGAATATTCTTTCACTGTCATATTGCCCTGCCTGAGGTTCATGATTTCTAAGACCTTAGTTTCCATAAGCTCTAGGGTAAAGAATCTATCGAGGAAAGCAGACGGAAACTCTTCCCACTTAACTAGCCCGACATCATCTGCCCTCTCTGACTTCCACTTCTTGAAATAAATGTGAGAAACATCCTACAAATGATATGCATCTAGCTCAGCATTCTCAACAGTAGTCACCCCCATGATGTTTGTCACCTTCTATACCTGATCTAGGAATTCCTGAGGGTCTTCATCTGTCTGAGACCCGAGAAAGGATGGAGTATTCATTCAGGTGAAATCCTGAACCCTGTATGCCGCTGAATTAGCAACTATATTGGTCGGAACGACAACTGGTCATTTATTCTGAGCAATAACTGAGTTAGCAAGAGTAGTGAATGCATCTTGGAACTCTGCATGAGAAACATGTTCTCCCAAAGGTTCTTCGGGCTGAGGGGCTGGCTGATTCCCATTTCTTCTTTTAGGAGGCATGTTTTGTAGAAGAAAAGGAGTAATGGATTAGACTGAAATATGGACTTGAGATTATGCTAACTGGCATGACATGAATACTAAAAGAGGGGTAACTGTTCCTAAAACATCTTATAGCCTATTGTACATAAATATGGCGTGCAACACACCTATGTACAAGAGTCTACTAGATGCGGCTTTCATACTTCCTAGGAATCTATTGAACATGGCTCTGATACCAAGTTTGTAATGTCTCAAATCTGGTACCCGAAATTCTACATGATGCTCATGACCCCGAAGGACTACAAGCTAACCCATGACTGATATTTGTACCTGCATACTTCTTAAAATATTGAATAATGCATAAACATGAACTGAAAGGCCATAATGTTCACATAACTGAAGTAAAATATAACATCTAAATATGGTATGCAATACCCAAACTAAAACTGAAAATAGTGAAGTCTGATACATGATAGTCTAGAAAGCATCTAACTGACTGAACTGTCTAAGTAAGGAGTTGATGGGACATGTCCCAAACTAAATTTAACTAATAAACTAATTAATGAGATAATAGAGAAATAATCATGTCCTCTAATTATGAGGACTCACTTCTAACTCTGGCTGCAGAAACTGGAAACTACTATTGATCTGGAACTCGTGTCTCTAAGCATATGGTATAAGACACCATAGCGCAAATGTGTCTGTACTTTGGATGTACTTGTATGCCTGTGGGGTAGGATGAATGCATGGGGTTCATATATATGAACAATACTAGCTAACTAACTAATATAAATATGAGATACATGAATGCATACATAGTAACTATAACTGAAATCGTGATAATGTGAGTACTGAATCTGAATACTGATAACATGACATACTAATAACTATTATAACTGATAACATGAGTGATTGTATCTGACACTCCTAAATCTGGTGGAACTATCTTGGTTGACTGTATCTGAAAGTCCTGAATTCTAAAGAACTATCTGAGTTCTTTTACTGAGACTGTGGGAGGTAGTCATCTAACTGACATGCCCCAAATGATGCATTATATCTGAATTGGGGTCCAATCTATGCCCTTAGTGGAAGGGTGTCAATACCGCGACACTGGAAAGGACAATATGTGAGTGACCCTAATATAACAGATAACTCTAATGAGAACAGTAGGAACCCTCATATAGCAGGTTAAGCCACCTCATCTACCCTCATATAGTAGCCTATGATGTCTCAACCTAAGCTGGACACATAGTTCTGGAACGCAATGATTTCTTCTAAGAATCACACCCTCATATAATAGGTGAGTTCCCACCTTTGGGTTCAGTCGTTGCTAATTTCTACTCCTATCTGAATAGGCACTATACATGATTTACTGAACTGAACATGGACTGAGTTATTGACTACAGTTGACTGACGGAATACTACTGACATTTGACAACTGACTGAGTTTATGAGATCTTGGAGATTTCCTAAGTCATAAGACTGTCATAAATCTAAGGATCACGGCTTGACTGAGAGTATCGTGAAAACTTCACATGGCTCTAAGCACACAGCTAATGTTTTGGGTACAAGTACCCCCTGGACTTGATGGAAGAAAACTGACCAAGCATAACTTACTTGAACATATTACTAACATCATAATCCATAATACATTTATAGAAGCATTCCATCAAAACATGTGATAGGCATAACTTGTACATACATGGGGATTTCATGATATCATACTAGTTGGGAATTGTTCCTTCATCTAGGTATTTTATCTAACACATGGTAGGCATAGAACATGTAGACAACATTATACAACAATTAATCATCATTATTCATCTCTAATTTCATCATCCTAAACCTTATTCATAGGGTCACATGAATATACATCTATACAAATCAATTCCACATAAAATTGATCACCCAACATGGATTTGAATTCAATTGATCATTATCAACATAAATAAAATGAACCCAATATGAAATTCATAAAGAAATCCATAAACTTAAACCTAGAAAAGAGATTCTTGGTCTTCATGGATGAAAGCAGTCCATGAATGAACACTACGCATACCTTGGTTTGTGATTTCGTGAAGATTGACAGAGGAAATTCCTGATTCCGAATCGTCTTGAAAAGCCCTAGGTTGTTTCTTGAGAAGTTTTTGAGAGAAAAGAGTGCATTTTGGGTGAAAAGTTGTTGAATCACGTGTTATAGGGCTTAAATAGGGGTGGGAAGTTGAACCTTTTAACCCTGGATAAATCATTTAATTTCAGTAAATTGTTCTCGAACTGGGCCCCTGGCACGATGTGGATCTATCGCATCGTGTCAGTAGAATTTTACAATTGGGAAACTGGGGGATGGCCCGATACGGATCCATCACATTGTCCCTTCTTTTACAACCTGGAACTTTTGCGCAACGATGAGGAAATCGCCCTAAGACACTGAAAAAGGACAATTCTAAATTTGGAGCCTGACGCGATGCGCCATAATCGCGGACCCATACTGGAATTTGTCAAATGTCATTTCCTCTTGTGGCGCGGTGTACCACTAATTAATATGGCACTATTTTATGACGGAGACTTAAAATAGTCATAACTTCTGACTCGGTTATCGGATTTGGGAGAATCTTATATCGATGAAAAGCTTATTGAATTTCCCACATGACAAAAAGTGAATATCTTAAAAATTCCTCATGGAATATACATCATTAAATTTAGAGGATAATACTAGACACTCTTGAGATTAAATTATCTAGGAAAAAGTATGTGGTATTACAAACAATTAGGGTTTTATCAAGCACATCAATTTGAGCACTTAAGGGTGATTCTCTTTGTACCTTATGGTGCTAAAGGCATGTTAATCTTCCCTCTTTTTCAATTTTATAAAAGCATGTGATTTTAAGTATTTTTCATGGAATACTGATGTTGGGTTTTGAACTACGGGTTTAGGGTTTTTAATATAAATTGTTTAAATATTTCTTCCATGTTATCAATAAAACTATTGTGTTTACATTGATGGTTTGTAAATGCATTGGGGTGCATAGGAATGGTGGATGCAAATAGGGGTATGTTGAATCACCAAACTGATTATTTTTTTATGGAAATTGATAATAACCACAACCCATTTACAGAATTTATTTTCGTTTACACATTTCCACATGGCATGGCTTGTTTCTTGTATCTAATGCATGATATAAATGGTTAAATGTTTAAGGATGGTTTTGAAAACCATGCGGGCCACAAGGGAATTGCCCAAGTGATAGTTAGCATAAAAACTTTTTGGGGTACATGGGAATCCCCGAAGTAATTTTGAAAATGGATTTGCGTGGTAGATAAGAATCCCTTAAGACTTGGCTTAATTTCATTGCATGCAAGCTATAATCGGAATGACAATACCACTTAATAATGCCTTAATAATTAACTCCTAGAATTGGTGGTTTGGTTATGTGTTAAAAGTTTAATTAATCAATAATAGGGGTTATTATAGCTAGCTGTGAAGGTGCGTGTCCGACAAATGGACACTGGAAAATCATGTTCGCCGACATGAAGGTTGGTCTTAATGACCATGTGCTTTAATTGTTCAAGGAAATACTCAAAGCGTATAAATGTATATATGTATCATGGAGGGAAATGGTTGCAAGGAAATTGTAATTCCACAAAAATGGTTCATCACACGCTGCTTAGGACCACAAGTGATCCCAAACTAACCCTTCTACTGGCATAACTTATGAGAAACTGAATAAAATACATAAATATGAATAAAATAAGCGGAAGATAAATATTTTCTTAATCTGATTAATAGAAAACTAAATTAAAATTATTACAACTCTGTTATTACAAAACAAAACTGGAATCATATACATTAACTTTACTGACTGTCTATGACGCCTATGCTAGTATTGACTATAGGTAGCTGTGACATGACCCCCATCTATCCTGAATTAATATGACTGAATAAAGAAAATTAAAATGCTACTCAAACAATAAGACTGACTCGAAGCTACAAACTGTCTGAATATGGTATGCGTACTACAACTCATTCCAATATTATGAGACAATGTAGCACATAGACAAATAAATGGATAAGTACTTTTGGAATGTAATGAGCATGTGGGGTTGAATTAATAACTTAAAACAATAAATCAATAATCATATAACTTTCAAGAATGCATGCTATGTGTAAATGACTCACATTGGCTTGAGTAACTGAAAACTAAAAATTAAAAATCATGAATGATAAAACATAGTGTATAAAGCTGTACTTTTACTATTTCTGCTAGTGTAATTAGTAGAACTAAAGTTAAGTTTGTTTTCAAATCATGTAGGCTAAGTGTAAAAGGACTCACCTTTTTATTTTTAAACTAAAATCTAAAAGCTCATGGCTAATGACTTATGTAAAACAATAGCTGAATAAAATCATGAGCCTTTACACTATGTTTTTAAAAGCTTTTTTGTTATTCTTTTCTGTTAGGATTACTCTATTTTGTAGGGAGGTTCTTCTAACCGACACATACTATTTGAGCTATCATAGTGTCCACTGTCTTGTTTCCCTAAGGATACAACCTTACATTGAAGAGAGGTGTCATACTCTTACCAAGGAGTATAACCTAATTTAAGTGATCACAAACAGTATCTGTCACCCATATAGAAATAGGAATAATTTGAATTTGTACCTACATTGGCTCGTAGTTCTGGGGAAGTAGGATGTGCTAAACCCACACCACCCGCTCGGTGATAAATACTACTGTCTTTAATTTGTATGCTGATCCTGTAGGAAATTCGCATTAAAAAATAGCATAAAGGCTTATAATCAAAACCAATTATGTATCTGTTTGGTTAAGCTTTAATCAAAACTAATTTGTTTTCTCTGTAATGATAACTTTAATGTGGATTTCATATCAATGTTACGGATCAAAAGATCAAATCTTTCTCAACATCTGAATATATGCTAGTCATACAGTGCTTAAAAGCAACATCTTCTTGAAATTTCAACACTCAAACTAGGGGCTTAAAATCACATGCTTTAAACTCATGTAAATTCATAACAAAATATTATTTTCAATATACATCTTGAAATACTTCAACAACATCAATATAATGAGATCAAAATCACAATATCATGCTTCAACTAAAATTTGAAATCTATAATCAGTGCCTCAAATCATACTCATGGTATTCAAATCATAAAAGATAATTCTTTAAATCAACACAATATGGAAATTCGTGCTTCAATCACTTTATAAATCCATAACTCAAAATAAGATACTTTGGGTATGAACCGTAATTGTAATAAATTTAAGTAAATTCATCTTTAAATTCTAGTTTTCGAAACAAGGATGAAAGAAGTATCCTTGTTCATAACCCCACAAACCATGTTGGATTCATTGAATGTAAAAGCTTGAACTTTTGAATCTCTAATGGTGTTCTTAAAGCTTATTCTTGCTGTTCTGGAACCCAGAAGCTTTGATTATTAACTTTCTTGGAGAGAATTTGGTGGAGTTCTTGGTGTTCTTGAAGGGGCTAGGGTTTTCTTAGAGAGAAAGAGATGAATTATAATGTGTATATTACTTTTAGGGGCTGAAATTTAGTGTTATGGGTGGATAAGGGTGAGGGGAAGTGACAAAAGTGTGCCTAAACCATTTAGGAAATGAATTTGCATGCGAAACAGTTCCTTAATGTAATTTCCGACGTGTCACGTTGCTAATCGCGTCGATGACCGACGTGTCGCGTCCCAATAGCGTTGGCTTACTGCCTCACACGAAAAAAGCCATAACATTTTACTCGGATATCAAATTAAGGCAAAATTGGTATCGTCGGAAAGCTAATTTAATTATCTAAAAATTGGTGGTTCTTGAGATGCAAAATTATATGTGTATAAAAAGTTATACATGTTTAAAGTAGACCATTGTAGAATCGAATACCAAACTTTGATAGAATCAAAGGCTCTTAGCTCAACTTTGTTTTAAGTGATTTCTATGAACATTTTTCACCTCAAGGGCACTTCATAAACTAGAATAATGATCGTAAAACTTGCTTCTACATGAGAATCATTTGGATTAGAGATTACATGGGTAAGAATGACGGTTAGAATTCTAGCGCTATTATACTGGGTGTTAAATTATCTCCCCATTGGAATCATTCATCCTCGAATGATGGATAGGAACTTTTTGAAGTCTTAGAAGTATGGAATAATTTATATATGATGTGTCAGCTATGAAAGGATATAACTGAGCTAAATCATTATAACTTTCATTAGGAAACTGATTTTTGAGCTGACTTTCCTTTACTTACTATAAGGAGTTGATTCATGCTGAGAGTTTAGAATTCTCTTGAAGTGTTCATGATACAATCATACATATGGAACTGCGAAGTGGTAACTTAAGAAAAAATGAATCATTAGACAATGAGAATAAGATCGTACTAACGGTATTACACTGTCTGATTTGGAATACTTGAAAAACTAAGATCATTCGCTTAACACTTATGAACTGAATCATGACTATATACCTTATTCTGAAACTGATGCCTGATGTATGGACTGAGCCGCATTCGTAATTTACATGGATGTGAACAAATTATCTCTTCGAATGGCCATACGCATGAGACTGCGGATAGTAAGACTAGATGGAAATTTGGAAATCTGTAGGAGCTTATCTTCTTGACTGCTAAACTAGGTTGTTGGCTATATGGACTTGATCATACTGACCGTTCATAGTCAAATAGAGTCTTTCTACAACACATTTCTAAGAAATTCTAATAATATTAGGGATTAAAGAATTTGGGCATGATCTGAACAAGACATTTGACTAAGGAATCACAACATTGATACAACTCTATAGCTTGGGACATAGGCATATAAATTATAAGCTAGGATTGAATTACTAGGCCTTAGGCAATGCAACTCTTTACTTTCAAACTTAGCAACACTTCTCAAATATTCCCTCAACTATACCATTCTTTTTAAATACCATTCTTATTTTATTCAACTTATAATTCTCACATCGGAACTGATAAATCTATGTACTAAGGTCTAAACTAAACTAAATCCTCTCACCGTGATAAATTCTAACACAAAATCATGGGGTACTACATATACCACCATAATTGAACTGGACTACCAACGCAATAAGTGACGCACCACATCACTCTACCGACGCGATATACCGCGCATCCTGTTTTTCTCTACCAATGGGATATACACCATACCACGGCCATATGGTATTGCCTCACTATTTTTACCATCGAAATAGGTCTCAAACCTCACCCAAAAAAATTTGAAAAATACACGAAATGTGGTATCGATAACCCTAATCATGAATTCACTTAAAGATTTACATTCCAAAGTCAGGAAGGTAAAAAACTAACGTACACTACATTCATCCACTTATACACCAACATGACATTCAAGCCTATTGTTGTAACCACATATGAACATCTAAACAAACACCCATAATAGAATACTCCTAATATTCTCTAAACCTCTATCACAACAACTTCCACACACTACCTCAAGAATATACACTCAAGATTTCAACTAACCAAGACATGTATCAAAGACTTGGCCTCAATCTTACTTCACACTTATAGCCTTATCTAAAACAATCACACAACGATCTTTTATCAAGAAATGTTTGCTCTCTCCCATCTAAACAACAGTTCATCATTACTATTTTGAAAAAAGTAAAGGTCACTAAAAAATTATAACATCAGGACCTAAAACATGAAGAAATACTAAGCATAACTGGAAACTTTATTGAGGTCTGAAAAATAGAGTATCAACATCATGGATTCATAAGAAAGATCTAAACTAAGGGCATACATGACATAAACTGAATTTCCCTTGTATCACAAGTTTCTAAGAACTGATCATACTCTTAATCATAAGTTCATACTTATCATAAGTTATTCAACATAAGACTGGCGTTCATAGATTCATGAGGGATAATTAGAATCATAGAGTGAAGTTTTTACTTACTTACCAAAATATGAGAATGTACGCATGAAGTGTATAAGCATTGACCTTTGGCATGGACCTATCACGTTAGATATAAATTTTTTGTAATAATGACTAAAATCCAAGGAATACTCTAGAATAAGAAGTATCACTACCTCATCCCAACACTTGTTACCTTAGATCATAATCTAATTCTCAAAACATGATTTTTTTATGCACTCTACCATCTCCCCCATAGGTTAAAGATAATATTCTAAGTTTATGAGTCTACTCCATATCCTCGAGATTGAGCCATCATTGCTTCCTTTTAATGTCTACACATAAATGCTAAATTCACAAGAAAAACCTATATTTTAAACTTACTGACTTAATTCTTGAACAACCCTTTCATATACCATCCTTAACTCTCTAGCTTCAATAATCATCATCAAAGACTTACACACTCATTTCCAAACATATCTTCTTTGCTTAAAACATACAGCATAGCCTACAAAGATTATACTTCTATACTTATATTATCCACAAATAATAAGAATCAAAATCATACATAAAAGACCCAACACCATATATCTAAAACTCCTCAACTTAGCTATTAAGGACACCATGTACCAAATAACTAGCCTTTTTCCACTTAGCAACTCAATGGTACTACTAACCACACACACTACTATAACCTTTGGAACACCTCTATATTATACCTACAAAATCATACTTAATCTCAAATCAATAAACTAAAATTATTGAATTTACTGTTCAAGCCTACTTGATCACCTCGATATAGCTAGCATCACCAACCGAACAATTATTATTCCCAACTTTATGATCCTCTACTACTCAAACTTAATGTTTAGTTCTAAACATGATTGACAACTCAACCTCAAATACTATTCTCACTTGGAAGCTATAACACATGACATCAAGAAATACTAGTCAACTAGAACCCCATAATAACCATAATCAATCACAATCCTATAGTATCCCTTATTAAAATCCATTAGCCCATCATTCTTCTACATATTAGGACTATTTACCCATATATACACCTAAATTACTTTCATAACTCTGTAAGTTTCAACTATACTCCCTTTTTGCAACCTCTAGGGCAGCCAAAATTAACAATAATCAACCCCCAAATACTTCATTAATAACCTATACTTTTCTAACACAACTAATATCATCAATAACCCCTTTCATACTACAAGCAAACAATAATTCACCTTAACTAATAACTCATTCTCTACCTTCCACTAAACTAACACAACAGGACATACCACTATAATTAAATATAGCATGCATAAGTTTATCTCTATACATTCTATCAATCATCATTCCCACTTTTCTTGTGATTACACTTCTATACCCATACTTCCAACTATAAGAAGGTTCTACTACTTATGAATCATAACACTCCAGGTTTTAATATCCCTTGATTGCAAATTATATTCAATAATATAGGTTCATACTATCTCCTTTTATGAGCACTATCTGTATTGAAGGGATAATGAGAAATCTGAATACATATCTTATTCTGTCTTAACTAAAGAACTCATATGGATGAGGACATAAATTTTGATCTAAGGAAATTATAACACACTAGTGAGCTCTTCTCAAGCCCCTTGTATGACTTTTGAAGTTACTAATAGAAAATCTGAGAGCACCATATAGGATAAATTAGAACTTGCTAATCATATGATCTCAAGAATATAACATAGATGGAGAATTCTAGAATGACACATGAAACAACAGAAGTTTCTGAGAGAGGAACTTTAAATCATGACCTAGAGTATGAAAGAAAGGAGACATTTCATAAATCCCCGTAGCCTCTCAAACAAAAGTATAAATGTCTCCGTACCATTCCATAAGACTCTACTAGATACAGCTTTATTGACACCTTGTATACTTGAACTCTGTTCTTTGATACCAAGTTTTTAATGCCCCAAAAATGGGTCCTGAGATGTCACACAGTGTCTAGGACCACAAGTGTTCCCAAGGTAACCCTTCTACTAGCATAACTTATGAGCAACTACATAGAATTCATAAATCTGAAATAAGCGAAAGATAATTTTTTTCCAAATCTGATCAAAATAAAACTAAATTAAAATAATTATAACTCTGCTATTACAAAACAAAACTGGAATCAAATACATTAACTCTACTGACTATCTATGAAGCCTCTACTAGTGTTGACTATAGGTAGTTGGGACATGATGCACAACTATCCCGAATCAATACAACTAAATAAAGAAAAAATAAAATACTACTCAAACTATATGACTGATTAGAGTCCTTGAAATAAAAGGACTCATCACCTACTGACTGGAAGCCGCAAACTCTCTGAATATCGTATGCGTGCTACAACCATATCTACATTATAAGAAAATGTAGAACTTCAACATATATGTGGATTAGTACTTTTGGAATGTACTAAGCATGTGGGGGAGAATTCATAAGTGAAAATAATAACTCAATATTCATATAACTTTCAAGAATGCATCCTAAGTTTAAATGACTCACATTGGCTGGAGTAACTGAAAATTGAGAACCATAAATCATGAATGATAAAACATACTATATAAATTTTGTGAGTTGTAGCACTTAGTTCTAAAAGCTATACTTTTACTCCTTCTACAAGTGGAATAAGTAGAACTAAAGTAAAGTCTATTTTCAAATTATGTTGGCTAAGTGTAAAAGAAATCACCTTTGTATCTGTAAACTAAAAGATGAAATCTCATGGATAATGACTTATGTAAAAAATATTCGAATAAAATATATCACCCATGTATAAATGGGAACAATATGAATTTGTACCTATGTTGGCTCGTAGTTTTGGAGAAGTAAGATGTGCTAAACCCACACTTCCCGCTCGATGCTAAATACTACTCCCTCTAATCTGTATGCTCATTTTAAAGGAAATCCACTTTAAAAACATGCATAAGGGGTTTTAATGAAAACCAATTATGCATCTATTTGTTTAAACTATAATCAAAACTAATTTTCTTTCTGTAAACTGTAATGTTGATTTTGTATCTAAGTTGAGGATCAAAAGATAAAATCTTTCTCAATATCTGAATATATACTAGTCATAGGGTTCTTAAAGCAACATCTTCTTGAAAATTTCAATACTCAAACTAAGGGCTTAAAAACCCAGGTTTTAAACTCATGTAAATTCATAGAAAAACATTATTCTCAATATACTTCTTGAAATACAACAAAAATATCAGTATAATGAGATCTACATCAGAACATCATGCTTAAACTCAAATTTAAACTCTGTAATCAATGCTTCAAATCATACTCATGGTATTCAAATCATATAAGAGAATTACTTAAACCAAGACAACATGAAATTTCATGCTTCAATCACTTTATACATTCATAACTCAAAATAAGATACTTTGGATATGAACCCTTATTGCAATTCATGTAAATTTAAGTAAATTCATCTGTAAAAGCTATTTTGGACACAAGGACAAAAGAAGTATTCATGTTCATAACCCTACATACCTTGTTTGATTGATTAAATGTAAAATCTTGAACTTTTGAATCTCTAATGGTGTTCTTAAAGCTTATTCTTGATGTTCTGGAACCCGAAAGCTTGGATTATTTACTTTCTTAGAGATAATATGGTGGAGTTCTTGGTGTTCTTGATGGGGTTAGGGTTTTCTTTGAGAGAAAGAGATGAATTATAATGTGTATAATTCTTCTGGGGGCTGAAATTTAGTGTTATGGGTAGATTTGGGTGAGGGAAAGTGACCAAAGTGACCCTAGACTCTTTAGGAACTGAATTTGCATTTGAAACAATTCCGTAACGCGATGGCCGACGCGTCTCATCCAAATCGCATTGGCTTACTGCCTCACATAGAAAATGTCATAACTTTTTACTCGGGTATCAGATTAAGGCAAAATTGGTGTCGTTGTAAAGATAATTCAATTATTTACAAATTGGTGGGTCTTGAGGTGCAAAATTCTATTTATATAAAAAAATTACATATTTAACGTAGACTCTTATAGAATCATACACCAAACTTTTGACGAATCAAAGGCTCTTAGCTCAATTTTATTCTAAGTGATTCCTATGAAAATTTTTCACCTCAAAAGTAGTACATAAATTACGATAATGATCATGAAACTTACTTCCACATGGGAATCATTTGTATTAGAGCTAACACGTGTAGGAACGACAGTTAGGATTCTAGCACAAAAATATGAGGTATTACAGAAATCCCCAACAATGTATGATATCTTCGATTCCTGTGGTTAACACGCAGTGGGCCTATTCAGGGAGTAAGAATGGACCCATATAGCTCATGGGTATACTTATTACTGTAAATCTATATAATCTAGGTTAAATTATTTTAAAGTTCATGTTATACCTTATTCCCTATCCTAGCATGATATATATATACATATATGTATTTGCATATTATAAAGTGTATTGGTTTGACTTGATTTTTTATTGATGTCATTAATTTATCTTTATCCCTAAGTTACATGATAGCATTTACCCAGCTAACCTTCTTGGGATGCTGTATCCCCACGCGATACAGGAACCGGCCATACTTCAATTCATATTGCTCAGTGATATGGTGATCTGGGGATAACATTTTAGTCAGGCTAATGTGGTGAGCTCTCATACTCTGAAAGATCCCATTTCATGCAATAAATTCTTTATGTCTTTATTATTCCTTTTGGTTTCGATTTTACTATGGTCAGGGGCATATCCCAACTATACAGTTTTTAGTTTTGATTATAGGCTTTATCGGACTACTGTGGTCTTGGGTAGTGTGAGTATCAATGTTTGTATTGGAATTGGTATTGTTATTGGTATTGCTTGGTCATTTTGTTATGGATGGTAGGTTTTGTATATTAACATAGTACAATATCTTTAATTGGATATTCTCATATCTTGTTATATGTTCGAAATTCATCCGACAAAGGGTGCAAGGTATAGTCGGTGGTTTTGGTATTTGAGGGTGGTCTGCGGTCCTTGTTGGATTAAGATATTCATCATGGTCAGGCCCTAGTTTGTGTAATGACACTTACCTACCGACCCTAGTTGAGAATATCTTTCTGGAATAATATAACTCTAATAGAATTCAACTGCAGCACTGGAAATCTCCTCTTTATTTTTAAGCCAAGCCTATTGATGATTTTGAATTTTACTAACCTTCAATCTTTGCCTTATCCTTATTATAACATAAGGAAATAATCTAGTGTTTTTGACACCACTTTCAAACCAATCATATCCATCATTTTGTTTCCAGTAAGTTTTTCTAGATCAAGGTATTGTTGTATTCAGCCTTTGCCAGTTGCATCACTATCCTGTATTATGCACAAGGGTCTTCATCAAATAATTTCTCTTTGATTCTAGCAATGTCTTCTCTAATGAGCAACTACTGAAAAATATCTCCATATATCTCTTTTCTCTGTACAGTCAAAACCTTTATAATCTTCTTGATTCTTCTCTTCAAGAATAAAAAAGGATTTAAATAAAAATTTCCATCGCAATTAAAACTCACAATCTCCTTAAACAACTCATGACTGGTCCTGAAATTAAAGAATTTAAAAGGTCTATATATATTAATGGAATTTTTATGCCACAATATTAATAGTGGTGCATGATCTAATCCAGTCCTAGGTTGTCGTTCCACCTACAAGTTAGAAAAGATGTTTTGATATTTTTCATTGTGGAGCACTTTATCAAACTTGTAAAGGTGAAATCAACACCAACCATGCAATTTCTAATTGTAAGGTTGTCTTTAAAATACATTTAAGCAAGGTCACATGACTAAAAAAATATCTAAAATCATCATATGAGCATCTAAGACAAGAAAGCCCCCTATCATTTTTTCAACATTTAGAACCACATTAAAATCTCTTCCAAGAATCCATGGTTGATTGATACCCGAAACAATATTTGACAAATCTTCACATAAATTTAACTTGAGGTTAATATCACATTTAGCATAGACTTTTGAATTAAAGTAACATAAACAAGTTGCCAACTCCTACAATTTTAGAGTTAACTGTTGAATCACTAATTATAGGGACATCATATCCTTGGTTTATGAGTACCCAAATCTTTCTAATTCTATTATATCTATCTTCCTACATTTTCAACTAGTTCTTGTATTTTTGTATGTTTCTCCAGTGATGAAATGACTCTAATAGAGAGACAAAAGAAAAATTATGAAATGTATGAAGCATCTAAAATCTCTAAAAAGTATGATGTGATTTTACTAATGTAATATTCCTAATGAATGCCTTAATCATTTATTAGGTTGTGTAGAAAGCACATTCCACTTTAGTTGTACTCTTATGGGTAGAGATGAATCACCTTGCCCCTGTTTCCTTCCCTTTCTAATATATTTCAGAATTTTCTATTAGGAGATAAATCAGCCTCCTAGCTAACTAGATCCTTAGTTTATCTATTTTACACTTTTTCATCCTCCTTAATTTAAGCATCTTCCACTCTATTCTCCACTTTATGAGTAAAAATATCGTCAAAAGTTTTATTAAGTGACTCAATAGCACCTAACATTATAACTGATTCACATGTCTACACAATAGTAAGTATTTAATTAATTCCATTGAGTCCTTTATTGGTGAAACTTGGTGTAAGGTTCTACTCCCTTTATTAACCACTTCTTGTTGTAACTTAGTCATTACCAATGTTGCAGGTGTCATGGTTGAGTCTGCTATTATTGTGTATTTTTCCATTGTGTCGCCTTCTTGCTTGCTCTTAATTTCGTCTTCAGTTGTCTCTTTTTGAACCTCTATATGGTGTTGAATACATGTTACATTTGTTGCTTATCATGATCAAAAGCATTTATTATTCACTCCTTTGTGGAAACTTTCTCCCTTTTTATCCTTTCTAACTATTACTAATTGTGTATTATGCTTATATGTTGTATCCTTTTACCTTTTTGATATAATATTGTTTATCTCTATTTTTGTAGATCTGGTGAAGCCATTATTGAGTTTTTCTTAGGGATCTGATGCTCAACAGATTTCACAGTATTAATATGCTCTATCTCATGATCATTGTTTGCATGCATCTCCCTGTTATCTTCTTCATTCTCTTGAAATATTTCAAAAGAATTATTCTTGATTAAAGACACCTTATAATCCTTTGTAGGGGCTCCCAAGTAACCTTCTTCATTTCTCACAAACCTGAATCTTCTTTAGGTAGGATTCCACCTTGACCAAACCATTTTCCCATAAATATAACATTTTTATGTTAGAACTTCTTTTTCTAGGACAATTTCATGTTATTTCTCCTCATTTATTATTTTGTAAGTTTCGAATGCAATCTCTAAAAATCATTTACCCCGTGTCCTTGGAGTTTACTGGTGTGATAGTATTTGGGGAGCATGTCATGTTGAATATTTATTTTCTGAATTCTTGTAGCATGTGTCTTACTATTCACCACTTTTAGTTCAACATAGTCAAGTAATTTAAACCTTTACACTACCAAAACTAGTTCATATTTTATTTATTTATTCTATATCAAGTTGTATTGGTTTACCGACTGCAGAGCTAGAGAAAAAAGACATTTCTTTACAAACAAATAGGCAGTAAGTTCTGAAAAGAAATCCAAGCCATAGTTTGTTGTCCCACCCCTAGTTTGAAATTAGTGTCATAAATAAAGGACCTCATCTGTATGCTAGTTAGTCCGTAGCAATTATTTAGTAAACATTCTTTGATAACATGTTTTCGTAGTATTCCATTTGATTGAATCTCATCAATATATATTTATTCCTTAAAAGATCTATTTTTAGTTCCATTTGATGTTGCATTGCTTTGGGATTTGTTTTCTACGGTATTCTAAATCCAGCAAACCACAGAAAAAAATTTCTACAACTGCAAGTTTAAAATCTTTAATGATATTCAACTTGGCAACCTCCTCCTCCTTCTTGGTAATTCTGCAAATGCCTCCTTATAAGTCAGTGGCTTCATATAACTTTAATCAAATCCATCTATTTCACTTTTCTAATGATGTTATTTGCATCAAGTTGATTATTTAAAGTTGAAACATTGTCAGTCAAACAATAAGAGGATTAGTCAAACTAGTTTTTATTTGGGATTTTGGATAATATAGTTTAGGGAAATGTATGATGTAAGTTAGTGAAATCACATAGGAGAGGTGTAATACCCCGAAAAATCCAAACAAATATTAGAGCCATGTACCAAGATCATGCATAGTAGATGATGGTTCTATTAAAGTTTTATGATTAAGTTAGATGTATATTAAGGCTTCAAATAACTCCCAGCTACCATACGAATCAAAACATTCCTTACCGATTGAATTCTTGAGAATGATATTGGAATAGTCAACGACAAATGAGTATATCTCTAATTATAATTGGAATTTTTTATATCATGACCTATTAATAGATAGATAATTGAATTAACTTTCCAACGATACTAATTTTGCCTAAATCCGATAACGGAACAAAGAGTTATTCCTATTTTAATCCAGCATGTCATGCTGGAAACAATGTGACGACATTCGTGGTAGCTTACCACATTTGTGACGCCCTATCACGAAGGTCATCAGCCTTAGGAAAAAACTAGATACTAAGTGAAGACATTCGTGGTAGCTTACCACATTTGTGATGCCCTATCACGAAGGTCGTCAGCCTTAGGAAGAAACCATCTCCTAAGTGACGACATTCGTGGTAGCTTACCATATTTATGACGTCCTATCACGAAGGTCATCAGCCTTAGGCAGAAACCAGCTCCTAAGTGACTTTATTTGTGGTAGCTTACCATATTTTTTACGCCATGTCACAAATGTCGTCAGCCTTAGGCAGAATTCAGCTTCTGTGTGACGACATTTTTTACGGCTTACCACATTTTTGACACCATATCACAAATGTCGTCAGCCTTAGGCAAAATCCAGCTTCTGTGTGATGACATTTTTGATGGCTTACCACATTTTTGATGCGTTGTCACAAATGTCGTCAGTTATTATTTTCAGCAACTGAGAATTTATTTCATTAGGGTATTTTGGTCTTTTCCCTTCACTTCCCACGACTTATAACCCTAAGGAGGCATAATTTTTCCTATTTTTCTTCAGTTAAGCATCTCAAAAACCCTCTCATATGCTTTCAACCACAAGATTAGGGTTTTCTCTCAAGATCATCTCCTCAGGAACAAGAACATTTTTTCCCAAAGGGGTTGAACCCTAATCAAGAAAAATCAAGGGCAATCCTAAGGATTTCTTCAGGAACCTTCAGAAACATTAGATCTCTTTAAAGATCAAGCTTTAAGGTATGCGTAGTGTTCATCCATGGGTCCATTTCTTTCATGGAGTTCAAGAATCGTGTTTTAAATTATAAATTGTTATTTCCTTATTGTTTTATGACTATATTCATGATGATGATTGTAGTTTGGATTCAAAGTTGTATCTTGATGTGTTTTTCATGAATCATGTGAATAGGTTAGTTGGAAACCCATGAATTTGGGTGGTTCAAGATTTCTAAATTTGTTAATTACACCTATGCTTAATATTATGCCTTCAAGGTGTTTGATAAAACGCTTAGGATGCTAGAAGTTCATGTTTACATTGTTCCATGATATCTAAATGACTAGTGCATGTTAGCTATATACTTCAATATAAATTCCATGCTATTGATGTGTTGCTATTGTTGTGGGATGAAGCATGTATGATAATGGAGATATATAATATATTCATGAAATATATCCATGCACTCCCTACCATGCTTTAGATGTTGAATAACTACATGAAGTATAATATCCCCTACTTATGACAATGTGAATTGTGGACTCCAATCTTATAATCAAGTCATGTCATGTGTGTCAGTTTCCTTCTATCGAGTCCTGGGGGTATTCGTACCTGAAAACTATAGTGGTGTGCCTAGAGCCATGTCATTTTATCAGGATACTCTCAGTCAAGCCATGATCTATAGAATTCAGTCAGTCATATGACTCAGGAAAATCTAGTAACCTTAGTAATCTCAGTAGTTCAGTAATCTCAGTGATATCAGTACTCAGTAATATCTGTAACCTCTGTATTCAAAGACAATCTCAGTAATTTTAGTACTCTTAACCAGTCCTCAGAACTCATTATATTCCCTCCGTCATCAGAATCCAGAAAACTCAATTTTAGCTCCGCTAAACAATACCACTATTTTCAGTTCAGTTAATAAATATCTGTTAACCAAATTAGTTCAGTTAAATTATATAGTTCAACCCAGTTATTCAGTTCAATGTCTTTCAGATGGGAGTAGGATTCAGCACCGAGAGAACCTAGGGATGGGGGCTCACCTGCTAGATTAGGACTGAGATCCCTAGAAGCAATTCCTAAGTTCCAGAACTAAGTTTCCAGCGTAGGTACGAGATGTCACCCATTAGATAGGACTGACATACTCAGGGATCACCGATTAGAACATTTATATGTATAGGACTGATCCCAGGAGTCACCCGCTAGATTAGGACTGACTCCACAACAGATGTCTTTACCTGTGGTACGGTACTGACTCCCTTCCAGTCAGGGAAGAGATTGGACCCCAGTCAGCTTAACTTGGGGCATGTCGGTTAGATGAACACAACCCACAGTTTCAGTTATAGATTCAGGACTGTCAGATATAGTCAACTCAGTTCAGTAGTACAAATTCAATACTGTTAGAGACAATCAATCCTTATTATTATAAATAGACTTCAAGATCATCCATTAGTCAGGACTGATCTCAACTATAGTTAAACAGTATTAGAATCATCAGATTTAAAGATCACCCACTAGATTGGACTTATCTCAAGTTCAGTTACTCCATATAAAATAAAACTCAGATAGTTCCATCAGAACATAGACTGACAGATAAAGTCACTCAGTATCAGTTACATCGGTTAGGATGATCATAACAATTATATCAGTTTTTTGAACTCATGTATTAGTCATATCAGTTATTAGAATTCATTATACCAGTATTCAGCTTCAAGACTGTCAGACACAGTCAACCAGACAAGTTCTTCATAATTCAAACTGTTAGAAATAGTCGTTCATTTTTTCAGTATCTTAGTATCAGTACACTCATGTTGTCAGTATTCTGACTCAGTAGTAAGTATCTCCACGAGTTCAGTTACAGGTATGTATGCATGTATGTATTCTCACGTTCATATTAGTCATCATTATTCATGTATATAACACTTTGCATTTAGACTACCTCACTTGTATACTCAGTACATTCAGACGTACTAACGCATTTGCGCTATAGTGATTTCTCTTATGTTACACCATAGTTTCAAAGGCATGAGCTCAAGATCAGCAGTAGCATTTCAGTGTTCATATTTTGCAGTGAGTCCTTTTCATTCGAGGACGATATAATTATTGCTTTATTTATTGTTTTAGTTCAGTTGCTAGATGTAGTTAGTTGGGGACATATCCCATCAACTCCTTATTCAGACAGTTTAGAGGCTTTCCATACTATAGCATGTCAGATAGTTATTTCAGATTTGTTTTCATATCGTTATACCATTTTCAGACATTGTCTTATCAGATATTTATTCAGATTTGAACCTTATGTCCATTCAGTACATATTTCCATATTTTCACGTTATATTATGCAGTCTACAAGTATAAACATCAGTCATGGGTTAGCTTGTGGTCCTTCGGGGTCATGAGCACTGTGTAGCATTCCGGTTTAGAAAATCGAGGTGTTACAAACTTGGTATCAGAGCCTAAGGTTCAATAGAGTCCTAGAAAGTCTGAAAGCCGCTTATAGTAGAGTCTTGTACATGCGTGTGTTGTTCACCACACTTATGTGTAGGAGGCTATGAGATATTTTAGGAACAGTGTACCTTCTGTTATGTCTCAGATCGTGGTATAGAAAGGTTCTCTAAGAAAACTCATGTAGTTTCTCATCATGCTTTAGTCATGTCAACTTTACCTTACTTTTAGGGTAACAGAAATAGTGAATCTCAAGTCCTACAGATAGGGCTTTCTCAAATAGTCCCTACAGATAGCTATGGGATTTCCCTTATGCTCAATAGTATCCCATCAGTTCAGTTATGTCCCAAAGTTGTACGGATCTCATTCATGATCATGTGAACTCATTCTCGAACCCAAATTTAGATATGCCATCAGATCCCTTCTCAAAATCCTATGATAGCATATGACTAGAGTTAGAAGCATGAACCCAGGAGTTTAGCAGTACTAGAGTTGGGATAATGATATCCATATTGAACAGACTATGTATTCATGGGGATAGTTATGCCAGAATGAATCAGTAGGATTGAACAATGTGAGTTAGAAATTTAAGTTTATTGACTCAAAATTAAGCATGAAGGTGTAAATGTGATACTAGAAATTTAATTAAGCATGAAGGTGTAAATGTGATACTAGAAATTTAAGTTTATTGACTCAAAATTAAGCATGAAGGTGTAAATGTGATACTAATAGTATGTGAGGGAAACAAGGGTAGATGATGTGTTTAGTAAGGCAAGCATGTGTTAATCAGAGTATAAGTATATGATGATGATTGCAGTTTAGTTCAGAGTTTAGTTCTCACAGAAATATGATGATGGCTTAAATCCAAGTGGGGATGGTAGATCAAGTACCCAAGTCAGGTTCTCAGATTCCAGTAATAGTGCCAGTATGTAAAGAAACGCAGTTAGGGAATATAATTCCCGACCCATCAATATCTAAGCGTAAAGCTTCGTACTTTAGTTGGCATAATTCCTATGCATGCTTCATTTTTAAGATTCCATAAATACTGCCTACATTCACACGCATTCCATAGAGTCGTGTGCACTTTCAGTTCCCTGTATAGGGAATTTAGTCCTAGATCACTCAGTGTTACAAATTATGTTCCACGAACTCAGACATTCCAGAATCAAGTAATGCAACTCATGATTTATGTACATATATCATGCTCCCCAATATACTCAGTTTCCATGACTCATTCTATGCCTTCACTGATCAGATAAATCAAGACAATGTCATGTATATCCTCAGTTCATCTCATGCATCATGTATTAGTTTCAGACTCCCGAAGTTTAGTTATAATCTAGTTCGTAGATGCCCTGTGCATCACCCAGTATCTTCTTAGAGGGATGTATCATCCCAAGGGGGAGATACCCCACCTTCTCTTAACGCTCTTATGTCTTAGATATTTTAGTTTCTCCTTGCATAACGAATTCAGTCTAGAATAGAGGGTACTTATAAGTTGACCCTCAAGTTAGAACTCATCTGTTAGTGACGTATTCAGGGGTTCAGTTCAGTTCATGATGTTCATTCCATATGTCACGTAGTAGTCTTAGTGATGTTCTCATATTTCATTTCAATCTTAGTGCCCTTATCATTGCATGTTCAGTCGCATGTTCGTGAGTCAGTTCAGTCATGTATTCACGCATCAGATATGCATGGTCATCTTATCAGTACTTTCAGTCATGCATTCATGTATTATGTCAGTCATATAATCATGCATCAGATATTCATAGATTCAACTTATCAGTTAAGCATCAGTTATGCATTCTCAGTTTGAGAAACTTAGTTTATCGAAACACTCAGTCCTACATTCATAAATCATCTACCCATGCATCAGATATGCATGTACAGAATGATATGCTCAGTTTTCAGTCATGTCAGCCATGAAATCATGATCAGTCATTCATGCAATATATGCGTCATTTTATATTTTCTCCCCTCTTAAGAAGACATCATTCGAGGATGAATGTTTCCAAGGGGGATCCCAAGTAAGCTTCTTTATATCTTACAAACCTAAATCTTCTTTATGTAGGATTCCACCTTGACCAAACCATTTTCCCATTAATATATCCTCTTTGTATTAAAAATTCTTTTTCTAGGATAATTTCATGTTCTTCTCCTCATGATATTATTTTGTAAGTTTCAAATGCAATCTCCAACAATTATTTACCCCATGTCTTTGGAGTTTACTGGTATGACAGTATATGGGGAGCATGTCATGTTGAATTTTTATTTTCTGAATTCTTGTAGCATGTGTCTTACTATTCACCACCTCTAGTTCAACATAGTCAAGTAATTTGGTAGCCAAATCAATTTGAACCTTTGCCCTAGCAAAACTAGGTCGTATTTTATTTATTGTTGCCATATCAAGTTGTATTGGTTTTAATACCCCGTACTTCTACCTAGATTTAATTAGTCCCAAAGATGTAAAAGACTTGTTTTAAATATGAATCCACTTTTATACATGTGATATTTTTAATATTTTCACTTTTTATCATGTGAAAAATTGAATAAGCTTTCTATCGATACCAAATTTGCCCAAATTCGACACTCGGACAAAGTTTTAGAGCCTTTTTAGTAAGGCAGTGTGCCACCTGAGCCATTAATGCATCGTGGAGCAGGCCAAAATGACAATCATCAAATTCCAGTAAGCCTCCACGATTATGGCTCATCGCGCCAGGGATGAAATTCAGAATTGTTCTTTTTCCAGTGTCTCAGCATGATGTTTCCGCATCGCGCCAAACTTCCAGGTCGCAAACAAAGTTGCAACACGATAGACCCACGTCGCTCCACCATGCATGTTTCCAATTGTCCAGTTCTAGTGACTTGGCGCGATAGTGGCGCATCGTGCCAAGGATGAAAATCGAGAAATTTTCAAAAAAATTAAAATACGCGCCCAAGGGTTAAAAAGGTCAATTTTCCACCCCTATTTAAACCTAATAACACGTGATTCATCCATTTTTCATTCAAAACATAGGGTTTCTCTCCATCTAGGGTTTTCAATTGGGGATCAAATCCAAGACTTAAATTCAAGAATCTCTCCGTCAATCTTCGTAGAATCAAAAACTAAGGTATGCGTTGTGTTGATTTATGGATTCCTTTCATCCATAAAGCTCAAGAACCCTATTTTAAACTATGAATCATAATTATTATGTTGTTGATTGCTTAAGTTATTTGATGGTTGTTCGTTTGATTCCCATGTTTGGATTCTTATGTGAAATTATGAAAACTACGTTAGCATATAAATTGAAATTCATGAATTTGGTGGTTTATGATTTCTAAAATTTGATGATTCACCTATGCCTTAAGTTGTGCATGTAAGGTGTTTGGTAAAATTCCTAAAGGGATAGAAATTATGCACTATAGCTAAATTGTGACCCAAATGACAATGTATGCTTTAACCTTATGTTCAAAATGACTTTCATGTTATTCTTATGTATTGAAATTGCTTGTGGGATTTCTCTTGAGTTAGCCTTATGAAATTATTCTATGTATACATGCTATCTTATTGACGTACCAAGATATGATATTCGAATGCCCATGAAATATCTCGAACTATTGTATTATGGATTTTTGATGTTGGTCATGTATTCAATAATGTCATGCCTTGTCAGTTTCCTTCCATCGAGTCCTGGGGGTACTTGAGCCCAGAAAATATAGTTGTGTGCCTAGATTTAGTGTCATGTTTTCACGATATCCTCAGCCAAGCCATGGTCCATAGAACCCACTCAGTCATGTAACTCAGGAAAGCTTAGTAATTCAGTAATTTCAATAGTATTCCGTCAGCTAACGAAACTCCTTGAATTTAGTCTAGTCCAGTTCAGTGTCTATTCAGATAGGAGTAGGAATTGGCACCGAGTGAAATCAAGGATGGGAACTCACCTGTTATATAAGGGTTTGATTCTTAGAAGTAATCCTTGTGTTCCAAAACTACATAGCCAGCGTAGGTTGAGACATCATATCCCATTATATGAGTGTATATGAGATGGATTAACCTGTTGTATGAGGGTTCCCACCATTCTCACTAGAGTTACCTATTATATGAGGGTTACTCACAGATTATCCTTACCAGTGGTGCGGTATTGACACCCTTCCAATTAGGGTTACTTATTGGACCCCAACTCAGCCATAATAGTGTATTAGGGGCATGTCAGTTAGATGACTACTTCCCACAGTTTCGGTTACAGAATCAGGACTATCTGATACAATCATTCAGTCTCAGTAATAGAAATCAAATAGTTCTTTAAATTTTAGGACTGTTAGATACAGTCAACTCAGAATATTACGGAACTCAGCTAGTTCCATTAGAACCTAGACTATCCGATATAGTATCTTAGTATTAGTTATTTTAGTTATACAATTATCAGTATCCTATGTTATTGGTATTCAGTTTCAGGACTGGCAGATACACTCGATTAGACCAGTTCGTCATAATTAGAACAGTTAGAAACAGTCTTTTCTCTTTTAATGATATAACATCAGTTCCTTAGTACTCTATAGACTCAGTTATTCAGTATCCCAGCATTAGCACTCAGATATCAGTAAATCCATGTTATCAGAATTCACGAGTTAGTGTTTTCATGAATTTAGTTACAGTCTCTTATTCATGCATGTATTCTCACGTTAATGTTATTCAGTCAGTTAGTATTGTTTATGTATATGAACCATTGCATTCAGCCTACCTCACTCGCATACGAGTACATTCAACGTACTTATGCATTTTTTCTATGGTGATTTATACAATAGGTTTAGAAGCATGAGCTCCCGAGCATCCTTAGTAGATCAGAAGTTCAGCAGCCAGACTTACAGTGAGTCCTCATCATTTGAGAATAACATGACTATTTTATTACTTTATTATTTCAATAGTTCGTAGTTAGTTGGGGACATGTCCCATCAACTCCATAGTTTTCAAACAACTTAGAGGCTTTCAAACTACAACATGTTTCAGACAGTTTATTTCAGTTTGGGTATTGTATACCCCATTACAGACATTGTTTTATATTTAGTATTTTTACAGTTTTGAACCTTATGGACTTATAGCTTACATTCCGCATATTTACAGTATATTATTTAGTGCTCAGTTACAGATATCAATCATGGATTAGGTTGTGGTCTTTTGGTGTCATGAGCACCGTATAGCATTCTAGGAACCAAATTTGGGGTATTACATTGGTTTACTGACTACACAGCTAGAGAAAACAGAGATTTCTTTGCAAGAAAATAGGTAGTAAGTTCTTAAATGAAATCCAAGCCATTGACCGTTGTCCCATCCCTAGTTTTAAATTAGTGTCATTATTAAAGGACCTCATCTATATGCTAGTGAGTCCTTAGAAATTATTTAGTAAACATTCTTTGATCTCATGTTTTCATAGTATTTTTTTTGATTAAATCTCATCAATATATGTCTATTCCTTAAAACACCTATTTTCAGTTCCATTAGATATTGCATTGCTTTGGAATTTGTTTTCTAAGGTATTCTAAATCCAACAAAACATAGGAAAATTTTCCTATAACTTCAATGTTAAAATCTTCAATGATATTCAACTTGGCAACCTACTCCTCCATCCAGGTAATTCTAGGAATGCCATACTTATAAGTCAGTGGCTTCATATATATTGATTTGACTAAAACTTGAGAGATTTTTTGTTGGGATTTAATCAAGTCCATATATTTCACTTTGCTAATGATATTATTTGCATCAAGTTGATTATTTAATGTTGAATCATTGTTAGTCAAACAATAGGAGGATTAGTCAAACTAGTCTTTATTAGTGAATTTTGATGATATAGTTTAGGGAATTCTATGATATAAGTAAGAAACAATATGGCAAATGTCAGGTCAGCCTTTTCGGGCTGCCCGTTGGCCGGACCAACCATTGAATCAGTGATCTCATCATGGTGCTTGCTACGGTTTTTTAAAATAATTTTCTACAAACTAATCATAGTTTTAATTATTTAATATCAAGAGGAATTTTTTTCCTTGAAGGAGACATCATTACTTTCAGTTTACTAGGCATATTCAATTAATGTCATAGATCACAAATTATGGCTATTCAGGGTATAGAAGGCCGAGGTTGTTTGCGTGCTAAGGGACTATTATTTTTTATTCTTCCAATGTTGGTTTGGGTTGTATCTGTATGCAGGAAGGCATAGTTATTACGAATTCCTCCAGGCAATTGAATGTTTAAAAGAAAAACTATCCTACTGATGATTTTCAAATTGTTGGTGGTAGTCCTTGGATTGGAGATTTGGAGGCACTATTTATATGTAGTCCATTGCGAAATTTTCACTAATCATCGGAGGTTAAAATATTCCTTTATCTAGATGGACTTTATTTAAGATAGCCTAGGTTGTTGGAGATGCTTACAGACTATTATATTTCAAATCTATATCAACTGGGAAAGGAAAATATGGTAGTAAATTCCTTGATTTGATTGGCTTATAGAGAATTGGGATTTCAATGTTATTGAGGAGATATCAATGGCTTTGGTATCCAAAATTTTTGTTCAGCATTATATTTGTGATCGTAGCTGTGTTATTCCCTGTGTGGAGGTAAGATCTATGTTCTTGGAGCATCTTATGGAACAACATTCTAAGGTTTAGAAATTACAGGTAATTAGGATAAGGTGTGGAGGGGTAAGTCTAGAAAGGAAACTTTAGATCTAGAGGGTGTGATCGAATCAAGGGTTGTATATATGTTCCTAGAGTTGAAGACTTGGTCAGACAAAATATCAAGGATGCCTAATGCACCAGATATCTATTTATCTTAGTACATTAAATCTGTACCTTTACATAAGGAAACATTATCTATTTATCGATGGTCAGATCACTTGACTAATTTGGCCATTGATAAGGGGGATTTCACACTTACAAATTTTCAGCAACTAGAGACTATAGATAAAATGATACTTAATAGTGACAAACTTCAAAGTCCATACATAAGATTGGCATCAACAAGAGAATAAACAGGCTGCGTAGGCTACAACTTATAGAGTTGATAATTCACCAGAAAATATTTACAATGTAAGAGACAACAAAAAATGTGAACAAGCTTGCTAGCCTAATCTAAGTCAGCCATAAAAATGTATTCGCTGCAAAAGGGGAGTATCATGTGAGATACTTGAAATTGTTACACCTGAAAGAGGAATTACAGTCCAATTACTTGCAGTTCTAAGCATCCCATTATCTCCATAACTATCATAACTACAACAAATTTCAGGTTCAGGTAAGTAAACAAATGCGGAACCTAAATCTAGGTAAGGAGCAGATGTTGATCTTACTTGGATCTGGAATATCATTAAGGGACCTGGATCCCTCAACAAAGCAACAAACCACAAGAATCATCCCATACACTGGAGAACACAGTTGGAAGCAACATCATAATAGGTTAAAGAAGATGAAAATGAGAGTGAACACAAGTCAAAGAAAGAATAACTTACTTCTGAAAGCTAATATAAGCAGCATCAACATTTATCCATGGCACAACATTAGTCATCCAGAACAAATATCAGATGAAGCAAGGATTCAACAAGGAGAAGGTCAATATTTTTTAGCTCAAAAAGGGTTGTTACGGAGGATATTATGGAAAATGAAATTAGGAAACCATTGTAGTTCTTTATATGTAATAGCAATTTGGACATGGGTCGGGTATATGGGTTAGATGGTAGTTGGGCCTCTTTTAATTTATTATTTTGTTGTACTAGGATGGGTTGGTTCATCAAGTGTAAAGAATTAATTTTGTGTTTTCATCTTAATTTATAAAATCCCCAAATCAATTTAAAAAAAATATTATTATAGGTATGGGATAGTGAGGGATATTTTAGAGTTTATGTATTGATTCTTTAACTGTTAGTTGGTGAAGTGCGAGTACAAGAGATTAGGTGGTTTGATTCAAAGGCTGTCCATTCCTGAATAGAAGTCTGAGCAAATAGATATGGGCTTTATGATAGGTTATCCATGAATTTTTCATAGGTTTGATGATATTTGGGTCATCATGGGTAAGTGGACCAAGTTTCCATAATTTCTACTAGTTCAGATGTCTTATAGCATAAAGTTATTAACCCAAATCTATTTTTGAGAGATAGTCCATGTCACCATAAAAAAATTAAGAGTCGTGATGGGACTTGTGGCGACAAGCCTTGACAAGTAAGCCTATCATCTAAATTTATATGAAAAGGGAAATCAACACCAAACCCATGGTAAAACTCCTAGAGAAGAGTCGAACCACACATATATAGTAAAAGTGGATATACATAACCAAAGATACCCAAAAATATACCAAAACCTAGCATCAAAGTGTAAGAAATACTAAATATATCACGAATGTACAAGATACAATAATATTCTAAAAAGGATCAAAATATGTCTCAGAGTACAAATTAAGACTTGAAATAGATAGGATCACGATGTAGGAAAACTTTAGAAGCATTGATCATTTGTTATCTTTAATATAGCCTAGATACCGCTTGAATCGGCTACCGTGCAGTAAACTAGTACCTAGATCTGCACAGAGAGGTCATAATAGTTGTGAGTACGGTCCACTTGTGCTCATTGGGTATCAGAGACTGACTAAGAAAAGTATAAAGTAAATCATATAAAATACAAAGTATGGGCACATCACCTGCAATAAAAAAATATTCCAAATGGTAGCCCACACTATCTCTACTAGCAGTTCTACAATATACACATATACCTACTCAAATATGATAAAAAAGCAAAAGTATGTATGTATACAAAATATGAGTATACCAAAGAAGTACAAATAGACAGATATCACATCAATGACAACAACTCAACATAAAATAAGCACAATACATAAAAAATGCTATGAAGAAGATAATGATTATGATGATGTGATGCTATAATTTGTCATAAAACTATCTATACACCTATCGAGCTATGATTCTAGGTAGGAACAATGAGGGGAAGGGGATTCTCAACCCATGGATAATCCAATAACCGATATCAATATCCATGAATCATCTTTGGCACACCCCTCGATAGAGGGTGTATAAATATGTCAAAATCTCCAGTATACCCACAGTATTACCAATGTCTCACAAGTGCATATAATATTAGTATACAAAGGTCACAATCAACCAAAATAATTTCCATAGACAACCAATATTGTAATGACACTTCAGGTCATTTTCAATATTTCTGCTTATTTTTCTTGTGAGAGATTTCCCATAGCTGCCCAAAGTTATTTATGACTTCCTAGAACTGATAGTTTGTTTACCGCACAGTTAGTTTTATTTTTAGATCCAATTCCCTATTTTGAAGTCTTCACTGGTTCTAAATGGCCACCGGGCAAAAACCTTGAATGAAAATTTGACTATTTTAGCAACTCTACAATATTGATTTTAGGCTAGTTGGACTGCTATTTTGGGTCCCGAGGGAACTAGGCTCATTTCAATCTATTAGTCGGTAAGTTAAAGAAATAGAAAATTTGTGTGGGACTCACTTTTGATGAAAAAACCTCGTATGGAAGTTTTGAGTGTGCCATTGACTCTAGAACATTGGATTTGGTATGGTAGAATAGTTTTTTTTACACATACTAGGTTACAAATGAATCCCTAGCATCATATCAAAAGATCATTCATAACTTTAAAAATCTGGTGCACTAGGTCACTAGTGTGTGACTGACATAACAATGGGTAAATCCCAATTGCCATATGTGATTTTCCTTTTATAGATTGCAATCGCAATATCAGAGTCGTGATAGTGACTTTCTCAAAAGAGATTGTCGCGATAGCGACAACTCTGTTGCAATCGCAACACTTGAGCACCTGGTATGGGCATAAATAGTCCCTCTTTTTAGCAAATTTTTCCCTTTTTAATCCATTTATGAGAGATATAAAACGAAAAATAGTGATATATTCTTAAATAGAAGCTTGTGGGTGATTTGGGATCTTGTTTAATACTTGTTATCGTGATTCTTATTGGATTTGTTGTAAGATTCCACCCTTTTCATTATAGATTCTTCCATTTCTTGATCAAAAATCCTAAAACCATTGAGTCTTAATTTTATCGCAAAATTAGCTCAGATTTCACCCACTTTTAAGGTAATTACTACATAATCATGAGGAAATGTTGGGTTGACCTCAAAAATGCAATTTCTATAAGCTAGACCAATATGGAATTTTTGTGTGATTTTTTAATCCGCAGCACAATGGTGAAATATGGGTATCATTATTTTCTTATCGATGAGTAGAATGTAATTTTCATAGGTTGGCATCATAGGGAAGTTTATTGGAAAGAAAAGGCAGTGATTTAGCGGATCTTTTGAGCTTTCCTCGACATTCAGGTAGACTAGGTTTTACGCCTTGTTAGATTGACCTAAATCATAGTATGCTTATAATATTGTGTTATATTTGGGATGAGTTTTAGGTGTTTCTATGATAAATTACAATAATTGGGTTAGTTGGATCGTTTAGGCTACTTTGGATACCGTTTGGTTATAGTTAGCCTAATTAGCCATACCATAGGTAAAGTTGACCTTATAGCTCTTCTATAGGATGGAAATACGATAATTGCTCAACCAATGATGACATTGACTTAGTCTCTTGAGTATAGGGTAAAACTTACCTTAGTTACCACTACCTTGGGTGGAATTGACCTAGTTTCTCTCTATTGGGAGAAATTACTAAACTAGGGCTAGTTATGGCTTATTCAACAACTAATAGTAAAGTTAGATCCTTAGCTTTTTCTGGGATAGAGATATTTTGGTAAAGGATTTAAGGGATTTATAAGTGGACTCTTCAACCAACCTTAGGCCATATCTTATTCTAGTTATTAAAGACCTTTTATACGCTTGTGTACATAGTGGAAATTTTTATTCCGGTGATATTGACATACCTTGGTACATGATGGTTTTGATGGATCGACTGACATAACTCGAACCAGGGCACAGTCATGTTGGGTATCTCCAATCCGACTAAGACCGGAGACCACCCCCAATACAGAAATCATTAATCACCCTACACCCCATATTGGATGAATTCCGAACTTATAACAAGATAAAGTAATAAAAAATTAATGACATGATAATGAGTCTAAAATAAAAACCTAAATCAACAACCAATTAACCATCCAATAGAAATCCCTATTCCAATACCAATAACAATGCTAACACTAATACCAAAACTGCCCATGCCAATAGTAGTCCATCAAAGCCTCTAGTTAGAACAAAATTATATTCAGTCGGGACAAGCCCCTGACCTTAGCCAAAACAAAAACCAAGTAAATAATAATAACATAAAGAAGTCCATGGAATGAATTGGGGTCTTCTAGAATATGAACGCTTACAACTCAACAATTGTACATAAATCACCTTGTCACTGAGCAGGAAGAGTTGAAGTATGGTCATTTCCTACATCTCGTGGGGATACAGTGCCCGAACACGATTATTGGGGTGAACTTTTGCATGTAAATCATGGATAAAGATAAAATAATTCCATTAATTCAAAACCAATTAAAATAACCATATACAATTATATAAATACATATATATCATGCCGAGATAGGGAATAAGGTTTAGCATGCATTTAAAAACTAAACATGTATTGTGTTGATTTACCTTTAGAAATCAACCCACGGGCTATATAGGTCTAGTGTTACCCCCTGAACTGGCCCCAGTGAATGTTGCTGCATGAACCAGAGATATCATAGATAGATGGGGATTCCCGTTACCCTTAACCCTCCATGATACGTATATACATTTATAGACTTGGGGGATTCCTATGTACCCTACAAGCATATGGTCAATAAGACCAAAAATCATGTCAAAAAACATGTCTTTTCAACGTCCAAGCTTTGGACTCACACCATCACAACAAGTTATCACGATATCTATTATTGCCAAGTTAAAACATTAAGCACATTACCAAACCACTAATTCCTGGAGTTAATTATTAAGACATTATTAAGTAATATCATCATACCGACTATAATTGGAAAGTAATGTCATTATCCAACACATAGGGGATTCCCATGTACCTTGTAGACTCCATTATTAAAATCACTTTGCGAATTCCTGTGTATCCTGTAAGAGTTTTATTTTAACAATCACTTGGGGGATTCCTGTGTACCCTACAAGGTTTTCAAAACCATCATTTACTATTAAACCATTTACCATGCATTAGTTTAAAGACGTAAGACCATCCAAGAACTTTAGGGATTGTATTGTACCCCTAAATCAAATGCCCAACTTTCACATAACTACTAACCAATTTCACAGTATAGGGTTGGGGTCATAACAACTTCAAAAGTCACAAATTCAGAGAAACTTATCATTATCAAGTTCAATCACCATACCTATGTACTCACATGTTCAAAACCATATTGAAAACAAGGAAAACCATAAGTAAACCATTTGAAAACATTTATCAACATAAGCATTCAAAAACCCCAACCATTATTTCCAAACCAAAAGAATACCATGTATGCCATACATCAAAACATGTTTTTAAAGTAAAATAAAAATGAGGGATGAGTAACATGCCTGAAATACCAAGAAATTTTGAAGATATTATACTCTTAGAACCCTAGATGACCACTTTCTTTGAAATCCTTGCCTTAGCTTAAATAAAGAATTTGAGGGAGAATATGGGAGTGTTTTATTTGCACTGATGTGATAATAAAGTCACAAGAAAGGTTTTAAATAGTGGGGTCAAAAGGATTAAAGAGGGAAATGTCTAGAATACCCTCAGCTTAACAGCTATAAAAATTCATCCTTGGTTATATGTTGACCTATTGACTCATCACCATATCATACAACTCGTATCCATAAGTCATAACCCAGTCAGTGAGTTGGACACCCATAAACTGTCTACCTTATGACTCTATGATCCCACTCGTAACCTTATCTAATAAATCATAGGGTCTAGTCGTTACCAACACAGTACACAAATAGGTGAAACACTAGACAACCTACGACTTCATATCACAACTCATAACCTATCCTCACAGTTCCTAGTCATCCACTCGTACTCAGAGCAGATTCAAGACATTAAGTTACTGATTTGGTTTGGGTTTGTCCCAGCGACTCGTTACCATCCTTGGTGAATTATATCACCAACTCATAACAAAGATAGAAAACCCAACCACCATCTACTAAACACCTTATGACTAGGGTCACCTGACCCGTCAAGACACCATTTGACTCGTATGGACAAGTCATAATTATCATAGTGAGCTCAAATGTCAAGAAATTTCCAAGGGCCAAAATTTAGGATGTTTCATTGACGTTGGGAGAAATGTTTATTGACTATTCTATGAATGAGATATTGATATGTTAGGAATACAGTATTGATTAATCTATTTATATGCTATTGATTGACCTGCTTAATATAATATTAAATAAGCTCTTGATTATGATACTTAGTAAGACATTGATTAGGGTATTGATTGATCCATTGGATATTCTATTAAGTATTCTAGTGACCACGTCTATTGACTATTCTTGTGATCATGCTATTGGTTATGCCAGTGACCATGATTATTAGTTATATTAGCAATCATGCTACTGTTCATGCTAAGGATCATAATTATTTATTATATTAGCAAATATGCTATTGGTTATAATAAATACCATGCTTGTAGATTATAGTAGTAATTATGCTATTGGTTGTGCTAGAGATCGTGCTTTAAATTATGATTAGTGATCCTGATAAATAATTATGCTAGAAATTATGCTATTGATTTTCTAATAGTTATTCTATTGGATATGGTAATGATGATATGGCTACCAATCCATGTCTGGATATTGATTATACTATAAAATATAAAAATACTAGTCTTTGTCCAGATAACAATGATGACATCGATAATTTATACCCGATGCAAGTCTAGAGGATGGTTATTATATTGATGACGATATTGATGATATTGGTGATGATATGCAGAAAGATATTGATAAATATATTGATGGTGGTATTGTTTAGTTTACCCACCAATTCAAGTTTTAATCTACACATTATACTATGATGATATACTTATTTAGATATGATGATATCAGGGTGTGTGATTGGCAATAGTAATTCTTGCTAAGTCTAAAAAGAAGAAAATAGTTATAATGTGGCGTGATATGAATGGATTCAAGGGATACTATGATTAGTTGATAAATGATATTTATTTTATAAATAATGATTAATCGATAGATGATGATTATTTGATAAATGATTATTAGTAAGTAGGTAATGATTAATTGGTAGATGGTTATTTGTTGATTAATAATGGATAATGGATAATCGATGGTTATGGTGTGGTATTACATGGATGGATTATAGTTATATCATGAGAGTTGGTAAATGACAATGGTGGGTTATACTATTCTGTATGTACCTTCTAGGCTTATGAGGGTGCAAAACCCCAAATTTTTGGGCTAGAATTTGAACCGCCATTTCTATGTGTATTAACTCAAAAACAATGATCCCTATGTATATTAAGTATCATGATATCTAGCCTAGTGTGAAGAGTGCTTTTGAGGTGAATTTTTTTATAGCAAATACTTAGAACAAAGTTAAGTTAAGATCTTTTGATTGGACCAAATTTTGATATTCAATTCTACCCGATTCAACTTTGAATTTTTATAACATATATAATATATTGAATTTTAGATCTCAAGACACACCAAATTATATATAATTTAGTCCTCTTTACAATGCATCTTGTTTAGCCTTAATCTGGTACCCAAGCAAAAAGTTATGAGCATTTTTTTGACGAACCAGTGAGGGTCTACAATTTCAACGTGGTACGGACCTTACGCTCCGCGATAAGCCACGTGGCATTGAAATTGTTCCGGAACATTAAAACATGTTTTTCTCTTCACTTTTAAAGGTTAAACAAGTCATTTACACCCCATATCATCCTAAACTACCCTATGATTAATAAATCATATTTTTAATCCTTCCATAACCCTAAGTACATAAAATAAAAAACCCCGTTTCACCTAAATCCTCAAGAACACCAAATAAGGACTCTTCTTCAAGAATCCAACTTTCAAGGATCCAAATTCATGCTCTTCTTCAAGATGTCAAGCAATTCAGATATATGGGTATTCAATAAGGATCTCCTTTCATCTTCCTTCCCAAATTATGATTTTATTACAAGAATTTTATGATTTTCATATTCTAGGGTTTTTACCCAATTATTCTTCTAAGGTTGAATTCAATCTCCTATCATATTAAATTTACTTATAAGCATGTTTTAATGATTATTCCTGACTCCTTAGCCCATAATATATCATTCATTCTATTCATCTCTATATATGATTTACATCTTATTATTCAAAATTTAAAGCTATGATCAAGCTATGAATGACATACCCATTTTTTAAAGACTTTTCAATCCTCAAGTTTAATTTTTCTTTTGATTTAAGGTTCCATGAAAGGAATAAATTCCATGATTTCTCTAGGTAACTCTTTGAATTCTATCATGAAATAGTGTCTCCTCATAATTTCAAGTGTTATTCCATACTTCAGTCATGATAATTCATTACATTGATAAAATTGTTGGATTCTTGAGTTTAAGGCATGAACTTTCTTATCATGCCATAACTTTGAAATTTTCATATTTAATTGTATTTTGTTAATGTTGGTGGGTTATGAACAATCAATACTTAGGTGATCATACATGCTACCCTATTCAAGATTCTCAAGTTATTCATGCCATGTTTATACCATGAAGTTTATAACACTTTTATAATAAGAACTCTCTAGTATTATATCTTGCTTAATACATCAGTTAACATGTTTATGATTGCTTCAGACTATGCGTGCACGATTATTTTCAGAATACCATGATTGAGCACATTAGTTATCAGTGAATGCACTAGTTTATGCTTGTATGTCATTCCGTTGGGATTAACACTTAGAATTAAGTGAACACAGGGATGGCGTCTCCCCTGTAAATTAGGCATGATTCATTTGTAGCATTTCCTATGTTCCAGACCTACGGTGCCACCATAGATTTTGAAGGATCCCCAATCAGTAGAGGTATGACACCCTCGTCCTTCGGGAGATTAGCCTTGTGGATTCATATCTTCAATTATATGATGTTACTCCTGTCAAGGTGCCACCACCCTTTCAACTAGGGTTATAGGTTTGACCCTGATTAGCTCAGATTGGGGCATGCTAGTTGTAGTTATCTCCTATTATCTCAGCTCAGTATTTAGACCACACAAGGTCAGGTTTGCATGAGAAAGTGTTTGGTTTATTAGTTATTCAGTTATTTAGTTTTGCATATTATTTCAGTACATGATTTTCTTGGGCTTGCATTTGTTTTGCATTTTCATGCCTTCATGGTCATTAATTATACATGATCCACAGTTCAGTTTTACAACCTATTTATCTTTAAGTTGAGATTTACATATAGTATTCATGTTTCTACTGCTTTCCAAATTAAAGGCATTTTTTCAGCTCATGATTTAGAAATTCCACTATGTCTTACATCTTTTGCGTACAACCGTGATTTAAATGCATACTTCAGCAAATAACATATATCATTGGTTTTAAAGTATATATTATGTATTTCCATGGTTTATTCTTGTCTCACATACTTAGTAAAATCCGAAGTGCTAAACACATATATGTGTTTGTTTTATAACGTAGGTACTAGATGTATCCCATACTCCAGGGATAGAAAGTTATCGACATTTATCGAATAGGTGATTAGTTCTCTTATTTCGGAACTAAAGTCAGTTACAGATCATGTATTTTATTTCCATTATTCTTATTAATTGATTAGGGTTAGATAGGGGTCGCATCACGACTATCTATAGTCAGTATATAGAGTCTTCGTGGATAGTCAGTCAAAGTCAGTTTTTGTGATTTAAGTTTCTCTTTCTCTCAGATTTCAGTTTTGTAAGCTTTAGTCAGTTATGTTTTTGAACAGCTTATCTCATGTTGATTATGCTTCCGCTCAGTTATTTAGCTTTTATAAATATATTAAATTAGTTTCTCAAGTATCATGCCAGTACATGGGTTAGCTTGAGATCACTTGTGGTTCTAAGCACTGGTTTATGACTATGGTGTAGTCTCGGTTGTGATAGGGGGCTTGCGATGGGTTATTTACTTTTCCACACTAATATGCATATTAGGGAGAATTTTGTAGTTACAAGTGCATGTGTTTGATCTAATATGTCATGCCATGTTACTATTTTGTTCTATTTACTTAATTATGCATAGAGATTTGTAGTTAATTTGGGTTCACCTCTTTACCTTGACTTTGTTATGTAATCTTTCATTTTATCATACTTATATCATGATTTATCTTAGGCGGTCGATGATTCCTACTTAGTACCCATGGTTTTCGTACTCATACTACACTTCTGTACCTTTTTAGTACAGATCCGAGTATTAGTTACCACCGTTGATAGACATTCATGTTATGTTGATTTTCGGAGATATCATTAGCTCTTGGAGTCAGAGTCACATAGTTACTTCTATCATACTTATGTCTAGTCTTTATTTTCAAGATAATTTGTATTGACTATTTTAGATACTTGGGTTGTATTTATAGTTACTGTTGTACTCACTTTACCAGGTCATGGGATAGTATCAATGTATTGACTATCTTTTATCTATTCCTAATACACTATTTTATTTAAAATACACACTTGTTTTTTGCCTGGTGGGCATTTTCTACCAAGTTAACCCATTATGTTTAGCGCCAGGTTATAGTTTGGCTACCTACTTCCGGGATAGACTAGGGGTCATTATGACTCATAAATTGGGTCTTGAAAAATATACGAACAATGTGAGCCAAGATCCACTCCATATGCCAATAGAGTAATATACACAAAGATATGCCATTGATACCACATAATTTGCAATTTAGGATTTCCATCAGAAATATACAATAAAATATAATTACATAAGGGCCAACAACATCTTAAAAGATCCCACATGGTAACACATATCAAGTAACTTCTCAAAACAACAAAATAGCAATAAGATAGGCCCTTACATGGGCATAACACAATACTATATCCATTTTCATTATTACTTCCCACACCCTTATCATGATTTATGTAAATATTAACTAGCTAACCCAGTATGGAGAAAGTTATGGAGTAACCTACCGCTAATACCGAAATGGGTCCAACAAGCCTCTACCATTTGGCTTTCTCCTCACAAATTGACCTATAATAAAATAAAACATATAAATACGGAATTTATACATTAAAAAAAGCCAACGAAACCCATATTTCCCATTTCTAGGTTAGAGTCAAAATGGACCCCCAAAATAGATTTTCCAAAAAAATAGGGTAAAATCAGAATTTTAGTCCAAAATATATTTTCCATGATTAAAGGAACATATAGAATAAAATAAAAGTAAAAACGAGTTGGAATTGGGGTTTAAATTAATGAATACTCAACTTTTGTTCTTATGGGACAAAATCCTCAAATTCTGCCTTTGAATTCAAATTTTATAAGGAATTAAATGACAAATTCAAGAAAAATAATTGAAATAGGAGTTTTGGAGCTTACCTAGGCTAAAAATTGATGAAATTGCCCAGAAACTCAAAACAAAAGATCCATGTCTTTAAATTTGTGAAAAGTAATAATAATAGGGGATATAATCCACCAAGGTGTCACTTAAGTGATCAACAGGTAGCTCAAGCGACCATTACTTAAGTGACCTGTCATCCTTAAGCAATCCACACCTTCTCACATAAGTGACCAGGTTGTCGTTTAACCGAGATTCGCTTATGCGAGGCTAGTGTTTATTTTGCGATATTTTGGCTCTCAATCCAAGTAGCTTAAGTAACCAAAGCATTAAGTGGCGCACTATCTCAGTGGCGCACAAGTGATACAATAAAAACTACGGAAGGCGCAAAATAACAAAAAAATAGTGACAAGGTTAGAGGAACCCGAAGACCCTTTTAGATCTATTTTTGCCATAATCAATAACACAAGAATAGAAAGATAAAAAGGTGAAAATGACACTAAATCAGCCAACAAATCTAAGTTACAACAACACAAGATGAATAACAACAAGAACAATGCCCCACATGGCTTACAATAAACAAAGGAAAATAATGCAAGATCGCAATAAAAGAAAAAGGGATAGATAGATAGACTACATAAAGGATTAATCAGAAGAATCCAAGAGATTATTAACCTCTTGGACCCTTAACACAACACACAATGATTCATCTATCTCTGACATGACACAAGATCGGATTCTACCTCTCAAGCGTTGATGTTTCCAAGCAAAAATAATCACTAGTGAATCCATACTAGATATTGTCCTAGTTTCGGCCAAGCCTCTTTAGAGAGAGAACTTATGCTATTTTGGTGTCCAATGACTTACAATATCATCAAAAATATAATTAATGAAACCCTAATATGTTACTTATATAGTTATTACAAAGTGGGTGCAAAAAATGACTATAAGGCCATTAAGTGATGAGTGCCCATCAAATGTAGCCCAAGTGTAGTGTTTGGAATATTTTGGGTGTATAATTAGGACCTCTTTGGCTCTTCAATTGAACACATCAAGTCTTGGATCCAACACCCACTCTCTTAAGGCTATATCTGTGATTATTCTCATATCATCCTATCCATCTAAAGAGGAATTTGTCCTCAAATTTATGGCTTCACCTCGTTCATTTGTTCACTTTAAAGGAGACCTACTCAAAATAGTCCGCAAACAAGTCACAAAAAACAAATATAAAATGGTCGACAAAAACATGAAGAACCTGAGGCCATAATAACAATAAGTCTCGGTGAATATATTCATTTTGAACCTTGGTTTCCTCTCCATCTGTATCATTGTCTTCAATCTCATCCTAAATAAGTCTCCTACCATCATACACGCATTGTAGTAGACTCTGTTTCCTTCATGTTCCTTTCAACCATTCTCCTCTACATGTACATGTCGGCTTTGGTGAAGTGGAGTTTCGATTGAAAGGACGGATTTGGTAATGTAGAGCTCCAGATAGATGGGAGGAAATTGGCTTCCAATTCCTTCTTGTTGGACTTGCTCGAATGGAGGGGGACTTGACCTATTTAGGTCTCAAGTTCGAGGACATTTTGTTTCTTGGGATATGTCTATGTCATTTGGTGGTTGTCTTGGAGGATTGATTATTGGGAGTAAAGTTTTGGAAGTAAAAACACGAGATTTCCTTCGAATCTTCACTAGATCCAACCTCTCAAGTATAAAAGACATATCCGAGCCCAATTTTTCAAGACCCTCATTTGCCTTAGCCATTTCTCGGGTAATAGCATCAAGGTAGGCGAAAATGGTTTCCATTATGGCCAAGGAGTTACCTACAATGCAACTAATTCAACTTTATTATAGCAGGAATGGAGCCAATCCACGCTGAGAATGACATCAAAATCAGTTATCTCTAATTTAACTAAGTCTTCTAAGGTGACTTTCTAAAATATCATAATCGGGCAAATCCTGTATACCCGTCGGGCTATGATGGTTTTACCCACTGGGGTAGATACTAAAAAAGGCTCTGCTTGAATTTTGGTACTGATTCTGTAATCTCCTGCTTTAAAGGGAGTAACAAAAGACAAGGATGCACCTGGATCTAGCAAAGCGTAAACATGAACATAGAAAATATGTAACGTACCAGTAACGACATTAGGAGAATTTTCCTGATCCTGTCGAGTCTGAAGAGCATATAGTCTGTTTGGGCGTTTCCCACTATTAGTACTGGAAGTGGCACCTTGCTGATTAATGGGTGACCGGACTGAGCTGGGGAATGGAGATGTTTTTGCTGACCTGACTGAGGAAAATCCTTGATCCTTTGGCCTGGCATGCCACATCTGAAACAAACATCACTACCGGCTCTGCAAATACCCTAGTGTTTTTTACCACAAGTCTGGCATAGGGGATTAAATCGGGCATTGCTAACACTACTCTAAGACTTAGAGCCTAGGGCACTATCTTGGTTACCCTCTCTGAACTTAGGTACTGAAGAACTGGCTGTATAATAAGATGGAGCTGATGAATTAGGACAAAACTATGAAAGGTTTCCTCTCTCAGATTTGGGTGGAGCAAAACTGAAACTGCCTAATCTTGCTCTCTTATTCTGCCTCTCTCTAGTCTTAACCTTCTACTCCTCTGTCTGCTGAGCATGGGTCATGAGTCAGGCTAAGGTCATATCACTATTCAGCATCATAGACCTACACTCACTTACCACACTGTCATTTACCCCTTACATGAACTTGCTTATCTTAGCCCTATTGTCTGCAACCACATGAGGGGTATATCTGGCTAGCTGAGTAAATCTGAGAGAATACTCCCTAAGAGTCATGTTTACCTGCCTTAGGTTGTTGAATTCAAGAAATTTGGCTTTTCTCAGCTTTTGGGGAAAGAATTTTTCTAAGAAAGCCATGACAAATTCCTCCCACTTAATAGGACCTGCACCATCTACTTTCTTAGATTTCTACTGTTTGTACGAAGTATGAGCCACATCTTGCAACTGATATGAGGCTAAATCAGCACTATGAACATAAGTAACATCCATGATGTCAATGAACTTCTAGACTTGGTCAATGAACTCCCGAGGGTCTTTATCAGACTTAGACCCAAAGAAAGATGGAGGGTTCATCCGGGTGAAGTCACGAATACTAGCTTCTGCGGAATTTACAACTGGATTGGCCAGAATACCTGGTGGCCATTCATTGTGGGAAGCCATAGACTGAGCAAGTGTGGTAAATGCGGCTCTAAACTCCGCATGGAAAACATGTTCGCCCAAAGGATGTTCGGGCTGAGGAGTTGGCTGGTTTCTTCTCTTTGGAGGCATATTCTGAAATAAGAGAAGGATGTATTAGACTGAGAGTTTAACTTAAGATTATGCTCACTAGCACGACATGAGTACTGAAAGAAGGGAAACTGTTCCTAAAATATTATACAGCCTCCTGCACATAAATGTGGCACACAACACACCCATGTACAAGACTCTACTAGATGCAGCTTTCAGACTACCTAGGACTCTATTAAACCTTAGGCTCTGATACCAAGTTTTTAACGCCCCAATTTTCAAAACCGGAATGCTACACGGTGCTTATGACCCCGAAGAACCACAAGCTAATCAATGACTGATATTTGTACCTGTACACAACATAATATACTTGTAAAATGCGGAAAACATGAACAATAGGCCATAAGGTTCAACTGAATAAAGTAACTATCAAAACATGACATCCACGTGGTAGCAAATACCTAAAACAACTGAATATGAACTTATTCTGAATACTAAATCTGAAAACCTCTAAGTACTGTCTGAATAAGGAGTTGAAGGAACATGTCTCTAACTAACTCCGTAAACTGAAAACAAACTAAATTAATAAATAAATAAATCAAGTAATATCATCCTCGAATGAAGAGGACTCACTACAACTCTGTGTGCTGAATGAGACTGCTATTGTTGGTCTAGAACTCGTGTCTATGAACCTATGGTGTAACATGAACAAAAAGAACTATAGCGCAAATGCGTCAGTACAACTGGAGTACTGAGTATACGAGTGAGGTTGGCTAATGTAAAGGGTTTACATGCATGAATAATGCTAACTTACACTGATATGAACGTAAGAGTGCAAACATACATACATAGTAACTGAGATCATGAGTACGTGATAGCTAAATCTATATGCTAATACATGGCTTAAAATGTAGTTCTGATAGCATGAGGGACTGTATCTAACAGTCCTGGTACACGGATATCTGAAGAATTGTCTGAGTTCTTTTACTAAGAATGAGTCTGAAAATGTGGGAGGTAGTTGTTTAACTAACATGCCCCATGTATGCTAAAGTAGATGAACTGGGGCCCAATCGCTGCCCTGATTGGAAGGGTGTCAATACCGTTCCACGGGTAAAGACATGTTGTTAGTGACCCTCAAATCTGGAAGTGTCCCCAAAAGAGAACGGTGGATGTTCGCCCCATCAACCCTCAAGCTGGCAGTGTTAATGTCTCAACCTATGTTGGATACATAGTTCTGGAACACAAGGATTTCTTCTAAGAATCACACCTTCATCTGAAGAAGGTGAGTTCCCATCCTTGGGTTCGCTCGGTGCTAACTCCTACTCCTATCTGAAGAGACTGAACATGACTTAACTGACTATACATGAACTGGGTTTACTGAATTTTCGTTGACTGGCGGAATAATACTGATAACTGACTGAGATCATGAAGTTTTTGAGGTTTCCTGAGTCACATGACTGACTGAATTCTATGGAACGTGGCTTGACTGAAGATATCGTGACAACATGACATGGCTCTAGGCACACAACTATAGTTTTGGGTAAGAATACCCCCAGGACTTGATAGAAGCAAACTGACACACATGACATGACTTGATCACAAGATTTTAGTCCAAAATTCATAATATCATATGTAAGGGATAGTGTACTTCATGAGACTATTCAACATCTCAAACATGGTAGGGAAAGCATGGATACATTTCGTGTACATGTTCTATGATTCAATTATCACACATGCTTCACATCACAACAATAGCAACACATAAATAGCATGGAATTCATATTGAATGTATAGCTAATATGGACTTGTCATTTAGGTATCATAAAATCATGTAAATATGGACTTCTAGCATCGTAGGAATTTTAACAAACACTTTGCATTCACACCTTGGGCATAGGTTTTCTCAACAAATTTTAATCATCTTGAACCACACAATTTCATGGGTTTTAACCACAAACATGCATACTTCATGGAAATCATCTTAAAATAATATTCTGAAGTTAAAACAACATGAACAACATCACATGGCAACATGAAAATTAAAGTTTCTCATTTAAAATCATGGTTCTTAAACTCTATGAACGAAAGGGGTCCATAGATGAACACTACACATACCTGACTCAAGGTTCTTGATGTTTTTTTTTTAACTGGAGGATTTGAAATCCTTTGATTCTTGAAGAAGATTGAGTCTTGGCCTTGAAGATTTAATTTAGGGAGAAACCCTAGTTGTTGTTTGTGAAATAAAAGTGAGCAAAATGGCTGAATTCGGACTTATCTGGGTATATATAGGCTGGTGATAAGTGGCCAAAATACCCATGTTAAAACAACATGGATATAAGATGAATGTGGCATGTGAAGGTCCGACTGACAGTCCGTTAGACTCCTGGTGGACCGTCATTCAGCCCGTCAGACGTGGACCAGAAAGTCTTCACTGGATAAGGGTTGCCGGCCTGGATGACGGTACGTCACAACTTTGATGGTCCGTCAACTCGTCCGTCAGTACTTATCCAGAACATGGATTAACTGGCATGGCTTTGACGGTCCGTCAACTTTGCCGTCGCACATGGGCGATTCTGACCGTTTCGAGTAAAACGTCCATAACTCCTTCGTCTGATGTCGGATTTGGATGAAATTGGAATCGTTGGAAAGCCAACTCAATTTCCCACGTGATAGATAGTGAAAATCTCAAACATACTGCATGTACAAAAACATATTTGCATTTAAAAGTAAGTCCTAGGATTCTTGAGATGATTTCTATCTAGGAAAAAGACACGGGTATTACATATATCTGGGGAAATTCTAACTCATAAGACACATCCCCAATAGTATGAATAATCTCGAAAGGTCAATATACCTAGGGCTAAGCTTTCCCCGATTCTCAAACCTTATCACGACCTTCATGTCCGATACACGAAGAACACATGATCACCAACACTAAACGTTAAGGCACAAAGTCAACGATCCGTAAAGTGCATCTTCATACTCTAAGTCGCTCAAAGTCTATCATTAATTACCCAAAAAATATGCAACAACTCACAAAGAAAGTCTGTACCTCGAGGTCTAATCTTAGAAACCTCAAACCAACTAACTGGAGAGATAGAATGCCTACCATGCAATGCCAAGAAAGAATCCGTCACAATACAGGAATGGTAGTTATTATTATACGCATATTCTGACAAAGCTAGTTGTTGCTCCAACAGACCTCCAAAGTCCATAATACAAGCATAGAGTATATCCTCCAGAACCTAAACAGTCAACTCTGACTGACTATCGGTCTGTGGGTGAAAATCTATGCTAAGATCGTTAATGGTACCCTACTTCTTAAAAGTCTTCAAAAAGTGAGATTGTAACACTAAATCTCGATCTGAGAAGATACAAACTGGTGCACCATAAAGGTAAACTATCTCATGAATATAGTTGTGGCCCAACCTCTCAGCAATGAATGAAACCTGAACTAAAATGAAATAAAAAGACATGGTCAATCGATTCACGATAACCTAAACACTATTAGAACATGAAGAAGTATGAGGCAACCCAGTCATAATGTCTATAGTGATTCGTTCCTATTTTTTTCTCGGGAATGGGTAATCTCTGAAGTAAACTACCAAGTCTCAAATGCTCCGCCCTCACTTGCTGGCAATATGTTCAACAAGCTACAAAATTTGTTACATTCCTCTTCATACCACCCTACCAATATTGTTGTTTCAAACAATGATACATTATGGACACTACCTGTAACAATGAGCCTCTTCTAAAATATATCTAGTCTAATCACCCAATCAGAGCACACAGTCTCGTCCTCTAAACCGCAAGACACCTTCAGAATCGAGTTAGGATTCCATAGTCTCACCATTAAACATCCAATCCCTAATCATTCCAAGCCCAACATCATCAAACTAATCAGCCCAAATCTGATACTACAACAAAAACCTAGCCTTAATAAATTCTAGAACACATCTAGGTGTCACAATATCAAGCCTAACCATCTGGTTAGAGAAAGACTGAACCTCTAAGGCCAAAGGTCTATACTATTAGTTCACTACAAACTCACGACATCAATAAGTACATTAGCCAGTCCTGGATGATACATAATAGTAAGGTCATTATCCTTAAGAAACTCAATCAAATGATTGTGCATCATATCAAGATCTCGTTGGGTAAAGAAATACTAAAGGCTATGATGATTTGAGAAAAACTCACAAGAGACTCCATAGAAGTAGTGCCTATATAATTTCAAAGCAAAAATAATTGTGCACAACTCCAAATCATGGGTATGGTAATTCATCTCATGGGGCTTCAACTATCAAGAAGCATACACAATCACCTTAGACTCCTACGTTAACATAATACCTAACTAAACACTAGAAAAATGTAGAAGATTGTAAAACTAATGTCTCCTTGTGCAAAGTAAGAATAAGAGTTGAAGATAATAGATCCTAGAGCTTTTAAAAGTTGTCCTCACAAGCTTTAGATCACAAAATGGAAATATATTTTTGAATCAACAGGGTCAATAGAGTTACAATAGATAAAAAGCCCTCATCCAAACACTTACAGTAACATACTAAACCAACAAAACTCCAAATCTTGTTAAGAAAAGTAGGCCTAGACTAATCAAGAACCACAAGAACCTAAGACAAATCAACAATAATACCTTATTTTGTCCCCACATTAAATAAGAAATAAATAGACTCCAATAAAAACTCACACTTAGAGAACTTAACATACAACTTGTCAGCACTTAATCTCTGAAGCATAATTTGTAAATGCTTCTTATTATCAACCTCACTCTTGGAATAAACCAAGATATCATCTGGAAATACAATAATGAAATAGTCGATATATGTTCAAAATACTCAGTTCGTCAACTTCATGAATAAGGATGGGAAATTAGTCAACCCAAAGGACATGACAAAAAAATTATAATGACCGTGCCGAGTCCAAAAAAATGGTCTTTAGAATATGCAAATCTCTAATCCTCAACTTATGATACCTAGGTTAGAAATCAATCTTTAAAACTATTGAAGAACCCTAAACACAATAGAACAAATCATTAATACAAAGAAGAAGATACTTATTATTAGTTGTCACCTTTTTTAAATGGTAATAATTAATACACATATCCATAGACCCATTATTTTTATTCACTAAAAATATAGGCATGCCCCAAGGTTATGAACTAGGTTGTATATATCCCTTATCCAACAACTCATACAACTAATCCTCTAATTTCTTCAACTCTGTTGGTTCTATCCTATAAAGAGAAATAAAAATAGGCTTGGTACCCGACTAAACATCAATTATAAAGTCAATATTACAATAACAAATCATACAAAGAAAATCCATTTGGAAAACATCCACATACCCATGAAAAATATGAACAAATTTCAAAGAAATAGGTGATAAAAGTCAAGTAAGATAATCATCTCCTCTGAACCAAGTTATGATACTGAATAAAAGATATAACTCTCTCCAGACCTTAATGAATCACACCTTTTAAATCTATCATAGGAAAAAATCAAATGACATGGTTGTTATATCAAAATCAACCATATCTATGACAATTTGATCTAACCAACTCTCACGCCCAATAAAAGTCATAACTCAAGATTAGTGTACCCTATCCACCACTAAAATGTATCATATAGAGGTAGATACATGAATAGGCATTTCAAGTGGTTTAGTAGAAAAATCAAAACCCAACAAAACATTTGTAGATACAGAGAAAAAGTTGATCCAGGATTAAATAACACAAAATTAGATCTGAAACAAATGAGGACATAACCTGTGATGACAACATCAAAAGCCTTTGACTCTTATTGGAGGCTATAGTATACCACTATCCATGTCTACAACTTTACTAAGTATCCCCATAAACACCACCACAGGTACCACTACGTCTTCCATGCATACCTTTAGTAGAACCTCTAGCTGTTACAACCAATATTTGAGTGTCCCTAAACATAATAGGGAAGTCCTTGGCCAAATGGCCAACCTCATCACACACATAACAACCTCTTTTGTACATCTCAGTAAGAGGAGGTAGGGTTGAGATAGAAAGACTACCCACAACTGCTAAAATAAAAAGGCCACTACCATAACACTGTAAGGATGGGTGCACTAGTCAACAATCATACCAATAAAACCCTCTAAAATCATGACATCGAGGAGTGTGACCTCTAAAATTTCCTAGTTACTGCAGCCTCTTGGTACCTCCATAACACTCCCACAAAATAGACTCAGTCATCTTAGTATTATCTATTATACTTTGAAATAATGCCCTTGACACTACCATATAAATAACAAAAAGATGAAGAAAAACATCTAACCCCTTTATAAACTTTTAAATCTTCTCATACTCTATAGAAATACTGGCATAAGAATATCTAGGCAAGGCATGATATATGAAGCATACTCTGTAATAGTCATGGAGCCCTAATATAGGTAATAAAACTCATCTCTCATTTGATCCCTCGGATGTAAGGAATAAACTTGTCAAAGAAGGCCCCAAAAAACTAATCCCAAATTATCTATGGAGAACCAAGAGGTGTCTACAACTAACAATTGACGTTCTTCAATCTACGGTTGTATTTGTCAAGTGGTAAGTAGGGTAACTAACCCCATATGATTCAGCAAACAAAGTTTATGCAACTTATCAATATAGTTAATCAAGAACTTATAGGTATTCTCACCTATTGCACCACTGAACCTAGGAGGACTTAAATGAGTAAATCCTCAAAAGACATAACTTTACTCACAACAATAAGAGGCATAGTAAATCTAATTGACTGAGATCCTACCTAAGAGGTAACATAGAAAAATATCAAACTCATAATGTAAAAATACTAAACACTAATGATGGTATGAAAAGAGGAACAACACTTGTAGTATGTAGAGTACCATAAGAATATGTTGGTACCATTGGATGGTCTATACCCAAAACAAGAGAAACACCATAGCCAGGCTCTGGGATAGGAAAGGTTATAATACTTGGAGCCTGAGAAACACCAAGGGCACTAAAAATGTAACTGTCAAAATAGGTCAACCAGAAAATCAACAACCCCTCCAAGTTTGGGGTATAAGAATTCTGTGAGACCAAAGTAGACCCCATATCCCTAACTTGTGCAACCCAAGGCTCAAGGGAGAAACCCCTAGTACTACCTATGGATAGAGTAGATCCTCATTTCCATCAAATACCTTGAGCCCATCCATGAATTAAAACTCACCCATTGATTGACACCTCTTATAAAAATATATATCCATATCTCTAGCCTCGCGAGATCTAGTCCTTACCATCTGTGCAAACAAAAGTGAAATACCATTTAGATCACAAGGTATGGAAAGATCTAAGTGATATATAAATAAGTAAGAAAAGTTTTCTAAAGATATCTTATAGACTCTCGAAGATAGATATGAATATCTAAGTACCAATCTATGAGACTCTACAAGACACCTTGTTCTTACATTGATAAGACAAATGAAAAGATGGATGCTCGTATAATAATTGGTCGTGACCCAAAAACCAAGGGTTGTCATGTATTTTATCCAGACATGCCTTGACAAGTAATCCTATCACTTAGATTGATATAAAAAATAAAATTAATACCAAACCCAAAGCAAGATTCCTAGAACATAGTAAAAGCATAAATACATAACCAAAAATAACATACTATATCCTAAATCTTGGTATCACTATTTAAGATCTATTAAATACATCAAGAATGTCAAAGATACAATGAGAGTTCAAAATGTATAAAAATAAATCTTTGAATCCAAAGTAAGACAAGAAATAGATAGGAAGAGCCAGTAGAACAACTCCAAAAGCATAAATTATCTACTACCTCAAATATACCCTAGATACTGGCTAAATAACCTATCGTGTAGTGCCCTTGTACCTAGAGTTACATTGAAAGGGTGCATTAGGGGTAAGTACTTTCCAATTATACTTAGTTGGTATTATAGGTCGACTAAGCAAAGTATATTCCAATTATACTTAGTATGTGTCATAGGTAGACTAAGCAAAGTAGAAAATAAAGAATATAAAATACACATTATGGGCACATTATTTGAAATCAGAAAATATCCCAATGTAGCCCACACCATCTGCACTAACAGGTCTACAATATACACACATACTATTCACAAATATGAGAAAAACGCACAAATATACATATGAAATAAATAAAGAAGAAAATGATGATAATAATGAGATATGATGATAATGTAGTACTCAAGGTTGTCACTTAACCTTCCTATACATCTACCGAGATGTTCTTCAACTTAGGACCCATGAAGGGTTTTAACCTCATATGCAATCCAATAACCAGTAACAATATCCAAGATTTATCTCTGATACATCCCTTAGCAGACAGTCTATAAAAGATATGACAGGCTAGTGTTTCCATTTTTTCCACAGAGATACCGATGTCTCACAAGTGCATATAATATGAGGATGCAATACTCACAACTAACCAAAATAAGAATTTCACATCCAACCAATATACCAACCATATGAGCCAAGATCCACTCCATATGTTAACTATTCATGAATTCAATGAAATCCATACTCTAATAGAGTAATATAAATAAAGATATGCCATTGATAGCACATAAATTCCATTTTAGGTTCTCCACTAGAAAGATACTCTAAAATATACACACAAAAATACCATCAATATTATATAAAACCCCACACAGTCACACATAGAAAATAACCTCTCAAAACCATCTAATAGCAATAATATAGGTCCCCACATGGGTACAACAAAATAATATCTCTATTTCTATAATTTGTTCCCACTCCCCTAACATAAAATTATACCAATGTTAACTATCTAGCCCATTATTATCAAATTTAAGGCATAACCTACCTCTAAAGCTTAAAAAAATCTAACAAGCCTCTACAACCGAGATTGATCCTCATGAACAGGTACAAAATTAACTAAAACATACAAATATGGTATCTAAGCATTATATAAAAGCCAACGATACTCATATTGCCCATTTTTGGTTGTGGTCAAAATGAACCCTTGAAATGGGTTTCCAAAAAAGAAGTATAAAATTCAAATAATAGTCCAAAATATATTTTCCAATGATTAAAAGAATTTATAGAAGAAAATAAGAGTGAAAATAAATTGGAGTTTTTTGTATAAATAGAAGAATTTCCAATTATAGGCCTTACGACTCAAAATCCTAAAATTCCACCTTTGAATTCAAGTTTCAAAAGGATTTAAATACAAGAATTAAAGAAAAATAATTGAAATAGGAGTTTTAGAGCTTACCCAAGATATAAATGTTACAAATTTCTCAAAATCTCAAAACCCCAAGCTCTATGTCTGAAAAACAATAAAAATCATGAAAATGGTGGTAATAATCAACATACGTGTCACTTAAGTGATCACTGAGTTGATTAAGAAGCTATAGCTTAAGTGATCGGGGGTCACTTATGCGATGTGCACCTTGTCTCGTAAGGGAACAGATTGACGGTTAATTGATATTCACTTAAGCAAGCTAGATGTTGATTATGCAACACTTTGTCTATCAAACAAAGACTTTTAAGCGACAAAGTATTGCAGAAGCGATGCACCAACTAAGTGGCTGTCTGGAGTCTTAAAGAATTCTATGTCTGTGCGAACCCTTCAAGATTCATCCAGAATCTCGAGAACACAAAACAACCATCCCACCAGACTAAATTAGATGCTCCAAACTCAATGGTAATATCATAATTTTGTAAGAAACATCATTTTCTTATAATTGACCCCAAAATTCAATTTCACTACTTTCCTAACCGAGGTTCGAAATGAGATATAAAAGTCGTATACCCACAACAACATGTTGCATATGTAAAATCAAAGTTTTAGATTTAATGACATAGTCTGTTTTGCCATTTGATGCGCAGATCAATAAATATTAATCGTAGTTAACTAATAAGCCTTTGTAACCACCAAAAACCATAATATTACACAATCATACCAAATTCATTTGAATCATGTCAATCATTCGTACACCATAAAAAATATCACAAAGCAACCATTAGGAGGGGTAAATGGTCAAATAACATTGTAATGACCCTTCAGGTCATTTTTCATATATTTGCTTATTTTCACTTTCAGAGCTTATCCACACACAAAAAAAGTAATTCATTACACGATGGGACCAAAAATTTGGTTACCAGATAGTACATTTGTTTCTTCGAGCCAATTACATATTTACAAGTCTTCACTGGTTCCAAATGTCCATAGGATAAAAAATTCAGTAAAACAATCTCCTATCTAAATTCAGAATGCACCAGCAGCATTGAAGTATCAATTTAAGGCTACGTAGACTTTTGGTTTGCGTCTAAATGCACCCGATCACATTTTTACCTATTGGTCAAAAAGTTAGAAAATTAGAAATATGGGTGTGGGACCCACATTTGGTTGAAATGATCTCGAATGGAAAATTTAACTTCTCCATTTTATATGGAACATTGAATTTAGTGTTGTTACATAGTTAAATTACATATATTGGGTTCAGAATGAATACCCAGGTATAAGTGGAAACTTGGAAATATTTCCAAGTTGTTGTTGAGTTCTGGTGCATGGCCAATTGCACCACTTGGGTGGAGATCAAACCTAGCTTTGCAAAGAAAGTATTATAATAGCTCAAAGGATTTGGCGATAACCATATTGGGTTTTTAGGCCAGAGTGTGCGATTTCATACCTGGGTGTGCAATAGCCATGCCTGATGATTTAGAAGTGGTATAAAAAGACCCTTAGGTAGCAAATTAGGATATTTTTCGCTCACACCTTGAGAGTAAAAGCCCCAATGAGTGTGATAACTCATAATTGAGAACTTGTAGGTGAATTGCGAGCTTGACTAACATATATTTTTGCAATTATCTTCCAATTTAATGTAGGATTACAATCTTTTTTTGGTCAATTTTATTGGTCTCTGACCAAAATGCCAAATACCTTGAGGTCTTGATTTTAGCACCAAAATTATTTGGTGTTCACCATTATTAAGGTTTATGATTTATTGATCATGTTTGAATGTTAAGTTTACCGTGAAATTCTAATTCCATAAGTGTGATCTACTTGAGGTTTTGAGGTGATTTTTGAAACCAAAGCACAATGGTAAAATATGGGTATCATTGTTATCATATTGATGAGCAGATTACTATCTTGATAGTGTGATGGCATTTTTGAATTGTGAAGTAAAGACAGACATTTTATGGATGATTCAATAATTTATGACTTGGCTTTGAGGTAGGCTTCTGTCTACTATTCTTCGTAATATGATATATTTTATATATTGTATATGATTGTGAATATTACAATTTATTATAGATATAATGACTTAGTATTTATTATTAATATTGGGGGATTAGATGAGGGTTTTGACCCATACACTGAAGTTCTTAGTACGCTCTTAAAAACCTATTACTTTCTCAAAAAATTAAACTAATTGATTGCAAAGATATGATATGATGAAAGGTTTAGGATGTAGTTTAAGAATTAGAAGCAAGGTTAGTTTGATTAACATTATTTGGGATACTTATGAAATCTTGAAACCGTAATCTAGGTTGAGTGGACTTAGTTGATCATGTTTCTAATCGGAATTCGTATCTTAGAGTTTATTATGGCTTAAGTAATATCAAGAAATGAATTTAGAAACCTTGGCCTAGTCAGGGTTATAAATTGCCTAAATATGGAATTCTAAGATTAGAAGTGGGTTCTTCAAGGCCCACCTTTGTCCAAGACTTGTGTTAACCCATGTGTCCTTAATCACGGATATTAGGCACATTTTAGACTAGTAAGCCATTAGAGTATGGTCACTTCATCATATTTTGAGTGATGATGGAAATTTCCCCAGATAATTATTGATGGCTTTTGGCCATATATAGTTATAGATGTGATATTTTGCTTATAGACATGACATTCCTCTTAGTTTTGATTCATTGCCTAGTGATATATTATACCTCCTAGATTTGAAATACTTATTGATATTATGACTCATAGATACGAGATGGCTTACTATTATGATTAACGATATGAGCTTCAAATATGTATGTGGTCCTAAGGTAATGATAATGATGTTGTAATTATTACAGACACATTGTTGGGACAAAGGAAATGTTATGATATCAGTTGGACATCCGTGAAGTGTTTATCCTTGAAAAGGATACAATTGAAGTTTATGTATATATATTAATGCATTGGTTCTAATGTTTGAATACTAGTGATAGAATGCATAGGTTTGGTGAATTCATGATCATAAATTTGGTGAATGGTGAGATTCTAGATAAAATCAGATCTTATTACTCAATTTCCTAAACAGGGGCTAAAGCCCCCTTTTCACCTTAAAAATAGATTTCCTTGTAATAATCACTGCCTATCTTAATGGATAACTAATATGTAAAAGAGGTTAATAATGATGTTTCAATAATTTACTGAGATAGACTCCGGTCTATGATTAGATACCACTAATTACACTGGTCATGAGATATTACGACCCATACTACATTTTTGTAATGATTTAGTCCTGAAATTCACTTCGGCCAAGGGATTTACCCGAATACCCGACTAAAACCTTCAATAAACCCCTATAATACCCGGCTAAACCCAAGAAGCTCTGAATATAGGTTGGAGTCGTGGGTCAAGGCAATCTTTTAGCCACATCCACCTTTTATAAATCCATCATGATCCCTTCGCAAGAAATAATATGACAAAGAAAAGTTACAACATTCAACCAAAACTCACACTTGGAGAACTTGGCATACAACTGTTGTTCCTTTAAGGCTGGAAACACTACACAAAGATGATTGGCATGATCCATCTCACTTTTATAATACACCATGATGTCATAAATAAAAACAATGACAAAAAAATTGTATGAACGGATTGAAAACCCTGTTCATCAAATCCATAAATACCGCCGGGGAATTAGTAAATCCAAATGACATAACCAAGAACTCAAAGTGCCCATACTGAGTTCAAAAAGCTATCATAGGGATATCCTCCTCCCTAATCTTAAATTGATGATACCCAGACTAAAGATCTATCTTAGAAAAGAACTTGGCATCTTAAAACTAATCAAACAAGTTATTTATCCTTGGAAGAGGATAGTTTTTCTTGACCGTTACCATATTCAACTGCCGATAGTCAATGCACCTATGAAAAGAACCATCCTTCTTGAGCACGAATAAAACCAGTGCACCACATGGGTAGACAGTAGGATAAATAATATCCTTTTCCAGAAGATCATTAAGTTGCTCTTTGATTTTTGTCAACTCAGATGGAGACATTCTATCAGGAGTAATAGATATTGGACGAGTGTCCAAAACTAAATAATACCAAACTCAATCTCTCTATCCGGAGGAACACCTGGAATATCATCCGGAAAGACCTCAGGAAACTTACTTACCACTAGAACCAAGTGAAAAGAGGGACCCTTTGAGTTAGAATCCTTAACTTAGAAAAAGTGATAAAGACACCCTTTGGAGATTAATCTCTAAGCTCTAAGATATGAAATAAACCTCCCCCTAGGAGCTAGGGAACCACCATCCCAGTCTATAACTGATTCACCAGTGAACCTAAAGAGAACCTTATGAGTTCAATAATATAGAAATGCGTAACAAGAGTGTAACCAATCCATCCCCAGAATAACATCAAAATCCACAATATCCAATTCAAATAGATCTACCAAGGTTTGTTTTATACCAACAGATACCACACATACCCTATAGTCTCTTTTAGCAATAACTAAGTCACCTACCTAGGTATATATAAAAAAAGATCAGGAATAATCTTAAGATCAAAAACAAAACATAAAACCACATATGGGGTCACATAGGAAAATATGGACCCTGGATCAAAAAGATAATACACATCACAAGAAATGAGTTGTAACGCACCAGTAACGACGTTAGGAGATGCCTCAAACTCATGTCGAGATGCAAGTGTATAAATCAAATTATGGCTTATGTTAGTAATAAAAGCAGGAGAAGATGCGAAAGCCGCACCAATAGGCGCACAAGCAAAAGATGAAGAAACCAGAGCTTTGACCGCTCCTGAAGAACCCTTACCAATCAGAAAGTTTCTAAGCATATGGCCTTATTCACCACGTTTAAAACATCTATCCCTCTCTTCATCACAAAATTCCCAATGAAAACCACCACAAAACTTGCAAAGAGGACAAAAAGAAGTCGATTTTTCCCCAATTACCTAAGATTGGGAACCTTGTGATAGAAAATAATCACGACCTTGCTTACTCCTATCAACTGACTACTTCAATTAAGGAGCTCTAATAGTTGAGAAAAAACAGAACCTCCAACTTCTTTTTTATCCATTTGGAGCCATCCTGACCACCCTGTTGCTGATCGCCACCCTGCTTAAAGAACTTATTCTTCTTACCCTGACTTTCCCTAAAATCTGCCTATTTCCTTTTTTCATCCTCCACCTACTGCATATGGAAAACAAACCTCGAAATATCCTTATCCTCAAACAGTAAAGTAGTATTACTTTCAAGGGTGAAATTCTAAAATAGGCCAGAGTGAACTTTCTCTTCCTCACTCTCATTTCAGACACTAAGTCCAAAGCATACCTTGAAAACTAACAGAATTTCAAGGCATATTTCTTGACAAATATTCTTCCCTATTAAGATTCAAAAACTCCCCCATCTTCACTTCCCTTATCTACTGATGATGAAAGAAATCCAAAAAAGGATTAGAAAAGGCATTCCATAAGGAAAACTCCTCAATATCGCCCTAATCCCTATCCCACTCCTCTTACCATTAGTATGTAACACCCTTGAGTTGATAAGCTACAAAATTTACCCTTCTATGTTCGAGGCCTGCATTACCCTGAATATCTTCTCCATTTTATCCAAGAAATCCTGAGGATCCTCATCTACTTTATTACAGTAAAAGTAAGAGGATTCATCTTCATAAACTTTCAAACCCTTGTGTCCTCATCAGATAAAACACTAGATGCATCCCACTCAGCCTGAGCAGAAACCAACTAAGAAATAACATGAATAGATTGGAGAAATTCTTCTTTAGTCACCTCACCTTGAGGAGGACTAGTAGAAATCAAGGAAGCTCAAGAACAATCAGGGATAGGACCCTGAGATCGAGTGTGAATTCCAGGGTGTAGGGAGTACCCCATCAACATCATCCCCAAATGTGAGAAAAGAATTACCTTGTGTTCCAGATCATCGAGGTATGATTTGAAAACTCAACAAACAATGATTAAAGAAAATTCTAGGACTTAGACTATAAGCTTGAGAATAGAATACCACGAAACTTAAACATTTGTAAATGCCTTGTAGCTTCTCTCTTATGAGTGTGATGCGCTACATATCCCTAAAGAGACTACTATACAAGGATTTGTGGACTCCCAATTGACCATGAACCTAAAGTTCTGATACTAAATTGACATGACCCAAACCAGGTCCTTGTCATAATAGGCATCCTAAGTCCAACCAGGATTGGATACCACCCCTGTTACCCAACCAAATTGACCTTTATGTATCCTAGGTAGAATGAATTCAGAACATACAACAAGATAGTTTTATTACATAATCCAAAACCTAGGAATAGGTCTATATCTATGACCACCCAAATAAGTCGTACCGTCCGGTACCTAATTGATAACCAATACCAACAAAACCATAATCCAAAACAATAACCATATAAGTTCTATAATAATTATATATAATCCTAAAATAAAAGAGGATGGAATAACCAGCAATACAAATAATCATTATCATCCCCAATACCAATTCTAATACTTAGGATAACACAAATACCGAACGTACCAATTTCAACAAATAGTAGTTCCGCACAAGCCTATAACCAAAATAATACAAAAATCTTGTTGGGTCATGCCCCCAACCAAAACCATAACGAATATCCATAAATAAACCAAAGTATGAAATAATACCCATGAAATAAAGCCTTGCGAAAAGATAAAAGCTAACCACTTTAATCTAATGGTTGATCCCAAAGTCCTATCCCTATGCATGAGGAGTAAAATGGTTAGTTCAGGCATCGCACGGGGATACAACAGTCAAAAGATGGGTTAGCTGGTGAACGCTAAGTAAACCATCCATATGCATACAAAACATATATATATATATATATATATAACCATACCGGGAAAGGGAACTAGGTTTATCATGTATTTGAAACCATTTACCTAGGTATGTGTAGCTTAACCTTCCTTAAATACACATAGGCTATATTGGTCCAGTGTAACCCTCTGAACGAGCCCTAATGCGTATTGCCGCATGAGCCAAAGGTACTAAAAGAGTAAGGGATTCCCAATTACCCTTCACTCTCGATGATACATATCAATAATGTACTTAGAGGATTTCCATGTACCTCATAGTATCCTAAAAGGATCGCTATTCCCTACCCCCCATGTCAACAAACATGAGTTTCAAGTTTTCATTAATTGAACTCCCACTTTCATGATTAGCTATCATAGCCCACCATTATTTCCTAATTAAAATGATTTCTAGCTAGCCAATCCATCATACCATTTATAATTTACCAAGGATATTAATAGTGGTATCGTCATAATGACTATAACTTGGAAGTATTTTCCTTACCCAAAGATTTTAAAGATCAAGTGATTTCCATATACCTATAGATCACATTATCAAATTAACTTGGAGGAGTCCCATGTAATCCTCAAGAGTTCCATTATTTTGATTAATGAGTGGTGATTTTACCACTCATTTGCACTCAACATTCATGCACATTACCATGATTTGAGGGAATAAATAAGACATAATTATGATTGAATGCACTAATATACATATTTTATAGGTACATAGTTTAGGAGAGGAAAAGATATGGATTGGAGCTAAAAATGAACAAAAGAAATCATAAAAAGTAGAGTTGAAGACCTAGAATAGAATGGCCTCAGTTACCGCGGTCGCGGCCTGAGGACCACAATTGCACATAAGTCAACAAAGCCAACTAGTCATGGTCATATAAGAAAATCACGATCTCGATAGCCACAATAGCGGCCAAGCCCGTGTGATCACGACTTAGCAAAAAATTACAGCCCAAGGACAAAACGAGAAATACACTTGGTTGATCCCAAATTTGACAAAAGATGACTCAAACCTTAAGCATCAAATTCATTCATCATATTCTATCTTCCCCAATATTCAGGTTTTGTTCTTAAATTCATATCCTCCTTTCATAGAGAAGAAAATATTATATAAATTTTAGGTGAACAATACAATGGAGTAACTTCTAAGTGGATGGATAGCTCACTTCTATTGGATATTTATGGAAGATCAATGTTTGAAGTAACATTCACTTAGTCTTCAATAAATTATTTCAATGAAGATTATGGGTATATCATTGCTTATTTATCTTATGTGTATCTAGATATCCCTCTTGGGGCTATATGTTAATAGGGGTGAAAGTGTGTGTTGTTTGTTATTGCTAGCTTCTATTTAGTAGTTCATGTTGATATATTTCATCATTTCTTGAAATATTTTATTAGGATTAGGGGGTGAAAGCCCTAAATACCCATATAGGTTTGATGGGTGAAATATCCAAACTCTAGAAAGCTCAAAGCCATCTTCAAAAAAAGGGTTATTGGTGAAATTTAAGAATCCATATTATACTTGAAAGAGGGATATGGAGACCAAAGCAATTTCTGAAAATTATGTATGTAGTTTGCTATTCTATCACTATATTATACATAAGGGTAGTTGTGAAGTTAACTATACCATGGGTATTATCCTAGAAATAGGGATGCCTAAATTGAGGTTTTCTTACCAATTGTTAAACACACCCATTAGGTATTAGAAAGAATCAATGGGTAAAAGTTTTGTGTTTTGTTGAAAGGCTAGCATCAAAACCTATAACCTAAAGTACCCACACTAGATCTACTAAAATGATGTTGACTATTAACATCCATATGTCACTCCCCTTAGTAATGCATAATCCCAAGATCCATGCTTAATTTTTTAAACTCTAAATATTGTAGCACCGAGTTTATACTAGAAAAAAACAAAAATAAATATTGGTGTTGATACTCATCTCCCCCATTTTTTTGGTGTAATATTGATTTTAATTTAACAAGTGTCCATTATTTGGAATTAGCTTGATTGTCGTTCACATTGTTCCTCGTGGATTCAACCCTGACTCCAAGGTGGGGTAAATATATTGACGACGACTACCTTACACTTAAATTGATGTGTAATTTGAGTGTTATCAAAAATAGCATTGTTGTCGGGGAGCAATTTAGCATATTAAGTTTGTTTTGAATTTTATCTCACTTGCTTGGATTCAAGATTGTAAATATTTGTTTGTGATTTTCTTTTATTTCTGGTGTTAGGTAGATTTTTGTTTCTATTTAGTTTTCCCTATTGTGTCTTCCGACAAAGATGATTTTGGTAGTTGGAAGTTATATCTTTATTACCCATATCTATATTATGACTAACCACACTTTGGAAAAGATTGCATATATTCTCCCTGGTGAGAAAGAAACACCATCTTGATCCTATTAAGAGTATACTTATTGTAGTGACCCGAGTCTGTACCTTGGATGCTACACGGTGCTTATAATCTCGAGGGACCACAAGCTAACCCATAACTGGTACCTACTACAATAACTGAATAATAATACTATAATTATGCAAAAACTAAGCAGAAACTTACCATAATTTTCAAACTGAAAGTAAATAATGAATACTGAAAACTAAATATTGATACATCAGTCTGAAATACTCTAGTATGAAAAGCCTCTACTGTCTGAACAAGGAGTTGATGGGCAAAGTCCCCAACTAACTACGACTACAAAAATAAACTTAGTAATGAAATACTAAAATAATATGTCTATCCTTGAGCTATGAGGACTTACCACAAAGTCTGCAACTGATAAATCGGGATGCTAAGTATGATCGAGAAACCGTGTGTCAGAACCTATCATATAAGGCATTATAATGCATAATAAAGGTATGTGTCAGTACTTTGAACGAACTAGTATACTAGGTGAGGTAGGCTGAGATGCATGGGTTCATATGTATAAACAATACTGACTGAATGACATAAGTATAACAGAATGAAAGTATATGCATGAATACATAAACTATAGCTGAGATATGATAACACTGGATACTGAGTTCTGAATTACTAATTTATTGATATCTGAGTTTTCTGATATCGTGAATCTGATAACTAAGTTATTATGTCAAACAGTCCTAATTCTGAAGAACTGGTTTGACTTTTATACTGAGCTTAGTGACTGTACCTGACAGTCCTAAATCTTTAGAACTAAAATGAGTTCTATACTGAGACTAAATCTGAAATTAAGACTGTAGGAGGTAATCATCTAATTGACATGCCCCTCCGTGAATGGATTGGTGTCTAACCTATAACCCAATTGGAAAGGTGTCAGTATCGTCCCACAGGTAAAGACAATTGGATAAGGGGTCAGTCCTAGACTAACAGTTGACCCTTGAGATCAGTCCTAACTAGTGGGGATCCCTGAGTATGTCAGTCCTATCTAACAGGTGACATCTTATGGACTATGCTATCACCATAGTTTGGGAACTTAGGGATTGCTTCTAAGGACCATGTCCTAGCTAACGGGGTATCCCCCATCCCTAGGCTCACTTGGTGTTGAATCCTACTCCCAACTGAAAGACACTGAACTGATTTCTAAACTTTTCTAGGCCTGACTGAACTATTACTGATTGTGTTGACAGACTAAACTGGATTGATGTTACTGAGTACTGAACTGATTACTGACTGAATTCTGTGAACTTACTGAGTTCTGAACTAAATACTACTAATTTTTGAACTGAAAGTGATTACTGAGTACTATAAAAACTATTCTGTAACTACAATATCTCTAGTAATTAGCTAAGTTTTTCGGGTATTAAATACCCCAGGACTCGATTGGATGAAAAGTTAAACACTACATGAATTTTTTAGTATACAATACTTGCTCACTAAAGATGCATTCATCTAGACATTTTACCAAATACTTGATATACATGATCCTATGCATGAGTGAGATCACATAATAGCACGATATGCTTACACTAGTCAAGTCATATAGCAAATTTACAAATACTTGGAGCTCATAATCTATGCACATGAAACTAACTACATATAGGCACCATAATTCAAATCCGCAGTTAGAATTTTAAGGGTTTAGCATGGATTCACATGATTCTAGACATATATCAAATAACTCCATATGAAACTTTGTACAAAATATGTATTAGAAACCCAATTAATCATTATAATCAAACCCTACATGAAATTCAAAAAATCAATACACTTGAAGTTTATAAATTGATTCTTTAACACCAAGGGTGGAAGGGACCCTTTGATGAACACTTGACATATCTTAACAATTAAATTCTTGAAGATTGATGAAGTGTTCTTGAGAATTGATCTTGAAATTGATGTTCAAGGCTTTTTCTCTTTTGAGAAATTTGAGAGAAAAGAGTGTAATTTGCTTTGTGAGGGCTGAATTTTGTGTTTTTGGGGCTGGGTTAAAGTGAGGAAAATGTCCCATTTACCCCTCTGGACGTTGTTTTTAATGAATAGAAAAATGGCCTAGCATCGCGTAGATCGATACACCGCATCGTGGGCATCAACATGATGTCCAACGCACGTTGTTGAGTCCATGTCAGTTCACTGGAATTTGCACTGGGAGCTGGAGAAAAATATTTCATCGATGCAATGGGTGATGCGGTAAGTCGAGATTGCATTGATCCACTAATTTGTGCTTTCAATTATGATCCAAACGAAGTTCGAAAAATCTAAAACTTGTCCGAGATCACCCACTGATATTCCTGATCATGATTCAACCTAAAAATCATTACTTTAAGGTCATGGGGGTCATGAAATAGAGTCGGAAACCTATGAAGGCTAAAATAATACTAAGGCTGAATACTTAGCTAAAATTTTCTAAGTCTGGGACCCCTTAACAAGATTTAAAGGGTTGAACTATGCTTAGGATTTTTTGGGGTCATAGAATATCTCCACCTTGAGATCATTCATCCTCAAATGAGGCTAACTGAGTTGAGAATGTTTTTAGACTGAGCTTATAAACTGAATATTCATATCTGTTGCATGGAACGCCTGACTAAAACTACTGATAAATTGAGTTTTTTCAAACCAAACATGCATATCTGAAGCATGAGTACATTACTGAACTAATTTGTGTATGCATGACTAAATATACAATGGTAACATTAACCAACTTTATAACTGTCACTGAACATGGAAAAAAGCCTATCTAAGGAAGATTATTACCTTAAACTGAGAATGCTGATGAACCTAAGGTCATTTACTAAACATATATAAATGGGGACATGAGAACATAACTGATCATAAAATGTGATACATGAACTGAACTAAGCCCTCGAATACATGGCTTACTACTGAGATTGAAACTTGAGGGTCCAACTATAGGTTCTCAATACTCTAAACTGGATTTGTTACGAAGAGAAGATGTAATGTTTAAGTCATGAAAGCTCGAGGGGATTATAGTGCATCTCCCCCTTGGACTTTATATCCCCTAAAGAATGATGACTTGGATAAGATACTAAAGAAAAGCTGAGAAAATGCATAGGGAACCTGTAAACTGAATCATGACTGCATATCGGGGATCTGAAATGGAGGCATGATACCTGAACTGATATAAACTCGCAACCACATGGTTGTTGGATCTTTGAATAGCTACATTCATGAGAATTTAGATAGTGCAACTAGATGGAAGGATAGGAAACCCAACCATAAAAACATTGTCCGCCTAACTGCAAAACTGAATTGCTGGTTTTTACGGACTAACTTATGCGGAAAACTTATATCCGACTGGAGACTTTCTTTGACACTCTTTATATAGAGTTATTGTGGATTTAGGTATCATGGAGTCTTTTCATGGATGAATAAAACAACTGAATAAGAAAATCACATCCTAGCTAAAATTTTATAATATGAGTCGTGGCCTACGAAACATTATTTAAGATGAAGTGACTAAGCCTTATACACTGCAACTATAAATTTTCAAGCTTAGACTTATCCTTTGTACACCTTAGTACAACACATTACCTGAGACTACTAAAAATATTCACATTGGTGTTGAGCACGAGTGCATAAACTTACTGACTTATCTGATTATCTGAATGGCTGATAGATGAATACTTGGTCATGTAATATTGAACTATACATAGTCTGAATAACTGGACTGGAACTATAGAGTATCATGCGTACGAGTTAAGGACTGACTAGGTAACATGAGATAACTGAGCATGAATTCATGAAAACTGTATTATTTGAGAAGGAAATACCAAGCGTATAACATGACTCTGAAATAGTCTGTAAACTGAGGTACTGAAAAATTAATAACAGAATAACTGAAAATTGTACGCTATGGTCAAGAAAATCTTAAATTGACTGAGTTACCGATCTGATAACTGGACTGGGACTGTGACTGAGACTGTAACTAAGATGGTAATTAAGACTGTTACTGAGTTTGTATTCGCACTAAATACTATGTTCTGAGAACTCTACCTACAGAGGTCTAATCTTGACTAAATTCTCCCACTATGTTCAAGCCTACTCAAATCTCTGAAATGCATTTAGCCCCTTATACATCAATATGAAATTCAAGCCTATCCTCTTAACTACAACCACATGTAAAATTAGCATGCAATAACCTTTTCTTAATATGAAACATTTACTTTCTCCCATATAAGTAACTGCTCATTGAAACATCGTTTCATAAGGATATTTTACTAAAGGTTAAAACATAAGGACCTGAACCATGAATGGCACTGTACCGAACTTGACACTTAAATGAGGCCTGAGAAATAGGACATTAAAGTCCTAGATTTTATCAAGAAATCTAAATTTAGGATGTACATACCAAAATATGAATTTAGTTAATCATTAGAAGAATAGCATGAGTCATGGGAACTGAGCATACTGTAAAGCATGACATGAGTACATGAGTCATGAGCTGTATGAGATGATTTTGGCGTTTCTGTATTCATGGAACGTGATTCGTAATGATGAGTGAACTTGAACTCCTTATACTAGGAATTATAAGCGTACATGAATATTGTTAATGTGCACGAATATGAGCTATGATGATAAAGCTGACATGTAAGGCATGGGTAATTGTCATGATTGCTATTGTACAAAAATTTGCATTGAGGTAAGGATGGGTTGGGCATCAAATTCTCCCAATAATTTTCTACTCACACTGATATTACTACTAAAATTTGAGGGCTGACTTTCTAAGATATCATAACCAAATAGTTCCTGTATACTCGTCGGCTATGATAGACTGACCCACTAGGGTAGACTGAGAAAGGTTGTGTTATAGTTTCTGGTCTGACTTTGAAATTGACTTCTAAGTAAGGAGCTACAAAACATACAGAATCTCCAAAATATAATAAGACAAAACATGTAAATAGAAGATCTGTAACGTACCAGTGATCGCATCCGGAGAATTTTCCTGATCTCGTCTGGACTAAAGTGCCTAGATCCTGTTTGGGCGTTGTCTACTAGTGGAACTGGAAGTGGAACCCTATTTATTCGGGCAACTGAACTGAGCTGAAGGACGATTATATTGACCCTGTTTGTGCAAATCATTTCCCCTTTAAGCCATTACTTTACACTCCTGCATTCTATGGCCTGGCTTACAATATCCAAAACACGCATTGCTTCCTACTATACACATTCCTAGGTGATTTCTACCGCACTCATCACAAATAAAATAGGTACGACCACTACTCATACTATCCGGGGTTTTGGACCCTGGCGCCCCATCAATGCTGTCATTCTTGAACTTTAGTACTGGCGCACTAGCTGGGGATGAAGCTAGAACTAAAGATTTTGGATGAAACTAGGAATGGTTACTGTGCTCTTACATAGGATGATTAAAATTGAAACTACTTTTTCTAGCTCTATTGTTTTCTCTCTCCTTTTTCTTAAGCTTCTGCTCCTCAAATTGTTGAGCATGGACCATAAGCTTGGATACGCCCAACTCCTTAATTAGCATCCCTGTTCTGCACTATTTAACCACACTATCTTACACCCCAGACAAAAAAAATTTCATTATGGACCTATTGCCTGCTACTACATGGGGAGCATACTTGACTAACAGAATAAACTTAAGGGAATACTCTTTCACATTCCTACTGCCTTTCCTGAGATTGATGAACTCTAACACCTTGACTTATCTCATCTCTAAGGGAAAGAATCTATCAAGAAAATCAGTAGCAAATTCTTCCCATTCTATGGGTGCTGCATCTATGCCCATGTCTACCTTTCACTACATAAACCATGAATGAGATACATCTTGTAGCTGATAGGCAGCTAACTTAACACTCTCACTAGAAGTTACTCCTATGATATCTATGACTTTTTAAACCTGATCGATGAATTCCTGTCGATCCTCTTCTAACTTATATCCAGAGAATAGGGTAGGATTCATTCGGGTGAATCCCGAATCCGGGCTGCAGCAATATTGGCCACTGGGTTTGCCTAAATAGCATCTGGCTATTTCTTTTGAGCTGCTACTAAATTGTATAGAGTAGTGAATGTATCTCTGAATTCTTCATGAGAGACATGCTGATCTAGGGGATCTGCCAGAACGGTCTAAGGTGCAGACTGATTTTTGGTTTTCCTTCCGTTAGTCTTTTTGGGAGGCATGTTCTGTAATCGGAAGTAAGAAAAGGATTATACTAATAATTTATCTTGTGGTCATGCTCACTCGCACACCATAAATAGTGAAAGAAGGGAAACTTTTCCTAAAACATCTCATAGCCTCTTATCCATAAGTGTGGCACACTACACACCTTTGCACAAGACTCTACTAGATATTTCTTTCAGAATTTATAAGACTCTATAGAACCTTAGGCTCTGATACCAAGTTTGAAATTCCTCGAGTCTATACCCCAGATGCTACATGGTGCTCATAATCCTGAGGGACCACAAATTAACCCATGACAACTACCTGCTGCAATAACTGAATAATAATACAGTAATTATGCAGAAATTAGGTAAAAACTTTCCATAAGGTTAAAATCAAAAGTCAATACTGAATACTAAAAACTAAATACTGATACATCTGTCTGATATACTCTAGTCTGAAAAGCCTCTACTGTCTGAACGAGTAGTTGATGGGACAAGTCCCCAACTAACTCCGACAACTAAAATAAACTGAGTACTAAAATACTAAAATAATAAGTCTATCCTTGAACTATCAGAACTCACCACTAAGTCTGCTGCTACTAGATTAGGCTGCTAAGTATGATCAGGGGCCTGTGCGCTTGAACATAGATATAAGACATCATATCTCAAAATAAAGGTATGCGTTAGTACTTTGATTGTACTGGACATCATATCTCAAAATAAAGGTATGCGTTAGTACTTTGAATGTACTGGTATGCTAAGTGAGGTAGGCTGAGATGCATGGGTTCATAAGAATGAACAATATTGACTGAATGACATAAGTATAACTGAATGGGAGTACATGTATGAATACATAAACTGTAGTTGAGATAATGATAACATTGGTTACTGAGTTTTGAATTACTAATTTACTTATATCTGAGTTTACTAGTATCGTGTATCTGATAACTCAATGACTGTATCTGACAATTTTGATTCTGAAGAACTAGTTTGAGTACTATACTAAGCTGAGTGACTGTACCTAACAGTCTTGAATCTGTAGAACTGAACTGAGTTCTATACTGAGACTGAATCTGAAATTGAGACTGTGGGAAGTAATCTTCTAACCGATATGCCCTTCTCTAAATTGATTGGGGTCCAAATGGTAACCCCAGTTGGAAGGGTGTCAGTACCGTGCACGAGAAAAGACAATTGGCTATAGGGTAAGTCCAAGTCTAGAGGGTGACCCCTGAGATCAGTCCTAACTAGTGGGTGATCCCGATGTATATCAATACTATATAATGGGTTACATCTCATGACCTACACTGGCTACATAATTTTGGAACTTAGGGTTTGCTTTTAGGGACCAAGTCCTAGCTAACAAGGTAGCCCCCATACCTAGGCTCACTCGGTGCTAAATCCTACACCCAAATGAAGGACATTGAACTGATTTGTAAACTATTCTAGGACTAACTGAACTATTAGTGATCATGTTTTCGGACTGAGGTCACCGAGTACTGAACTGATTACTAATTGAATTCTGTGAACTAACTCAGTCTACTATGTTCTGAACTAAATACTACTGAGTTCTGAATTGATTACTAAACTGATACTAATTACTGAGTACTATTAAAACTATTCTGTAACTACTATAGCTATAGTAAATAGCTAGGTTTTTCTTGTATTAAATACCCCTAAGACTAAAAAACATGAAAAGTAAAACACTGCATGAATTTAGTAGATTATAATACTTCCTCACTAATGATGCATTCATTTAGACATTTTAACAAACAGTTGATATACATGATCCTGTGCATGATTGAGATCATATAATAGCATGATATGCTTACCCTAGTCAAGTCATATTAGCATATTTACAAATACTTGGAGCACATAATCCATAAACATGATACTAACCACATATAGGCACCATAATTCAAATCCCCATTGACAATTTTATGATTTAAGAATGGATTCACATGATTCTATACATATAACAAATAACTCCATATGGAACTTGTAACAAAACATGGATTACAAACCCAATTAATCATTATAATCAAACCCAACATGAAATTCATGAAATCGATACATCTGAAGTTATAAAAATAGATTCTTGAACTCCAAGGGTGGAAGGGACCCTTGGATGAACATTTGAAAATCCCTAATAATTAAATTTTTAAAGATTGATGGAGTGTTCTTGAGAATTGATCTTGAAATTAATGTTCTAGGGTTTTGGTCTTGAGAGCAATTTAAGAGAAAATAGTGTAATTTTCTTTGTGAGGAATGAATTTTGTGTTATAGGGGCTGGGTTGATCTAAGGAAAATATACTATCTACCCCTCTGGATGCTGTTTTAAATGAATGAAAAACTGTCCTAGTGACACGTAGACCAATGCGCAACGTCATTAGCATCGATGCGATGTTCAACACGTAGTGTTGAGTTTGTATTGATTCACAGGAATTTACACTGGGTGATGGAGGAAAATATTTCATCGATACGATGGGTGATGCAGCGCATCGAGATCACATCGATCCACTGGTTTGATCTTTCAAATATGATCCAAATAAAGTCTAAAAAATCCAAACTTGTTCGAGAACACCCACTGACTTTCCTGATCATGATTCGACCTAAAAATCATTACTTTAAGGTCATGGGGGTTGTTAAATAGAGGCACCAACCTACGGATGCTAAAACAACACTACGTCTGAATACTTAGCTAAAATTTTCTAAGTTTAGGACACCCTAACAAGCTTTAAAGGGTGGTGTTAAGCTTAGGATTTTGCGGGGTCTTATACTTGTTCTTTGTGTAGTGGTCGATATATACATTAGAGTGATTGTCCCAATCCCTCCTCCCCTTATTATGATAATCAAGTTGCTACTTATTTTTATGAGTTTAATAGCATTGATGTGGAGAAGGAAGAGAAACATACCGAGTCCACTAGTCTTGAAGCAATGCTTTAAACTATTGTATCGGGTATCTACAATGGGAAAGAAGGTGAAAGACATGCATCAATACCATGAGGCATTCGAAAGGAAAATTGTAAAGATAGAAAAAATGCGCAAGGAAACAAACCTTGCAAATATTATTACCATACCTTTTTTCAGAGAAGAGGTTAATCAAGAAAAGAAAGCAAGGTATGATGATGAGCTTGGTAGTGAAGAATCCTCGATGATTTACTAATAAATTGAATCAAATGACTCGGAAGATGTCCAAATAAAAGAAACGGTACTAGAGTGAAAAGAAGAATAATGTCACATCTCTTATGAAAACTCTTGTTCATTTCAGGGTGAAAGTTCGATGGAGGATGAAATTCCAAAGTTAGGTTAGACCTCATTCAAAGAACTTAATAACATTATTCTTAAAGAATGTGATAAGAATCCATCTATCTAGGCCAATGGGGGACTGTGGAGAGAAGGAGTACAATCCCTTGGGATTTGACTCTCCAAAAAAAATACATAGAGGCCTCACCATCAATGGCCAAGGACTTAAACTTTTGATGTGCAACTAGTGGTCAATTGATGTCTTCACCTTTACCCAAGGATCCAAACCAAAAGTTTGATGTCAAATTGGTTAAAAGGTTTAATTCTTCAAAATGGCGATATCGAAGATCCCTCGTCATTTCCTAACATATTCCAAGTTTCATCTTGGAAGATCTGAATCTTTTTCCCCTCTAACACTGATTGGATAGTGCATAAAAATTAGGACAAAGATTTAAATCTTATAAGTGGAAGTACAAAAGGACATGGAGAAGACTTCATGCCTCAACGTTACACTTAGCGCTCAATGGGAGGAACCCTATCAAACCACAAAAATGACCCATATCCTTTTATTTTATGCATGATAGAGTAGATTTTTATTTTTTTGTATTATTTCATGCTTAATCCATTAAAAGGTGGCGCTAGGACTAAGCTATTTATGAAATTGTCATGTTAGGACTAAGTAGAGGAGTGCAGGAGACCTGATTTTTGGTTTTAGTTACCGTGAACAAGGCCCGTACCTCCGAAATCGTGGAGGCCACGCATTCGCGATCGTGGAACTAGTAATGTGATCATGGTCAAATTAGTTTAATAGACCATCTGAATGCCATTATCTTACACGTGCATTTTTTAAAATTCTCTTACAATTTTCTCCAAATTTTGTCTTTGAGTTGCATATCCAAGTATCTTCTCAATATTTTGCATTCTCTAACTTGGTAAGTTGTTCAGACTCTCTTTCTTTTAATATAATTTAATGCTTAGAACATATATTTTAGGAAAAGGCCTAAAATATCATTTTGAATCCTAAATGCTTTCTGGTTTGCGATTATTGCAATGGTTAGCTAATGTAGTTGGTGTACACACTGATAGGGAAGTCTTGAGTACCCAGATTTAGGCCTTAAAAGGTTGAAAATAACGTGGGCACCATATGTTCCATTCAATGCCCCTAAGAATTCCATGCTAAATTCTTCGAGGTTGAGGGTATAATCATGATATCTAGGCTCAAATTCCTTAATCTTAATGTTTATGTTCCTAGTAGAGCACACATTTGGTGATTAAATTATATGTTTTAACTGAAGTATAGAACGGTAGAATATGCTATTAGGTACCACAATCGCGGTCCCGATGACCGCAATAGAGGCACTATGGTTGCGGACACTTCTCCACAATCTCCATACCTGAGGGTAGTGTCTCCAAGAACCAAAATTTCTTCCCCCAAAACCTTCTATAACACTTCCACATGAGTTTATCTATTTGAGCTAACATGTTTTTGGTATGATAATACTACTAATGGTCTGAGATGCATTGCTTACAGTTTCTAAGCCTCAAAGATGGAGGATTTTGACAACACCAGGTTCATAGCTGCATAATGTCAACACCTCTACTATGCCTACTTGTAAAGGACTAAGTTAATCCCTAAAATGGGTATCAACTAAGACAAGGTAGAGAAAAATATCCTAGGATTCTATGCTAGACTAACCAAAACTGGGTAAAGGTACTTTACCTCAGACCCCTTCTATGTAAATGAGGAATGGGTACATGCATTATATACGAACCTTAGCGTAGTATCCGTTACAAACCCAGCGATGACGGTCCAAGGTAAGTAGGACAACGTCGGACCTGAATGGATCAATGATATGTATGGGATCCTAGATGCTTACACAGAACCATTCATAGCGAAAGTATGGGAGCCATGGTGTTGGATGGAAAATATTCTATGCTCGAACAAAGAGGTTCCCTGGGCCAACACCAATATAGACATTTTGATGAATGATTTCATAGATAAGGCCTAGCTTTTGCTGAATATCATCTATTGAAGAGTCTCATCATGAACTCATATGACTATTGTTAGAGATATATGAGATTGGATACTGGGTTTTTTCCTATCTGGCATTACTCTGAATCTAACTGAGATTATGATCTCAGAGTGGCGGTACATCAAGAATCATAGATGTACACACCGTCTCTTCCCATCCCTTAGTACTGAATAATATTGGAGAGCATAGGTGGAGGAGTATCCAATAGAAATATGGGTACTCCCATGCCCCAGTATTTCCCCACTAAAATTTTAGGGTGAGGGTGCGCAAGTCCAGATCAAGAAAAGTAAGATGGAATTTAATAAATCAACCCAAGCGAACACGAATTCCTATAGACCTTTATCAGCAAACCACATCGATGAAATATTAGGCTAGATACAGAAGGTTAGGGAGCTAGTGTCTAGATTACCTCAATAACCAGAAGAGTCTTCCACTGCTCGCCACTCATATATGACATAGCCAGATTATGATATTTATCGGAAGAAGCAGAAAAAGCAGCAAGCCACTGTTTCCAAGTTAGAGAGAGCCTACTCAGCCTAAGACAGATCATACAAGGACCTTAGGGACTCACATGAGAAGATGGTGAAGAGAGAGAAAAAAGAGATCAGTTCTTCAAGAAGCTGTGGAAGAGGGGTAAATGGCATATTCAAGGTGCTCAAGACCAATGAGAAACTACCTTCACCGAGGTTTGATAGTGAAGATGAGGCCCCTATTGATTGGTCAGCTGATGATGCCGGTGGTGATGATACAGAGTCAGCGGGAGAGGATAGCTCCCGATGCAAATCTAGGGAGACCCTTTTACTATGGACTTATTGCATATACTTTGAGGACAATGTTTTTCTTTAAGTTGGGGGTACCCCCAGATTTTTATTGTTTTGATGTGTGTTGTTGGATATTTATTTTTATTTTGTTTTGACATTCTGAATACTATTTTATTTTATATTGAGATGCTATATTTGGGCACTCTAATGCTTCCCACATTTTTATGTATTATCAGGATTTTTAGTTTTAGTTTTTCTTTTTACTTTAGTTTCATTTTGCTGTTGGTAATACATGACTATGTTTTTCGTATGATAGATTGAGTGATGACATTCTTAAGGGTAAAGCATCATGTTTGACCTTTGAGACATAGATACATGGGATGTTAGAGTACCCGTGGAATTATAAATTTAGGATCACATTTTACACCATTGTTGAAGTCTATGTAGCCATATGGTTTGTTTACCCAATTCAAGCTGAAATGTGAGACTAATGCCTCAATTGTAGTCATAACCTAGAAAATTGAGCGTGGTGCAAATTCTAAATAAACAACCCCCTCCATTAAAAAAATTTCGAAAATCAATGGCATGGAATTGAGCAACTTTGTAACAAAACTTCTTCTCTTTTTGTGACTCCATAAGTTTTTACTTGTAAATAATGATAGATACTCCAATTTTGTCTCTCACGAGGGGGGCAATTCAGCCTCCTTGGTGAGTTCTTGCATGCCATATAAGGTGAGATTTTTGCATTCATCTCTTATATACATGTGTTATCTATATCTTGCCCCATTAGGATCTCAAGGCTAGTTTTGATTGTGTGTGATTGGAGAACTGATATTAGGCTATCCTTGTGATTATGGAAGTCACTCCTAAAAAGCCTACCCAAGCATAAATGTAATCCATAGTTACCCAGTTTAAGCCTTTGGACTTTTCTTTGGCAAACATACTACAAGCCCTGAACCATTCTTTTATCCCTCTTTTGAACCATACCCTCCCTGAACTTGAAAATTCAACTTGAGGATAAAAGCTTAAGTTGGGGTTTTTGAATATCAATGGAGGTAAGTTTGGCGCCACAAAATCTTAAGTGATATGACTACGTGCCTAAGCATTGAAAATAAATCACTAGAAAAAGAGAGGATCAAATAAAGAAATGAATTGCATGAAAGTTGCAAGAAGAATAAATGAAAGAAATTGGGTAAACAAAGTAAGTGAAAAGTAGGCATAAGAAAAAAGAGAAAATAAAGAGGAGTTGCTCCTAGTCAGAAAGGTGGATTTAATATTATGATGTAGATGTTCAGGGAAGGGTGTTGCCATGTTTTTTTCAAAATCATATCCTACATATCCCAAACCTATGTTACAAGAAGAAAAAGTGCTTTGAGATCTTCAACCATTTACTTTCATTGTATTGGCAAGTGAAAATAGGGGCAAGCCTATGGTCTAACACTTGTTGTATAGATATTTCTTGTGTAAGGGAAAAAGTTTTTGCACTTAAAAATTCCTTGTTGCATATTTTGTAGCTCGGTGTATGGAATTCTCTATCTTGTAAGGTTGGCATATGAAACAAGTTGAGGTGGGTGATTTTTTCACCTTCCGAACAATGAGGCAACTGGGGATATAGCTTAGTTCTGTTCAAAAGGTAGTCACTTATAGAGTTCTATTTTTTTTTCTTGTTTTCACTTTGAAGTTTTGTTCATCTTTAGATATGGCCTTCCATGACGAGGGATGTAGTGAATATGGCATAGCCTGTGTGTAATAAGCTACATGAGGTAGCGACTAAGCTTGACGTCATTGTGATCTTTAAGGAATAAAGTTGGACGAAGGTAATTTCTCTCTCATGATATGAGGTAGTATTGCTTGAGGACAAGAAAGATCTTTAAGTTGTGGGTGCAGATCAGTGGTGATTTTACCACTAATTATCTCTCAACACTTGTGCATATTACCTTGTTTTGAGGGAATAAATGAGACATAATTATGATTGAATGTACTAATATCCATATTTTGCAGGAACATAGTTCATGAGAGGGAAAGATGTGGATTAGAGCTAAAACATTATCAAAAGAAAGCAAGAAAAGTGCAACTGAAGAACTAGAGCAGAATGGCCTCAGTTGCAGCAGTTGCGGCTTGAGGACTGTAATCGCGGTTAAGTCAACATGGTCAACTGGACACGGTCACGTAAAAAGATCCCAGTCGTGGTAGCCACAGTTTAGGCCAATCCTGTACGATCATGACTTATTGAAAGATTACATCCTAAGGGAAAAACTAGAAATACACGTAGTTGTTCCCAAATTTGACAAAAAATGACTCAAACCCTAACCATTAGATTCATTAATCATATTCTATCTTCCCCAAAAGTTAGGTTTTGTTCTTGAGTTCATAGCCTCTATTCTTGGAGAAGAAAAAATTGTATAAATTTTGGGTGAAGAATATATTGGATTAACTTTTAAGTTGAGGGATAGCTCACTTCCATAAGAGATTTGTGAGAACTCAAAATTTGAAGTAACTTTCACTTAGTCTTCAAAAAATCATTTCAATGGAGATTACGGGTATATCATTTCTTATTTATCTTATATGTAGGTAGATCTCCCTCTTAGGGTTATGTGTGAATAGGAATTAAAGTGTGTGTCATTTATTATTGCTAGCTTTTATTTAGTAGATCATGTTGATGAATTTTATCATTGCTTGGACAATTTGGTTGGGATTTAAGGGTGAAAGTCCCAAATACCCATATGGGTTTGATGGGTGAAATCTCCAAACTCTTGAAAGCTCTAAGCCATAATCGAAAGATGAGTTTTGAGTGAACTTTATAAATCCATATCATCTTTGAAAGAGAGATATGGAGACCAAAGCAATGGTAGACAATTATGTTTGTACTTTTATAATCTATCAATATCTTAGACATAAGGGTGATTGTGAAGTTAACTATACCATGGGTTTTATCCTACAAATAGGGATGCCTAAATTGAGGTTTGGTTATCAATACACACATTAGGTATTCGAAAGAATCAATGGGTGAATGTTTTGTGCTTTATTGAAAGGCTTGCATCAAAACCTATAACCGAATGTACCCATACTTGATCTACAAAAATCATGTTGCCTATTAACATCCACATGTCACTCGCCTTAGTAATGCATAATCCCAAGATCTGTGCTTAATTTTTCAAACTTTAAATATTCATAGACCCAAATTTAACAAGAAAAAATCAAAAAGAAACATTAGTGTTGATACTCATCTCCCCCATTTTTATCTTTGTGTAATATTGGTTTGAATTTAACAAGTATCCATCATTTCAAATTAACTTGATTTCCATTCACATTGTTCCTCATAGATTCGACCCCGACTCCAAAGTTGGATAAATATATTGACGACGACCGCCTTGCACTTAAATTGATACGTAAGTAGAGAGTTATCAATGATTACTTGGGGGAATTCCATTGTACCACAAAAGGATGTTTATTAAACCAACCCATTCTATTATAAATTTTCTAAATAATTTAACCATTTAGGGTTCCATTACCAAATTCTAACCATGCATAAGTTCGATTAAAAATCCAACAATGTAGTGAAAACATTCTCATAGGCATTTTATAAAACATATTAGGGACATAGTATTTCCAAAACCAAAATCAATTACTAAATTACCATTCCCATGCAACCAATTATCCAAAACCACCATTAAATCATATAAAAGCATAATTATGACTTGGGATAACCATAACCAAGCATTTATAACCAAAACCACCAAATTATATTTGAAAACCAAAAAACCATACCATAATCAAACCATGAAAACATTGTATAAAACCATGACTTTAGTTGGAACTAACAATGAGGGAAGATATTATGCCTTAAACCAAGAATATGATTGAGAGACACCACCAATACAGTCCCAAATCAATCATTAAGATAAAACCCTAGATTTTCTTTCCAAAGAACTTTAAAGAGGATTGGAGAATGTTTTTGAAGGGTTAATGAATAGAACAATAGGTAAAATAACCTTCTATGTTAGTAAAAAGTCATGGGGACTTATTAGGTTAAGTGGAGAAATGTCCAGATTTCCCTCACTTAAACTACACCAAAATCCCATCAAAGGGATACACCTATCCATACTAGTCGTACTGTCTCATACGAGTGGTACCCACCACTCATACCCAAGGCCATATCCCTTGTACCCAACACTGTACAAGGTACGACTCACCCTAAACCATGTTGTATCCATGCATATGACTAGTACCCATGATATATACTTCTAGAAAAATATAATCTAAAGAGGATTGAACACTATGTACCATACGAGTCCATGATATGACTCATACCCTGACTTACAACTCTTGGTGATCCACTCGTACTCAGAACTAACTTAAGTTACCAAGCCTAAGACTAAGTAAAGTAACCAGACAACCCGAATCCACCGATATGACTCATACCACCCAAGTTATATCCATTTTAGAAACCAAATCCTACCCACCAACCAACACTGATCAGCATACGACTAACAAAAACCATTCATATCCCAGTGTACGAGTCATTTCCCCTAGTCTTACCCTATCCAGAGACTAAAATTCTAGGAAATTTTATAAGGCCAAAAACCTAAAGTGTTTCAAAAATAAATATTTCACAAAAATGACTAAAAATCATGTCATTACATTCCATTTGCACGGGGTGCCTGTTTTTATCATTTATGACCATAGTACTTACTTCACATCAAGTTTCTAAATATTTATTCAGAGTTATTTGGGTACTTAGGTTAAGCTTAGCACAACTTTCCACCTGCATAGTAATGGTTAGTTAGAGAAACCCATTCAAGTTCTAGAGGTTATTATTTGGGGATGCATTATAGATTATAGGGGTTTGTGGGACATATTTTATGGTTTGGTAGAGTTTGTGCATAATAATAGCTACCATTTAACACATTGTATGGAAAGAGGTATATATCCTTAGTGGGTTGGTCCTATATGTTTGAATTTACACCTTGGGACACCTACTTGTTGAGGGATACTATAGATAAAGGAAGAATGATCTGTGAGAGACTTTAGACAACGCAAAGAAAGAAGAAGCATTATATTGATTAGAGGGTTCAAGACTAAAGTTTATGGTCAGAGATAGAGTGTTTTTTCTATTATCTCCCAGGAAAGGTGTGATGAGTTTTATAATGAAGGGAAAGCACAAATTAGGTTTATTTATCTTTTTGAGATCATACATATTGTTATTAATATGGCTTATAGTTTAGTTTTACTAAATCTCTTTTAGGTGTTCACCCTATGTTTCGTATCTCATTATTGAAGAGATATATTTTGAATGAGCCATATATGCTTCAAGGAGATTTGTTTTAGCTATATGTGACTTTAGCTTTCGAGGAGGAATATGTTGCTATTTTGGATAGGTTGGTATAGAATCTAAGCTATAAGGATATCAAATTAGTGAAATTTTGGTGGAGGCACCATCTAGTCGAGGAGGCCACTTCGGAGACCAAGGTGAAAATACAGACCAAATATCCTTACCTTTTAAGGCATTCTGATATCTTCTATCATTCGACTTTCAAGGAAAAAGACTATTTTTATTAGTGGATGATGTAATAATCCTCGTGGTCATTTTTGTGGTTACATAAATTTATATTATTTTACCTCTCCTATAGGTTCTATGGAGTTTTTTTTCCTGGAACGATGGGTGGTTTGGTTCCCATAGAGTTTGATTAAGTTTGTGATAAGTTTTTTTGGTTTGAAGATTTTAAATCAAAAAAGGTTGATTTGGGAAAACAATATTGGAAAAGAAGCTCAAATATAAATTCCATAAGTTTTGATAGCTCTAGAAGATGGAGTTTTTGTTCGATAGAGTTTTGGTTTTGGTCATAGGACTATCAGACTTCACTTGGGTATGCCATTTGGTTTATGAAAATTTAAACAAACTATTGACTTCAGTTAACATTTGGTTGAGATAACCATCATTGGCTATTTTGATGATTCCATTAAGTGTGAATTCAATTCTAATTGGGTATAATATTTAACTAGTGTACAAGGAACTGGAAACAAATCTTCGAGGTTATTATTGAACTATGTTGGTTCAAGTAAGATGTTAGCATAGATATATTTGGTATATCTAAAATTGTGGAGCTTGGATCCCCCCTACAAAGCTGGTCTTTCTTAAGGTTGGCTATATCGAATAAGGAGGGTGATTTTACGGGAGGTCTCTCCTTGGAAGAATTATTTGCTTCCGTGGAATGTGGTTCACTAATGTAGATGGTGCAATATACTTCAAATTTGACTCGTGTAGAGGTTTATTACTTCATTGGGCCCGCTCCTGTATGGTTTTCTTCCTTTTGTAGATCTTGGTTCCATATGTGGTCTCCGCACTTGTTCAGGATCTACCGAACCTGTGTCGAATCCCTTTCAAGTGAGATAATCATTAGTAATAAAGACCTATATACTTCATTCTTTATTTTTATTTTCCAAATAAAATTTGAGTGGTTTAATTAGTAGATATTTTATCTTTTCTTACAAATTCTTTGTGCTTATAAGTCCAATGTTTTTCTGTTACATTCTCTACTCTTTTGGTTTGATTTTTGCATTCAATTGTGAATTGGGTCACAAAAGCCTTGATATTTTTTCTTTTGAATTAGGCTTTTCCAGACCAATTGATGTTCATATAGAGTATGGTCTTCACCTAACTTCTGTACATGAACTACTTACCCTTGGGGAATGAAATTGTGACCAAAACTTATGGATTCAACGATAGGCCTCGAGTGTTGATTTTTGACCAAAATTTTGATTCAAATTATAGATTATTGATTTTTGTGTCATTAGTCTTGATTTAATGAATAAAGTATCTTATTTATTGGTTTGCAATGATATGTGATTGTACAAAAGTAGAAATCACCAATAAGGCGGTTAGAGGTAGTTGTTCAACTTAATGGTAAGTTAAGATCTTATTTTTTCTCTTTATTCGTAGATCATATAGATGATATATGATATAAATTAAGTGTTGGTTAGAGAAAATTGTAAGTTCGGAATAGGTTTATCCTTAATTTCTAAATTATTAGCCTATTTTTGGGTGCTTACTATAGTATTTCTCGCTTGATACTTAGCTTTAGGATGTTATCTTAATACTATGCTTGGACTATGGCTTCTTATATTAGATATTAGGGTAGAATATTTCAGTTGAGTAAACTTGCAATTGGCCGAACTCATTGTGAGGTCATTTCTTTTATATTATCCCATTTGTTGAGATTCATGGGGCCTATAGCCTGAGATTTGGGTTATACTAGGTTTTCTTATGGACTGTGGGTATGTTGCGGATTCTTTCTTCTCTTTCTCTCTCTTTCTCTCTCTATTTATATATTATAAAAGTGTTCTTTCATTTGCATACGCATACATTTAGTCACAAGGATTAGTGTTTGGATTTAAGGAAAAATACTTGTCGTTATTTTAAAAGAGAAATTGTACAACTTTTAACTAAATTTGAGGTAGGACTTTAGATAGTACCATCTTCTTTAATGTCTGTGGTAGAACTTTGGATTATTCCATCTTTGCTTGGTTACTTATTTTTCATCGGAAGATAGATTTTAGATGACCCCACATAAGATTTTGAGGGTCAATGATTGCATCTAAAGTGAGATACCAGAAGATTTAACGAATACTTTTGGGACACATTTATAGGTTTGAGGTGAGACATCGGATAGCTCAAGATAATATTTTGGGTTTTACTACATTTGCAGCACATTCCATTGCATCATCTCATTTTGCATAGCATCATTCACGTATATATATTACTTTTATTTATATCATTATTATTGGGTTGTGCTATAGATTCTTATAACAATTCTACAAACAAAATTACATTGTTGTAATCTATATTGTATGTATATCTCCTAAACTTAGTCAACCTATGATTCATAATAAGTGACCATATTTGGTACTCACTCTTCACTTTTACATCTTTTTCTAATGTAGATCCTCATACTAGTCATCCTTGCTGACTCAACTTATTTGAGGAGTTGTGTTAAATTGATTTGTAATGAGCTCATTGGATTCGAGAAGTTAGCCATTACCTTTTTATATAAACTATCGATATTTTTGTACGTTTTAAAGAGCTATGTAGTAGACTAATGCCTACTTTTTTATATTAGTGGCTATTGTATTTTGTACTTTGTCAGATTCCACCTCCTGTGTGCCATTTTGTATTTATTTATTCTTATAGTTTGATTTTTTAAATTATTCTTCTTCTATTTGTTTAATATTTTTTTACTTACTATATACGGTTATGGGTTTGTCTTAACTGGTAGGGAGTCATATTAGGTTCCATCATGACTCGATTTTGAGTCTTCACAAAAGGTTTTGATCACTATGTTTGAGATATTCCAAGGTTACGACTTTATTTTGCAATGATGTAAAGTAATTGATTTCATTGAGTCATTTTTTATTTTGTTGTTGATTCATAGGGTTATTTTTTTCACAATGATTTGTCGAGCATCTAATTGTCTTTAAACATTCTGTTCTATGCCATTTATTCCTACAATAATGAATTAGCATGAAAATAATATTTCTTCTCCATTATTTTGAACCAGTAAGATGATCTAAGTATATTTCTCACTTAGCCACAAATCAATTCATTGTTTTACTAAAGAAGGGATATTCCTAACTATATTATTTGCTCTAACTCACTAATTCTCTTCCATGTTTAAAATAAGAATATTGTAACACCCCACATTTTCGGGCAAGACTTTGAACTTTCGTTCATACTTGTATAAACACTCATAAAAAGATTTTGATATAAATATATATGTCATGATCATTTACCTAGTATTTTAAGTGCTATCGAGGTGAAAACTTTTATAGGAAACAGTTAGAGCAAATTCGAGGTGAGAAGACTTGTATAGATTGAGTTTTAGTATCTTATCCTAAAAAGTCAACTTAAAACAAGTGTAACTCTTATAATATAACGATTCAGGTGTCCTATTATATATCAAATGAAAGATCATTGAGTCTTCTTTCCAAACATCTAATATCACCTTAATCCAACTTCAGAGTTGAAAGCTAAGCTCATTTAACCTAAGCGTGTCCGTCTATCAACAAGGTGATGACTAGAGGTAAGAAGCCGTAAACTAAGTGATGAGCTATAAACCTTGTCATCAGCAATAACAATAAACACCCTCTATCTCTAAAAGAAAGGTGACGACTAGGTTGACAAGCCGTCAAATAGTTGACATGCTGTCAACTAAGTCGTCAACCATAATTAGATCATGAAGAGAAGGTACTGAGTAGGATGACAAGCTATTAACTATTTCACAGGTATTCAAATACGTCATCAACTAAATATATTCTTGCAATTTTAATAAAATTTTCCTAGGGGTATTTTTGTCTTTTCCTCACCTCAAACTCTACCCTCATGACTTAAATCACCCTATACACGATAGTTTCACATCATTAATCTATTTTATATGTTTTCTCTCATCTCTATTCTCAAAAGAAAATAAATTAGTATTTCTTCCCAAACATAAGAAATTCAAGCTTTCTTCCCCAAGAACTCAAGAATTCAAATTACAAATTTAGGCTTTCATCAAGATTTTACAAAATTCAGGTATATGGGGTTTTGAACAAGGTTAATATTTCATTCATATACCCAAAAGTATAATTTTGAAGTTGAATTTAAATGTATTTAAATTAGGGTTCATCCCGAAATTCAAATGTATTAAAGCATGGCATTACCCTGTGATTTAAAGGACTAAAGAGCAGATGAGCTGCACTTATTCAGGTTTTAAACATCAATTTTTATATTTTGTCTTGAATTTTGTTATTTTAATGTAAAATTGTCATTCTCCTAAGTTTAATACATCTCCATTCTTAAATTCATATATTATACTCATGTATTGAACTCTCTATTATTTTGGGTCTCCTAGTTATGATGTCATATTACTGTTTTAAGAGTTTGTTATCGTTTTTAGTTATTATTCAATGTTGGCGGGTGTTATACATATATGTTGACTTACATTTCAAACTTTTCAAGTCATGAGTTAGTCAACTCATGATTTAAGTGTTAGACTCGATTTGTCATGAAATTATTGAACAATATTAGCTTACACATTTATGATTATTCATACCTTGAAAGCACTATTATTTTCAAAATACCATGACCTAAGCTTATCAGCTTCAGTTTATGCACCAATTAGTATTTTTGTGTCTTTTAGTTGCGAGTAAGATTTAGCAATGAGTGGGAAGTGTGGATTCAGTGCATCCTACTTCCCTAGAAACTATGTGCCACCGTAGGTTTAGGGGCCTCACTAGAGAGTGTTCCCTTGCCCAATATGGGATCTGCTTAGTGATCATTCTAGTTTAGGTTCTATCCCGATTGCAAGGATAGAACAACCCTAATTTACTTGTGTAAGACATTGGACTCAATCATAGCTCACATGGTTTATATCAATTACATAATAGCTCCCACAGTTTCAGTCAGTATTCAGTTAATCTCAATTGAGGCTTGATAGACCAAGTGATAAGATTTCAGTAATTATTTTGTCAGTTTTACAAATTATTCATGTTATTTAGATCATTTCATTACATCTATACACTTCCATTATCATTTTTACATGTTCATGTTTTGCATACTCAGTATCTAAACATGATCCTACATTCAGTTTTACAATATGTTTAGCTTTACATGAGATTTACATATAGTATTCATGTTTTATCTCTCCCTACCTTCATTTCTACTTATTCTACAAAATTAAAGATTTAAGAAACTAAGTGTAGCGATTCACCAGCTTATCATATTACATTTGTTACTCATATATTTAGATACTTCAGCTTTTCCTTGATTTCAGTCTCTTGGAAAGTCTACTTTCACTTAGCATGCATGTTATGAGTTATGTATCTATTCAGTTCACTTATTGCATTCACCCCTACTTACTCAGTACATTCTAGAAGTAGTGACCACATATTATATTTTTTCATAATGTAGGTACCAGAAGTAGTCCACACACCAGATTCAGAGAGCAAAGGCAATGGCATAGGCGACGCCTTTAGCTTTGCCTAGTTGAACATAGGCGGCGCCTATGCTTTGGCCTAGTTGGGTATAAGCGGCGCCTATGCTATGGTATTGTAGATTCAGAGAGCAAAGGCAATGATATAGGCGGCGCCTTTAGCTTTGCCTAGTTGAGCATAGGCGGCGCCTATGCTATAGCATTGTCGATTCAAAGAGAAAAGGCAATAGCATAGGCCTTGCCTTGTTCGTTGCCTAGATTTACATAGGCCTTACATGGTCCATTGCCTAGATTTGTATAGGAAATGCCTAACCGAAAGCCTTTTGCTCCTTCATTACTCACTTACCACCTTTAACATTGCTCACTTTCAAATCAAAATTTGAGACCAAGATCCTCCTTTATACGTCTTCCCCTACACTTAATCAAATACAACAAAAACGATTATTAAGATGGGTTAACTCCCACCAAGCGCCTTAGTTTTGGTCGTGGCTCGACTCTTCTTTTTGGATTTTTATTTAACAAAACAAACTCCTAGGAAAACAAAACGACTAAAAACGATGGGTTGCCTCCCATGTAGCGCTTGATTTATTGTCGCAGCACGACATAGTTACCTCGATTACTTAGACTTCGTCTAGATAGATGGTGGCCATGCATTTTTTCGAGTCAAGAGGAAAGATATATGGCTTCACATGTTGGCCATTCACCTTCAAGACACCACCATTTTTGTCTTCTAACTCTACTACTCCAGACGAGTAGACTTGGCTAATTCTGAATGGACCAGACCATTTAGACTTCAACTTACCTGGAAATAGCTTTAGTCTGGAGTTGAAAAAAAGTACCATATCACCCTTATGAAAGTTTCTTTGGATAATCCATTGATCATGGTACTTTTTTATCCGTTCCTTGTAGAGGTCTGCCCTTTCGTACACATGTAGATGGAATTCATCCATCTCAATCAACTGTTCCAATCTCAGATTAATAGCATCATCCCAATTCAGGTTAAGCCTCTTCAACGCCCACAATGCTTTATGTTCGATCTCAATCCGCAAGTGACAAGCCTTCCCATAAACTAGTTTGTACGAGGACATGCCAACTGGTGTCTTGAATGCAGTCCTATAAGCCCATAAGGCATCATCCAACCTTCGGTACCAATCCTTCCTACTAGCATTTACAGTCTTAGCAAGGATCAGCTTGATCTCTCGATTAGAAACCTCTACCTGCCTACTAATTTGTGGGTGGTAAGGTGTAGCTACCTTATGTTGCTTGACCCCATATTTCACCAATACGGCTCTGAATAGCTTGTTACAAAAGTGTGATCCTCCATTGCTTATGATGGTACGTGGTACCCCAAAACGAGAGAAGATATTTCTCTTTAAGAATGCTACAACACGCTTACCTTCATTATCAACCAGCGCTACTGCTTCGACCCATTTGGATACATAATCCACAGCAACTAGGATATATTTCATCCCAAACAAACTCATAAATGGGCCCATGAAATCAATACCTTATACATCAAATATCTCCACTTCAAAAATTTTAGACATGGGCATCTCATGGTGATTCGAGATAGAGCCTTGCCTCTGACACTGATCACATCTTCTCACAAAATCATAAGCATCATTGAATAATGAAGGCCAATAATAGCCGCTTTGCAATACCTTTCTGGCTGTCCGATTACCTGCATGGTGACCCCCAACTTGGGAAGCATGACTTGCTTCCAAGATGCTAGGCACCTCCACATCAGAGATGCATCGCCTAATAACACCATCAGCACATCATCGAAAATGATACGGTTCATCCCAGTAGTAGTGTTTCACATCATGCATGAACTTTCTCTTTTGATGAAAGGAGAGATTCTCAGGCATCACTTTACTTACCACGTAGTTTGCAAAGTCTGGATACCACGGTAAGTCTTCCACCATAGCGGCTAGGATCTCTTCGTTGTGAAATGCATCATCAATCTCAAGGTCGGGTTGCGCTATGTGCGCACTCTCAAGTCTAGATAGATGATCAGCTACTTGGTTTTCGCAACCTTTTCTATCCTTTACCTCGAAATCAAATTCTTGAAGCAATAACACCCACCGAATTAGCCTTGGCTTAGAATCCTTCTTTTCCATTAAATATCTCAGATATGCATGATCTGTATGAACCACCACTTTGGTTCCTAACAAGTAAGCACAAAACTTTTCAAAAGCATAAACAACTGCTAAAAGCTCTTGTTCCGTGATGGTATAGTTCTCCTGGGCTCCATTCAAGGCCTTACTCGCATAGTATATTGGATGAAATAGCCTTTCTCTTTTCTGACCAAGTACAGCACCCAAAGCTACCCCACTTGCATCACACATCACTTCAAACGGTAGAGACCAATCGGGTGCTACAATAATAAGAGCTTCAACTAGCTTCCCTTTGAGGCATTCAAATGCATTCAAGCAATATTCACCGAAGTCGAACTTTGCATCCTTCTCCAAGAGTTTGCATAATGGACTAGCAATCTTGGAGAAGTCTTTGATAAACCTTCGATAAAAACTACATGACCGAGGAAATTACGAATTCCCTTTACAGAAATTGGAGGTGGTAGTTTCTCGATAACTTCAATTTTGGCTTGATCAACCTCAATTCCTCTTTCGGAGTCTTTGTGCCCAAGTACAATGCCTTCCTTAACCATAAAATGGCACTTCTCCCAGTTTAGCACCAAGTTGAACTCAACACATCTCTGTAATGCCATACTCAAATTCGCCAAGCATGATTCAAACGATTCACCCCCAACTGAAAAATCATCCATGAACACCTCCCAGGTATCTTCAACCATATCAGAAAAAATGGACATCCTACAAGGTTGAAAAGTGGCAGGTGCGTTACATAACCCAAATGGCATACGTTTGAAGGCAAACGTACCATATGGGCATGTAAAAGTGGTCTTCTCTTGATCCTCAGGAGCAATACAAATCTGATTATAACCGGAATAACCATCTAAGAAACAAAACCATCCCTTCCCTTCCAATCGATCAAGCATTTGGTCCATGAATGGCATTGGGAAGTGATTCTTAAGCATCCAAGAATTCAGCTTCCGGTAGTCCATACACACTCTCCACCCTGTGACTGGTCTGAGTGGAATCAACTCATTCTTTTCATTCGCAACTACCGTCATGTCCCCTTTCTTGGGCACACACTATATCGGACTTACTCACTTACTGTCGGAGATTGGATATACTACCCCAGCATCTAACAACTTAATAATTTCTTTCTTCACCACCTCCTGCATGGGTGGATTCAAAAGTCGTTGATGCTCAATGGTATGCACACAATTTTCCTCGAGCTGAATCTTGTGCCTATATATCCCAGGAGGGATACCAATAATATCAGCAATAGTCCAACCGATGGCTCTCTTGTATCTCCTCAGAACAGAAATAAGAGCCGCAACCTGCTGCTCACCTAAATCAGCCGCAACAATAACCGGAAGTGCATCACCACTTCCCAAAAATGCATATTTTAGGTGACTGGGCAGCTCCTTCAATTCTAGCACTGGTGGTTCTTCAATGGATGGCTTTGCTGGTGGTGAAGGGAAATTTTTAAGATCCAGATCCATCTTCTTAGGAGTATGAGAATAGGAGCCAATTTCTGTTAGAGCACAAATAGTTTCTTCATACTCTTCAACATCCTCACGCTCAAAATTCATAAGCACAACAGCCAATGGATCAACAATACGTTGTTTCTCGACAGATAATTCTTTCTCATCATCATAATAAACATCAACTACAGAGAACACATTCATATCTTTGGGCTGCTTCATTGATTTGCATACATCAAAATGAACCACTTCGTTAGTCATCCAAAATAAAAGCTCATTAGCTCTTAGATCAATAAGCACACTTCCTGTTGCAAGGAAAGGACACCCCAAGATTATGGGAACTTCAGAATCCACCTCGAAATCCAAAATAACAAAGTCTGCAGGAAAGATGAAGGTGGAAACCTTTACCAATACATCATATAAGATACCAACAGGTCGTTTTACCGACCTATCCGCCATCACGAGCCGCATATTGGTTGGTGTAGGATCACCCAACCCCAACTTTCTATAAATAGATAGTGGCATCAAATTAATGCTAGCTCCCAAATCGCACAATGCCTTAGCAAAATCCAAAGATCCAACCGTGCAAGGAATAGTGAAAGCACCAGGATCTGCCTTCTTCTTAACTAGCGATCTTATAGCGATTGCACTGCAATGATGAACATTATCTGCCAGCTCATAGCTTGCTGTCCGCTTCTTTGTCAAAATGTCCTTCATGAATTTAGCGTATCCAGGCATCTTCTCTAGCACCTCCACCAAAGGAACATTAATAGTCAGCTGCTTAAACATAGTCATGAATTTACTGAACCTGGTGTCATCGGCTTTCTTCTTCAGCCTCTGAGGAAAAGGTGGTAGTGGAAGGGGAATAGTTTTCTCCGCCACTTCCTTTTTATCTTGCTTCCGATTATCGATCTTTTCAGGCTACAGACGTCTAGGGGTAACGTCAGGAACACTATCTTCAACTTCTACGGCATCTTCACATTCTGCATCAATAACATTATCTGATATATCATCAACCACCTGCTTGCCTTTGGATGGATTTTCCAACGCTTTACCACTCCTGGTAGTAATAGCCATACATGATCCATCATTCCTTGGGTTTTGCATAGTGTCGCTAGGTAAGGTGCCAGCCTTTCTTTGATTTAATGTCGCTGATAGTTGACTCAATTGTTGCTCTAGCTGTTTTATCGCGGTAGAATGCGAATCAACAACCTGATTTATTGATGACAAATCATTCTTTACCTAAGTAACGCCCATATTGGTTGCCTCCACCCCTTTCAACAGCTTAGCCATTATATCATCCATGGACATATTTCCAGAGCCAAACGCCACAGCCTCACGGTTTCTAGGAGGAACATAGAAACGACTCCTGTCAGTCTTATTCTTCCAACCACCTTGATCGCGGTCCTTGTATCCAGATTTATCATAATAGATCCAACCTTGGTTTCCTTGGGAATTGCCTCGGAAACCCCCCTGATTATTCAAATAATTTGCTTTCTCCTCAGAATATGATTCATCTCTTCCCTGTGACACCACAGCCTTGACTTTTTTGGTCTTCCTTGATAATAAATGCTTGGTAAGAAGATCCATCTGCGTTTTCATGTGAGACATATCCTGGTAACGTTCCTCTTGTCTTCGTCTCTGCTCTGCAGTCATGCCAATAGATACAGTAGAGCTCGCTACCTCAGAATCCCTGGTATGCCAAGCTCTACTCTGCTTTGTCATACGATCCAGCATATCACTTGCCTCAATAAAAGTAAGGTCCATGAATGACCCTCCTGCAACATTATCAACCACTGGCTTTGTCACCGAGTTCAAAGCCCTATATAATATTTCCATCAAGTGGATATTCGTCATCTGATGGTTTGGGCACCGCATAAGCTTCTTCTTGAACCTCTCCCATGTTTCGTGGAGAGCTTCAGTTGGAAGCTGTCAGAAATTGCTGATCTCATCTCTTAACTGTGCTCTCTTGGATGGCGGAAAGAATCTTTCAAGGAAAGCGTCTTACAGTTGCCTCCAATTAGTAATAGAATCAGGAGTTATCCCGTTCAGCCATAGAGTTGCCTCCCCAGACAGAGACAATGGAAATAAGCGCAGCCGAATTGTATTCTGCCCAACTCTTGGATTGTCAAATGACTTGCATGTTGAAATAAAGTTGATCAGATGCATATTCGGATCATCGCCTGCGAGTCCACAAAATAAACCCTTGAGCTGCAATAACTGAATCATGGTGCTAGTGATATTGAACTTAGCTCCGGGTGCCAAGGGCGGAGGAATAATAGCACCTGTGGCACCAGCTCCATCCAGATCGTCATCATCATCATCAAAAGGAGCCTGCAAAACTCGGCGTTCAGGTCTCATTCTAGCTTAACGATCTCTCCTGTTCACAGGCGCTGCCACCTCATCTGCACGCGGTGGATTAAGTAACTCATCATCACCCAGGTCCTCATCATCAGGATTTGTTGCCCGACCTGGGTTATCAATAATCTGTTGATGTACTTGAGCAGCTGCCAGTGCAGCTAATCTAGCCTGCTCCTGTTGAGCCGCCCTTCTGTCAATGTCACGCTGTGCATCCATTCTGCCAATAAGTTGAGGTTCAGAATTTATGGGTAATAATGGCTGACAACTACGAGTATTCGGTATGCACTCAACAGAACCTGAATAAAACAAAAACAACAACTGAAAGTAAAATTCGAGAATTTTTTACCAAAGGGTCTAGTAACTATCACAAACTAAGTTGACAACCGTATTCCCCGGCAACGGCGCCAAAATTTGATAACGCCCAAACTACAACTCTCGTAAGAGTGTAAGCGGTCGCTGTCAAATATAGAACCTAACTGGGTTGGGTGTCGAATCCCACAGGGAATACTTGGTCACTAAGTGTTGCAATTATTAGTAGACTGTTGATCGAAAATTCCACGGAAAAGGGGGATTGGATTGTGGCGTGAATTAATGCTATCAAAGTAACAACAGAATGCTTTGTTTAGTAAGATTTAATCACAGAGAAAAATAAGTTAGGGTTATGTCCACCTTATGAGTTCTACGTATCTATTAACTATGAGTAATGCGGAATTCAGACATGCATGCACTAATAGAGATTCATATTCGAATGGTAAATCCTAGTGTTTCTCAACCATCAAGGATTATTTCACTTTAACTGTCTCGAGCTTAAAGCATATAACTAATGGTACGAACTCTCCAAGAGATTAATCCGGTTAAGGCATTAATGTGTAAATAGGGGTTGGTAGCCCTATTTCCTTGTCACACTCTCTTTTCCAAACATGTGACTTTTCTCTTGAACAAGTTAATGCTATAATGGCGTATTCTATATGTTTGCAACCATAAGAATTTAATTAAAATGAAGAGAGTAATGATATAAGTAGCATACACATCAAGAATTCACAAACTCATAGTAATAGATAGTATATCAAAAGGCTTCCATAACCCTAACAGAGAAGTTTAGCTACACATGATTGTAAAGAAAAACAACGAAGACATCATCATCATCATACAAAAACTAGAACAATCTTCGCGAGAGGATTCTTTTAACGTCAAAGAGGGATGACGTTTTTCCTCTTAACCGACTTCCCCAAATATGTAGCGTGTTTCTCTGCGTTCAAGTTACAGAAATTGTAACGTGAATAAAAATACTAAAAGTGTCGACCGAATTCTCAAAGCAATGCTGAAAAATTCAGCAAATAAGGTTTTTATAACATCCTTGTCCTAGTCCTACTAGGTTATTGCTGCACCCCTAAGTATTAAGAAATACTGATTTTGCCCGGGACAGATTCTCTATGCATCACATTCAGTCCACAAGCTTCCAAAAGCTGCCTTCCTTCTTACATGAAGTTTTCCTTTGCTGCCCAAAGGTCCACAAAGTGCTGAAATCTTCATCATTAATACCTTAAAACATGCTAATCACGTAGGTTAGCTCACTTACAGGAAAATGGACTAAAAGTGCAGGAATTATATATTTTGTCCTCAAAACTTAGCTAAAATATGGGTAAATTATGGTGTTTTAGGCGTGTAAAAACACCCAACATCAACACCCCACACTTAAAGCTTTGTTCGTCCTCGAACAAAATATTACGTCCATGCAAACATCTAACTAGGATTTCACAGCAGTAACACAAAATATTCATCAAGACATGCACGACAATTATTAACAAAGAGTAGTTTTCTGGATCGCTACTAGAAACCATTCAACCTCCAACATAGACTCGTGATGATGGATAATTCATATCCACAAGTTAAGGCACCAAGAATCATACAAAACTACCCAAAACTCATCAACCATGTGTGTCTCACACAATATATCACCCATAATCACTCACAAGTTTTGCATTTTTCGGAACATGGGTATTAGATTCTCCTTGCTCTCATTCTCACAAAGAATTCATATGTTGCAACTGATGACCATAGGCTTGCCCTGAGTGTAATGCTCCACTAATATCAGAATGCTAAGCTTAGGATCAAGTAGGTCTTTACAGGTTGTAATGTAGGCTAAGGGACAGGTAGGACTATTTTGGCCAGAAATAGTGACTATGTTCCCTAAGCGCTTTAATACACTACGTTATGTCATTAACACTCTCGTTTAAACAACCATTCTACCTTTGTTTTCATCTAACACCCCTTTTTACCTATTTTGTTATTCAATTATAAACACAAAGATGAGAATATACAACTTATTTTTTTTATTTTTCTATTTCTGTTTTTTTTTTCTTTTTTTTTTTATAAAACACCTCTATGATAGCCACTCCTTTTAACAACAATTTCAAGTACCAACACACTCTGAGGCATCACTCTTACCCAATTTCCTCTTATTTTGTCACATGACTCTACATTTTAAAGCGCTTAGGAATTTGGATCAAATTATGGTCTTGAAAAAAAAATGGATTAGGCTACATATGAGGCTGTCAAAGAAAATAGCTAAAGGCTCAAAGGGGGTTAACTAGGATAATTTCCACTGGTAGGTAAAAAGAAGGTAAACAATCACAGGCTGCCAAAGAAATGCCTAAATCATCTCCTAAACTCACACTCTTTATTTTGCTTTACACACACACCAGGCAAGTTCTAGCATCAGTCACAACACAGAATATACTATAACCTCACACACACAAGGCACATGGTCAACTTTATTGGGAGCAGTATAGCAGTATAGACTCTTTGACCCAACAGGTGAATGAATTAAACCATACAATTATCACACAGTCAGTCACACTTAGAGCCTACATGTCTCAATAGTAATGATTTTGGCACAAACTCTTGTCATAATACCATGCCGCCTATCAGAACAATTTCATGCAAAATCTAAAAAAAATCTAAAATTAAACTAACTAATTACGACTAATTAAAACAAACAAGAACTAGAATAAATGTAGGCAAAGAAGTACAAGAAGCATACAAATACCAGCACCCCACACTTAGACGGGACACACTGTCCTCAGTGGAAAATAAATAAGGAAAACCTGATTAGTCGGACTCTTCCTCTATATCTGGGGTCATGCCCCCTGCATCGGAATCATCATCAGAGTCGTCGTCATCAGAGTTATCCTCCACGTCTGAGTCTGGCTGTCGGTGATCATCATCAGTCGGTACGTCATCATCGAGAGGTTCCTCAAAATTTACACCTACTCCACACATAGCCCGTGCATGCTCATTCATCGGGTAGTCATAATCCAACTGCTGGAGCTCTGCATCAGTTGGAACACGCCCCCCACTCATCATGGTAAACCTCGTCATGTCATATAAATAGAGAAAGAAGCTTTCGTCGCGAGCATGTCTTTCTGCAGTGGTCAGGTTGACGCCATGCATAGTTTCAGGATCTTTAAACTTCGTAAGATCAACCTTCTTCGGTTTGTGTGGAAGCTTATGATTTGCAGGTTCCTCTTCAATGTCCTCCTTCCTCAATATTGCAGTCAATAAATTGCCAAAGCTGAAGTGGGACCTCTTATGCAGCCTAGCCTTACGCATTGACGATCGTATAATCTCACCAACGTGGATGGGAATATTAGTCATCAGAGCGTACACCAAGCATACTCTATCATGTGTGATCTTTGTGCACTGTGACCCTAGAATCAGGCAAGAGTTGACTATCCACAACCATATCCGAGCTTCTCTGTTCAAGGAAGCATACGGGATGGTATTGTGCCGACCGGTATCCTTGTGACGAATCCAACGTACCATTGATCTTGTTCCGCACAGTGTGTGTCTGATTGCCCTGTATGGAGGTCTGTGATAAAGCTCCTTGAGCGGTGATGGATCCACAGATGGAAGACCCAGAAAAGAGTTGAAGAACTTCACATTCAGTTGCAAGACTTGGCCCCGAATCTTCACTTCACTTCCGGTAGTCTTTGGGGACCAATTGGTATAGAATTCTCACGTTAGATCAAGATTGTATTCTCCCATATCTTGGAAAATGAAATCAAGATGTAGCGCCATGATTTTAGCCAAAATGCGAGGTTCTCTCTTCGCTAGACTCTCCTTTTGTATCAACTCCATGTGAACATATTTTTTCACTTTGTTGTTCTTGTACCACTCCTTTCCTTTCTCCTCTAGGACCCATTTTATCCCGAACATGCGGCGAGGTATTTGCAGTGAGGAGGATTCAGCTTGCTCTTTTATTCCCCTTTTCTGACCTTTCTGTGAAGTGGATGCTTTTTCTTTTCCTGGTCGACCTTTTGGTGCCATTTTACCAGAGATTAAAATAAAGTCATGTTAGCTTATCTCGGAAGATTTGATCGACAAACAAACAATAATGGCACCACCCCACACTTAATTTGTTAGCACCAACTAATTAAGTGGATGACATCGATTACTTAGACTTCATCGACATACATGTAGGCGATATGTTCCAACAATATGTTCAGCACAGTCATACTTTCATGGAACCTTAACTATCCTTTTCATCTCAAAGTCATGTAATCTTGACCATACTTTATGGTTTGGATTAATGCACTTTTTGAACAAGACTACTACGTAAAGATCGAATCAAGTTATGGCATAGATATAATCACAACATCTCATGCTTGTATTCAGTCATGATCTTTATCTCGATGAACGAGTCATTCAAATATTCCAACTTTCGACTTACAAGATTATGTAATTAACTTTACCATTTTGATTCCGCAAAAAGATGACACTGTATAATAATCAAATACAAATCGGAACAAAGTCAAGAACACCCATACGTATTCTTTCACTCAACTAGATGTATCATAGCAAACCAACCTCATTCAAATCACCAACACCACTTCAAGCTTTAACAAATCATTATAGGCGTAGTATTGTAATAACTACGAAATATAAAAGAAGAACTTACTTGGTGATGGACTTGGAAGATGATCTTGCAAGGTTAGATGAGCAAAAAGAAAAGTTTTGAGAGATTTGGGAAGGTTAGGCGGCGCCTAGGTTGAGCAAACAATGTGATTTTGTCTCAAGGTTGAAGTTCTATTTACAGACCAAGGCTTGGGTCGGGTTTGAACCATGAAAAATTGGGTTAGGAGACCAAAAAGCATAAGTAGGCGGCGCCTAATGCTTTGCCTATGCTTAGTATAGGCGGCACCTTTAGCAAAGCCTAGTTGAACATAGGCGGCGCCTATGCTATGGCATTGTAGATTCAGAGAGCAAAGGAAATGGCATAGGCGGCGCCTTTAGCTTTGCCTAGTTGAACATAGGCGACGCCTATGCTATGGCCTAGTTGGGTATAGGCGGCGCCTATGCTATGGAATTGTAGATTCAGAGAGCAAAGGCAATGACATAGGCGGAACCTTTAGCTTTGCCTAGTTGAGCATAGGCGGCGCCTATGCTATAGCATTGTCGATTCAGAGAGCAAACACAATAGCATAGGCCTTGCCTTGTCCGTTGCCTAGATTTACATAGGCCTTGCCTATATTTGTATAGGCAATGCCTAACCGAAAGTCTTTTGCTCCTTCATTACTCACTTACCACCTTTAACATTGCTCACTTTCAAATCAAAATTTGAGACCAAGCTCCTCCATTATACGTCTTCCCCTACACTAAATCAAAAACAACAAAAATGATTAGAAAGATGGGTTGCCTCCCACCAAGCGCCTTAGTTTTGGTCGTAGCTCGACTCTTCTTTTTGGATTTTTATTTAACAAAACAAACTCCTAGGAAAACAAAACGACTAAAAACGATGGGTTGCCTCCCATGTAGCGCTTGATTTATTGTCGCAGCACGACATAGTTACCTCAATTACTTAGACTTCGTCGAGATAGATGGTGGCCATGTATTTTATCGAGTCAAGAGGACCGATATATGGCTTCACACGTTGGCCAATCACCTTGAAGACACCACCATTTTTGTATTCTAACTCTACTACTCCAGACGAGTAGACTTGGCTAATTCTGAACGGACCAGACCATTTAGAATTCAACTTACCTAGAAATAGCTTCAGTCTGGAGTTGAAAAAAAGTACCCTATCACCCTTCTGAAAGTTTCTTTGGATAATCCGCCGATCATGGTACTTTTTCATCCGTTCCTTGTAGAGGTCTGCCCTTTCGTACGCATGTAGATGGAATTCATCCATCTCATTCAGCTGTTCCAATCTCAGATTAATAGCATCATCCCAATTCAGGTTAAGCCTCTTCAACGCCCACAATGCTTTATGTTCGATCTCAATCCGCAAGTGACAAGCCTTCCCATAAACTAGTTTGTACGAGGACATGCCAACTGGTGTCTTGAATGCAGTCCTATAAGCCCATAAGGCATCATCCAACCTTCGGTACCAATCCTTCCTACTAGCATTTACAGTCTTAGCAAGGATCAGCTTGATCTCTCGATTAGAAACCTCTACCTGCCTACTAATTTGTGGGTGGTAAGGTGTAGCTACCTTATGTTGCTTGACCCCATATTTCACCAATACGGCTCTGAATAGCTTGTTACAAAAGTGTGATCCTCCATTGCTTATGATGGTACGTGGTACCCCAAAATGAGAGAAGATATTTCTCTTTAAGAATGCTACAACACGCTTACCTTCATTATCAGCCAGTGCTACTGCTTTGACCAATTTGGATACATAATCCATAGCAACTAGGATATATTTCATCCCAAACGAACTCACAAATGGGTCCATGAAATCAATACCCAATACATCAAATAGCTCTACTTCAAGAATTTTAGACATGTGCATCTCATGGTGCTTCGAGATAGAGCCTTGCCTTCGACACTGATCACATCTTCTCACAAAATCATAAGCATCCTTGAATAATGAAGGCAAATAATAGCCACATTGCAATACCTTCCTAGTTGTCCGATCACCTGCATGGTGACCCCCATTTTGGGAAGCATGACTTTCTTCCAAGATGCTAGGCACCTCCACATCAGAGATGCATCGCCTAATAACACCATCAGCACATCATCGAAAAATATATGGTTCATCCCAGCAGTAGTGTTTCACATCATGCATGAACTTTCTCTATTGATGAAAGGAGAGATTCTCAGGAATCACTTTACTTACCACGTAGTTCGCAAAGTCTGCATACCACGGTAAGTTTTCCACCATAGCGTCTTGGATCTCTTCGTCGGGAAATGCATCATCAATCTCAAGGTCGGGTTGCTCTATGTGCGCACTCTCAAGTCTAGATAGATGATCAGCTACTTGGTTTTCGCAACCTTTTCTATCCTTTACCTCGAAATCAAATTCTTGAAGCAATAACACCCACCGAATTAGCCTTGGCTTAGCATCCTTCTTTGTCATTAAATATCTCAGAGCCGCATGATATGTATGAACTACCACTTTGGTTCCCAACAAGTAAGGACGGAACTTTTCAAAAGCATAAACAACTGCTAGAAGCTCTTGTTCCGTGACGGTATAGTTCTTCTGGGCTCCATTCAAGGCCTTGCTCGCATAGGATATTGGATGAAATAGCCTTTCTCTTTTATGACCAAGTACAGGACCCAAAGCTACCCCACTTGCATCACACATCACTTCAAACGGTAGAGACCAATCGGGTGCTACAATAATAGGAGCTTCAATTAGCTTCCCTTTGAGGCATTCACATGCCTTCAAGCAATATTCACTGAAGTCGAACTTTGCATCCTTCTCCAAGACTTAGCATAATGGACTAGCAATCTTGGAGAAGTCTTTGATAAACCTTCGATAAAAACCTGCATGACCGAGGAAACTACGAACTCTCTTTACAGAAATTGGAAGTGGTAGTTTCTCGATAACTTCAATTTTGGCTCGATCAACCTCAATTCCTCTTTCGGATACTTTGTGCCCAAGAACAATGCCTTCCTTAACCATAAAATAACACTTCTCCCAGTTTAGCACCAAGTTGAACTCAACACATCTCTGTAACGCCATACTCAGATTCGCCAAGCACTATTCAAACGATTCACCCACAACTAAAAAATCATCCATGAACACCTCCCAGGTATCTTCAACCATATCAGAAAAAATGGACATCATACAATGCTGAAAAGTGGCAGGGGCGTTACATAACCCAAATGGCATAAGTTTGAAGGCAAACGTACCATATGGGCATGTAAAAGTGGTCTTCTCTTGATCCTCAGGAGCAATACAAATCTGATTATAACCGGAATAACTATCTAAGAAACAAAACTATCCCTTCCCTGCCAATCGATCAAGCATTTAGTCCATGAATGGCATTGGGAAGTGATCCTTAAGCGTCCACGAATTCAGCTTCCGGTAGTCCATACACACTCTCCAACTTGTGACAGGTCTGAGTGGAATCAACTCATTCTTTTCATTCGCAACTACCGTCATGCCCCCTTTCTTGGGCACACACTGTACTGGACTTACCCGCTTACTGTCAGAGATTGGATTTACTACCCCAACATCTAACCACTTAATAATTTCTTTCTTCACCACCTCCTGCATGGGTGGATTCAAACGTCGTTTATGCTCAATGGTTGGCACACAATTTTCCTTGAGCTGAATCTTGTGCATACATATCCTAGGAGGGATACCAATAATAGAAGCAATATTCCAACCGATGGCTCTCTTGTATCTCCTCAGAATAGAAATAAGAGCTGCAACCTGTTGCTCACCTAAATCAGCCGCAACAATAACCGGAAGTGTATCACCACTTCCCAAAAATGCATATTTCAGGTGACTGGGCAGCTCCTTCAATTCTAGCACTGGTGGTTCTTCAATGGATGGCTTTGCTGGTGGTGAAGGGCGATTTTTACGATCCAGATCCAACTTCTTAGGAGCATGAGAATAGGAGACAATTCCTGTAAGAGCACAAATAGTTTCTTCATAATCTTCAACATCCTCATGCTCAAAATTCATAAGCACAACATCCAACGGATCAACAATAAGTTGCGTCTCTACAGATAATTCTTTCTCATCATCATAATAAACATCATCTACAGAGAACACATTCATATCTTTGGGCTACTTCATTTATTTGCATACATCAAAACAAACCACTTCGCCAGTCATCCGAAATAAAAGCTCATTAGCTCTTAGATCAATAAGCACACTTCCTGTTGCAAGGAAAGGACGCCCCAAGATTATGGGAACTTCAGAATCCACCTCGCAATCCAAAATAACAAAGTCTGCAGGAAAGATGAAGGTGGAAACCTTCACCAATACATCATATACGATACCAACAGGTCATTTTACCGACCTATCTGCCATCACGAGCCGCATATTGGTTGGTGTACGATCACCCAACCCCAACATTCTATAAATAAATAGTGGCATCAAATTAATGCTAGCTCCCAAATAGCACAATGCCTTAGCAAAATCCAAAGATCCAACCGTGCAAGGAATAGTGAAAGCACCAGGATCTGCCTTCTTCTTAACTAGCAATCTTGTAGCGATTGCACTGTAATGATGAACATTATCTACCAGCTCATAGCTTGCTGCCCGCTTCTTTGTCAAAATGTCCTTCATGAATTTAGCGTATCCAGGCATCTGCTATAGCGCCTCCACCAAAGGAACATTAATAGTCAGTTGCTTCAACATAGTCATGAATTTACTGAACCTGGTGTCATCGGTTTTCTTCTTCAGTCTCTGAGGAAAAGGTGGTGGTGGCAGGGGAATAGTTTTCTCTGCCACTTCCTTTTTATCTTGCTTCTGATTGTTGATCTTTTCAGGCTGCAGACGTCTAAGGGTAACGTCAGGAACACTATCTTTAGCTTCTACATCAACATCACATTCTGCATCAATAATATTATCTTCTATATCATCAACCACCTGCTTGCCTTTGGATGGATTTTCCAATGCTTTACCACTCCTGGTAGTAATAGCCATACATGATCCATCATTCCTTGGGTTTTGTACAGTGTCTCTAGGTAAGGTTCCAGCCTTTCTTTGATTGAATGTCGCTAATAGTTGACTCAATAGTTACTCCAGCTATTTTATCGCGGTAGAATACGAATCAACCAATTGATTTATTGATGACAAATCATTCTTTACCTCAGTAACGCCCATATTGGTTGCCTCCACCCCTTTCAACAGCTTAGCCATCATATCATCCATGGACATCTTTCCAGAGCCAGATGCCACAGCCTCACGGTTTCCAGGAGGAACATACAAACGACTCATGTCAGTCTTATTCTTCCAACCACCTTGATTGTGGTCCTTGTATCCAGATTTATCATAATAGATCCGACCTTGGTTTCCTTGGGCATTGCTTCGGAAACCCTTCTGATTATTCAAATAATTTTCTTCCTCCTCAGAATCCGATTCATCTCTTCCCTGTGACACCACAGCCTTGACTTTTTCGGTCTTCCCTGATAATAAATGCTTGGAAAGAAGATCTATCTTCCTTTTCATATGAGCCATATCCTGGTCACGTTCCTCTTGTCTTCGTCTCTGCTCTGCAGTCATGCCAATAGATACAGTAGAGCTCGCTACCTCAGAATCCCTGGTATGCCAAGCTCTACTCTGCTTAGTCATACGATCCAGCATATCACTCGCCTCAATAAAATTAAGGTCCATGAATGACCCTCCTGCAGCATTATCAACCACTGGCTTTGTCACCTAGTTCAAAGCCCTATATAATATTTCCATCAAGTGGATATTCGTCATCTGATGGTTTGGGAACCGCATAAGCTTCTTCTTGAACCTCTCCCATGTTTCGTGGAGAGCTTCAGTTGGAAGCTATCGGAAATTGCTGACCTCATCTCTTAACTGTGCTCTCTTGGATGGCGGAAAGAATCTTTCTAGGAAAGCGTCTTTCAGTTGCTTCCAATTAGTAATAGAATCAGGAGTTATATCGTTCAGCCATAGAGTTGCCTCCCCAGACAGAGACAATGGAAATAAGCGCAGCCGAATTGCATTCTGCCCAACTCCTGGATTGTCAAACGACTTGCATGTTGAAATAAAGTTGATCAGATGCATATTCGGATCATCTCCTGCGAGTCCACCAAATAAACCTTTGAGCTGCAATAACTGAATCATGGTGCTAGTGATATTAAACTTAGCTCCGGGTGCCAAGGGCGGAGGAATAATAGCCCCTGTGGCACCAGCTCCATCCAGATCATCATCATCATCATCAAAAGGACCCTGCACAGCTCGGCGTTCAGGTCTCATTCTAGGTTGACGATCTCTCCTATTCACAGGCGCTGCCACCTCATCTACACGTCGTCGATTAAGTAACTCATCATCACCCAGGTCCTCATCATCAGGATTTGTTGCCCGACCTAGGTTATTCATATTCTGTTGATGTACTTGAGCAGCTGCCAGTGCAGCTAATCTAGCCTGCTCCTGTTGAGCCACCCTTCTGTCAATGTCACGCTGTGCATCCATTCTGCCAATAAGTTGAAGTTCAGGATTTATGGGTAATAATGGCTGGCCAGAACTACGAGTATTTGGCATGCACTCAACAGAACCTAAATAAAACAAAAACAACAACTGAAAGTAAAATTCGAGAATCTTTGACCAAAGGGTCTAGTAACTATCACAAACATAGTTGACAACCGTATTCCCCGGCAACGGCGCTAAAATTTGATAACGCCCAAAATACAACTCTCGTAAGAGTGTAAGCGGTCGCTGTCAAATATAGAACCCAACTGGGTTGGGTGTCGAATCCCACAGGGAACACTTGGTCACTAACTGTTGCAATTATTAGTAGACTGTTGATCGAAAATTCCACGGAAAAGGGGGGATTTGATTGTGGCGTGAATTAATGCTATCAAAGTAACAACAGAATGCTTTGTTTAGTAAGATTTAATCACAGAGAAAAATAAGTTAGGGTTATGTCCACCTTATGAGTTCTACGTATCTATTAACTATGAGTAATGCAGAATTCTGACATGTATGCACTTATAGAGATTCGTATTGTAATGGTAAATCCTAGTGTTTCTCAACCATCAAGGATTATTTCACTTTAACTCTCTCGAGCTTAAAGCGTATAACTAATGGTACGAACTCTCCAAGAGATTAATTCGGTTAAGGCATTAATGTGTGAATAGGGGTTGGTAGACCTATTTCCTTGTCACACTCTCTCTTCCAAACATGTAACTTTTCTCTCGAACAAGTTAATGCTATAATGGCGTATTCTATATGTTTGCAACCATAAGAATTTTATTAAAACGAAGAGAGTAATGATATAAGTAGCATACGCATCAAGAATTCACAAACTCATAGTAATAGATAGTATATCAAAAGGCTTCCATAACCCTAACAGAGAAGTTTAGCTACACATGATTGTAAAGGAAAACAACGAAGACATCATCATCATCATACCAAAAATAGAACAATCTTCGCGAGAGGATGCTTTTAACTTCAAAGAGGGATGACGTTTTTCCTCGTAGCCGACTCCCCCAAATATGTAGCGTGTTTCTCTGTGTTCAAGTTACAGAAATTGTAACGTGAATAAAAATACTAAAAGTGTCGACCGAATTCTCAAAGCAATGCTGAAAAATTCAGCAAATAAGGTTTTTATAACATCCTTGTCCTAGTCCTACTAGGTTACTGCTGCACCCCTAAGTATTAAGAAATACTGATTTTGCCCGGGACAGATTCTCCTTGCATCACATTCAGTCCACAAGCTTCCAAAAGCTGCCTTCCTTTTTACATGAAGTTTTCCTTTGCTGTCCAAAGGTCCACAAAGTGCTGAAATCTTCATCATTAATACCTGAAAACATGCTAATCACGTAGGTTAGCTCACTTACAGGAAAATGGACTAAAAGTGCAGGAATTATATATTTTTTCCTTAAAACTTAGCTAAAATATGGGTAAATTATGGTGTTTTAGGCGTGTAAATACACCCAACATCAATTTAGCAAATAGAAAGACGAGTTTGAAATTCACGATGTTAAGTGATCGAATCATAGTTTGAATCTTGGATGATTGAGAAAATAAAAAGAAAAGTTTAAAATTCTAGATCATGTGAACTCAGGGTATGGTAATACTCTCAAAGATTGTAACATAGTAAGTGTTTAAGTTACTATATGATGACTATTGGGGCTAAATAAAGTTAACAGTTTTATCCCTAAAGAAAGTACTAGCAACAAGTTTTACATTTTAAGATAGTCATTTTAGTTGAGATTATTATTTATGTGTAACGTTGTATCTCGGACTCTAGAGTAGAGTGGTTACAGTTTAGTTTAGATTTTATTAAAAGGGGTCCACCGACTTAGAATGATTGCTTAAAGCTAAGAGAGATATGATAGAACAAGAAACAAAGTCAAGCTCTCAGATTCTAGTAGTGATGTTAGTATGTTATTGAATAACACTAGGGAGGACGATACTTGACCCATTCTTATCTCAGAGTAAATTTTTGTACTTCAGTCATTATTACATATAATCATGCCTTGCACGTAAGATCCATAATCATAGTTTGATATGGATCAAGATTCAAAAGATAGAAGTCTACCTAAGGAAGTGAAAACCGCAATAATAAAAGAAATAAAGATAGATAAATTGACATAACAAACTACAAGGAAACAAGAACCAATGAGTGTATCAAACTCGAAGACCCCTAAATCTCATAGAATCAAACACAAATTTCTAATGTAGATTTCAAGTGAATCAAGTTCCCAAACAACCCACGTTTCTAAACAAGTTGTCAACATAAACTAATCTAAGCTTGCAATTCAATCATAAGAGCATTCATTCAAATATCATCAAAATTTGTAAATAAAATGACTAAGGCATCTATTTATAGTATTTGTCTATTCCTAAAATAGCCTATAATAAAAATTACCCAAAAGTGGTAATTTTGGAAATAACCCACATAGGATAATCAAATCATACTCCACACGCGTCCTTATGTGCTTAGGAGCCTAAAAGGGGTCCACCAAATGAAATCTTATGCTCTTGGCTTGATCATTGACTGGACCTCTTCATATTGGTCATGAAAGATATAGTTTGACGCTTTAAGGCCTATCTAGATTGTATCATCCTCTCCTTCGTAAAAAGGATTCATCCTCAAATCCAAACCATGCAAAATCAAAGGAAGGACAAACAAACACAAGTTCCTCAAGGCATGAGGGTTAGGATTAGTAAAATCAATCATACCATCATGCCAAGGTTGTACAAACATCACATATAACTAAACATCCTTTAAGATAATAGAGGACAAGTTCACATTCAAAGTACAAAGGAGTTTGCTAAAAAAAACATCAAGAAATTTCCTTAAGTTAGTCCCATTAACAACTTTATAATGTAAAGCATCACACATTGGAAAAACTAATGGTAGAATTAAGGAGTCTTCATGAAGTAGATTACCTTTCTAATGACTATAAACCATGTTTACACACTAGACATACTTAGCACCAACATGGTTATCCTCAAAAGTGAAGAAAATAGAGCGATAAGGGTTATGTTTACTTAAGGTGTTACCAAGGACAAGAATATATGATGGTAAGAACAAACTTCTTAAGTACCGCACACCCCTTTTACTCAAACATCCTTCCAAGAAAGAATCAAATTGTCTATCCACATAAGTGTGACAAGAAATAAAGAACAAAAGTTTTTTATCGAGTTCAAACCATACACTCTTCTTGGAACAACAAATAAAATTGTCATCTACTATAGGGAGGCCATACAGTTTATGCACATTCAATTCATTCAAAAAGACATCAATACTATCTAGGTAGGACTTTAAATCAAATGTCTTTATAGCATTGTCTACTCTAGGGTAAAGGTCATCATGATTCCAAGGAAAGATAGTAATTGGAGGGGGTAGGTACAGACCATTGTATCAAAGACTTGAGCTTTACCTCTTACCTTCTAAACTTGCAGTATGGGAACTTATCCTCTTATGCATCTACTTGGATGTTGGCACAAGGCTAGTGCCGAATGTAGTGAATAACAAGTGTTTGGTTTTGGCACCAAGCTTTCCCTTTTGATCTCAAATCTTCCCATCTTCACTAATCATATCCTTCCTCATCATAAGGTTAAAATTCAAGACCTCTCCTTCTTAGGGCCAAACATCTTCATTTGGAGCTTTCATTATCAATCCACAAGGTATAAAGAAGTTTCCTTCTTTCTCCACTAATTCCTCATCACCTCCAATGTTATCATCCTTTTAAGGGATTCCCTCACCACTATTATTTTGGGTTAATTTATCCCCGACTAAGTAAGGATTACCCTTCACTAATATAATGTTCCTTCTGTAGGGGCATTCACTAGCTTTATTACCACAACCATGACATTAAAAGCAAGTAATACCTTTAGAATTAGGATTAGAGGATGATTTACCTTTGTTTCTTGGTTGATACCTTTAGATTGCCTTATTAACGAGCTTCTTATCTAAAGATTTATTGAAATACTTATGCTTATTCCATCTGGAGAAAGTAGAATAATTGTAACCTTTATTGAAGGACTTCTTGGAATTATTGTTCCTTTCAACCTTAATAGCCTCTTCAACAAGATTTTTAATTTGGTCAAACTTGTGGACAACTAGTTGAGTAGCAACTTCATAATCTAAACCACCTATGAACTGATCTATACAATGATTTGGGATTTTGAAAATCTCAAGAAAAAGGATCAAGTTTTGAACTCCTCATAATAGCCTTCCACAACTCTATCTCCTTGACTGAAATTGTAGATCATTGTTAGTCATTCTTTGCTTGAACCTTTCCATAACATACCTCACCCTCATAAGTGAATTTAATTCATCCTAATCTATAAGGTTGGGATTACCATTTCTTTCCCTTTGCAATCTTATTGTTTCCCACTAAGTAGAAGTTTACCATTCTAGATGAGCAATTATGTGGGCAGTTTTCTAATGTCGAGTTAACTTATTGAGTTGGAAGATCCTATTACAGCGTAGTTCCCAATCAAGGTATATATAGGGAACACTAGTTTCTTTAAAGGTAGTAAGAGTGAATTTTATTGATTTAAGACCCATGTCTCAACCCATATTACCTCCTTGATCCGATTGATGATCTTCTCAAACTTGAGAATGGTGTCCCAAGTTTCCTCTTCCATGTTGAATCGGACCAAACATCCCCCTCAGCCTCTATGTATTCCTTATTTTCTCCTCTTCTATTTTTTAAAAATTGGGCAAAGAGAGCTACATCATCTAAGTCATTATTTCCTCCATAAGGTCCCTCACCTTCCACATCATTAATTTAGATTGGTTGGTTGTGATTAGCCGGGACTCAAGGAGGTGGGTTTTGGTTAAATGGGGATCTTAGTATTTCTTGATGTATTTGTATTTTGGTTTATTTGTTTTGTGAAGATTCATGGTGGATTTGGTTGAATTAGGGTTGTAGTTGATGAATGGGGTTTCAATTGTTTGGATAAGTAGTGGTTTTGATGATGGGTTCATGTATTTTTCAAGGTGGATTGAACATTTGGTGAAGTATTTCTATAGTTATAGTAGTGGAGATGTTGAGATCATGTCCACTAGGTGAGGCATGGTAGTTTTGAAGTTTTGACTGGGTGGAGTCTAGATGAACTTCCACGGTATCCATTCTTCTCGAAAGAGACCCTTCTAACCCTTCCAATCACTCTTCAAAAGATCTCAACCGGCTATCCATTATATTGACAAGCATTTCTATGAGAGAACTAGAACAACTAGGAATCTCACCTTCATCCAACATTGTACCTATCAAAAGAAATACTTGACAAGAACCAAGACAACAAATAAGTTAAAGGTTAGAAAAATCAACCTCACAAGCTCTCAAAGTTCACACCTTTGATTGTCACTCAATTGGCGTCGCAAGTGTTGAAAGCTTGTTTGTACTCCAATGATATGACTTGGTACCAATTGAGGCTTGAATTTGGAATGGATTCTTTTTTTAAGGACTCAAATAAAAAAATTGCGTTCAGACGTGAATCAAAAGCTAGAACGAATAAAAAATGATAAAAAGCACGGAAAGAAAGATGACAACGAATGAAATAGATTCAAAACTAATTCTCACCTAAGTAGATTGATTACTAGTAACTAATTAGTGTTAGAATCAAGAAAATAAACCAAATAATCAAAGTAAATAAACTAAAGAACCTAAACTTGAGATTCAGGTATAGGGATGGTTGAGTGACGTGGCCTCCTCACGTTTTGACGTTGAAGGTTGGTTGGGCTTTTGATATTATTTTTACCAATTTTAAATAAATTAATTCCTCAACTTGGAGGAGTGATAGTTGTCTTTTGGATGGAAAAAATACAAGAATTTGGACCTTTCAATTGTTCTTTCAAGCTCAAGAGAGTTTGAATTCGCTTGTGGTCCCCTTCTTGTACTTTCTTTTGTCCTTTCCTTAAGAATATTCCCTTTTGATGATTTTTGAATTCTTTCTTTATTTTGAAGACTTTGAATATCCTTGGAATATTCTTTGACACAAACAAGTAACACACCTTCTCTCACCAAATGTTTGGATCACACAACCACCTTTTAAATGTTCTTTTACAAAAACATATGAAGAATATCAAAAACACCAAGAACATCCAAAAATTGAACCAAGCCAAATGACCTCAGATTTGAATGCAATTTCAAGATTTCAAGCTCGCATTGAATACCCTAATACAACCACCACGTTTTTCACCCCAAAATCTCAGCAAGACCCTTCAAAAATTTGAAATCCACCTTGAAGTTTCTTAAACTTCAAGCTCAACAATGGTAGAAACACAAATCAACCCAGAATATACTCAGATTCAAGATATAGACTCTTTTAGTGTTAGAGAACAAGAATCTAACACTATAAACTCACAAAAGACACAAAATATCCAAGATCTAAACTCTCGGCCTAGGGGTAAAATGTAAACAAAATGTTTTTGTGATTTTCAGTTTTTTTATTTTTTTTATTTTCCAGATTTAAAAACCAAAGACTAATTGTGAAAATGATTCTAAACTAGAATCTTGGTACCTAATAATATGGATCTAGATTTGAATGATAGAAGTCTACCTAACTAAGATAAAACCGCAACAATACAAGAAATAAAAATAGATACATTGACATAAAAAACTACAAGGAAATAAGAACCAATGAGTGTATCTAACTCAAAGACACCTAAATATCATAGAATCAAACACAAATTTCATATGTAGACCTCAAGTGAATCAAGTTCCCAAGCAACCCACATTTCGAAACAAGTTGTCAACACAAGATAATCCAAGCTAGCAATTCACTCATAAGAGCATTCATTAAAATATCATCAAAAGTTTAAAATAAAATGACTATGGCATCTATTTATAGAGTTTCTCGATTCCTACAATAGCCTATAACAAATATAGCCTAAAATGTCTATTTTTGAAATAACTCACATGGGTTGTTCAAAGAATACTCCATACGCGACCTTATGGGATTAGGAGGTTAAAAGGGTCCACCAAATACACTATTGAGCTCTTGACTTGATCGTGGATTGGACCTCTTCATATTGGCTACAGAAGTTGTAGTCTAAAGATTTAATGTTGATCCTAATTGTATCATAGTTCGTGTTGATTCACTTATGTAGAATCATTTGCTCTCACCATTCCTAGTATAAGGAGTACCAGTTCACTCAGCAGTACAAATCATATTCCAAGAATTTATGAACTACAAACTCAGGTCATGCAGCTCATGACTCATTAACTCATACATTATAGTATTCTCAGTTCCCATAACTTATTATACACTCTTAATGATTATAAAAACATCATATTAGGTCATGTGCATCCTTATTTTTTATCTCTTTTATGAATTCATGTTTTTGACACTCTATTCCTCAAGCCTCAGTTAAATATCAAAGTTATACATAGTGTTCTTTTATTCTTTGAGTCCTCATGCTCTAACCACTCAATGACCTCTCCATATCAAATAATAATGGTGATGAAAAATTATTTAGATGGGAGAGAGTAAATGTTTCTTGTTGGGGAAGATTGGTGTATGCTTGTTTTATCTAAGGTTATAGGTTTAAAGGAAGATTGAGGAAAAACTTTTGGTATATGTCATAGTTAGTTGAAAATTACTATGGAGGGTTGGTTTCCTAGAATTTCATATATAGTTATAATGATAGGTTTGAAATGTCATGTTGGTATATAAGTAGATAAATGCATTGTGCACTAGTGAATTCCCATTAAGAGGGTAAAGTTAGTTGTTTAAGAGCTAAGGAGAATTATTAATAGGATGAGCTCTATGGAAAGTATGGCATATTGAATTAATGGTTAAGACTAGTATTACAGTGATATGTGTTGCACATTGTAATTTCGACTAGACTTGAACATAGTGAGAGAATTCAGTTCAGCTCAGACTTTAGTAGATAGAATTATCAATGCCCATGTGAAGATTATAAGTTGCTTCAAGTGAAGTGTAGTATTTAAGAGGAAACATATAGTTGAGGGAGTATTTGAGAACTTTATCTAAGCTTTAAAGTAGAAGTTGCATTGCCTAGGGACTAGTAATTCTATCCAAGCTTACGTTTTATAAGCCTATGTTATATGTTGCGGATTTACAACCATATTTAGAGTCCTTATTCAAATATCTCATTCAGATCACGCCCAATAATTCTTTGATACCAAATGTTATTAGAACTTTAGAGAAAGAGTGTTGAAGAAATCCTTTAGTTAAGTATAATCTTCTTGTAAAATTCAACCCGTATAGCCAACAATTCAGTTTAGCAGTCAAACAAATCAGTTCCTATGGTTTTTCTTCTTTTCATTTCGTCTTACTACCCAATGTTTCATAAATATATCTATTTCATGGGGTAATATGTTTGGATACATTTAAGTGGCGAATTCAGTTCAGTACATGCATCATGTTACAAATTTAGCTATTTAGTCATGACTGAGTTCATAAGTTTCAGTGCATGATCTCAATTTTCCAAGTATTTCAGCTCAGACATTGTGATACCTCTTGTACAACCTTTGTCTCGTTATCTAATGATTAGTTATTAAATAATGTACTTGGTGATGCCACAAAGCCCTTTTTTTATTTCTATATGTGTTTTGTCGAGGGACAGTCCCTAATCAGAAATTACATACCTTATCCTATACTTAGTAACTCTTGGAATTTTATTGTATCATTTATCACTTTGAAATTATACATGTATTATTGTATCATGAGCATTTTAAGTGAGTTCTAAACTCTCATCATAAATCAGCTCTTTATCGTCAATTAAGTCTAGTCAACTAAGAAATCAGTTTCATGATACAAAAAAAATAATGTTTTAGCTCATCTAAATCCTTCGTTACTATACATGTCATGTGTAAATTATTCCATACTTCTAAGACTTTAATAAGTTCCTATCCATCATTCGAGGATGAATGATTCCAAGGGGACATAATGTTACTCCCTGTATTTATGGTCAAGAATTTGAATCATCGTTCCTACATGTGTAAAATCTGATCAAATTATTTGGATATTAATATATGTGTCATGATCATTTACCTAGTGTGTTAAGTATTATTGAGGTGAAAAATGTTCATAGAAAGCACTTAGAGCAAAGTCGAGGTAAGAAGACTTGTATCGATTGAGTTTTAGTATATGATCCTATAAGGGTTAAATTTAGATGGGTTTAACTCTTTGAATATAATTATCCAGCTTTCCTATTATATATCAAATGAAAGATATTTGAGTATTCTTTCAAACTCATCTAATTTCACATTAATCCGATATCGGAATGGAAAGTTATGCATAATTTACCTCACCGTGTGCATCTATTAACATGGTGACAACTTGAGGTGATAAGCCTTAAAATAAGTGACGAGATCATCATTAGACATTACCAAAAACACCCTTCATCTCTTAAGGAAAGGTGATGAGTAGGTTGAAAAGCTGTCAACTAGTTGACAGCTATCAACTAAGTCTTGAACCTTAACAAAATCATTAATTAAAGGTGACGACTAGGTTAACAAGTCGTCAACTAGTTGACAAGCTATCAACTAAACCATCAACAAAGAAAATTCCTACAATTTTTATCCAGTTTCCCTAGGGGTATTTTGTTATTTTCCTAACCTCAAACCCTGACCCCATGACTTAAATCGCACTATACATGATAGTTTCACATCATTAATAAATTTTCAATGTTTTTTCTCCTCTCGACTCATAAGTGAAATAAAATTAGGGTTTCTTCTCAAAATAAGAAATTCAATCATTCTTCCCAGGGAACTCAAGAATTCAAGTTCCAATTTCAAGTTTTCATCAAGAAATCAAGAAATTTTGGAATGTGGGGTTTTGAACAAGGCTAATCTTTAATCCTTGTGCCTGAAAGTATAATTTTCAATTTGAAGTTACTTGTTTTTAAATTTGGGTTCATCCCCAAATTCTCATGTATTAAAGAACAACATTACCTTGTGATTTAAAGGACTAAAGAGCATAAGAGTTTTACTTATTCAGGTTTTAAACTGTAAGTTTGATATTTTGTGTGGAATTTCATTCTTTTGATGAGAAATTATCATTCTCCTAAGTTTAATATGTCACCATTCTTAAATTCATCTATTATACCCATGTATTGACTGTCCAATCATTAAGGTCTCTAAATTATAACTTTATACTACAGTTTTAAGAGTTTGTTATTGTATTTTAGTAATCATTCAGTGCTGGCGAGTTATGAACACAAGATACCTACATGTTTACCTATATTTTCTAGTAATGAGTCAGTTAACTTATGATTTCAGTCTTAAACTTAGTTTATCATGATTTTATTGAAAACTATTAGTTGACATGACCTAAGTTTATCAACTTCAGTGCATAATCCAGTTAGTATTTCTGTGTCTTTTAGTTAGGCGTAGAATTTAGAACAAAGTGAGAAGTTTGGGCTGAGCTCATCCTACTTCCCCTAAAACTACGATCCACTATAGGTTAAGAGGAATCGCCAAAGAGTGTTCCCCCTAACCAATATGAGCTCAATTTAGTGATCACACTAGTTCAGGTTCTATTTTTATTGCATGGATAGAATAGCCCTCCTTAACATGGGTCAGACGTTGGACTCCATGATATCTGATATGGTTTATGTTGGTTAAATCATAGCTCCTACAATTTCATTCAGTATTTGTGTTATCTCAGTTCAGGTTTGCTTGACCAACTAATACTATTTTAGTAATTATTCAGTCAGTTTTATAAATTTTTCATGTTATTCAGATTATGTCAGTATATTCTATACTCTTGTATTCTCAATTTTACATGTTCATATTTTTCATACTCAGTATCCATACATGATCATCAGTTTAGTTTTATAGCATGTTCAAGTTTACATGAGATTTACATACAGTATTCATGTTTTATCTCTTCCCAGCTTATGTTCTACTTATTCTGCAAAAGTAATGATTTAAGAAACTAAGTATAGTGATTCACAAACATATAAGATTATGTTTGTTACTCATGTTTTCATATATTTCATATTTCAGTTGATTTTAGTCTCTTGGTGAGTCTACTTTCTGCAATACCCTACAAAAGTCTTAACGTATTTCAGCTCTCAATTGCATGATTAAGGGGTCCAACCCTTGAAAATTTCACTAAGTGTTGGGACTTTATCATTTCTAAGATCCCTAATCTTCGATGATTTTATTTTTGACCTTCCCAACATAGGAATGTTAATTATTAAATTGATTCATAATTTGGGTTGATCAAAGTGTGTTTTGGGTGAGTTTCGAAATTTTAAGACGAGCATAAGGGCGTGTTTGGATCACCAAAATAGTCGCAGCACTATGACAAGCTCATGTCAGTCCTTCTAGTGTACCTCTCTAAAGTGGGCGTCTCTCCCTTCAGTACACCGTTCCAAGCCCACATCGCCCCCTCCAGTTCGGTGCTCCACTGCCTATATCGCCCCCTTTTCTTTTTATCCAGCTTTTATTCCTCGACATTAAAGGTCATTTGGGTCATTTACCATTCAACCAACTCATCCATAACACATAATTTAGGTTCCCAGAGAGCATTATTTGTTCTTTTAATCACAAATCCTCTCAAAAGAAGCATCCCTACTTTCAAGAACAAACCCTAACCCTTACTAAATCCATCAAGGAATTCAAGCTTGAAATATCAAGAAATTCTCATGAATCTTCACGATTTGATCTAGTGATGTATGTATAATGTTCATCTACGGGTTCCTTTTACACATGGAATCCAACAACCTTTTTTGGTGATTTAAATTACGAGTTTTAAATGTTCAAGTTAAATAAATTCCATGAGTCTCTTGTGAATTCAATTACAACTTATGGTTATAGGAATTATCCTGTAGAATGAACTATACCCTTTTTGAGTATTGGAATTTCCCTTTTATGTTCAATTGGTTTCAGGATGAATCTTTAATTTACATTTTAGCCATAAAATCTAATTGATTCCTCATGTTTAAGATATACTCATGTTTAAGTGTATGATTTTCACATGTTTTGATGAGATTCCATGTTTGGGTCTTTGAACCATCATCATGTATTATTGTATTTTAAGTATTATATCGCATATTCATGTTCATTCAGTGCTTGTGGGTTATGTACACCTAATACCTATGTGTTTTACATGAATTCATCTTTCAAGTACCCATATAGTTAATCCATGACTCTTATTAGTATACTTACATATTTATGATCATAATGAGCACTATAAGTTGTGTAGTAATGTTCAGTCTAGTTCAGTCCATTTATGTACCAGTGTTAGTTTAGTTAGGAGTAGGATTTAGCACCGAGTAAACTCAAGGATGAGGTCTCACCTAATAGTAGAAGGTGTGACCTTTAGTAGCGATTCCCATGTTACACAACTACGTAACCAATGTAGGTTAGAGATGTATACCTACTAGTTGAGGGCTGACTATGTTTCTTCTTGGAAATTGAGGGTGACCCGTATCTCTTTAGAGAACCTGCAAGTTGAGTGTGACTCATTAGTCATTTGGGACACCAGTTTAGTAGATCAACGCAGCTAGTGTTAGTACTCGTGGAACAGTACTGACACCCCTCAAACTGGGGTTACAGGTTGGACCCCAATTAGCTCAGATTGGGGCATGTCAGTTAAATGATATCTCCCATAGTCTTAGTACAGTATTCAATACAGTTTCTATTCAGGTTTTCTTAATCAAAGAATACAAATTCTAAGTTATTCAGTTATCATATTTCAGTCTTTAAGCTTACAAATTATTTTAGATATATGTTTATACTTGGCCTTGTATTGTTAGATGTAAATATTTTCATGCATACATGTTCAGTTGTCTCGTGTTATTCATTTAGTCCTTATTTTATATTTAAAGTACTATGTAATCAGCCTGACCTTATCTCATAACTAAATAAGCACGTCTCTCACGTCGAGTTCAAGCTAATTTCACTATATTATCTCATTTAGTAGTAGCTTAAAACAACAAAAGATTTGCTGCCCCAGCCAATCCAGTTGGAAATGTAGATGTAATAAGGATTTGGGATTTCATGAGGATAAATCTCCCTATATTTTTGGTATCCATGTTTAAAAATGACCCATATGAGTTTCTTGATATGATTCAGAAGGTGACTAATATTATAGGTGTAACTTTGAGTGGGAGTGTAGAGATGGTTGCATATCAGTTGCAGTATGTTGTTCGCACCTGGTTTAGATAGTGAAAGGATGATAGGGATGTTGAGGTAGGGCCTATTGAGTAGGAGGAATTTTCCATGACTTTTCTATATAGAGTCTTCCCATTAGAGTTGGGGGAGGCTAAGATTGTGGAGTTCATTAATTTAAAGTAGGGTAGCCTAAGTGTAAAGGAGTACTTGCTGAAGTTTACTCAGTTGGCAAAGTATGCTCCTTTGATGGTGGCTGATAATAGGTCTGGAATGAGTAAGTTTTTTATCTAATAATATGGTCAAGGAGTGTAGGACATCCATGTTTATGAACGAGATGGACTTATTTAGACTTATGGTTCATGCTCAGCCGATTACAGAAGTGAAGTTTAAGGAAAAAGAGATAGAGAATAAGTGGGCCTAAATGGGTAGTTTTAACTTTTCACAACCAAGGTCATAGGGTGGTAACCACTCTTAGTTCTATAAGAAGTCTTCAGCTCCGCACCCATCTTTAGTTAGTGCGCCAGTGCATGTGTCCAGGCATGATAGTCAGGATAGAGCATACGACTCATATTCCCAGGGTAGTGTGAATAATGTTTGTACTGATCCATATTTTGGAAAGTGAGGTAGGTTTTATCAGGGTATATGTAGAGACGGTGGTGATGTGTTTTTTGGATATGGAAAGCCAGGCCACAGAGTCATAGATTGCCTAAAGGCCAATCAACAGGGTAAGTCTAATCGTCCTCAAGTTCCAGCTGGTCGGCTGACTCAGTATAGTGTCGCTTCCAATGCAACCAGTGGGCAGTGTCAGAGCAGGTTGTATGCCCTCCAGAATCGACAGGACCATGACAGTTCTCCTGATGGGGTTACGGGTATGTTATAAGTCTTTCATATCCATATTTATTCTTTCTTATATCCAGAGCTTTACTGTTCTTTGTAACTCCTTATATAGAAATCGATTTTGGTGTCAGTCCCAAATGTTTTACAGAACCCTTCTCAGTGTCTACTCTAGTAGGTAGCTCCATTATAGCCATACGGGTATACAGGAACAACCCAATTACAGTGTCCCAAAGAGTTACATCAGTGGATCTTGAAGAGTTAGAGATGACTACGTTTGATGTCTTTCTCAATGTGGATTGGCTCCACTCATGTTATGCCTCAGTTGATTGAAGAAATAGAGTCATTCAGTTTCAGTTTCCTAATAAACCAGTTGTTGAATAGAGGGGCAGAACAACAGTGCTTAGAGCTTAAATTGTTTCTTATCTTAAAGAAAAAAAAATGATTTCTAAGGGGTGTGTTATTATGTTATTCTTGTCAAAGACTCTAGTTTTAGACTCCAAGCCTCGACCAGTTTCAGTAGTAAGGGAATTTCTAGATTTGTTCCCTGAAGACCTTTTCGGAGTTCCTTCCTTAAGGGAAATGGACTTTTGAATAGATCTCCATCTAGATACTCAACCTATCTCTATTCCACCCTACAGAATGGATCCAACTAAACCTAAGGAGTTGAAAGAGAAATTAAAAGATCTCTCAGATAAGAGTTTTATCAGGCCCAGTTTTTTCCTACGGGGAAATCCAGTCTTGTTCGTGCATAAGAAATAAGCTTCTCTCAAAATGTGAATCGATTACCGTCAGATGAACAAAGTGACAATCAAGAATAAGTATCCACTCACCAGAATTGATGACCTATTTGACTAACTTCAGGGTGTCAGTTATTGCTCTAAGATAGACCTTAGATCCGTCTATCATCAGCTTAGAGTTAGAGAATGTGACATTCTGAAGATAGCCTTTAGAACTCGGTATGGTCACTTTGAATATCTAGTTCCATCTTTTGGACTAACAAATGCCCCTATAGATTTCATGGTCTTGACGAATAGAGTGTTAAAGCAATAATTGGATATGTATTTCATATTCTTCATTGATGATATTCTTGTTTATTCTCGTAGTGAGAATAATCATACAGACTCTCTAAGAATTATATTGCAGACTATTAGGGCTCATAAGTTGTTCACCAAATTCAGTAAGTGTAAATGTTGGCTAAAATCTATAGCTTTCCTTGTCCTTATTATTTACGCTGATGGCATTAGAGTGGACCCTCAAAAGACCAAAGTAATAAGGAACTGGCCTAAACCCATCACTCAATCAGATATCAGGAGTTCCTAGTGTTTGGCTGGCTATTACAGACAGTTTGATGAAGGGTTTTCTGCTATTCCAACCCCTATGCCTCGACTAACTCAGAAAAAACTCATGTTTTAGTGGTAAGATTTTTGAGAGAATAGTTTTTAGGAGTTGAAGATTTGACTCACTTCATCCCTCGGTATTGACTTTGCCTGATGGTTTTGATGGGTTTATAGTTTACTTTGATTATTTAAGAGTTGGTCTTGGTTGCGTATTGATGAAGAGAGGTAAGGTAATATCCTATGCCTCTAAAAAGCTTAAAACCCATGAAAATAATTATCCTACCCATGATCCTGAGTTGGCAACTGTTGTTTTTGCCTTGAAAATTTGGAGGTATTATCTTTATGGGGTTCATGTTGATGTGTTCACGGATCATAAAAAGTTTTCAGTATGTGTTCTTGCAGAAAGATTTAAATCTTCATTAGAGAAGGTGGCTTTAGTTGTTATAAGATTATGATATGAGTGTTTTGTATCATCCGAGAAAGGACAATGTAGTGGTAGATACCCTTAGTTGATTATCTATGAGTAGTGTTCCTCATGTTAAGAAGGATAAGAAAAGTTAGTCCAGGAGGTTCATCATCGTTGTATATATGGTGTTTGGTTAGTTAACTCAGCTGAAGGTATTGTATGGGTTCAGAATGGTTCAGAATCTTCTTTGGTTGCTGAAGTTAAGAAAAAGCAAGATAGGGATCCCATGTAACACCCTGAGTCTGTACCCGAATACTACACGGTGCTCATAATCCTAAGGGAGCATAAGCTAACCTATGACTGGTACATGCTGCAATAACTTAATAATAATACTGTAATTATGCGGAAAGTAGGCGAAAACTTTCCATAAGGTTCAAATTAGAAGTAAATACTAAATATTGAAAATTGAATACTGATACATCTGTCTGAAATACTCTAGTCTGAAAATCCTCTAATGTCTGAACAAGGAGTTGATGGGACAAGTACCCAACAAACTATGACTACTGAAATAAAATGAGTACTGAAATACTGAAATAATAATTCTATCCTCAAAATATGAGGACTCGCCACTAAGTCTGCTACTGATAAACCGAGTTGCTAAGTATGATTGGGAGCCCGTTAATCTACACTTATAATAAAAGACATCATAGCGTAAAAGAAAGGTATGCATCAGTACTTTGAATGTACTGGTATGCTAAGTGAGGTACGCTGAGATGCATGGGTTCATATTCATGAACAATACTGACTGAATTACATGAGTATAACTGAATGAGAAGACAAGCATGAATACGTAAACTATAACTGAGGTCATGATAACACTGGATACTGAATTTTGAATTTTTTATTTATTGATATCTGAGTTTACTGATACTGTATAACTGATAACTAAGTATTTGAGTCTAACAATCCTGATTCTGAAAAAATGGTCTGAGTTCTATACTAAGCCGAGTGACTGTACCTGACAGTCCTGAATCTATAGAACTCAACTGAATTTTGTACTGAGACTTAATCTAAAACTGAGACTATGGGAGGTAATTATCTAACCGACATGCCCCAAATAAGATAACTGAGTTGGGGTCTAATCTGTAACCCCAATTGGAAGGGTATCAGTACCGTGCCATGGGTAAAGACAACTGGTTGTGGGGTCAATCCTAGTCTAGCGGTATACCCTTGAGATCAGTCCTAACTAGCGGGTGAGCCCTAAGTATGCCAGTCCTATCTAATGTGTGACATCTCATAACCTATGCCGGCTACTTAGTTCTGGAACTTAGGCTTTGCTATTATGGACACAATCCTAGCTAACGGGTGAGCCCCCATCCCTAGCCTCGCTCGGTGCTGAATCCTACGCCCAAATGAAAGACACTAAACTGATTTATAAACTGTTCTAGACCTGACTAAACTATTAATGATCGTGTTGTTTGACTCGACTGGACTGAGTTCACTTAGTACTGAACTGATTAATAACAAAATTCAGGGAAATAACTGAGTCTACTTAGTTCTAGATTGAATACTACTGTGTTCTGAACTGAATACTGAACTGAGACTGACTACTGAGTACTACTAAAACTATTATGTAACTGCTATAGCTCTAGTAAAAAACAAGGTTTTCTTGGGGTATTAAATACCCAGGACTCGATAGCATTAAATGTAAAACAGAGCGTGAATTTAGTAGCATACAATACTTGCTCACTAAAGATGCATTCGACTAGACATTTTACCAAACACTTGATATACATGAGCATGTGCATGAGTGAGATCACATAAAGCATGATAGGCATACAATAGTCAAGTCATATTAGCATATTTACAAATACTTGGAGAGCATTATCCATGCACATGACAGTAACCATATATAGGCACCATAATTCAAATCCCCATTTATAATTTTAAGGGGTTTAGCATGGATTCACATGATTCTTGACATATATAAAATAAATCCACAAGGAACTTGTAACAAAACATGGATTAGAAACTCAATTAATGAATATAATCAAAACCAACATGAAATTCATGAAATTAATACACTTAAAGTTTTAAAAATAGATTCTTAAACTACAAGGGTGGAAGGGACGCTTGGATAAACACTTGACATACCTTAACAATTAAATTATAGAAGATTGATGGAGTGTTCTTGAGAATTGATCTGGAAAATAATGTTCTAGGGTTTTGTTCTTGAGAGGAATCTGTGAGAAAAAGAGTAATTTGCTTTGTGAGGGATGAATTTTGTGTTTTAGGGGCTGGGTTGAAGTGAGGAAAATGTCCCATTTATCTCTCTGGATGTGTTTTTTAATGAATGAAAAACTGGCCTGGAGATGTGCAGACAAACGCATTATGTCATTGGCATCAACGCGATGGCCAACACCCCATGTCGATTCAATGGAATTTGCAATAAGAGCTGGAGGAAAATATTCATCGATGCGATGGGTGACACGGCGTATCGAGATTGCGTCCATCCACTAGTTTTAGCTTTCAAATATGTTTCAAACAAAGTGTGAAAAATCAAAAACTTATCCGAGTACTCCCACTGACATTCCTGATAATGATTCAACCTAAAAATAATTACTTTAATGTCATGGGGGTAATGAAATAGAGTCGCCAACCTACGAAGGATAAAATAACACAAAGTCTAAATACAAAGCTAAAATTTTCTAAGTTTAGGACCCCTTAACAAACTTTAAAGGGCTGAGTTATGCTTAGGATTTTATGGGGTCTTACAATATCTCCCCCGTGGGAACATTCATCCTTAAATAAGAATGACTGAACTGACAATACTGATAGACTGAGCTTATACACTGACCATGCATATCTGATGTATGGAACACCTGATTGAATTTACTGATAGGCTGAGTTTTCATACTGAACATATATATCTGATGCATGAGTAGATGACTGAAATGATTTGTGAAAGCATGACTGAATATACAACGGTAATGGATACCAAGTTTATAATTGTAACTAAACATAGACTAAGCCAATCTACGGAAGTTTGTTACCTTAAGCTAAGAATATTGATAAACTTGAGGTCATTTACTAAACATAAATAAATGGGAAAATGAGAACATAACTGTGCTTGAAATGTGATACATGAAATGAATTGAGCCCTTGAATATATGGCTTATGGTTGTGATTGGACTTTTAAGGTCCATATATGAGTACCCACTCCTCAAAACTGTATTCATTATGTGAAGATAAGATGGAAGGTTTAGGTCATGAAATCGTGGGTAATTATAGTGCATCTCCTCCTTAGGACATTGTGTCCCCTAAAGAATGGTGACTTGGCTGAGATACTGGTGAAAAACTGAGATGATGCATAGGGCACCTATGAACTGAATCGTGACTACATATCAGGGATCTTAAAGTGAGGTATGACACCTGAACTGAGCTGAAATTTCAACCGCATGGTTGCTCGATCTTGGAATAGTTACATTCATAAGACTTTGGATAGTGAAACTAGATGGAAGGATGGGAAACCCAACCATACGAACATTGTCCAACTAACTGCTAAACGAAATAGCTGGTTTTGTGGACTAACTTATGCTGAAAATTATATTTGACGGGAGCCTTTCTTTGACAATATTTCTATAGATTTCTAGTGGCTTTAGTGAGAAAGGAGTCTTCTCATGGATGAATAAAATAGCTAAATAAGAAAACCACATCCTGGTTAAAATTTTGTACTATGAGTTGGGGCCTATGAAATATCATTTAAGATGAAGTGACTAAGCCTTATGCACTATAACTATAAATTTTCAAGCTTAGTTATGTCCCTTGAATAATATCTAAAGTATACTCTCCACCTTAGTACAACACATAACCTGGAACTACCTAAAATATTCACATGGGTGTTGAGCACAAGTGCATAAACTTACTAACTTATATGATTATCTGAATGGCTGATAGTTGAATACGTGGTCATGTAATATTAAACTAGACTTAGTCTGAACAACTGGATTAGAACTATAGAGTATCATGAATACGAGGTAAGGACTGTTTGGGTAACATAATATAATTAAGCATGAATTCATGAAAACTATATTATTTGAGAAGGCAAGACCAAGCGTATAACATGACTCTGAAATAGTCTATAAACTGAGGTATTAAATTACTGATAACTGAATAATTCATAACTATACGCTATGGCCAAGCAAATCGAAAAATGAACTGAGTTACTGATCTGATTATTTGACTAGGAATGTGACTGAGACTGTAACTAAGATGGTAATTGAGACTGTAACTGTAAGACCCCACAAAATTTTCTCATAGTCTGAGCCTTAGTGCATGTCAAGTAAAGCCTAAATCCATCCTTAAAAGATTGAGAAGTGGATTCCCAAGTGAGAGATATTTTAAACTGTGTAGAATTTCCCTAATATCGATCATTGAATAAGCATTCCGTTTATAGCAATTTTGACAAAATCCGGCATCGAACGAGGAAGTTATGGTCGTTTTACTGAAAGCAGTCGGAACCGCCCAGGTGCGATGGCTGGGTGATAGACCGTCAATATTGCAATGAAACGTCTCCCATCTTATCGTAACCAAGGTAGTGACTCCCTTTCTTGGGCCAAGTGTGATGTCCACGATGACTGACCATCAAGGCTGCGACGGACCGTCATTGGGACCGTCGCCGCTGAGGCAGTGTAACCTCATCCTGTCCAATATGTGACGGACAATCTGACGTACCATCAAGGCTGCGATTGACCGTCTCTAAAACCATCAAATCAAGGCAGTGTATTCTTTTCCTCGCCAATATGCGATGGAAGATCCGATGGACCGTCAGACTAGCAACGGACCATCACTTCGACCGTCGTAGTCCCCGATCGCTAATTTTAAGTCCATTCATAGCAAGACTTTTTGTCCTTCTTCCACTCTTTTAAGCCCCTATTTATATCCGATAAAGTCTCACAACTTCATTTCTCATCTTCAACATCAAAAACTAGGGTTTCTACAAAATCAAAGCCCTTCTTTCTTCTTCAAGAGAAATCAATGAATAAAGAATATCTCCAAAAACCATCAAGAAAGAGTTTCCTAAGGTATGCAAATGTTGATTCTTGGGTCCCTTTCATCAAAGAAGCTCAATAATCTTTTTCTAAATTTTCAAAGATCTTGTGTTTATGAGTTTTCATGAATCATGTGAATTGAAATTGGTGTTCATGCTATTATTGAGTTTTAAATCATGTTTTGTTTACATGATTTCAAGCTTTGGCCCTAGTATGTGATATTCATGTGATGTTCATGATAAACCCTCTTCAAGTTGCTTTTTAAGTAATGTGTTCATGTCAATTAAGTATAGAAATTGTAGAATAAGAAAAGCATGCTCCCCATATGTTTGATAAAATGCTTATGTGAAAGAATTAGAGCCATTATAAAATGTTTTCTAGAAATCCCCAATTCTGTGCAAGCTCATGCATGCCAAGTGTTTGTTGAAAAGCCTTAGTGAATGAATTGTGACATGATATCATGAAATTCCCCCAATTATGTGCTCTTCGATATATGCTAAGTTTTTTATGCAATACCTTGTTGAATGGAGTATGAACTAACAGAATGTCTCCCTATACTATCACATGTTTATGTTTCCTATATGCTTGAAGAGATGCTTTAGTTATGGTGATGGTGAATGAATGTCCATGGTCTTGATTGTTCAAGAGTTGTTATGTTTTACTTTTATAATATCGAGTCCTGGGGGTATTTTATACCCGACAATTTAGCCGTAGTCTAGAGCCCATGTCAGTTTTGTCGATAATCTCAGTCAAGGCACGATTCTCAAAACTCAGTGAGTTATAGAACTCTGTATTCTCTGATAGATACAAAACTAAGTAATCTCAGTAATCTCAGTAATCTCTGTATCACTAGTATTATAGCCTCAGTTCAGTACTCATCTCAGACCTAATAGTATTTGAGTGATCAGTTTAGAACTTAGTATCATTCAGTTAGATAAAGAGATTCAGTAGTGTTCCATTAGATAATGGAACCAAGTGAATTTAGCTTAACTCAATTAGATCATTCGAGTAATATGATCAGTAATAGATTAAGCTCAGTTTAAGTTAAGTTAAGAATCAGTTTAGAGTCTTTCAGTTGCGAGTAAGAGCTAGCACCAAACAAGTGCAAGGATGGAAGCTCCTAATTAGAGAGGCAGAGTCGTCAGGAGCAAATCCTTGAACTCTAGAACTGTGTAGCCAGTGCAGGATGCAGGAGTCACACGTTAGAATAAGGCTTGGCCATTATACTACCTTAGGCTTGACTTCCAATAAGGGTCACCCATTAGAGAGGCTTGACCAGAGTTGAGGTCTTTACCCGTGGTACGGTATTGACACCCTTCCAGCTGGGGTTACAGGTTGGACCCCACCAGTTCAAATTCGGGGCATGTCGGTTAAGCGAGAACTCCCACAGTTGCAGATTCAGTATCAATCTTCAGAGTAGAACTCAGAAATCAGGACTGTCAGATACAGTCACCTATATTAGTAAACAACTCAGATAGTTCCATTGATTCATGGATCACCCACTACATAGGCATGGTCTCATATAAAGTTAGTCAGTATTAGTATTATCAGATCCACGCACCGGGATAAGACCACACAGTGCCCTCCAGTGCACTAATATAAAGCGGGCGTCACCCCCTCCAATGTACTGCTCTGATCTCGCGTCGACCCTTCTAGTCCAGTGCTCCAGAGCCCGCGTTGCCCCCTTCCCTTTTTTTCTAGATCTTGTTCCTCAACATTTAAGGGTATTTTCGTCATTTCCCTTTCACCTAACTCGTCCATAACAAAGAATTTTGGTTCCCAAAGATCATTATTTTCTTTTTTCATCACAAATCCTCTCAGAAGAAACATCCCTCCCCTAAAAAAACAACCCTAGCCCTTACTAAAGAAGTCAAGGAATTCAAGCTTCAAATCTCAAGAAATTCTCAAGAAATTCTCAAGAATCTTCACGAATTCATCTAGTGATGTATGAGTGATATTTATCCATGGGTTCCTTTCACTCATGGAGTTCAAGAATCCTTTTTGGTGATTTAAATTCCGAGTTTAAAATGTTCAAGTTAAACGAATTCCATGAGTCTCTTGTTAATTCAATTACAACTTATGATTATAGGTATTTCCAAGTAGAATGAACTGTATTATGTTTGAGTATTGCAATTTTCATTTCCAGTTCAATTTGTTTCAGGATGAATCCTCAAGTTACGAGTTTATCCATAAAATGCCATTGATTTCTCATGTTTAAGATATACTCATGTTTAACTGTATGATTTTCACATATTTTATTGAGATGCAATGTTTGGTACTTTGAACAATAATCATGTATTACTGTATTTCAAGTTTGATATCACATATTGATGTTTATTCAGTTTTGGTGGCTTATGAACACCCGATACCTATGTGTTTTACATGACTTAATCTTTTCAAGTACTAATACTGTTACTCCATGACTCTTACCTATATATTTACATGTTTATGATCATGATAAACACTATAATTTGTGTAATAATGTTCGGTTTAGTTCAGTCCATTCCTGTATTAGTGTAAATTTAATTGGATGTAGGATTTTGCACCGATCAAACTTAGGGATAAGGGATCACCTGATAGTAGAGGTTGTGATCCTTAGTAGCAATCCCCAAGTTAAATAACTACATAGCCGGCATAGGTTAGAGATATCTACCTGTCAGATGAGTGTTGACTAAGTGTTGACCTATCGATTGTGGGTAACATATATCTTTAGATCACCTTCCAATTGAGGGTGACTCATTAGTCTTTCAGGACACTAGTTTAGTGGATCAACATAGCCAATGTTAGTCTCCGTGGCACGGTACTGACACCCTTTCAACTAGGGTTATAGGTTGGACCCAAATTAGCTCAAATTGGGGCGTATAAGTATATGATATCTCCCATATTCTTAGTACAGTAATAAGTATAGTTTTTGTTAAGGTTTTCCTGATCAAAGCATACAGATTCTGAGTATTCAGTTATCATATTTTAGTCTTTAAATTTACAGATTATTTCAGATATATGTTTATACTTGGTCTTACATTCTCAGATGTTACAATTTTCATACATTCATGTTCAGTTATCTCATGATATTCAGTCAGTCCTTATTTCATATGTATAGTACCCATGTATATCAACCTGACCTCATCTCATATACTAGTACATTAAAAGTACTGACTGCGTTTTCTTCTTTGTACAATGATTTCTTATATCATAGGTTCGGACGCACAGTTTCTCGACCACAGTTAGACAGCACAACATAATTTGACAGTCATAGTGATGAGTCCTCATCTATCAGGGATATATTATGTTTGTTTTGTTATTTTAGTATTTTATTTTGTTCATTAAGACAGAGTTAGTTGGGGGTCTGTCCCATCAACTTTTCAGTATGTTTAGAGGCTTCCAAACATTCAGACAAAATAATTAGACGGTCAGTTAGTTACCTTCAGTTCTTATTAGTTGTTTCAGCTATTCAGTATTTTATATTTCAGTATTCATATATACATTACCTTCTCAGTTTATCTTTCACACATGCATTGTTTTTAGATTTTATTTAGTTCTCAATAAAGGTACAAGCTCATGGGTTAGCTTGTGGTCACTTATAACCATAAGTATCATTGTTACGAATAGGGGGAAGCTTCGGGTTATGACGCTTTCACTTAGAATGTATTTTTAACTTATGTATCTATTCAGTTTTTTTATTGCATTCATTGCTACTTACCCAGTACATTCTAGAAGTACTGACCACATATACATCTATATGGCTACATGATTACTTAATATAGGTATCATAAGTAGTACGCACACTAGGGTCAGACAGTTATCAGCTTTAAGCTAGCAGGTGATGAATTCTCCTATTTTGGGAACTCCACTCCATTGCAATTCATCTTTTGTATTTTGATTATCCATATGTACTGATTAGTATTTGTTGGTGGCATGTCCCATCTATCTATAGTCAGTATAGTAGAGACTTCATATATAGTAAGTCAAAGTCATGATATGTAATTCAAGCTCTTTCTTCAAATGTATCATGTTGTAAACTTTATTAGTATTACATTTATCCAGAATTTCTCATGAACATGTTTCCGCTCAGCAAATTTTATTTTTATGTAATTTAAATCAGTTGCTCAAGTAGTATGCCAGTTCAAGGCTTAACTTGGGATCACTTGTGGTTCAAGGCACCGTGTAACAACTGGGGGTAGTCTCGAGTTGTGACAATTATAAATTTATTATAATGGTAGAAAAGTATTAAAGTACCATGATCAATAATATAAGAGTAACTAATACAATAAACAAACATTGTAGAACCAATCATCTTCTAAATGATCATCTTGTAACCTAAGAATAATGATGTATAGTAGCTTATGTTCTAATTCAAATTGCAAAGATATTTAAGTTATTAATGCAAAATTAAAAAACAGAAAATTAGAAAAGTAAGAACCCTTATGAAGTGGTCTTCTCTTGATGATATGTGATGTTTGGTGTTCCATGGCTGATTTAGTGGCTGAGTCTACCACTTTAGATTCTAGGGGTTCTCATAATTCTACCTTTGATTATTGCCCACATACATCATAGACTCAGGATTTACAGCACACATGACTGCCGAATGGCCACTGTTTCCACAAACTTCACAACATACTGGAGCTTGTTGAATTACATTAAATGTGGCTGCAGGCTGTGTGACTCCAAACTTTATGTTTCTTATTTGATTTTACTGTGCAAAAATTTGAGGAGATATCACAATGAATTGATCCACCTCCAACATACTTGAAATCTTCTTTGTAGCATTCCTTGAGTATGAATGCCACCAGGATTCTCTTAAGCAATACAGTTCAACAAAGTATATAACTCGTCATATGTTAGCTTCAAATCTTGATAGCCTGCAGCTGAATCTAGCAAAATTTTTGTGTTATGGTCAAGTGCCTCTACCAAAGTATGACCTAATACCTTATTGTACTATTGATGGTGTGGACATTCCCAAATAAGTGACTTGAACTGCTCCCATGAATGATTTAGATTCTCGTCTGGCTTTTATTTGAAACACACAATCTCACTGCAAATACTCCTAGTCCTACTAGATGGGAATAATTAAATGAGGAACTTCTGGGATATGTCATCATATGTGGTAATTGAATATGTTGGCTCAGCAATCAACCACTTCTTTGCTTCCCTTAATTGTGAAAAGGGGAATAGTGTGAGCCTCACATAATTAGTTGACACACCAGTAAGGATGAATGTGTCACTGATGTCCAGAAAGTTTTGCAGGTGGACTTGTGGATTTTCATGTGAACTGTCCACAGTTGATCAGAAGTTGCACCATATTTTGCTTCGGCTAAAAATTACCTGTACCTGCTAGTTTTTAAAATGGGGAGGTTAAATTTGTTGGAAGTGGTATTGCCACTTCTCTAACTGTCCTATGGGCAACTTGTTCTTCAGCCATAAGAGCAAAATTTTCTTGATCTTCTTTAATTTGCAGAATATGGGGAGGGAGGCTTTCTTCTCTCCTTCTCTAATAGAAGCATTACTCAGGTTTGGTGCTTGGTTTAACCAATTCCCTATACCTTGCTAGCTTACTAGCCTGAAAATGAGTTTCCTACAAGTTAAAAACCAAGACCAAGTGTAAGGCCGCATAGAAATCTAAAAATCAAAAATAAAAATAAAATTATTGCCAAATTACAAGTCCTCGATAACAGAGACAAAAACTTGACACCACCTAATCGGACACCCAAGTGTACATGGTCTACCAAGTAATTTAGTTACCTTAAATAAAGCCACATATCGATCCCACAGGCACTTGTTCCAACAGCTATCAAATTCTATTTCACTTAATAAGATAAACTTGATGTGAAGTAGCCAAAAGAGAGATTTGAGATTTGTTAACTAAAGTAAAAGTAAACAGTGCACAAAGTAAAAGACTTGAGACAATCAATAGTGTAAAATCTAGGGTTAAAGCACTTCAAACAATCATACTACACTATTGATCATTTTTCATAGGATCGCTTATCTTGATTGTTTATTCGTAGGGTTTATTGCATGATCATGGTCTCCTGACCTCTAATCATTTACCTAACTTGGACATTACAAATACATTGTTGAGCGGGGATGTAATAATCCAATCAAGTTCTTAAAGTTGTCCTCCTACATGTGAAGCAAACAAGGTTTCTTGGTACATCTCTTTCCTAGATTCTAATTCAAATTCCTTATTTCATAATGGAATAATAACCTTACTTTATTTATCCCCATGTTCTATCTTTCAATTCCCCCTCCCGAGATCACAAGGTCGACAATATGTGTATTCTAAGGTTAGATACTCCTCAAAATAATTAAAAAATAATAAACAAAAAATAAAATATGATAACGAAATCAATGAACTCAATTAAAAATGATAGTAGTCATGGTCATCACTTTAACCCCAAAAAGAGAGCATTTAGACACTAATTGCCATAATCATGATCCAAATAATCGAATTAATAATAAAATCTATTAAAAATCTAAAGTTAAGAAATAAAACCCTAAAATAAGTGTATTTCAGCCCCGTACGGTGTTCCAAGACATCCAGACGTGTTTTTTCGAAAGTGTACACATGTCTTTATAGTGGAGGGAAGTTTACCTTGGGTTAAATTGAGCATGGGTCGCAGGCACCATTGCACCAAAAAAAAAAGCATGTGTCATGGGCTTCATAGGACTAAAATAGAGGATGTGGATCATTCTGCATTGAACTTTAGTATAGGGGGAAACGTGCCCATATCCAGGGCAGCCACTGTTTTGTGCAAATTCATCCAATATTTGGCTTAGTGTTCCACCGCTTCTCCTCTTGCCTTACGGTGTTTTTTTGCCTTGGTTTTAAGCTTGTATATTATAAAAATATCATCCAAGTCAACTTATCAAGCATCCTATAATATCAAGCACAAAGCATTTGAGTTTAACACATAAAAATGACAAGAACAACGAACTAAAAGCTCAATCTAAGCACTAGTCTTGACCACTTTACGCTAGAATATATTGTTGACTCTTGTCTCACTTTAATTGAATATTCCACACTTTAAACAATTTTTTCCCCATATATTTACACATTCAAACCATAAGGAACTCATTAAATACATTAAAATCCATCCAGAACAAATAGAACGACAGCTAGTTAAAGCTAGTGACACTAATTTTCTCAGATAAACTCTAATTGAATGATTTAAGATCAAACAATTCAAAATATTATAATTACATACCTCAACAATTATATTATTATTTATATCATCTCCAACACATAAAGCACACGAATTGTACTCAAAACAAGGCTAAATAAACTAGGATAACGATGCTAGAGTGCATAAATTCACCCAACATCAATATGGTTAGCCAAAAGTGATCAACCTTTTCAAAAATACATCAAAGGTTTTATTTATTGTGTAAGGAAAATTAACCCTCACTCTTTCTTGTTCATGGAATTTTCTTTATAGGAATCTGACACTATTGTTGAGATATATAAGCAATATTATATAAGTGATCATACTTGAAGAGTTATTTAAGTGTATAGTTAGTATTAGTTAGAAGTTTTATAGACATTATTATTATTGTAACCGTTTGTGGTTTACTTAATTAACTGATTAGTATGTTAGTTACTGGTACTTTCCAGTGAAGAGAATGTTATTTAGGGATTTTCTAGATGATTCTAAAACTATTGTATAGGTCTATAAATAGTCCCTAAGTTAAGATGATCAAATTAGTTGCTAACGTTTCATTTCTCAGTTTCCTTATAAATGAATACTCTGTTTTGTTAATGTCTAATAGTTAATCCACTTCTTCCTTTTTCTTAGAAGATGAAATTCAGTGTTGCTCCTGTTAATTTTCACATGATAACAGAGCACGATCATGGAAAAGAAGTATACTAATAGAGTTTAGATCTTCATTAGATAGAAGCTTAGATCTCATTATTATTTGAGACACATTTCTGAGTTATTGCAATAAATGTTAGATTTAATTTTTTTGATTGTGTTTTATATTATTTGATTGACTCTTTATATGTGATTTCATTTTTTCTTTCCTACACTAAACTTGGCAGGTTTTTTGAGTTCAAAATGGCACTTCAAATTGATTCAAGTGAGCCTTTGTATGAAGGAGTTTCAGAAGTATCTGAAGCTACCTTAATTCCCATAAAACCTATTAGATCATAAAACTATGGATTGTTGAGTTGATCAATGCGAATTACATTATGAGGAAAGAGGAATATGGCTTTATAACTGGAACCTATAGTAAGGAAAATTATAAAGAACTACATGAATAATGGGATACTTGCAATGCCATTGTACTTTCTTGCTAAATGAGTTGAGTGAGTGTAGATTTATTGACTGAGATTATGCATACAATAAGTGAATTTGAGGTATTGGAAGATCTAGAGGAGAGATCTGACAAGGTGAATCATTTAAATTACACAAGGAAATCAACACTTTGACATAATGAATTGATTCAGTGGCAGCCTATTTTAAAAAGTTGAAGAACCTATGCAATGAGTGTAATGCATTTATTCTAACACTATCTTGTACGTGTCGAAAATCAAAGTAAGATGCTGATCACCTATATGAGCTAAGGCTACTTCAGTTTTTAAGTTGGAAAAATGACTCTTATGACTCAGCAAAGAGGAAATTTTTTCTGAAAGGTGCTACACCTACACTCAATTAGGCATATGCCATGATAATGGAAGATGGAACACAATAATGAACTTGTGCAATTAATATTATTGAGAAAATACATCCAATTATAATGCAAGTGAATTTTGACCAAATATTAGTCTTGAAAATCAAGGTTATACAGGAAAGAGGTGTGATTACTGACACTTTAGTGGTCATATAAGACAAAATTTCTAATTGTTGATATGCTACCTAAATAACTCGAAGCAAAGAAAGAAGAAATTTTTTAACAATGGAGGTTCAAGATGATACAATCATCAAGTATATGGAAGAATAGATGGGTAGGGAAACCAATATGCAGGATAAATTAATTGTCAATATCAATATCATGGTTTTATTAAGGAAATAAACTATGCTTCTACCATCCATGGAGAGAACAAAGATATCATGAAACACCCTGGATTTTAGCCCTTGGAAATTTCCTAATCATTCAGCTTGCTTTCCTGTTGACGACTTAACAATACAAGTCTTATAGTATGGATACGTGTTATATGACCTAAATCATAAGGTTTCCAGTAGATGGTGGTTGGGATTAGGTTATGGTTATGTTTTGATGGTATGAGTCATTACGGATGGTAATGAGTCATTATGAAGATCCTCAACCAAATTTGAAACATAGTAACTTGATAGGGCTCTGAGTATGAGTGACTCACTAAGATTCATTAGGATAGGTTATAAGTGGTAGGGTTGAGTCGTATGATATGCAGTGTATAATTCTTGGGGTTCTTTCTTACATATGATTTGACCATATGAGTTGTCTGATCAGGTCATGATTGGGAATGATAGAATCGTATCTTGGATAGTGTATGGGTGTCAAACACACTATCTTAGTGATTAATCAACGATACGAGTCATATATTGTGGTCACGAGTCACGGGGTTGACTCGTAACTGCCTGAGTGTTTTTAATAGTTTTTCTCTTGGGGAACTATGGACATTTCTCACATAAAACACTTAAGATCCCACATCCCTATAAAACTTTTGGGTCATTCATTCCACTCCTTACAAGATTAAATATTTACTTTACTCTCTTAAAATCCTCTCAAGTAAAATGTGCTAGGGTTTCTCCAAAGTGGTCATCTAAGGTCTTAAAGATCAATTTATCATTGTGAATCATTGTAAGTCAGGCATGTGACTCTTCCCTCATTGTTAATATACTAATATAACATGTTTAAAGCATTGTTCATGAAACATTAATGTTGGTTTTAAAACCATGGTTGAGGGGTTTGAATGAATATTATTGAATATTGTTTTCTGTGGTTTAAATTTTAATTATGCATGTTTTAATTATGGTTTTGCACATGTGGGTACATGGACATGGTGATTTAATAAAAAGGTCATGGGTGAGCCCCAAATTTGATGACTTTGGCTTTTGTAATGGCATACCCTTACCTGTTTCTGAAATTGTCAATGAAAATGATTTTTTGTCACATAGTTTGATTATTCTTGAATCATGAATTGCATAAATGGTAAATGGAGCATGACTTGGTTTTTTTTGGTTTCATATGGTTTTGTAATGGCATTAGTGGTTGTGACTTAATTATAAATAGTTATGGTTTATTGGAAAAGATGGAGTCTAATTTGGTTTAATAGTTTAAATGGTATAAGGCAATAAACTTGCAAGCTCTAATGTTTGTATGATGATACCAATGGTTAATGTGCAATAAAAAGGTTCCTTGCTAAATAGTTGGAAATGTGTAAATGATTTAATATGGACTTAAAGGAGATTGAGTAGCAAAGCCATGAAAGGTGGGGGTCTCAGAGGGTACTGACAATACAAACTCACGTAGGTCAATGTGAGGATGGTCTTTGTGATCATGGGCATGATGTCACACTTTATATTTTGGAGATGTACTAGTCATCTCAGGTTTTTTTCTCAAGTTCTCTGTCTAACACGTACTATGCCTTTTCAGCAGAGGGAGCTAAACCCATATAGACCGTGGGTGGTTTTAGGACGGCCAAGATACGCAACCCAGGTTAAGGATTTAAATACATGCAAAGTCTTGTTCCTTACCCCAACATGATATATATGTATATATACGTGTCTGGATATGGTTATTTTATTTGGTCTTGAATGGTGGCATTACTTTATCTTTATCCTTGATTTACATGCTAACTTTCACTACGCTAACCATCTTAGGGTGATGTATCCCAACACCATGCTGGAATCCTCCATACTACCATTTTTTTCTACACAGTGACATTGTTTTTCGTACAACTTGAATTAAATTGAAGTGTTGAGCTTCCATACTCCGAAAGACTGTATTTCATGCGATAGACTTCTTTTAATTTTATTTATTGCTTTAGTTTTGGCTTTTGCTATGTTTGGGGGCATTTCCTGATAGATATTCTTTGATTCTAGTTAGAGGCTTTGTCAGACTACTATAGGCATGGGTGCTGTCAGTATTAGTGTTAGCCTTGGTATTGGTATTGGCATTGGTATTGGTATTGGTAGGATGTTTTGTTGTGGTTGTTTGGTTATAGTTATAGACTTTGTTTGATGTCTTTAAATATTATTATTTTATTTGGTTATATATTTGGAATTCTTTCGACATGGGTTGTAGGGTGGCTAAGAGTGGGTTATTTGGGGTGGTCTCCCATCTTGGTTGGAATTGAGATACCTGACACGACTATGCCCTGGTTCGGGTCCTATCAGATCAATAATGCAGTTTTGGCAAAAGGATAGGTCTTCACTAATGGAGATTATAAAGAGATCATGGAAATACTTAACAAAGATCTACAATATGTGAAATAGGCTAATATGTCAGGAGTAACCACTTATTTATCATCTCAAGTTGTGTCACAAAAGTGGATATTTAATTTTGGTGCTACTCATTATATAACAACAAATTAAATCGTGTTATCCACAAATATGGTAGTTATGCAATGTATGCACATGGTGAACCTTCCTAATGGTGCAAAAGATAAGATTTAAAACTATAGTTTTTTAGAATGCAGTTTTGAAGGATGTGTTGTTTGTGCTTGATTTTAAGAACTTATTATTTGTATCCAAGGTTACTAAGAAGTTGTCTTGTTTTATATACTTTTAACCTAACTTTTGTGTCTTCCAGGACCTTTACAATGGTACATTTAAGGAGATTAATAGATAAATAAGTGGTTTATACATACTCAAGCGTGAATGTAGAGTTAATGACTCCTCAGCAAAGCAGTGTAAGCTGGTAGCAAGATTAATTGTGAATGATGTCAGTTTTTGGCATAAGAGGATTGGACATCCATCTGCTCATGTATTAAAATCTTTAGATCTTTTCAATCACAATAGAGACATTGAGGTTTTGAACAATTGTCATATGTCCATTAACTAAGCAAACTAGATTAACATTTCCTTTTAGTGATACTAGATTTGTTGCATGTTTTGATATTGTAGATATGGATCTATGAGACAATATAAAATTCCAATATTTGATAAGAAGTCTTATTTTCTAAAAATTATGGATGACTGCAACAACTATACTTGGATCCATCTGTTGCAACTTAAATATAAAATTATCAAGGCTCGCACAAGTTTTCTTCTCATGGTTAAGAACTCAATTTGGAGCTACTGTCAATGTCATAAGTTCAGAAAAGAGAATATAGTTTTTTTAACTTAAACAATTCAATTTGTTTCAAGTCTTTGCGCATCCTGCACCAAAGCAGTTGTTCTCACACACCACGGTAAAATGGTGTGGTAGAAAGAAAAAATGAAAAAATCCTACATATTGCTAGAGTTATCATGTTCCAGTCTCATGTAGCTATAAAATTTTTGGGACTGCTTATCCAGACTATTGTGTATTGATGAATATATTACCATAATCTTCTATTGGTGGTAAGAGCCTCATGACCTATTATTTTCTAAGGTTTCTTTGTTTGTTCATCTGAGAGTAGTAGTGTAACACCCTGGATATTTTGAGCTAGAAATCGAACCATCTTTCCTATGTGTGTAAACTCTAATCCCATGATTTATATTTAAATACATGTGTCATGATCATAATCTTAGTGTGAAAGTGCTTATGATGTGGAAATATGTTCATAGGAATCACTTAGAGCAAAGTTGGTCTAAGAGCCTTTGATTCAACCAAAAGTTGGTGTTCGATCCTACAAGGGTTACCTTTGAACCTGTATAACTTTTTACATATTGGAATTTTTTATCTCAAGACCCACAAAATTTTAGACAATTTAATAAGATTTCTAATGATGCCAATTTTACCTTAATTCGATACCCGAGCAAAGAGTTATGACCATTCTAAAGTCATGAATCACATGGCAATCAAAAATATCCATTGGATAAGGTATTCTATTAACGTGCGCCATACAACCCTCAAGTGTTCTATTGGCATGGTATACAAAACCCTCAAGTGTGCTATTTGTGTGTGTCGCACTTCAAAATAAAAGTGCCCAAAATTGCTCCATTTTGACTTAAATTAAGGGCGTTGAAGTCTTTTCACACCCCTATACCATCCCTAATCATTCTTAAATAAATTAAGGTGCTTTAAACATGTTATATTTCACTCCCTTCACCCCAAACATTTAGTACACAACTTAAAACCATTTCCCTCTACCAAAGAATAAAATTCAAGCTTTCTTCCCCAAGAATTCAAGGATTCAAGTTCCAATTTCAAGCTTCCTTCAAGAATTTGTTAAATTAAGGTATGTGTGATTTTGAACAAGGTTAATATTTCATCCATGTAATACCCGTAATATCCCTAGCTTAATTCAGCTCTTAGTTGTATGCTTAATTGGTCCAAGGCTTGAGAATTTTACTAAGTGTTTAGGACTTAATCATTTTCAAAAACCCTAAACATTGTTGAATTTAATTTTGGCCTTCCTGACCCTAAAAAGTTTGTTTTTAAGTTGATTCATTGTTAGGGAGGGTAAGAGTATGTCTCGAGTGAATATTGGGATTTTTGGATAACGTTCGGGACGTGTTTGGATAGCTAAAATAGTGAAGAAGTGTGATAAGTTCGCCACGCGTTACTCTGACCCATGGTCAGGAGCTCCATAACTCATTACTCTCTCTCTCCTAGAGTAAGCAACATGACGCATTGCTCTCTCCCACGGTGAGAGAGGTGCAGCGTGTGGTTCTGTCTCATATAGTGTTATGGTTTAAGTGGCCAAGGGGAATTTGAGTTAGTTCCCTCACCCTATTTTGTCCTTAACACAAATTGGAACTTCCAAAATGGAATTATTCGCACCTTTCACCCCAAATTGCTCTCATGAAATCCTCCTCCTTTACCAAGAACAAACCCAAGCTTCAATATCAAGAAATCAAGGGTTCAAGATTATATGTTCAAGCAATCTTTAGGATTATAGCTATTAAGGTGTGTGGGATGTTAATATATGGGTCCTTTTCACCCATGGAGCCCAAAAACCCTCTTTTCAACTAAATAATGGATATTTCTATTATTATGGAGTTTTATATGTTCAAGATGAATTAAATTCACGTGTTTCATTAAAAGTTTGACTCAATTCATGTTCAACAACCCATGCTTTAAGTTTCAATCTCCCATGTTCTATTCATTTGAATTTGATGTTATATTATCAAAGTTAAGATTTTAGTCAATTAACCATGACGTTTTCCCTTGTTTTAAGACATTCCCATGTCATGTTCATGATTCTCACATCTTTGATCAAATGTCTATGTTTTGGGATCTTTGAACCATGATTTCATACTATAACTTTAATCCTTAACATTTTTTTAATGATTATTTAGTGCTGGTGTGTTATGAACACCCGATACCTATGTGTTTTACATGATTTAAGATCTTTCTAGTAATGATTTCAGTTAAAACAAGAATATTACTATTTACTCAGTTGTTATGATCATGATGAGCAGTGCTAGTTGTTATGTTCACTGAAATTTAGTTCGATTCAGTACTAGTGTCCATTCAGTTGGGAGTAGGATTTAGCAGTGAGTGAATACAGGGATGGAAGCTTCCCGCCAGTTTAGGCAAAGTTGTTAGTAGCAGTCCCTAAATTCCAAAACTACATAGCCAACATAGGATATGAGGGGTCACCTATCAATTTAATCTTGACTTCCTCTCAGGGGTCACCCATTAGATTAGGATTTACACATTAGTCATTTCGGAAACCATTTTAGTGCATCAATATAGCCAGTGTTAGTACCCGTAGTACGACACTGATACCTTTCAAATTGGGGTTATAGGTTGGACCCCAATTAGCTCAGATTGAGGCATATCAGTTAGATGATACCTCCCACAGTATAAGTTTATTATTCAGAGTATGTAAGTTTAGGTTTGCGTGACCAAGTATACAGTTATTCAGTTATTTAGATATCAATCATTCAGTTATACAGATTATTTATGTACATTTTTATGCTTGGTCTTGTAATTTTAGATATTACATGTTCACGTATTCATGCTTCGTTATCTCATGCATTTTAGTCAATCCTCATCTCATATAGTACATACAAAGTACTGACCGTATACTTCTCTTTGCCCTATGTTGTCTTGTAACATAGGTTTGGATGCTCAGATTCCCCGCCATTCTTAAGCAACTCAGTGTTACTCAACAGCTGTAGTGGTGAGTCCTCATCCATCAAGGACATGATTTATTTATTTCAGTTATTTCAGTAATTTCTTATGTTCAGTCAGCTAGACTTGGTTAGGGTTTGTCCCATCAACTCCGTATGATTTCTAGAGACTTTAAGACAATCAGTTAAATAGTCAGTAAGTTATTTCAATATTAACAGTTATTTCAGATACACAGTTTGTTTATAGTAGTATATCAGATATTTTAGACATGCTTTGATGCATATTCTAGTATTCACTTTGACAGTACCTTATTAGTGAATCTTCCCCTCATGTATTATGTTATTGGCTTACTCAGTGCTCACAGTAGGTACTAGTTCGTGGGTTAGCTTGTGGTCACTTGTGATCATAAGTATTGTTATTGTGATTAGAGGGTAGCCTTGTGTCATTAAAATCCTTGTGACTAAATGAATGATTTACAAGTTGAATTTACATGTTTTAAGTTACGTTTATTACCAAATCACCATGTGTTGAAAGCATAGCATTACCCTATGACTTAAAGGACTAAAAGGCGTAAGAGTTGTACTTATTCATGTTTTAAACTACAAGTTTGATATTTTGTCTTTAATTTTGTTATTTTAATGAGAAATTGTTATTCTCCTAAGTTTAATACATCCCCATACTTAAATCCATGAGTTATACTCATGTATTGAACTGTCCAATGTTTTGGATCTCTGAATTATGACTTTATATTACCATTTTAGTAGTTGTTAGTGTATTTTTGAAATCATCCAGTGTTGTTAGGTTATGAAGACTTGATACCTATATGTTTACTTTTTATTTTCAGACTTTTTAAATTACAAGTTAGTCAGCCCATGATTTTACTATAAAACTTGATTTATTATGCTTTTGTCGAGCACTATCGGTACATGTTTATGATTACTTCAGACTCTATATGCACTGATGTTTTTATTAAAACACCATGACCTGAGCTTATCTTATAAGCTTCAGTGCATGCACCAGTTAGTATTTCAGTAAGGAGTACGATTTATCAACGAGTGCGAAGTGTGGGCTCAGCGCATCCTACTTCCCTAGAAACTACATGCCACCTTAGGTTTAGGGGCCTCACTAGAGAGTGTTTCCCCTTGCCCAATATAGGCTTAGTTTAGTGATCTCTCCAGTCTAGGTTCTACTCTGATGTAAAGGATAGACAAACCCTCCTCAACATAGTTAAGATATTGTACTCCATAATAGCTCACATGGTTTATGTTGGTTATAGGTCCCACTGTCTTAGTTCAGTATTCAGAGTATGTTAGTTCAGGTTTGCATGGCTAAGTCTACAATTATTGAGCTATTCAAATATCAGTCATTTAGTTATACATATTATTTCAGTACATGTTTATTCTTGGTATTGCATTCTCAATTTCATATGTTCATGTTACTCACGTTCAGTATCCATAAATGATCCTCCATTCAGTTTTACCGCATGTTCATCTTTACATGAGATTGCGTACAGTATTCATGTTTTATTACTTCCTATCTTCAGTTCTACTTATTCTACAAAGTAGTACCACTTCACTTTTATCAATCATCACATATGTACCCATGGGGACAATCAAAAGACACTAAATCTTAGAATGAAGTTCCAATAAATGTATGCCAAATACCATAGGCTTGCCCTTATTTTCATTAACAAGATTTGCAGACAGGTCAGCTAAGATCACTATAGGTCTTCTCTTTGGCTTGTAATGTATGCTAGGGGTTGGTATGATACTTGATGATATTTAAAGTGACTAAGCCTCCTCGACACTACACTAGCTATTAGGGTTTCACTCATTAGCCTTTTTCTATTCTTATCTTTTCTTGATCGCACTTATTCGGGATGGGTGCGGTTCTTTTCTACAATCACTTCTTCTTCTTAACAAATTTTCTTTTCTTGATCTTTTACACCACACCTAGCTTACTCTACCTTTTTTCATACTCATTTTACATCATGTACCGCTATGCTAGCAACCCTTAACTTAGGCCATTTTCCTAAGTCAAGGTGCACAGTGTCTAAGGAGGACCAGGGCGAAAACAGGTTCATTATGATATAGAAATGGGATGGTGATAGATATCATAAAAACAAATAGCCTATTTAGGATCTAAATAGGGATCAAGGGATATTATAAATATAGGGAAAGTCATTTAGGCTATAGTGGGCTAATATCAAAACTGCCTATGATCCTTTCCTAACCCCTATCCTTTAACCTAGGTAAGACTAACCGAGCAAGTTCTGAATCCAACATACAAAGGGAACTAAGTAAAATATCAAACAAACATGGCACAAAGGTACATCACAAGCTACTACCCAGTTGGTTCATGCAATTGTTTAGCAATGGTTATCATGTCACTAGTACTAATTCCATAATAAGATGCACAGTGGTCACACATAAATGCATATCACCCAGTTATAAAACAGACCATTGGAGAGGTATTTATCATTCCCAAATGTCAACAAAAATATATCAACTATTGTAGATACTTATTTTTCTCCCAATTAACTATAACACATCACAAAATAAAACACAATACGCCTAAATATGCTGGCTCTACTAGGAACAAGACTCTAGAGAAAAGAGGCACGACAATAAAAACCAGAAGAGGACATCAACACCCACAAGTATCCCCTTCCTCAACTTAAAATCATGCAATATCCCCAATGTGTCCAGCCAAAACAAGAATGTTAGAAACATACCTGTGGCATCATGGGTGTAAAGATCTGATGTCAATCACATAATATGAATACATACAAAAAAATACCTTGGGTTACCTCCCAATCAGCGCTTGATTTAATGTCACGGCACGATCCAACTCAGTTTTTTCCTCCACCTTAAGGATATGAATTTCACCCCTAACTTAGTGTCCATCTTCTTGCCTTAATCATAAGGTGTAGTACAAAAATTAAGAAGTCGAGTAATGGATTGAGTGTGGTAAACCACTCGGCCTTAAAGTGAGATGTGTTTTTATGTTTCTTATAAAGTGTAAAATAAAGAATATAGGATTTTTGTTCCTCATCTTCACACTCTTCCGCTATTTTAGATTATTCCGCAGATAAGATATCATAATATAATGTGGAAAAATGCTTCTAGTAAAGACCAAATAATTCTACTTCAAAATTTACACTATCTACTATACACTCACATTTATTCACTTTCTCAATGTCAGTCTCAAGATCAAGATGACAATCGAGTGGTTGCGAATCTTTAATTTTCTCCTCAAATTGGCTAATGTCCCCCTCATATTCTTCTTTGTTTAGCCACTGTAAATATGGTGGGAGTGGTAACTCTTTTAGAACTTTCCACAACTGTTCTTGATTCTCTAAGATTCGTTTCATCAATTTGTTCACTTGAATCGTGACAGCACACATATCTTCAGTATGATCACTTTGACTATAAGCCAAACACCAAGTTACAGTAAGTAGGACAGTATCCGCATCATATTGTGAAGGTCCCATCTATGCACGTCCAGGTAAATCTGGACAGCAAGCCTCAAAATATGGTCCCCCATAATAATAATAAGAATCATCACAAGAATCAGCATCACTCAAAAAAATATCTATCCAAGCTAACATCTCAAGAAAGGTGTGAGGAAAAAAAAAAAACTAAACAAATATTTACAAGTTTGAATTCAAGAAAGTAAACAAAAATTCCAAACCAATTCAATACGCTAAATTGTTCTCCGGCAACGGCGCCATTTTTTATAACACTCAAACTATACCTCTCATGTGAGAATGTAAGCGATCGTTGTCAATATATAACACAAATAGGTTGGGGTCGAATCCCACAGGGAATATGGTGTTAATCTGAGTTGTACGCGAGTTAATCAACTGATAGTTAGTAGTTTCTGGTAAATTGGGGGTTATGAGAATTTAGCAAATAATTATTAGTCACTTTAGTTTCAGTGTTTGTAATCAAGAGTTTATGGAAAACCAGAATTATGTTCATTATGGGTTTTGGTACTTGACAGATGCTAATAGTGATTCAAGATTCTCACGATAGGGAGGAACAATAGATTGTCTTTATCGAAGTTGTGCCTAAATATCTCTCGACCTACTTAAGCATTTAATTACCTAATCCTCTAAAACTTAGGAAATTTATATTTACTGACCAGACTTCACCTCAGGTTAATTAACCTTATTACAACGTCAGTTATTAAACAGAAGGTCGGTAGTTTCCAAGTACCTGTCAATAATGCACTTTCTACTATAGTTGATTTCTTATCTCAAGCAAATCAAAGTAGGTGATATATATCGTTTACAATCAATAGACAATAATTAAAACCTCAGAATTATCAAGGAGTGCTATTACCTTTAAAATCTTGAACACTTAGTAACTTACCAAGACCTAACCCTTAGATCACATAATTCGGGTTAAAGGGATTTAGCCACTCATAATGTAATAATCTATACAACATGTTGAATTCATAATTTGAAAGATGAACCTACACCAAGATGAATATCAACGAGTGTTTCTCATATTAGATCAAAGTAGAAATCCCAAACTATTGCTGATAATCTCTTCAAAGTTAATTGTAAACTTGTATCAAAAACTAGAGAGCAAACACGTGAAGTTCAAGTCCAGAATGTCGAGTAACCCCCGATATGTTCCCTCTCCCGATATGTTTAGCATCCTTTGAAAACCCTAAACTATAGTTTAAATACATCAGCCTAATTATGGAAACAAAATCACAGAGTTTAGTGTTCTTCTCGGATTAGGTGACGACATGCGTGATGCCTTATCAGGAGGCTGACGACTTATCATGGATGTCGTCATCTTCTCTTCAATTTGGACAATTTCTACTTAAGTATGATGGTGAATCCTGAAATCTTTTCAAAACTGTGATGACATATCAGAAAATATCGACAATTCTTCACCTCAGCTCCCATGTTCTGTCTATGGCTGACGTTCACTATGATTGCTTATCACAAGGCTGATGGCTTATCACATATTGTTGTCACTTCTTCCAACTGAATCTCATTTTCTATTTAAGGCTGACGATAAAGCTGATAACTTATCAGAGTGTTGATGACTTTTCAGGAATGTCGTCAGCCACACTTTTCTTCTATTTGCTTCAAATTTTAACTCTTTTCTTCCATCATTGTTGGTTCTCTTGCATCATTACTTCTACTAAAAACTCAAATATAAAACAATCAAAAATGATAAAAATTTCTTAAGACTTTGCAATTATTCTCACTTAAATAATTTAGAATATGCTCACACATCACTGAACCTAGAGCTAGCATGAGTAAGTTTATGACTGGAGTATCTGGGTTGGTGTTGAAGGAGTGTAGAAATTCTATGCTCAATAGAGACATGGATATTGCTAGGTTAATAATGCATGCCCAGCAGATAGAGATAGATAAATATAAGGAGAAAGAGAGATCTAATAAGAGATCCAGAGAAGGTAGTTATAGCTTTTCTCAGGCTGAATCACAGGATGGTAGTCGTTCTCAGCACAACCAGAAATCTTCAGTCCTACCTCCATCCTCAGCTATTGCATCCATACCAAAGTTTAGTGATGTCAGTCGGGATTGGGCGCCAATCTCTAAACCCTAGGGTAGTGCAAGAAGTTTTCAGACCTATCTACTTTGTGGAAAGTGTGGCGAGAATCACCTAAGTGTTTATAGAGAAAATAGTCAAGTATGTTTTGGGTGTGTATTCCAGGCCACAGAATACGGGAGTGTAGAATATTATCTCCGAAAGATAAAGATTCGCGTCAACAGGGTGCCACTCATAGTACCACAAGTGGTCAGCGTCAGAACCGACTCTATGCACTTTAGACTTTCCATGACCGGGAAAGTTTCCCTGACATAGATTCAGGTACGTTATGAGTTTTTTATCTTCATGATATGTATTGTTAGATACTTTGCTTCCATGAAAGCTTAAGTGTTCAGTATGACCTAGTTTGAACAGCCGGTAATTCAGTATGGCAGTCAGATGCTTGTTTTCCTATCTCTTTATCTAATCATACTATCAGAAATGTCAGTCATGTATTCCATGCATCAGATATGCATGCCTAGTATAAGAATTCAGTCATTCAGTAGTTTCAGTCACATAGTCATGATTTAAATTTAATGTCCCTTAAGTAAGTTCAGTCGATCAGTACTCTTACCCTAAAAAGCGACATTCGAGGATGAATGTTCCCAAAGGGGAGATATTGTAATACCCCAAACTTTCTTTAAAGTCTAATTTTGTCTCCAGAAGATTTAGGGATGACTTACTAAGTGAGAAAGTTTTAAATTAGATAGAATTTACCCAATTTTGAATTTTTATTATGTGGGAAATTTAATTATCTTTCCAACAATACCCATTTTGTCAAAATACGATGTCAGGATAGAAAGTTATGCCCGAATTATAGAAGGCAGTCAGAACCGCCCAAGTGTGATGGAAAGGGGTCGACGTACCATAAAGCTAGAGACGTACCATCATCCAAGCCATCGTAGAGGAGGCAGTGAGACTTTATTCTTGTTAAGCGCAACAGTAAGGCTGCTGGACCATTGGGCTAGCAACGGACCGTCTCCCAAGCCATTATAGATGAGATAGTGAACCCAGTTCTGGACCAGGTGTAACGGTCAGGACCGATAGACCGTCGGGACCTCGACGGACTATCGCACCCACCATCGCATATCCCGTTCAGTGATTTTGTCATTTTAGAAAGGGATTTTTGGTCTTTTCCACCCTTCATAACACGTGTTTATATCAGATTAAGGCTCCTAACATCATTATTCATCTATAACATCAAATTAGGGTTTCTCTCAAAGATCAATTCTTAAGAACAAGATCAAAACCCTTTTGTAAGAAAATTCAAGAAACCAAAAATCTCTCTAAGAACCTTCAAGAAAGAGTCTCCTAAGGTATGTTAAATGTTGATTCTTAGGTTCCTTCCACTCAAGAAGTCCAAGAATTCTTTTCAAAATTACAAGGTTTATGTATTTATGAGATTTCATGATTTATGTGTATTGAAGTTCATGATTATGCATTGTTGATTTTTAATTCATGATTTAGACTACAGGTATTAAGAACTGATTCTAGCACGTGATTAATTAAGTGATGTTCATGAAAAAACCTCTTTAAGTTGCATGTTGGTTTACGAAATCATGATACTTTGGTGTAGTATTTGTTCTATAACCAAAGAATGCTCCCTATATATTTAATAAAATACTTGTGTGAAGGAAATAGGATCATTATAGCATGTTGACAAGAAATTGCCAAATTGTGTAAAAATTCATGTTTGCCAAGTGTTTGTTGAAATGCCTTAGTGAGTGAATTATGATATGTTGAATTCATTATTATGCTTGTGCATTCCTTATTGAATGAATTATGAGAAATTAGTATGCATCCCTATACCTTTACACGTTTTAAGATTCCCAAGTGCTTGAAGAAATGCTTTAGTGATTGTAATGGTGAATGAAAGTCCATTGTCATGGTTATTAAAGAATGGTTATGTTTAACTTTTATGTTATCATATACCCAAAAAATTAGCTGCAAGTCTAGAGCCAGTGTCAGTTTCATGATACTCTCAATCAAGCCATCATCAGTAGAATTCAGACAGTTATAGAACATAAGTAAATTCACTAATCTCAGCATTAGTGCAATTCAGTCACAATATCAGTCTAATCCAACTAAGTATTTAGTTCTAGTTCAATAGTATATAGTAGTATTAAGTATTCAGTTCAGGCTTCAGTGAAACTCAGTAATATAATAAGAATTCAGTAGCATTCATTCAGATAGTAGAATCCAAGTAGCATTCCATCATATAATGGAACCAAGCAAACTCAGTCATAGCAGTCAAGTAATATAGTCAATAACATATTCAGCTCCCTCTTAGTTCAGTTATGAATCAATTTAGAGTCTTTCAGTTGGGAGTAGGAACTAGCACCGAGCGAGTGAAGGTATGACGACTTCACCGTTAGAGAGACACAGATATTAGCAGCAATGTTTGTACTCCAGAACTTCATAGCCAGTGCAGGATCAGGAGTCACCCGCTAGATTAAGGCTTGACTACCTTCTAGGGGTCAACCGTTGCCTTAGGCTTGACTTCCTGTTTAAGGTCACCCATTAGAGAGGCTTGACCATAGCAGTGTCTATACTCGTGGCACGGTACTGACACCCTTCTAGTTGGGGTTACAGGTTGGACCCCACTAGTTTTGATTTGGGGCATGTCAGTTAAGTGAGAACTCCCACAGTTACAGTTCAGTCTCAGTCATCATAGTAGTAATCAGTAATCAGGATAGTCAAATACGACCATTCAGCTCAGTGAGGAACTTATATAGTTCCATAGATTCATAGACCACCCGCTAGAAAGGCCTGATCTCACATGAAGTTAACCAGTATCAGTATTAATCGTTTTAGAGATCACCCGCTATATAGTACCGATCTCCAACTTAGATACAATCATTTATTATCATTATTACAAAATTTGAAGATCTTCCGCTAGATAGGTTTGATATAAGTTTCAATCAGTTATTATTAGTAAGCTCAGAGTTTAGTTATCAGTAGACTTAGTTATTTAGAATATCAGTGTTAGTAAATATAGATATCAGTATTAGTAAACTCAGTTGTTAGAAGTTCAAGTATTTAGAAGGTAGTATTCAGTCCATACATGTATCCTTATTCAGTACTGTCATGTTATTCAGTTCAGTTATGTTCATGCATAAGCCCTTGCATTTAGCCTTACTTCATCTAGCATACCGGTACATTCAAAGTACTGACGCATACTTTTCTCTTGTGCTATGGTGTCTTATACCATAGGTTCAGAAGAGCGATAGCCAGGGCACCCTTAGCAGTCCAGACTCAGCCAGCAGCAGTTGACTTAGCAGTGAGTCCTCATCATTCGAGGATGATCCTTATTTTATTATGGCATTAGACTCAGTTTATTTTTAGTAGATAAAGTTTGTTAGGACATGTCCCATAAACTCCACAGTTCAGACAGTTTAGAGGTTTTTGGATAGATGTATCAGTATTTAGTTTTCAGTTTTGAGTATTTTAGATATTTTGAACCTTATGGCAAGATTCCGCCAGTTTTCTGCCTTTATTTTAGTATATTATGAAGTTCTCAGTTATAGATATCATAAAAGGTTTAGATTATGGTCCTTCGGGATCATGAGCACTATGTGACAATCCAGTTTCATAAAATTTAGGGCGTTAAGATTCCCCGACAACAGTGCCAAAATTTGATACACCCAAATCGCACCTCTCTTACGAGAGAGTAAGCGGTCGTCTTTAAATATATAACCTAACTAGGTTAGGGTTGAATCCCACAGGGAATATCGTGTTAATTTACGTTATTTGTGATTCAACAGACTAATAGCTAATATCTTCCATTAAATAGGGGTTTCAGAGATTAAACAAAAGTTATTGTTCACTTCACTTCAACAACTTGTAACTATTAAATCAATGTTTTAAATTGATGTTATGGGAAAACCAGGGTTGTGTTCAATATGAGTATTTGTACTAGATATACACTAGTTATGGCTCAAGATTCTTATGATATGCAGGAACAACAGACTACTAGTATCAAAGCACAATCTAAATGTCTCTTGACCTATTTAGACATTCAATTATCTAATTCATTCGAACTTAGAAGATCCGTATACTTAACTAGATTTCATCTGAGTTAATTAACCTTGTTACAACATTAATTATTAAATGAAAGTTTAAAACTTCCAAATACCCGTTGATAATTCACTTCCTATTAGATTGATTTCTTACTTCAAGCAAATCAATAATTAGGTCTAGTCTATTGTTTGCAAACAATAGACAACATGCATAACAGAAGAATTATCAAGTTCCTAGTTCCTTGAGAATCTTGATCAATTAATGACTTTACAAGACCAAACTCATAGATCCCACAACTCCGGTTAAGAAGATTAGGTACTAATGATATAAAAATCAACATGTGTTGAATTCATAATTCGATAGATGTTAACTTACAAACGATGAAGATATATGATTGTTCCTCCTAAATAACAAGAGAATTCTCAAAAAATTACAATAATAATCCCCAAAAACTTTATTCAAAAAATACAGAGAAAAACTATTGAAAATCTATTATTTTACGTAAGTTTCAAGATGCCATTGAAAACCTAAAACTTTTCCTTGAATACTATAGCTTATTTTGGTTTCAAATTTTAAATCACAGAAATTTCGAGCATAGCTGACGACTTTCACTGACGGCTTATCTGAGAGTTGATGACTTATCAGACAAAGTCATCAACTCATCTTTCAAAATAATGTTTTTTTCTTATATATGACAACCTGATTAGAAGGCCTATAGGAAGTTAATGACTTATCATGTTAAGTCGTCAACTCTTTACTTTATCTCCTATACACTATTTTCAGCTGACGACTTCTCTGATGGCTTATCATAAAGTTGACGACTTATTAGACAAGTCGTCAACTGTAATCTTTATATCTATTTTCTCAAATTCAATCCTTATTGATGAAGTTGTCATAGGTTTTCATTAATCTTGAATTACCTGCAATATCACAAAGAATATAAATAAAAAAACAAAAGTTACTTAAGAATTTACAATTATTCCGAGTTAAAAGCTTAAATGTTCTAGCACAAAGCTCGCACATCAATCACCAACTGGCTGGAAGCTGCAAATTGTTTGATTATAATATATAGGTTACAACTGGTACCTACATTATGAGACAATATAGAAGATAAACATATATATGGATCAGTACTTCTAGAATGTACTGAGTAAGTAAGGGTGAATGCAATAAGTTAAACTGATTAGGAACAGAATCTTAAAACATGCATGCTAAGTGTAAGTAGACTCACCAAGAGAAAGAAATAAACTTAAAGCTTAAGTATCTTAAAACATGAGTAACGAACATTATTTGATAAGTTGGTGAATCACTACCCTTAGTTTCTTAAAATCTTTACTTTTGTAAAATAGAACTAAAGCTGGGAAGCAGTAAAACAAGAATACTATAAGTAAATCTCATGTAAAGCTTAACATGCTGTAAAACTAAACTTAGAATCATGTATGGAAAAAATAAACATGTAATATATGAGGATGGAAGACCAAGCATAGACATGTTTATGAGATAATCTATAATCTGAATGACTGAATTCTGTATAACTAATTAACTAAAAACCTATATGCTTTGGTCAAGCAAACCTCACCTTAAACATACTGAATATTGACTAAAATTGTGGGAGGTATTATGCAATCTACCTGCAACAATCTAAGATTATCAGGATCCCACTTCTAACCCCAGTTGGATCGGTGTCAGTAACATACCACGGGTACTAACACTGGCTGTGTGGATCCACTAATCTATGTCTTGAAGAACTAGGGAGTTATTCCTAAATTAGTGGGTGACCCCTAAGAGAGTGTCAGTCCTAAACTGGCGGGTGATCTCATAATCCTATGTTTTCTATATAGTTCTTGAACTTAAGGACTGCTACTAAGGACTTAATCCTAACTGGCGGGTGAGCCGCCATCCCTAGGTTCACTCGGTGCAAAATCCTACTTTTAACTAAACTGACACAGTTACTAACTGGTGCATGTATTGATGACTGACAACTAATAAGCTCCGGTTATGTTATTTTTAAAATAATAGTGCATATGTATTCTAAGGTAATTATAAACTTATTAACTAATAATTCTCAACATGATCATGGAGTTCTGAATATGACATTAAAGCCATGGCCTAACATACTTGTTACTTGAAAATGGAAATCATTTAAAATATGTAGGTATCGAGTGTTCATAACCTACCAACACTAAATAATTATAAAGAAAATACAATATCAAACATGAAATACTGAGTATATAATCATGCTTCAAAGATCCCAAAACATAGACATTTTATCAAAAATGTGAGAATCATGAACTTGGCCATGGGAATGTCTTCAAACATAGGAAAATAATATGGTTACGTGGCTAAGATCATAACTTGATAATATAACATGAAATTCACTTGAATATAACATGGGAGATGGAATCTTAAAGAATAAGAAAACATAACTTAGCATGGAATCATTCTTGGACATGAATAGAGTCTAACTACTAAGGAAACACATGAATTTAATATATCTTGGACATAAAAAACTCCATAATAAGAGAAAAATATATTCTTTAGTTGGAAAGAGGGTTTTATTCTCCATGGATGAACACCCACATTCCTTAATTGAACAAATTCTTAAAGAAACTTTAAATTGGAACTTGAACCCTTGAATTCTTGAGGAAGAAATATTGAATCTTTAGACTTCAATGATGAAATTGTGAAAGAAACCATATTCTTGATGTTTTCTTGAAAATTCTTCAACATGGAGGCTTGAATTCTCGGATTCCTTGGGAAAAAGGGTTTGGATTTTTTGGTCTTAGGATGGGAAGGGTTTACATATGGATTTGATAATGAATGGTGGGAAAATAATGCCCTGTTGTGTTTTAATCTGTATCTTGGGTGCTTGGGGCCAAGGGGAAATAACTAAAATGCCCTTTAGGATTTATTTACGGATGCAGGAAATCATTACTCCATGTTTTGGAGCCAGACACGGTAAATTAGTCCTGCATCGCGGTGCTATCATGGCAGCTTACTGGTTCTGGCAAAAATGATAATAACTTTATGCCTAGGTATCAAATTAAGGAAAAATTTGTATCGTTAGAAAGATAATTCAATTATATACAATTTGGGGGACCTTAAGATTAAAATTGCTCATATATAAAAATTTATACACGTTCAAATTTAACACTTATAGAATCAAATACCAAAATTATGCCGAATCAAAGGCTCTTAGATCAACTTTTCTCTAAGTGATTCCTATGAGATTTTTCACCTCAAAAGAACTTCACACACTAGTATAAATATCATGACATATGTATTAAAAGATAAATCATGTGATTAGAGTTTATACACATAGAATTGGTGATTCGATTTCTAGCTCAAGAATGCAGGGTGTTACAGTTTTTCATCTTTCCGTCTAGTCTCACTATCTAATGGTTCCTGAATAGGGACATCCAAAGAGGTAATATTTTTCATCCATGTTAATTGCAAATTCAGTTCAGTCCATGCATTATGTCTACAATTAAGATATTTGGTCATGATTCAGTTCATAAGTGTTCAGTGAATGATCTTAGTTTTCCAAGTATTCTAGCTCAGACATTGTAATATATTCCTTGTAATAACTTAGTATTATTTTCTCATGATTTTATCTTACATAATGTACTCGGTGGTGCCATGAAGCCCTTTTCTTTTGATTCCTATACGTGTTTTATTGAGGGACAATTCCAAATGAGGAGATATGTACTTTATTCCATCCTTAGTAACTCTTGAAATTTTATTGCATCAATTATAACTTCACAATTCTATATGTAATTTTATTTCATGAATATTTCAAGTGAGTTCTAAACTCTAAGCATGAACTAGCTCCTTATAGTAAATATATTCAAGTCAACTCAGAAATCAGTTTCATAATAGGAGTTTTAATATTTCAGCTCAGCTACATCCTTCATAGGAGTTTTAATATTTCATCTCATCTACATCTTCCATTAAAAGATATTTCATGTGTACCTTATTACATACTTCAAAAGTTTTAGCAAATTCCAACACATCATTTGAGGATGAATGTAATACCCCGCATTTTTTGAGATAAAAATAAAACCATCATTCCTACTTGTGTAAACTCTAATCCGATAATTTTGATTTGAATACATGTTTCATGATTGTTATCCTAGTGTGAAGAGTGCTCATGATTAGAAAAATATTCATAGGAATCACTTAGAGCAAAGTTGACTTAAAACCCTTTGATTCGGCCCAAAGTTGGTGTTCGATCCTACAAAGGTCAACTTTGAATGTGTATTTCTTTTTTAAATATATGAAATTTTTCATCTCAATATCCACCAAATTTTATATAATTGAATTAGGTTTCTAACGATAACAATTTTTCCTTAATCCGATTCCAAGGTGAAAAATTATGACCATTCTAAGGTCGTGTGTCGCATGGAAAGCATAAATAGACACTGGATGAGTTGTGCTATTGGTGTATGCTTAACAACCCTCGGTAGTATTATTGGAGTTCTCTACACAACCCTCAGGTTTTCTATTGGTGTGCACCGTATAACCCTCAGGCGTGCTATTGTCGTGCGCCGCACTGCAAAAGCACAGTGCCAAAAATTGCTCTATTTTGACTTAAATAAAGGTCTTTAAAGTATTTTCACACCACTAAACCATCCCTAATGTGGTTCCTACTTCCAGTCCCCTTTGGATTGAAAGTTTACTTAGATCGTTTAATGTTGGGCTCAAGTACAGTGATGGGAAACAATTTCTGAAGACTTATTTTTCTCTTAAGATCTTGTGACACTTCTTCAATTGATGTTACAAAATTGACTCGATCCGACTCTTTAAATAACAATTGTAAAATAAAAGTTTAAAAGCCTTGTGAGACACATTGATATTCCTCTCTGAAGTTGTGTAGTGTCTTCTTTAATCCATTTTGGCATTTACAGTCTTCTGTTGTATAAGCTTTTCTTCTTCGTAAGGAAATCCAAGAGATTTCTTCTCAATCAATGATTTGAGTTGATTTCTTGATTGGGGGTGTTTACATCTTATTGTATGTCCATACTAGATGAGATTTTCCTTACTCGAATCTATACATGTCCATATCAGATATGCCTATTTAAGTAGTGAGATCTTCTTTCTCTTTTGATTTTGTTGTGAGGTGTGTCCAATTGCCTTTTCTATTGGGATATTTATCTTATATGATTTTTGTTTCCTTGTCAAGAGATATCCTACTTTTAATGTTGTTCTATGTTTAGCACGATATTCTTTTAATGAATATTCCTTTTCTTGTGCGAGATATCCTCTCATGATTTGAGATCTTCAATGTCCCTAGTGTGAGATCTCCATCCATCATTAGGGATCTTCAATATCTTTAATGTGGCGCAATATTTAGAACAATATTTTTTTATGAGAATATTCCTTGCCTTTTCCGACACATACTCCCATGATTTGGGATCTTAAATTTTCTTTGTGTGAGATCTCTTTTAATTATTCGGGATCTTCAATATCCTGCAAAGTTCTCTTATTAGTTTATCATTATTAAAACAAAAAACATAAATATAGGAGTATAATAATATCCTCCTTTTTGATAATGACAGACAAACATAAACATCAGTTGACTTCCATATCTGTCATTATAGTCGGCTTTCTCTCCCTGACTTGTAGGCACTTCTAATATTCTAGTCTTTCTCCCCATTTTGGCATAGTAAAAAATAACCACAGAGTAGTAAAACGAATAGTAGATAGATAGCAGATATTAAATCTGTTATCTAACAAGTACTAGGAAAAACAAACAGTGTGGCAGATAGTGTATTTAAAATCATTTTACAACCCAGAAAATAAAACAAGGGACATGACCGACCCTCTTTTGAAAACCAATTTTTTAAAAAAAAACTGAAGATAAAATTGGAACAAAAAGATGAGATTTTTGTCCAGAAATAAGAATCATAATTCATTAAAGCTGAGAATACCAAGTCTTTTTTTGTAAGGTAACAAAATTTTTCTTCTAGCAGGGGTTTTGTAAAAATATCTGCCAGTTGATTTTCGAAGTCAACAAATGTTAATGAAAAATCACCATTTCTACATGATACCAACTAAAATGATGCTTAATATCAATGTAGACTGATGTACAATATATTTTGATAGACTAACAGCGCTGGTGTTATCACACATTATGGGAATAAATTCAAAAGATAAATTAAAATCAAGTAATTGATGCATAATCCATAAATTTGAGTTCCAAAATAGTAAATGGCTATGTATTCAGCTTTAGTTGTTGACAGAGCAACTGATGTTTGCTTTTTTCTAGGTCATGAAATTAGGGCATCGCCAAGAATTTGACAAGTTTCACTTATACTTTTTCTATCATTTTTATAACATGCAAAGTCAGTGTCTGAATATCCAATTAAATCAAAATGAGAAGAACAAATCTACCATATACCAATGTCTTGAGTTTTTATAAGGTATCGAATGATCCTTTTGACAGCAATAAGATAAGACTCTTTAGGAGTCGATTGGAACCTAGGATACCTACATATACTGAACATGATTCTTGGTCGGTTGGCCGTCAGGTAGAGTCATGATCCTATCATTCCCTATACATTTTTTCATCAACTTCCTTACCAAAAGAATCTGAATCAAGGCTTGTTGATGGACTCATTGGAGTTCCGTACGCCTTTTTTTTCATTCTGAATTTATTGATGAGTTCCTTAGTGTACTTGGCTTGACTGATGAAAGGGCCTTTGGGAGTTTGTTTTATTTTTAATCCTAAGAAGAATGTGAGCTCACCCATAAGTCAAGTTATCAAAATTCTCACACACAGAGATGTTAGAATTACCAAAAATGATATCATCAACGTAAATTTGCACAATAAGATGATTCGAAACAAACTTTTGTATGAACAAAGTTGTATCCATTTTACCCCTTTGATAATTTTTATTGAGTATGAAAGTACTCAATCTCTCACAACAATCTTTTGGAGCTTGTTTGAGCCCATAGAGTGCTTTTGATAATTTGAAAACATGATTTGGATATGTCGTATTTTCAAACCCTTGAGTCTATTTTACAAAAACTTCTTCATGAATAAAACCATTTAAAAAGGAGATCTTAACATCCATTTGATGTATCTTAAATCATTTGAAAGAAGCAAAAGATAATAGAAGTATAATTGACTCTAACCTTGCTATTGAGGTAAAGGTCTCATCATAATCAATATCTTATTATTGAGAGTATCCTTGGACCTCTTCTGTGGGAGTCGACTCTGGAGTGGGTGTAGTCAAATTATCTTGTGATAGCTCTAAGGTTGTGCTATAATTTTCTCCAAATTGTAGATTACTAACTCGTTCTTGATCAATACTCAAACTTGCAGGGAGGTGATTAGATTAGTCAAATACAATATGCATAGATTCCCCTACATACAAAGATCTTTTATTTAAGTCCTTGTAAGATTATCTAGTGGGGGAGTATCCTAGGAAAATACCTTTATTACCCTGTGCATCAAATTTTCCCAAGTTATTCTTACCGTTGTTGTGAATAAAATATTTGTATAAAAAAGGGTGGAAGTAGCTAATGTTGGGCATCTTTTCTCTCCAGAGTTCATAAGGCATTTCTTTAAAATAGGTCTGATCAGGCACTTGTTGATTATGTGACATGTTGTACTAACTGTTTCTGCCCAAAAGTGATCTGGAGATTATGTTCTAATAGCATGGTCCTTGCAGTATCCTTGAGGGTCCGGTTCTTTTACTCTACTACATCATTCTGTCAAGGAGACTGAGGTGAAGAGAAGTTTTAAGGGAATCTATTCTAAGAATAATACTCCTCAAATGCCTTGTTTTAAAATTCTCCTCTATGATCATTGTGAACATAAGTGATGACGTGTCCATCTTCTCTCTGTACATTTCTACAAAAAATCTCAAATATTGTTAAAGCCTCATGTTTATGAGCAAGAAACATTACCCAAGTAAATCGTTAGTAATCATCAATAATAAAAAACCATATTTTTCCCCCAATTCTTGAGTTCTTGGTTAGGCCAAATAGATCCATGTGCATTGTTTGAAGAGGTTTGGAAGTAGAGACATTGTCTTTGACTTTGAATGATGTTTAGGTCTACTTACCCAATTGGCAGGTATCACATATGTGATCCTTTTCAAAATTGAGTTTTGACAGATCTTTCACAAATTTGAGTCTGGATAACTTCTCAATGATATGAATACTAGCATACACAATCTTTCTTTGCCATAACAAAGCATCAATAGTTTGCACAGTGAGGCAGGCCAAGGTAGTAAAGCTAAGATTATTTAAGACATTAATGTTATCAATGTTTTAACCGACGAGTGAGATATCACTTTTGTCGTGTTTGATTGAGCAATTTTTGGGTTGAAAGATGTTAACCTAAAAGCTATTAGAAACCAAAAATGGACACACACCACAAGAATAAACTATGGAAAATAACACATTGAAGAAAAGAGATGAAGATTTGCATAAAGTAAATATTGATAGAGAGACCCTCAGTTCCATCAATGATTATCAAAATAATGTGAATCAAACACTCAATCACACCTCACCAATGTTAGATCAAACCTCACTATTAGGTGAACCAAAGGAATTCACACTCCCTTAATCATACCTTTCTTGCCAAATGTTCAACACAAATGAAGAACCCTTACATTGCATTCAAACACTCAAGTTTTTGTTTCAAACTAAGCTAAGGAGACTATGAACTACATGCTAAAAAGTAATCTTTCAATATTTTTCAAAAACAAATGAAAATACCAACTAAAGTGTCTATCTAAACTATTACATAACAAATGTCAAAAATTCCCTTAATGAATAAGGGAAAGTAGTCACCTCTTGGATGTCACTTTGGGATGTAAAATGTCTTCAATACCCTTCACTTGAGGCACCTGTTGAATCTAGTGGTTCCCTTCTCCTCCTTCGACTTGACAAGGATTCTAAAGACTCCAAACACTTGCCAATTCTGAAGCTTGAACCTTTGATAATGTCTTGTACTCTTTTGTTATATTTAATCTTATATAATCCTATCCATATTAAAAGGAAGATGTTCTCAAATCCTGATCTTGCAAAATTAGAAAGAGAGGAAAGCAAGCACACAATCTTCTTGGTAGGAGCGTTAGTATTAGTACCACACACATATCATCAATCCATGGTTGTTCATACTTAAAATAAACCAATATATCCTTGGTATTCAACATGAAAATATTAGCATAAAGGATACCAAAGAAGTTAATAGCATCAACATTAAAAGATAATGAGCATGTACCAAAACTACACTTCCAAAATCTCACAAGTACCCTGTGGTCAAAGGGAAGAAGTAGTTATAGGTCTAGGCCGAAAATTCTTACCCCTTGTACTTTAGGATCAAAGTCATGACTTTCCAAAACATCCCACATAATTTTGACATACACATGGTCACCTTGAATAATATTAAATTGATGGATTACATTACACAAGATCAAAGGACCATACTCGTTAACATGATTAACATTACAAGCATCAACACTAACTTGAAGGCCTTCAATTCCAAAATTCACATATTCAAGTAGTAGACTATATGTAGGAGCACATTTATCATGGCAAATATTAAGAAAGAAATTAAGAGAAGAACCATGTACCCTTATGTCAATCAATCCCGAGACCATAATACTAGATGACACATCATAACAAGTCAAACTCTAAGAAGTGTATGGAGTAGCGTTAGGGGTAAGTTGTCCATTGTACATCACAAAAGATCTACTATGGGAAGAGGTATGCATTTGAAAACCTGAAACCACTTCACAATACACTAGATCACACCATTTTGAGTTCAAGGGAGTATATAGAGTGGTAGGATTACCTCGGGTTAGGCTTGGACATCCCACCTTTTTTGTGCTATCATCCAAGGGTACCATTATATTATTTCTCTTTTTTTCGTGTGGAACTCTTTGTAGATCCTCCATGGATGGAATATCATATTGCACATTTATGTAAGAAAATTAACACAAGGTAAAATGCTAGACATTTAGTTAGTGTGTATCAAGGGACCTTTGTGGGCAAGTCCCACAAACATAGTTGCATTCCCCTTTCAAATCGTACAATCCGAGGCCTCCCTTCCATTTTCATTCTTTCTTTTCTCATCCAACTTCTTTGTTTTCTCCTGGATTTCATCCGCACTAGATGGTGGAAGAGGAAGAAGAGTGAATTTTTGGCCTCCATGCTCAAAGGTGTACCTATTAGCCCTTCCATCATGGTTAGTGTGTCTATCAAATTGCCAAGGCCTTCCTAAAAATATGTGACATGCTTGTATAGGGATTACATCACACAACACTTCATCATGATAACTCCCTACTTTGAATCTAATCACACATTGTTGTTTGACCTTCAATTCACCACACTTGCTTAACCCTTGAAGCTTATATGGATTTGGTTGAGGGATAGTGGATAGTTTCATGTGGTCAACCAAGATGAAACAAGCAATATTCAAACAACTCCCACTATCTATGATCATTGAACTCACATTTCCTTTAATAAGGTACTTGGTATGAAAAAGGTTCTCTCTTTGATTATCCAAGACCTTACTAAACAAAGTCCTCCGAACCACATAACTTGGGACATCACATTCCCCTTCACAAGGAAACACATCTTCTTCACTACCCTCTCTTAGAGTTTCGAGTTCCACACACTCTCCATCATGAGAGTTGTAATCATTCCCATCAACTTCCAACTCAACTTCTTTACCAAGATAGTTCAACTTTCCCTCTTTTAGGATCACATTACGCTGGTTAGGACACTCACTTTCCCTATGACAACACCCTTGACACTTGAAACATTGAAGACCCTTAGAATAAGAATTAGGAGTTAGTTTACCTTCATGATTTGGAGAATGGTGTTGGGAAACCTTGGTTACAACTTGAGGAGGATCTACAGATGCCAAAATCATGTCCCTTTCCTTGGACCAACCCGTAGAGGTTTAGGGAGACTTTGCTTTGTATCTTTCCTTGTTCTCTTTCTCAATTTCCAAAGTCGCTTGAAAGACTTCAACCATGGTTTCAAACATATGAAGAGTCATACGAGATGATATGTCTTTGTCCAATCTTACCTTTAAACGAATGATGTCATGGTGAACTTCCTTACCTCTATGATCAAGTTTAAAGATGAGTTGTTGGTATTCATCATAGTAGGCCATGATATTATTTCTTCATTCCCTCAAGTGGTAGAGTTTGTCAAGAAGCTCATGTCTATATTGCTCTGGGACATACCTCTCTCTCATTAGTCTCTTCAACTCCTCCAAAGGGGGTGGTTGGCCACCAATCAACAAATTGCCAAATCTCTTAGTGTAATCCCACCATGTATTTGCATAGCCTTCAAAGTGAACAATGGGAAAGAAACTTTTCTTCTCCTTGGTTAAGTCATTCATATGAAATAATTTATCACAAGATGACTCCCAATCTAGGTACAGTTTGGGGTCACTCTTTCCTTTGAAGGTTGTAATGCCAACCTTTATAGAATTTATGCCAATGTTTTGGGTTCTATGATTATTACCCTAGTCATGCCTTGTATCTTGACTTTGGATTCTACCATAAGGTCAACTTTGGACATACCTTCCCCTTATTTCTTCCTCAAACCAATACTTATTATTAGGAACCTCATAACTTTCTTGCTCCCCGCTACCATGATCTTCAATTTTGATTTGGTAGTTTCGGTTTTGGGGTATTTGTGGATGGTTATAAGTCCTTTGGTTATTTGGATCTTGTACATGTGGCATTGGATGGGGTGGAGGGTAAGGTGTTTCGTCCATGGGATTTGGTATTTGGCAAGTAGAATTTTATGGAGATATTTGGTTATGTGGAGGAATTGGTCTTTGGTCAAAGGGACTTTGTACTTGGAGATTCAGGTTTGGTGGTGGATTTTGAGTTCCAAGTCCTTATTGTTAGAATTTGATTTATTTGGGGAAGTGTGGGTCTTGGTATGTTTCGGTTTGGAAGTGTTTGGACTTGGTTTTGTGGGGTTTGTGGAGGGAATAACATTTGGTGGAGAGTTTTGGGTGTCATGTTCATTGAGGAGTTGTTGTCTGGGATACTATAATAAGCATGGTAGGGATTAGGAGTAGAAGGTCATGACTTCCTCCTAATTTCAACACTATCAAGCCTTCCATTAATGATGGATACCTCATCCTTCAAAGAATTCAAGTCTTCTTTCATAATGTCCAACTCACCCTTCAAGTCTCAAGTTAGTGTATCAAATCGAGCCATCAAGACTCCCAAAACATCACTCCTAAGTGAGGAAGCACTTGAACTCTAGGGTTACATGTTCCTTATGCCTAATAAACAATCAAAAAAACTATAAAACGAACAAGCATGTTAGTTTAATAAACCTTACAACACTAAATCTCGGATGTCACCTCACACTTGGTTTCACAAGTGTTGAAAACTTGGCAATACTTTGCAACCGAATGAGTGGTACTGAATGAGTGGTGAATATGCTTTCACCCGGAATCAATTTTTGTTTGATATGACTCAAATAAAATGATGTATGGACTTGAACCAACAAACTACTACGAATTAAAAACGACAAAAGCACACAAAAATTGAAGATACGAAATAATCAAACTCTAGACTAATTACCAACCTAGTATGAACTTACTAGCTTTCTAATTAGTGATATAATTAACTTACAAGAAACTAGAATAAAAAATTAGAAACTAGGAAAATCTACGTAGAACTTGATTTGGCGATTTACACTTGATGACGTGGCACTATTGGATTGGAGATTGAGCTTCAACAATTTTTAATCCCAAAATGTCAACTCTCTGCCTAACACACCCTTGGGGAAGAAGGATTATGATTTGAGGGGGAAATAACAAGTTGTGTATCCCTTTTAAAGCTCAAATTTTAATTCAAAACAATGGTCCCCCCCCCTCTTGTACTTGTATTGTACTTGAAGTTGTACTTTGATTATTCCTTTGTCTCTTCTTTCTTTTGGATGAATATGAATATACCAAGGAATATTCCTTTACAAACACCAAGTACACCCTCTCTCCTCCCTTTTTTGGATCAAACACCCTTCTTGAATATTCTTCTTCAACAAGAATGGATCAGTATAGAAGAACAAGATGAAATTCAAGGGTTGACCAATGTTTGACCTTCACTCAAATGAACCATAACCTTCAATTTTTATATAGATATATAGGTTCCTTAGGTCAATATGAACTCAAATATCAACAAACCAAGATCAACCAACGTCCAAAATACAAAACCACTTTGATCTAGCCCTTTTGGAGCTTCAAGACGCCATAGTATGGAGTTTTTAGCTCAAAATTGTCCAAATCTTGTTCCAAGAGTATATATTGACTCCCTAGGTGCTAGATATCAAGTATCTAGTATAATAAACTTACAAAAAAATTGTATATCTAGGGTTTAAGTTTTGGATATACAACAAGACACTACTAGACATCATTTTTTTATGATTTTCCTTTGGATTTTGACTCTTTTTATGGGGATTTTCTTAAATAAGATACTAAAACCAATACTTATTGTTGTAGGAACAAACCTTAACAAGGATATGATAATAAATGATAACCTAAAATCTATATATAAACCAAAAATGGACACAAACCACAAGAACAAACTATGGAAAATAACATAGAAGAAAAGAGATGAAGAAGATTTGCATAAAGTAAAAATAGATAGAGACACCCTCACTTCCACCAATTATTAGCAAAATAATGTGTATAAAACACTCAATCACACCTTACCAATGTTAGATAAAATCTCACTCTTAGGTGAACCAAAGTAATTCACACTCCATCAATCACACCTTTCTTGCCAAATGTTCATCACAAATGAATAACTCTTTAATTGTATTCAAACACTCAAGTTTTAGTTCTACTCTAAGCTATGGAGACTATGAACTACAAGGTAAAGAGTAATCTTTCAATATTCTTCAAAAACTAATGAAAATACCCATTTAAGTGTCATTTATACTATTACATAACAAATGTCAAAAATGCCCTTAATGAATAAAGGAAAATAGGCACCTCTTGGATTTCACTTTGGGATATAAAATGTCTTTAATACCCTTCACTTGAAGCACCTATTGAATGTAGTGATTTCATTCTCCTCCTTCAACTTGATAAGGCTTTAAAAGGCGCCAAACACTTTCCAATTCCGAAGCTTGAACCTTTGATAATGCCTTGTACACTTTTGTGCTCTTTATGCTTGTATCGAAAGAGGATTCTGAATTCGCCATCACACAGTTGACTAATGATGAGCCGATAATGTTTACTAAGAAAATTACATTGAACGCCATCTTCTAAATATGATTCAATGAATTCACATGATGAGCTGACTCCAGTGATGTTGCCTCTGGATTGTCATAAAATCTTACTGATCTCCCATGTATTTTCTTCAATGAATAAAAATTTCTTTATTTTTGGTCATATGTCTGGAACATTTGTTGTCAATAATCCACATTTCTTTATTATTACTTTTGTTGACCTATTCCTGCAAAATAAGAAAAATAATTTTATTTAGATACCGAAGTGGTCTTGGGTCCTTGCGGGTTAGATGTGTTTCCTTTGGTATTCAAAATACACATGTTTTTAGGCTTGTTTCTACAACTATCGAATTTGTGCCCTTTGTGTCTACAGATAAAATAAATGGGTCCTCGAGAGGAGAATGAGTTCTTAGCTGATTTAAACGATCCTGAAGAGGAGCTTGAAATGTCTTTAAGGGAGCTTGATCCCATAAAACTGTGGATTGGAGATTTCTTAAAACTGTTTAATTTTATTTTTACATCTTCAAGCTCTTCATGAAGCAAGTCAACTTCATTTTGACAAGCTTCAATTTCTATTTGACAGTTTCTTTATTTATATTTGAGTTTTCATTTAAATCATTCTTCACAACCTTTCTTCTCTTGAGAGATCTTATTATAATCCATGACTATTTAAAGCTCTTCAATTTTTATATCTAAATCAAATTCAAGAATACTGCAGTTATGACAGTCGTGAGGTCTTACTCACTATGTTCACCTAGTGCCATGAAGCACATATTTGCAGCCGCTACTTCTTCAGTTTCATATTCATCACTCTAGGCTTAAATGTTGTCATTCTTTCTAGATGGTCTTCTTCATAACTCTAGATAGTTTTTTTGAAATTCCCAGGCCTTCCACAATAACAACAACGATCATCATTTCTGGTAGGGTCATTATTTTTTGCTCGTTGTGATCTTTTTTGTATCTGTCTCATGATCTGCCTTACTCCACGACTAAAGAGGGCCTTCTGTTCACTATTGGCATCTTCCAGAATGTCCTTTTCTTCAGTTGGAGCAGCATTGAAGGCTACTGGTTTCTTTTTTTCCTCTTTGTGGTACTTGTTGATATAATTTTGAACATATGAAATGAGGTTACCTCGTAGTTTGTCATATGTAATTTTTGTAGATCTCCTCCTTCTAGAATGGCAGCCTTGGTTTCCCAAATCTTTGGAAGACTTTGGACCAACTTTTTGACTTATAAGCTTTGTGGATAGATCATCTCCAATGATTTACATTCACGTATGATATTACTAAATTTGTCAAACATTGTTTTAATGTCCTCATTCTCTTCCATTTTAAACAACTCTTATTCATTGACCAGGGTAACAATTTTTTAATTTTTAACTTTGGTGGTTCCTTCATATGTTACCTCAAATTTGTGCCATATTTCTTTTGCAGTTTCACAAATTGTTATTTTGTCATATTATTTTCCACTGACTGCACAAAGCAACAAACTAATAGCACCTGCATTAGTTTGGATTACCTCTTGTTGCTCTTTCATCACCTCAAAACTTTCATGTCTTCTATGCCAGTACTTCTAGATTTTTTATCTATGTTCATTGGCTTATCCTTGAGTCATTAAATCAGCTTTGGACCCTTCTTGATGACAACCTAGTCTAGAAATTCATTTGATTGGACAAAAATTTTGAATCTTTTCTTCCAGTAAGAGTAATGTTGTCCATTAAAGTATGGTGGTATTGTGGAGCAGTGACCATCCTGGAGAATAGCACAACGAATTTGATAATTTGCCATTTAATCTATGCTCACTTGCAGTTAAGCAATGGTATTGGTTGGACCTTCTTTGGTACCAACTTGTAACGCCCCAATTTTTTGAATCGGAATGCTACATGATGTTTATGACCCCGAAGGACCACAAGCTAACCCATGACTGATATTTGTGCCTATAAACTGCATAATATACTTGTAAAATACGGAAAACATGAACAATAGGCCATATCGTTCACCTGAATAAAGAAACTATCAAAACATGACATCCATGTGGGTAGCAAATACCCAAAACAACTGACGCTGAACTGAATCTGAATACTATATCTAAAAAACTCTAAGTATTGTCTGAATAAGGAGTTGAAGGAACATGTCTCCAACTAACTCCATAAACTGAAAACTAATAGAATTAATAAATGAATAAATCAAGTAATATCGTCCTCAAATAAAGAGGACTCACTGCAACTCTGTATGCTGAATGCGACTGCTACTGCTGGTCTGGAACTCGTGTCTCTGAACCTATGGTGTAACATGTAAAAAAGCACCATAGCACAAATGCATCAGTACAGCTGGAGTACTGAGTATACGAGTGAGGTAGGCTAACGTAAAGGGTTTACATGCATGAATAATTTTAACTGACTGACTGATATTAATGTAAAAGTGCAAACATACATACATAGTAACTGAGATCGTGAGTACGTGATAGCTAAATTTGTACGCTAATACATAGCTAAAAATGTAGTTCTGATAGCATGAGGGACTATATCTGATAGTCTTGAATCTGATGGAACTGTCTTAGTTCTGTACTATAACTGAGATTTAACTGTATCTAATAGTCCTGGTAGATGGATATCTGAAGAACTGTCTGAGTTCTTTTACTGAGACTGAGTTTGAAACTGTGGGAGGTAGTTGTTTAATCGACATGCCCCATGTATGCTAAATTAGCTGAACTGGGGTCCAATCATTTCCCTGATTGGAAGGGTGTCAATACCGTGCTACGGGTAAAGACATGCGGTGAGTGACCCTCAAATTTGGTAGTGTCCCCAAAAGAGAACAGCGGATGTCTGCCCCATCAACCCTCAAGCTAGCAGTGTTGATGTGTCAACCTATGCTGGCTACATAGTTCTGGAACACAAGGATTGCTTTTAAGAATCACACCATTATCTGAAGAAGGTGAGTTTCCATCCTCGGGTTCGCTCGGTGCTTACTCCTACTCCCACCTGAAGAGACTAAACATGATTTAACCGACTATACATGAACTGGGTTTACTAAATTTTCATTGACTGATGGAATAATACTGATAACTGACTGAGATCATGAGGTTTCTGAGGTTTCCTTAGTCACATTACTGACTGAATTCTATGGAACGTGGCTTGACTGAAGATATCGTGACAACATGACATGGCTTTAGGCACACAACTATAGTTTCAGGTACGAATACCCCCAGGACTCGATAGAAGGAAACTGACACACATGACTTGATCACAAGATTTGAGTCCACAATTCATAATATCATAAGTAAGGGATAGTGTACTTCATGAGTCTATTCAACATCTCAAACATGGTATGGAAAGCATGGATACATTTCGTGTACATGTTCTATAATTCCATTATCACACATGCTTCACACCACAATAATAGCAACAGATAAATAGCATGGAATTCATATTTAGTGTAGACCTATTATGGACTTGTCATTTAGGTATCATAAAATCATCTAAATATGGACTTCTAGCATCCTATGAATTTTAACAAACACCTTGCATGCACACCTTGGGCATATGTTTTCTCAATAAATGTTAATTATCTTGAACCACCCAATTTCATGGGTTTTAACCACAAACATGCATACTTTATGGAAATCATCTTAAAATAATATTCAGAAGTTTAAACAATGGTCATTGACATGAACAACATCACATAGAAACAAGGAAATCAAAGTTTCTTATTAAAAATCATGGTTCTTGAACTCTATTAACCGATGGGGTCCATATATGAACACCACGCATACCTGACTCAAGGTTCTTGACGTTTTTGAACTGGAAGGATTTGAAATACTTTGATTCTTGAAGAAGATTGAGTTTTGGTCTTGAAAATTTTATTTTGGGAGAAACCCTAGTTGTTGTTTGTGAAATAAAAGTGAGCACAATGGCGGAATTCGTACTTAGCTGGGTATATATAGGCGGGTGATAAGTGACCAAAATACCCCTGTTAAAACGACCTGGAAATAAGTTGAACGTGGCGTGTGACGGTCCATCAGACTTTTGGTAGACCATCATTCAGCCCGTCAGACGTGGACCAGAAATGGGATTCACTAGATTAGGGTTGACGGCCTGGCTGATGGTACGTCACAACTTTGATGGTCTGTCAACTCGTCCGTCAGACCTTATCCAGAACATAGCTTAACTGGCATAGCTTTGACGGTCCAAGTGGTGGTCCGTCACTAAGTTGACGGTCCGTGAACTTTGCCGTCAAGCCTTAACCAGAATGGGACCCTTCTACCTTGGATGTAATGGTCCAAGTGGTGGTCCATCACTAATTTGACGGTCCGCCAACTGGGCCATCACACCTCGGTGATTCTGACCATTTCAAGTAAAACGTCCATAACTCTTTCGTCTGATGTCGGATTTGGACGAAATTGGTATCGTTGGAAAGCCAACTAAATTTTCCACATGATAGAAAGTGAAAATCTCAAAAATAATGCATGTACAAAAACATATTTGCATTTCAAAGTAAGTCCTAGCATTCTTGAGTTGATTTTTAGCTAGGAAAAAGACACGGGTATTACATAATTGAAATTCAAAAAGGGGGTGAATTGAAAATTTTTTGTGAGTTGACTACTGACTCTTCACAGTCGACTCCCCTACAGATTAGTACACTACACAAGACATATTAGATTTGAAATAATTAAGAAAATAGGTAATTGAACATAAAGTACAGACACAGATATTTATCCTGTTTCGAAACACCAATGTGGTCCTTACTTCCTGTCCCCTTGGGTTTCAAATTTTCCTTAGATCTTTTAATGATGTGCTCGAGTATAGTGATCGGAAAAAATTTCTGAAGACTTATTTTTCTTTTCAAATCATGTGACACAACTTTATTTGATGTTACAAAGTTGACTAGATCCTACTCTTTTTATAACAATTGTAAACTAAAAGTTACAAAGCATTATGAGACTAAGACTGATAAACTTTGATATTCTTCTTTGAAGTTGCGTAGTGTGTTCGTTATTCCATTTTGGCCTTTATAGTCTTCTATTGTATATGCTTCTTTTTTTCATAAGGAAACCCCAGATATTTCTTATAAATCAAGGATTTGAGTTGATTGCTTTATTTAGGGAGTTTTCACCTTATGGTATGGCCATACTTGGTGCATTTTTCCTTTCTCACATCTATACATGTCCATATCAGATATGTCCATATAAGTAGTGAGATATTCTTTCTCCTTTTATCTTATTGAGAGGTGTATACAATTTCCTTGTCTATTGGGATCTTTAGTTGATATAATTTTTGCTTCCATGTCAAGTGATATCCTACTTTTGATGTGGCTCTAAATTTAGCAAGATATTCTTTGAGAGAATATTTGTTGCCTTATGTGATATATCCTCCAATTATTTAAGATCTTCAATATCCTTGGTGTAAGATCACCTTCCATCATTAGTTATGTTCAATATCTTTGATGTGGCTCCATATTTAGCACGATATTCTTTGATAGAATATTTTTTGCCTTGTGCGAGATATCCTCCCATGAATTGAGATCTTAAAAGTCCTTTGTATGAGATCTCCTTCAATCATTAGGGATCTTCTATATCATGCAAAGTTCACTTATTAGTTTGTCATCATTAAAACATAAAACATAAATATAGGAGGCTAAGATTTTGAACACCGGATACCTATGCTCTTACTTGTTATTTATGACTTTTCAAATTATAAGTTAGTCAGGCCATGATTTTTTTGCTAAACTCAGTTTTTTATGCTCATGTCGAGCACTATCAGTACATTTTTATTATTACTTCATACTCTGTATGCACTAATTTTATATTAAAACACCATGACCGAAGCTTATCTTATCATCTTCAGTGCATTCACCAGTTAGTATTTTTGTGTCTTTCAATTGGGAGTTGTATTTAACACTGAGTGGGAAGTGTGGGTTCAGTACATCTTACTTCCCTAGAAACTAAGTGCCACCTTGGGTTTAGGGGCCTCGCCAGAGAATGTTTCCCCTTTACCAATATGGGATAAGTTTAGTGATCAATCCAGTTCAGGTTCTACTCTGATGGAAAGAATAGAGTTGTGATTCTCAACGTGAATCAGACATTGGATTCCATGATAGCTCACATGGTTTATGTCAGTTACAATATAGCTCCCAAAGTCTCGAATCAGTATTCAGAGTATGTCAGTTGAAGTTTGCATGACCAAGTATATAGATATTCAGTTATTCAAGTATCAATCATTCAGTTATACAGATTAATTTAGTACATGTTTATGCTTGGTCGTGCATTCCCAGTTTCACATGTTCATTTTTTCACGGTTAGTATTCATACATGATCCTCATTTCATTTTTACAACATGTTTAGCTTTACATGAGATTTACATACTGTATTCATGTTATACCACTTCCCCGCTTCAGTTCTACTTATTCTACAAAAGTAAACATTTAAGAAACTATATGTAGTGATTAACTAGCTCATCAGATTATGTTTCTTACTCATGTTTTAAGATTCTCCAAGTTTACATTGATTTCAGTCTCTTTGTGAGTCTACTTGCACTTAGCATGAATGTTTTAAGATTATGTATCTATTAAGTATTACTCATTGCATTCACCCCCACTTACTCAGTACATTCAAAAGTCCTGATCCATATATATGTTTGTAAGCTACATTTTCTCATAATGTAGGTACTAGTAGTAGCCCACACATCATTGTCAGACAGTTTGCAGCTTCCAACTAGTAGGTGATAAATTCTTTTATTTCGGGGACTCCAGTCAGTTGTAGTTCATTTACTATATTATTATTATTCATATATAATTATTAGTGGTAGTTAGAGGTATACCCCAACTTTCTGCAGTCAGTGTAGTACAGTATTCATATATAGTCAGTTAGAGTCGTTACATGTAATTCAAGATTCATTCTTTAGTTTTATCATGATATAAACTTTATCAATATTATATTTATTCAGACTATCTCATGATCATGTTTCCACTTAGTAAATTTATTTTTAATACAATTTAAATTAGTTGCTCAAGTAGTATGCCAGTACATGGGTTAACTTAAGATCACTTGTGATTCTAAGCACCGTGTTATGACTAGGTGGTAGTATTGGGTCGTTGGGTGCTTATGTTATTCTTAAGTTTTACCTAAAGGTTATAAATTTTCTGAAAGAACTAAACCTATAGTGTTGATGGGATATTCTACTTCACAGAAAGGCTATTTGATGATGGATTTGAATACTGAGAAATTATTTTACTTTTCACTAGAGATATTGTATTTCAGGAACATATATTTCTATTTGCAAATAAGTAGAATAAGAATGATTCATCAGATATTTTATAACTACATGAAGATTGCAACAATAAGACAGACTCAAATATAGTTGAATATCGTGCATATGTGATAAGCAAATGAATGATCTGGCCTGAAGACCAGAAGTATCACCTCAAGGAAATTTAGATGTTGATCACTTTGTTGAAGCAACACCAACAGATTATCTACTACCTAATATTTTTGTACCAGATACTATAGATGATGATGTTGGACAACATATGCCTAGAAAAATACTAAGAGTGACTAAAGAACCTATCTAGAAGAAGGACTATACTACAATAAGCATGAAGAAGGGTATAAGATATCCTATTGCTAACAACTTGTCTTGTGACAACATTACAACAAATTATTAGTACTATTTGAATAGTTTTTCTGATCTAGTACAACCACAATATTTTAGTCTAGTTATTGCAAATAAGAGATGGATTTATGCAAGGTAGTTAGAAGTCTAAGATCTTGAGGACAACAAAACCTAGGAACTGGTGGATTTCCCATCAGGTAAAAAAACTATTTGATCAAAGTGGGAAAATAAAAGTAAATTCAAAGCTAATGGAGATGTTGATAGGTTCAATGAAATATTATTAGCTCAAGGTTATGTCACGCCTTAACTCCTATTGGGGCGGACAGGCACCCGTAGCTGTAAAGGCCCGAGAGAACCAATTCATAACCTTGTACTTCTCATGCAAGTAACTATGACAACCAAAGGTTCTAACCAACATGATATTATTTATCGATAAGAATAATTACATAGGCAAGCACAAACTTATATATACAACACTAGGCCGTTGGGGCCACCACGTCTAAAGACAAACACTACCTTAAGATTATATTAGTCTACAAAGCCTCTAAAAGATACATATACTTAGATAGGGTTGGGACAAATCCCCTCCCTACTCTTGACTCACTACATAATACCAAAATATATGAAACAAACTTGAAAAGCCCCGAATTAACCTGGAGCTCACCAATAGTCAATGAAAAACCTGCGCACCTACTTGTGAGGTGTATGAGCTGAAGTACCTATGACTGCAGCATGAAATGCAGGTCACCCATGAGGGACGTCAGTATGAAAATATGTACTGAATATGTAAGGATGAAGGTAACAACACATGATACAAGAGCTCAATAGAAATCAGATACAAGTGTATCAGTAGTACTAGTAGACCACTTTTATATATACTTGGGGGACTACATACATTACGTTCCTTTATTCATGTTTACCTTTCTTACTTCATAATCTTTGTAAGCCATATATAATGCAAATGACCAGCTGATCAGTGGTAAATAGATAAATTAGGATCGGCCCATGCTAGTCTTACGCCCCTGAGCTGCCACCTACATATAAAGATTGGGATCGGCCCACGCTAGGCTTATGCCCCTGAGCTGCCACCAGCATATAAAGGTATTGAGATAGGACCATGCTAGGCTTACACCCCTGAGCTGCCACTCATTTTACAGATTTGCGTTACTTAGTTTATTTAGCCTTAGAGATTGTTACTTTGGTGGTCATCACATTATGGTGCCTTGAACCAATAATATACTAATAAGAGGCATGTAAATGAACACTTAATGCAACAAAAATGAGTTAGGGAGCTGTTGGCACACAAAATGAATTGTTTAGAAGCTGAAAATACACATTGGTCTTATTTGAGTAAATGGAGACTTTCTGAAATTTTTTAGTGAAAATAGATGTACATGTTTAATAATAAGAATGTATTGAGGTGTCTTAACACATTAGTGAGTGGGAACTAGTTCATTTGCTTCATGGGATATAATATGCTGCCATTATGTATCACTTGTTATAGGATAACCTCAGAAACTTACTTGATGGACCAAATGTCTGATTTCATCCCAAAGAGTGCAAAATAGAGTATGCCTTACATACATGGTTGTACAACTCCAATAACATCCCAACTCAACTTCCCTCCCTTTTAGATTACTTATCTACAATGAAATATATGGCAAACTAATATTAGAAACCAACCGTCACATTTTGGCAATTTAACTTCACCAAATCAGCAATTGGGCAGTAAGCCTTTACTCTATCAATCTAGGGTGTTATCTTAACCTTTTATATCCTATAATTACACCCACATACCATACATGTTCTTATAAGATTCACAAAAACCACTTCAGCTTCATTACACATTCCAAACAATACGCAAAACAGATTGCGCAGCAACAAATGCAATAATTAGTTTGGTGGTGTACCGCCATACCTTTCTTCTATATTTCAATACAAATTAGTCTCACCATTCTCCAACATCATACTGGTATCCTAGAACATATACATACAAAACAGTCCACAAAACAGTCCAAAATCCCTTTTATTGTAGTAATCCATTATTGAAATAATCATCTCTTGGGTTCTCAATAACAAAACATCCATAACTATCTTTCTAATTCTCATAAAAGGAGAACAAAATGGAGAAGTCACCTTACCTCAATTCTGTAACTTATTCTTTTAATTGAACTCTTCAAGAACTTGAACTTTCCTTCACACTTTAAACCAAAGAAGAAAAGAGAAGTTCCTTAATATCACAGAAAAGTGAGCAGATTGCTTGTTCTATATTCTGCCATATATTTATAATTAAGCACTTCTAACATCTTTTCCAAATCTTCTATGAGATAATTAAACAAAATCTAAAGTGTTTTAACTTACCTTGGGTTGCAAAGGTGAGGGTTTCTTCAAGAACCCTAGAAAGGAGAATAGGGTTGCTCCTTGTCTCTTAAAAGGAAGTAGAGAGAGTTTGTGAAGTGTAACCTTTTTTTATGACTTAATAATGATGGAAATGACCAGCAACTTCTTCTTATAAAGCCTCTATTTTTTGTCCATCCACCTAGCTGATTTTTTACCACAAATTTAATCAAATTGCTCCAAGTAGGTGATGCACCTACTTAAGTAGTTCAAGAAACTCAAAATGTCAAAGTAGGTGATGCGCCTACTTGCTGAATTTCTTAGTTGGGCTCAATTATATTTGGGCCTTGGCAGATTTGAGCATTGGGTCTTTTTTCCATTTTTCTTCTTCTTTTACTTAATTTGAGCTCAAATAAGTATTCTAATAAAGGCCCAACTCTGATTCATGGACGTGATCCATTAACTTGGATAATATAGCTCAAGTAGGTGACTCACCCACTAGCTTAATTAAGTCAAGCAAGCACCTCAATATTTTGTTCCATTTTCAGCTCCTAACCCCTTTTATCTAACCTTAAACTTCTGCACATTTGGTCACTTTAAACTTCAGATTCAAATACAAACTTACGATCCCAAGTTTAAATAGTTGTATCACCGTTAACTTGGTCGCATCTCATCAAAATGTACGGGCAACATCAATAATTTCATCTACACCATTAATACTTGCATAACAAATATCATTTGTTACCTATACCACAAGGCTATACCAGGTTCCATATAATTGGAACAAGTATAAGCAAAATATGGGATGTTACATCCTTCCCCTCTTAGGAACATTCATCCTCGAATGTTAGTATAACTATCCAACCAAAACAAGTTCTAGCCTAAGTTTAATATCCCTATTATCACATAGTATTTATATATTACACTTACTTGTTATTTCTCTAATTCAGCATCTTGGACTTTTTCTTTGCATTTGAACAAATGGAGGTACTTAGATTTCATCTCTTCTTCAGCTTCCCATGTTATCTCTACTACTTGTTGGTTCCTCCAAAGCATTTTTAGAAAAGCCATTTCTTTATTCCTTAACTTCTTAACTTGTTGATCTAGGATAGCAATAGGTATTTCTTCATAGGTAAAATCTTCTATAACTTTTACATCTTCAGTAGGAGTTATATGAGATGGATCTCCCATGCACTTTCAAAGCATTGAGACGTGAAATACTGGATGGACTATTGAGAGCTCTTGGGGTAGCTCTAATTCATAAGTGACTTGGCCAAACCTCCGAGTAACCTTGTATGGGCCTATATAGCATGGACTTAGTTTTCCTTTGTTACAAAATCTTATAACCCCCATCATTGGTGATACCTTCAAGAATAACCAATCACCTATAGAAAACTCTAGCCCTCTCCTTCTAACATCTGCATATGACTTGTGTCGACTTTGGGCTATTTCTAGCCGTCGTTGGATCACTTTAACCTTTTCCATAGCTTGATGAACTAGATCTGGCCCGAACAAGACAGTGTCACCCGCTTCAAACCATCCAATTGGTGATCTACACTTTCTTCCATACAAAGATTCATATGGTGCCATTTTGATACTTAAATGATAGCTATTGTTGTAGGAGAACTCGATGAGAGGTAAATTATCATCCCCACTACCTTTAAAGTCCAATACACAAGCTCGTAGAATATCTTCAAGTGTTTGAATGGTACGTTCTGCTTGTCAATCTATTTCAGGGGGAAAAGCTGTACTTAGATTCACTTGTGATCCTAAATTTTTTTGGAAAGACTTCCCTAAATTTATAGTAAATTGAGCTCGTCGATCTTATATAATAGAGATTGGAACTCCGTGCAGATGAACTATCTCTTTAATACATAATTTGGCATATTCTTCAACTGTGTAAGTTGTCCTAATTGGTAGAAAGTATGCTGATTTGGTAAGCATATCAACTATCACCCATATGGAATCAAACCTTTGAGATGTATGAGGCAAACTAGTGACAAAATCCATGTTGATCATGTCCCACTTCCAGATTGGAAGATCTATACATTGTATATAACCTCGGGCTTTTGGTGCTCTACTTTAACTCTTTGACAATTTGGACATTCGGCTACAAACTCTGCAATGTTCTTCTTCATGTCACCCCACCAATACATTTCTTTCAAATCATGGTACATTTTTGTTGACCCTGGATCGATGGAATACCTTGAATGATGTGCTTCTTTTATAATCCTCTTTCTTATCCCATCTACATTAGGCACACACAATCTGTTTTGGTACCAAAGTACTACTTCTTGTGTAATCTTACATTCTTTCTTCATACCACATTGCACATTTTCCTTAATCTTTAATAGAATGGGATCTGCATATTGCTTCTTTTTCACTTCAGCTACTAGTTAAGATTCTGCAGCATTATGCACAATAAGCCCCACATCTGGAGTTTTAAGAAAGCAGACCCCTAAATTAGCTAGTTGGTGTAGATCCTTAATCATCCCTTGTCGTTCTATAGACTACCCATAAGTGACGACTATATACTTAAGACTTAATGCATCAGCTACCATATTTTCTTTTCTTGAATGATACAAAATATCAACATCATAGTCTTTTAGTAACTCAAGCCATCTTCGCTGCCTCAAATTTAGGTCCTTCTGATTAAAGATATATTGCAAACTCTTGTGGTCGGTATATATGTAACATAAATACCATACAAGTAGTGACTCTATACTTTTAAGGAAAATATAACCGCTGCTAGTTCCAGATCATGCGTCGGATAATTCTTCTCATGTGGCCGCAATTCTCTTGAGGAATATTCTATGAATTTACCATGCTACATCAATACAAATCATAATCTAATTCTTGAAGCATCACAATACAGTGCATACCCCTCTGTGCCTTCTGGAAGCACCAATACTGGTGTAGAAGTCAACTTATTCTTCAAATATTCGAAACTCCTTTCACATGCATCATTCCATTGAAACTTGGAATTTTTGTGTGTTAGCTTTGTTAAAGGTGCAGAAATTGAAGAAAATCCTTTAACAAACCTTCTATAGTAACCTTCCAACCCAAGAAAACTATGAACCTCCTTGGGCGTTATAGGTCTTGGACAGTTCTTCACGACTTCTATCTTTTGAGTATCAACCTTTGTCCCCTAATCAGATATAATATGACCTAAGAATGCCACAGATTTCAACCAAACCTCATATTTGGAGTACTTTGCATATAACTTACGATCATGAAGAATCTGTAACACCTGTCGTAAGTGACTGGCATGGTCCTCATTTGATCTCGAATAAACCAAAATATCATCTATAAGAACTATCACAAACACATCCAGGAATGTCTTGAACACCATATTCATCAAATCCATAAAATTTACAAGTGCATTAGTTAACCCAAAGAACATGAATAGAAACTCGTAATGATCGTACCGTGTTTGAAAAGCTACTTTGTGTATGTCCTTCGCTTAGTTACTCATTTGGTGGTAACCAGACCTTAAATCGATCTTTGAAAACCACTTGGCGCCTTGCAACTAATCAAATAAGTCATCAATTCTCGGAAGGGGATATTTGTTCTTAATAGTCACCTTGTTCAGTTGTCGATAGTCAGTACACATTCTCAATGATCCATCCTTCTTACGCACAAATAACACTGGTGCGCCCCAAGGGTACACACTAGGCCTTATGAATCCTTTTTCTAGCAAGTGGTTCAATTGCTCTTTCAACTCCCGTAATTCTGTCGGGGCCATTCTATACGGAGGAATTGAAATTGGTTAAGTACCTGGAATCACATCAATACAAAATTCTACTTCTCGTTTTGGAGGCAAACCCGGAAGTTCTTCAGGAAATACATCAGAAATTCATTTACCACTGGAATAGTTTGAAGAACTGGTGTCTCCGTATCTGTATCATTCACTCTAACTAGATGACATATGTAAGCCTTGGAAATCATCATTTTTGCCTTAAAATAAGAAATAAATTTACGTCTTGGTGCACCAATATTATCCCTCCATTCAAGGATTGCCTCTTTTGTAAAATGGAAATACACCTTCTTAGTTCGGCAATCTACTGTGGCATAACAAGAAGCCAACCAGTCCATACCCATTATAGCATCAAAATCTACCAATTCTAACTCAACCAGTTCAGCCATTGTATCGCGACCGAAAATAGTTATTATACAATTTGGATACACTCTCTTAGCTATAAAAGATTCACCAATCGACGTAGATACTTCAAGTGGCTTAACTAGCAATTCTGGTGTTGTTTTTAACTTTCCAGCAACCAACGGAGTGGCATATGATAATGTAGAACCTGGATCAACTAATGCATATATATCATGTGAAAAGATAGACAATATACCTGTAACCATATCTGGAGAAGCCTCTGAATTTTGTCGATCCGCTAAAGCATATGTACGATACTGAACTCCACTAGAGCTAGATCCTCCTTTAGCACCTCTAACATGACCCATAGGTTGTACAACTCTAACTGAATAAGGCACCGCTGATGATGATTCAACGGCTGATCCAGTAGGTCATGCCATACCACCTATGCCCCTTTGAGGGCATTCTCTTATCATATGTCCTGATGTTCCACACTAAAAATAAGCATTTATCCTGAACCGATATGCACCTAAATAAAGCTTTCCACATTATTTACATGGATGCCGAGGAACTCTATCATCCATTGTAGCTACTACATTAGGATCATACCTAGCCAAAGAGTTAAACCGAAGGTTGTACTTCCCCACGCTCATATTCCCTTGGCGAAGATTCAGGAACTGATCCGCACGGGCTTCTCAAATCTCAAATGGAAGGTAATGATCAAGAAATGCCTCTTTGAACTCTTTCCAAGTATCTAAAGGTGCATCGATACCCATAGATCGTTTCTAGTCTTCATACCAAAATATAGCCTCCCCTTTGAATCTGTATGCTGCTAACTCAACTATCTCTTTACCCGACACATGCATAACATCTAGAGCCCTTTGTATTTGATCAAAATAGTCCTGTGGGTCTTCATTAAGATCTGATCCAGTGAACTTGGGAGGATACAATTTAAGAAAATCCTACGTTCGTAGGCTAGCTGCCCTATCTGCACCACTAGAACCTATGGTTGGAATGGCTTGTCCTTGAGCTTGTCCAACAACTATACGAGATAATAATTGCGCCACATTCCTTAGATATTGGTCTGTAGCATTGGTAGGTGGTTCCAAGGATGTGGTTCTTCTCCTTCTTAGCTCTTGTGGAGATAGAGGAGTAGAAAAAGTTTGGGACACAAACTTAGCTTGAGCCTCACTTTGATTAGCTCGTCTAGGTAGTGATTTGTTGGTCCCTTCCATGGCAGCCATGTCGATATGCTTACCTATATTCTTACTCCTTCTTATAACCGGCATCTTTACTATAATAAGAGGAAAAAAATAGGTTAGATTATTAAATATGACTTTACCTACAACATGAGCTCTATTACACGATCTAAGATATGAAGAAAAAGAGACAACCCCTAAATGTCCCATAGCCTCCTGTTTATAGATGTGGTGCACAACACGCCCATAAACAAGACTCTATATAGATATGGCTTTGTAGACACCCTAGTACAGCCTACTCTGATACCTCTTTTGTCACGCCTCAACTCCAATTGGGGCAGATAGTCACCCTAAACCGTAAAGGCCCGAGAGAACTAATTCATAACCTTGTACTTCTAAGACAAGTAACTATTACAACCAAAGGTTCTAACCAACATGATATTATGTATCGATGAGAATAATTACATAGCCAAGTACAAACTTATATATACAACACTAGCCCGTTGGGGCCACCACGTCTAAAGACAAACACTACCATAACTTTACATTAGTCTACAAAAAATACATAGACTTAGTTAGGGTCGGGACAAACCCTCTCCATACTCTTGACTCACTGCATAATACCAAAATATATGGAACAGACTCGAAAAGCCTCGAATTAACATGGAGCACACCAATAGTCATTGAAAAGCCTGCGCTCCTACTAGTGAGGAGTATGAGCTGAAATACCTGTGCCTGCATGAAATGTAGGTCCCAGTGAGGGATGTCAGTACAAAAATATGTACTGAATATATAAAGATGAAGGTAAACAACACATGATACAAGAGCTCAATAGAAATCAAATACAAGTGTAATAGTAGTACTAGCAAACCACCTTTATACATACTTGTGGGACTACATACATTACGTTTATTTCTTCATTTTTACCTTTCTTACTTCATAATATTTGTAAGACATATATAATCCAAATGATCAGTTGATCAGTGGTAAATAGATAAATTTGGATCGACCCATGCTAGGCTTACGCCCCTGAGCTTCCACCTATATATAAAGATTGGGATCGGCCCATTCTAGGCTTATGCCCCTGAGATACCACCTACATGTAAAGGTATCGAGATCAACCCATGCTAGGCTTATGCCCCTGAGCTGCCACTTATTTTACAGATTTGTGTTACTTAATTTATTTAGCCTTTGAGATTGTTACTTTGGTGGTCATCACATTTTGGTTCCTTGAACCAATAATATACTAATAAGAGGCATTTAACTAAACACTTAATGCAACAACAATGAGTTAGGTAGCTTTTGGCACTCAAAATGAAGTGTTTAGAAGCTGAAAATACATATGGGTCTTATTTGAGTAAACGGAGAACTTCTGAAATTTTCTTGTGAAAATAGATGTGCAGGTTGAAAAATAAAAATGTATTGAGGTGTTTTAACACATTAGAGAGTGGGAAAAAGGTCATTCGCTTCATGGGATGTATTACGCTATCATTATGTATCACTTGTTATAGGATAACCTCAGAAGCTTACTTGATGGACCAAATGTCCGATTTCATGCCAAAGAGTGCAAAATAGAGTATGCCTTACATACCTGGTTGTACAACTCCAATAATAGCCCAACTCGACTTCCCTCCTTTTTAGATTACTTATCTACAATGAAATATATGGCAAACTAATATTAGCAACCAACCGTCACATTTTGGCTATTTAACTTCACCAAAACAACAATTGGGAAGTAAGCCTTTACTCTATCAATCAAGGGTGTTATCTTAAACTTTTATCTCCTCTAATTACTCCCACATACCATACGTGTTCTTATATGATTCATAGAAACCACTTCAGCTTCATTACACATTCTTAACAATATGCAAAATAGATTGTGCAGTAATAAATGCAATAATTAGTTCGGTGGTGTACCACCACACCTTTATTCTATATTTCAATATGAATTAGTCTCACTTTTATCCAACATCAGCCTGGAAGCCTAGAACATATACATACAAAAAGGTCCACAAAACAGTCCCAAATACCTTTTATTGTAGTAATCCATTATTGAACTCATCATCTCTTGAGTTCTCAATAACAACACATCCATAATTCTCTTTCAAATTCACATAAAAGTAGAACAAAATGGAGAAGTAACCTTACTTTAATTATGCAACTATTCTTTTAATTGAACTTTCCAAGAACTTGAACTTTTCTTCACACTTTAAACCAAAGAAGAAAAGAGAAGCTCCTTAATATCAAAGAAAAGTGAGCATATTGCTTGTTCTATAGTCTGCCATATATTTATAATTAAGAACTTCTAACATCTTTTCCTAATCATCCATGAGATAATTAAATAAAAACTAAAGTGTTTTCACTTCCCTTGGGTTGCAAAGGGGAGGATTTTTTCATGAATCCTAGAATAAAATAGGGCTGCTCCTAGTTTCTTAAACGAAAGTAGAGAGAGTTTGCGAAGTGTAACCCTTTCTTATGACTTAATAATGAGCGAAATGACCAACAACTTCTTCTTATAAAGCCTCTATTTTTGGTCATCCACCTAGCTGATTTTAGACCACAAATTTAATCAAATTGGTCCAAGTAGGTGATGCACCTACTTAAGGAGTTCAAGAAGCTCAAACTATCAAAGTAGGTTATGCACCTACTTTCTTAATTTCTTAGTTGGGTTCAATTATATTTAGGCCTTGGCAGATTTCAGCATTGGGACTTTTTCCCATTTTTCTTTTTCTTTTACTTAATTTGGGCCCAAATAAGTATTCTAATAAATGCTCAAATTTAATTCATGAACTTGGATCATATAGCTCAAGTAGGTTACTCACCTATTAGCTTAATTAAGTCAATCAAGAACCTCAATATTTTGTTCCAATTTCAGCTCCTAACCCCTTTAATCTAATCTTAAACTTATACACACTTGATCACTTTAAACATCAAATTCAAATACAAACTTACGATCCTAAGTTTAAATAGTTGTATCGATGTTAACTTGGTCGAATCACATTAAACTGTACGGGCAACATCTATAATTCCATCTATACCATTAATACTTGTATAACAAATCTCATCCGTTACCTATACCATAAGGTTATACCAGGTTCCATATAATTATAATAAGTACAAGAAAAATACGAGATGTTATAGGATATAACCAATAAGAGGGGTTGGATTATCATGAAACCTTTTCACCTGTTGCCAAAATGGTAACTGACAGATGTATCATCGCTTTAGCAGTCTCAAAAGAATGGTGTTTATATTATATGGATGTTTATAGTGCCTTCTTGCAGGGTGATCTAGATGAAAAGGTATACAAAAAGTCACCTGAAGGCTTTCTTCAATAGGGGCAACATAAAGTGTGAAGGAGATTGAAGTCTTGGTATAAGCTCAAACAAGCCTCAAGACAATAGAATATTAAGCTCACTTCATCCCTATTACAAGTTGGATGTACTCAGAGTGCATATAATTACATCTTGTTCGCTTTGGAGAAGACAAGAAGCATGGTAAAAATCTTAGTTTATGTAGATGGTTTTCTTATTACTGAAGATAATGATTCCATGATTATAGAAACTAAAGAAGCATTACACTAGCAATTTAAGATCAAAGTCTTGGGTGAGCTTAAATACTTTATTGGGATTGAGATAGTAAGATCCAATCAAGGAATCATTTTAAATAAAAGGAAGTACCTACTTGAGTTGATCTCAGAAACTAGTTATGTTGGTGCAAAACCATCACATACATTCTTAGAGTCTAATACTATGTTCAACTCAGTAGTGTTTGATAAAGCTGAAGGAATAACAAATTATGTGGTTCTGAAGGATATTACTCCTTAACAAAGATAAGTTGGAGAGCTCATGTATGCTATAATTATTAGACCTGATATTATCTATGTAGTTCAGACGTTAAGTCAGTTTATGCAAATGCCTAAAAAATCTGACATGAAAATAGCACACAGAGTTGTGAGATATCTAAAGGGATTAGTAGGTCAAGGTATCTGGATGAAACTTCTGGGCCTCATATACTGAATTTTTTTGGTGTAATTCTAACAGAGGAGCATGTCCTAAGACTAGAAGATCAGTTACTGGTTATGTTATACAACTTGGTGGGTCGCTGGTGTTTTGGAAATCCATTAAACAATATACAATTTCTAGAAGTTCAGCTGAGGCTAAATATAGGAGCATTGCCTCAGTAGTAGCTGAGCTTAGCTGACTGGAAGGTTTATTCACTGAACCAGTTGTCACTATTTAATAAGCATATCATAGTACTGAGTGATAGAAAATTTGCATTTTATTTTGTAGGAAATCCTATATTTCATGAAAAAACTAAAAACATTGAAATTGATTATCGTTTAATTCGATATATGATCAAAGATGGGTTAATCAAGACTGTATCTGTACCCACACAACATCAGGTAACAGATACGTTAACCAAAACTTTATGCCATGATCAACATTACCATCTTCTTGCAAAGCTTGGTGTGCTCAAACCATTGCACCCTTCATTTTGAGGGGGCATGTAGATATATATAAGTAAGATCATATTTTTTTATCACACTTGAGAGTTAACTAAGTTTTTAGTTTGTATTAATTAGAAGTTTTATTGTACATTGTTACTTCTGTTACTGTTTCATTGGTGTACTTAACTAACTGGTTAGTTAGTTAGCTAGTAGTACTTTCCAGCTAAGAGAATGTGAGATATGGAGCTTGTAGATGGTTCTAGAACTATTATATAGGTTTATAAATATTCCCTAAGTCGAGCTTATCCGAGTTAGTTGTAACAGTTTTATTTTTCATTTTGCTCATCAATGAATACTTTGTTATATTCCTATCTCATATCTGATCCTCTTCTCTTTTAGTATTAGAGGATGAAATTGAGTGTTGCTTCTATAAACTTTCACAACCATATCACCTTCTCTGTATTGTAGAGCTCATAATGCACCCATGCGATACAGGTCCATACTGTAGGCTTGGTCATGCAATGTGGGGCCTATTAGGCTAAAGGGACATTGTGCATACTCTATAGTGTTTACCAACAGGTAGACCATGGAGCTTATTTCATTGGCTTGTCAGTGGAGTGCATAGACTAGTATCCCTGTAACCATCCTTTTTTTTCCGTAATGTCCTGCTTTTACATTGTTTGCCATTTTTGATCAATTTCTTGCACATTCTAGCCCTCTATTACATCTAATCATGTATATTGTCTTACCAACATCAATTTTCACAAAACATGCAGATATATAGGGGTGGAAATAAATATCAACAAACCAAACTAAACCAAATTAATTTAGTTCTTTGGTTCATATTTAAAAAAAAAAAAACATTAGTTCATTAGTTCGGTTAAAGGGTAACGATTATTTAGTGTACTGATGAACATAAATTGTATGAAGCTTTTAAAAAAAAAATTAAAATTATATAACTTTGGCACAAAACTTTTTGGCCCATATGCCCTTCCTTTCTTATTCTAGCCGCCAGCCACTCGATCCCAAAATGAGTTGCACTTCCGGTTCCAAATAACGGATGTCCACCAACTCGATTAAGTTAAACCAATAATTGCGCCTCGACATTTATAATAACACTAATTTGATGTAAAGTTCTACTAATTCTTGCTGTACTGTAAACTTTGAAGTCACCAATATGTACAAGGAGAACCCATTAAAATATAGTGATAATAAAATTGTTAATAGTATTACCTTTTGCTTTGGACTCTAGAAAATTATATCCATGATACCATAAGAATGGTACTCCATGCATTGATGAAGTGTGATGTTTTTAAACTATTTATAAGTGAAGGTTCCTAGTTCTGAAATAATATCATTTTGGTGGGAAATTTGGTATTTGCATTTTAACCTTTCTTTTACGTGTCAATGATTCCACGTGTTAAACAAAAGCAGACCCACCTTTGTTTTATTTATAAAATTTATCTTACTTCTTTCTCATTCTATGTTTTGATACATGGGTAAATTTCATTCATGGTCACTTAACTTTGTATCTATTAGCCAAAATCATTTTTCTTTCATTCATTTCATCCATGGTCACTTAACTTTGTATCTATTACGCAAAAGTCATTTTTCTTTCATTCATTTCATCCATGGTTATTTAACTTTACTCCGACCATCACAAAAGTCACTATGATCGGATTTTATAATAATTTCATCGAAAAAATGATGTGGCAATCTTAATTAGTTCTTAATTTTTAATTTAAGTAAATATAGAATATATTACTCATATCTTGACCCTTTTTATATATGTATAACACAATTTTCCTTATGGATTATTTAATGAAAGAATACCAATTTCTTAATAGATTAGATTACCTAATGAAGATTATTTTCATAAAAAAAATTTGATTGATATTTTTATGAAATAAATTTTTTCTTATATATTGTTAAAATCCTCTAAAGTTGAGACATATGTTGGTAAATTATTATTTTTCACTAATATATTATGGAATGTAGTTGATAAAATTATTTTTCTCCCTCTAAAATGTGATATATAGTTGATAAAATTATTTTTTTCACATATTCTTTTTCTTGCCACTTGAATCTTTACATTCGGTATATCATAATGATATGATAAACTACTCTATTTATTGAGTTTGTTTTTGTATTTTTAATTGTTTGAATTATCGATAATTTTCTTAATAGTTTTTATTATAATATTCAATTTCTGATATATTACATATTGTTTAATTAATTTAATTGATAAATACAACAATTAGATATCGTATAATTTTTTTTACTTATTAAAGTACTTATATTTTATAGCTTTTATTAACAAAATTGTATGTTAATATAACATTATTTGTACAAATTTTGACAATACTTATTCAATGACACAATTAAAAGTATTTTAATTTAAAACTATTTTTAGCATGTTGATTTATCTTCAAAGAATTAAAATATTTTTTTTTAAAAAAATAATATCAGACATGTAGTTCTATTTTATTTGTTTTGAAGAATTTATCTTGTTTATCACTCTTTTTTATGCAACTTTTTGGCAGATGAATGCAATATTATGAAATATTTCATAAAAATATAAACCATTTTTTTATGTAACTATTAGTCTTCATTAGGTAATCTAATCTATTAAGAAATTGGTATTCTTTAATTAACTAATTCGTAAGGAAAATTGGGTTGTGCACATATAAAAACGGTCAAGATATGAGTAATATATTATATATTCACTTAAATTAAAATTAAAAACTAATTAAGGTTGCTACATCATTTTTCCAACGGAATTATTGTAAAATCCGGTCATAGTGACTTCTGTGATGGTCGGAGTAAAATTAAATGACCATGGATGAAATGAATGAAAGAAAAGTGATTTTTGCGTAATAGATACAAAGTTAAGTGACCATGGATGAAATGAATGAAAGAAAAATGACTTTTGCATAATAGATACAAAGTTAAGTGATCATGGGTGAAATTTACCCTTTGATTCTTCCTGCTGCTCTCAGGTGAGTTCTTTTCCAACTTGTTTCATATTTGTTCAAGTTGTTCTTTTCAATACTTTGGTTTCCTTTTACTTAGTAGTTATTTTTCTGATCTATAGTTTCTTTTGCTTCTAAATTTTTAGTTTTTGAGATTGTTTTTAATAAATCCTTTTTTTTTTTGTAGTTTTTGGATCTTCAAAATATTAAACTTTTGATTTTTGTTAGTTTGGTTCTGGTAATTTTCTAAATACAGAGATGGAAAATTTAGTTTGTTATTCCCATGCATGTTTGCAAGTAGATATTTATGGGCAAATCATTTAATTGTTAGTTACCTATTTATCTTCTTTTCCTCTATGTAGAAACTTAAAATAGAGGAAAACGTTAGAGATTGTGCTTCCTATCAGGAGTGTCGAAACTTTCTTAGGTCACTTAGACCAGTGGGTCATTAAGGATGATACTGTAACACCCCACATACCATCCTGAGATGTGACACGGTGCTTAAGGCCATATGTCAAGCTAACCCTCTAAGCCTGTCATCCCTTTCAGAACTCACTTTGATGGAAGTCATGGCAAAATAAAAAAGGATATCATTTCATGGACATACTCGAAAGCAAAGATATGTTGTCCTGTACAGTAAAAATACTGACATTATGTACATACTGATACTCTAGTCTGACAACACCTCTACTAATCATGACTAAAGAGCCATTAGGAATGACCATCAACTGACTCATACTGAACTAAAAAGAAATAATCATCTGCTTAACAAACAAAACTCAAAGACATAGGTCCTCGAATAATGAGGACTCACCAACTGCAGCAGTGTATATAAAGGTACTCGAAGATCACTGTCACTACTCAGACTGAGCACCTAAACCTACATCAGGGGGAAATATAGCACACAAAAGAGTATGAGGAATCAGTACTTGGGAATGTACTGAGCTTATGGGGGTGTATGCAACATTATAAATAATATCATCAAGAAATAAGAAAATCATGCATACTAACGACAGTGACCCTCTTCGCTTGAATTAAACTGTAATATAGTTTCTCATAAATCATCAACAATAACACATGTTTTATAAATCTCATAAATCATTTCATTTTACGCAACTCAAACTCTTTCACTAGGGACTTAGAGTGACTCGGTAATTCATGAGACTTGAACTCTTATGGACTTCAGGGTTCTTTTAACCGACATAAACCATGTGAGCTACATGGAGTCCAACGTTTTTCCCTCTTAAGGAAGGAACCCCACATTTGCAGGAATGTTATACTCTTGCCAGGAAATATAACCTCAAACTCATCTCTGTGATCACAAACTCGGCAGTTTGGCCCTCAAATCTCAATCCTACGGTGGCACGTAGTTTTGGGGAAGTAGTATTCGTTGAACCCACACTTTTCACTCAGTACTAAATACTCCTCCCATAATCAGCTCACAACGCGTTAGGAAATCCACCTTAATTAACTCAAGGGTGTATCATAGAGACCAAAATCATAAATATATCTCATCCGTAAATGATAAACAATTTATGGATTCCTAACTCTACTCAACTCCAAATAATCTTTCTCATCATCAAGTGGACTTGCTTATTAACTCATATCAAACGTTACAAACATCAAGAAAACATAAAAGAGCTCATTCTTGACTCTCAAGATCAAATATCAATATATATTCAATAATCAACTTCTCGTCGAAATGCTTAAATCATGACACTTATCTCAAATCACTTAGAAATCATCAATACATAATAACAATACACAACTCATGGCATAAATTCTCAATTTAAGAAATATGATGATAAAATAATCATCAATATCAAACTTAATCAACTCAAATCTCATAGATCATTAATGAAGTAATTTGGGTGTAAACCCATTTGCAAAGGTCATGAAATTCCAATAGTAAAAATCAATTCTTTGGGCACAAAAATGCAAGGATATTCTTGTTCAAGCCCCACATACCTTGGATTATAACTTTAAGATGATATGACTTAATTGGAAACTCTTCTTCACACTTTTGAGCTAAGTTTCTTGATCCATTTGACTTGGAGAACTTTATTCTTGAACAACTTGGTAAAATCTATGGAAAAATTCTTGAATTTCTTGGAGAAGATTTGATTTGGATTTGGAAGAGAGAGATTTGATTTGGATTTGGAAGAGAGAAACCCTAGTTCTAGATATTTCTTGGAAGAGAAATGGAGAAGAATGGATTTCTCTTCTCTACTTGAGTCTATATATAAAGGGCCAAACTGGGTGAAAAGTCCAAAATGCCCGTGAACAAATTCTAAAACTGGAGCCTGATTTTTGGCCTTAGCGCGATACGCCATAATCACGGTCCTTTACTGGATTTGGACAACCAGGAAACTGGTCTATAGCATGACGAGGTGAAATCGCGTGGCCACCTTTGTTATGACCTAGAAGTGCACCGCGACGCAGTGAAATCGCATTGGTGCACTGGAATTTTACAATCCTGGTATTGAGCCTTGGCGCGACGCGGTAATATCACGGAGGCTCACTGGAAAGTAAAAATTAAGACATTACTCATGTCCGCAACGTGCTGAGGGTCTAAATAACGATGTTTCATGACTTGAACTTCAGATAATCATAACTTCTAGCTTCGATCTCCCATTTTGACGAAATTGGTATCAACAGAAATCTTATTCAAATCTTCACATGATAGAAAGTAGAAATTAGGTAAATACAGCACGGTTCAAACATCTTTTACTTTGGAAGTATTTCCAATTCGCTCAAAGGACAAATTTAGGCTTACGAAATGGTTGGGGTATTACAATATCTCCCCCTTGGAAACATTCATCCTCGAATGTTGCTAGTTAGACTCAAGGTCAAAGAGCACACTTGAAAATGCCCTACTGAAATAATGTATTCAACAGTCTTACTTTACTCTAGACTTTCAGATACTTCACTGAATGCACGAATCAAGATGGAAGACAACTATATAACCTAATACACTGGATTACAAGGAAACTAAATTAAGGAAAAATAATTCCTTCAGCTTGATTTGAACTTGCAGAGAAGAGATGGGGGTACATAACTCACATATCTGCTTCTGCATCCCAAGTAGCACCCTCAACTAATTGATTTCGCCACAGAACTTTAACCAAAGGAACTTCCTTGTTTCTTAGTCTACGGACTTGATAATCTATGTTTTCAATCGGAATCTCTTTATAAGAAAGGCTATCACGAATGTCTAAGTTTTTTGACGGATCAACAACAACAGAATCGCCAATGTGCTTCTTAAGCATGGCGACATGGAAGACAGGGTGGACAACTGACAACTCTGCAGGCAACTCAATCTCATAAGCTGCTTTCACAACACGATTCAAAACTCTGTAAGGGCCAACATATCGGGAACTAAGCTTTCCTTTCTTACCAAATCTCTTCACCCCTTTCATATGTGAATTTTTTAGGTATACTAAGTCATCAACTTTAAACTCAAGAGATCTTATTCTCATATCTGCATATGACTTCTGACGACTCTGGGTTGTCTTCAAACTTTTTCAAATCATATTAACTTTCTCCATAGCTTCAAATATAGCATCAGGTTCAATCAAAACAACTTTACCCACTTCAAACCAACCTATGGGTGATCTACATCTCCTTCCATATAAAGCCTAAAATGGAGCCATTCCAATGCTAGCATGAAAACTGTTATTATAAGAAAATTCAATCAATGGAAAATGTTCATCCCAACTTCCTTTGAAATCAAGAACACATGCCCTCAACATATCCTCCAAAGTCTAGATGGTCCTCTCAGCCTGACCGTCTGTCTGTGGATAAATAGCGAAACTAAGATGAACTTAGGTGTCATGACCCTTCTGAAAGGCTCTCCAAAATTGAGAAGTAAATTGAGTACCTCTATTGGAGATGATAGACAACGGAACTCCATGCAACCTGACTAACTCACGAATGTACATCTTAGAATAGTCCTCAGTGGTGAAAGGTATATGCACTGGCAAGAAATACGCAGACTTAGTCAACCTGTCTACAACGACCCAAATCGAATCACGATGATGATGAGAGAGAGGTAAACCAATCATGAAATCCATGTTCACCTCTTCCCACTTCCAAGTAGGAATGCTAAATTCTTGCATCATACCACCGGGTCTCTGGTGCCCTATCTTTCCCTATTGGCATGTTTCACACTTCTCTACGAACTTCGCTATATCCATCTTCATACCATTCCACCAATAGATTTCCCTCAAATTGCGGTACATCTTGGTAGCACCGGGATAAAAATAATACCGTGAGCCATGCGCTTCATCATAATTCTCTGACTCAAATCATCAACGCCAGACACACATAACCTATTATGAAGACTCAATACACCATTTCCCCCTTGGGAGAAAACCTCCACCTTTTGGTCTTTAACTGACCCTTTCAGTCTGACCAAACGAGAATCCATATCCTTCTTCTCCTTCACTTTCAAAACTAGTGAATATTCAAAACTATTCTGGACCCAAATATTTCCCTCGAATAAATCAAGCAATCTGACACCTAACCTAGTCAGACGATGCACTTCGTGAGCAATCTCTTTTTTTCCTACCTCTATATGCGCTACACTGCCTATGGATGAGCTGCTAAGGGAATCTGCCACCACATTGGCCTTGCATGGATGATACAATACTCTCATATCATAGTCCTTCAACAATTCTAACCATCGCCTCTATCGAAGATTCAATTCTCTCTGAGTGAAAACATAATGCAAACTCCTGTGATCCGTAAAAAATCAACATGAACACCGTACAAGTAGTGTCTCCAAATTTTTAAAGCGAAAGCCACTGCAGCTAATTCGAGATCATGGGTCCGGTAATTTTTCTCATGCGGTTTCAACTGCCTGGAGGCATAGGCTTTAACCTTACCTATATGCATCAATACGCAACCCAAACCAACTCTAGAGGCATCACAATACACCACAAAATCATCTACACCATTAGGAAGGGTCAACACCGGGGCTGAAGTGAGTCTAGTCTTCAATTCCTAAAAACTCTTCTCAGAAGAATCTGACCACTAGAATTTAACTTTCTTTTGAGTTAACCGAGTCAAAGGAGACACAATAGAAGAGAAGCCTTCAACAAAATAATGGTAGTAGCCAGATAGACCCAAGAAACTCCTAATATCAGACGGAGAGATAGGTCTATGCTAATTTGTCACAGTTTATACCTTTTGATGATCAACTTGAACACCCTCAGAAGAAACAGTATAACCCAAAAAGGCAACTATGCTTATCCAAAATTCGCACTTTCTAAACTTGGAAAATAACTGATGATCTCTAAGGGTTTGCAAGACAATTTGGTGATGATAGACATGGTCGTTCTTACTTCGGGAGAACACAAGAATATCATCAATGAACACAATAACAAACATATCCAAGTACTCTCTGAACACCCAATTCATGAGGTCCATAAAAGATGTTGGGCCATTAGTTAGCCCAAAAAGCATGACCAGGAATTCAAAATGACCATAATGGGTGCGGAAAGATGTCTTTGGAATATCACACTCCCTAACTTTAAGCTGGTGGTAACCGGATCTCAAGTTTATTTTTTAGAAATAGCTGGCACCTTACAGCTGATCAAATAGGTCATCAATTCTAGGAAGAGGATATTTGTTCTTGACTGTGACGTTGTTAAGCTTACGATAGTCAATGCACATATGCAATGAATCATCCTTCTTTCACACGGATAGAACAGGTGCGCCCCAAGGAGACACACTATACCTTATCTTATCAAGAAGATCTTTGAGTTGTTATTTCAACTCTTTAAGTTCTGCGGGGGACATATGATACGGAGGAATAAAAATAGGTTATATATCGGGAAGAAGATCAATCTCGAACTTTATCTCTCAATCGGGAGGTACCCCTGGGAGATCTTTCGGGAAAACATCAAGAAACTCTTTGACAACACTGATAGACTGAATAGTCGGAGTCTCAGACTTATTTTCTTTAACTCCAACCAAAAGATAGATTGAACCCTTGGATATCAATTTTCTAGTTTTAAGGTAAGATATGAAATGACTCTTAGGGGATATAGAATTTTTGGACAACTCAAAGACTGGCTCATTGGGAAACTGAAACTTGACTACACGGGTACAACAGTCTTTAGACGCATAGCAAGAGTGAAACCAATCGCTACCCAGAATAATGTCAAAATCGACCTTGCCTAGTTCAATCAGGTCTGCAAGCAAGACTATGTGAAGGACTGTGATAGGACACTTCTTATACACTTGTTTAGCAACAACAGATTCACCTATTAGGGTAGAAACTAGGATAGGCTCAGGAATGTTTTCAGCACTAATCTCAAAATTCACGACCATTAATAGAGATACATAAGAAAAGCTTGACCCAGGGTCCATCAATACATACACATCAAAATAAAACACACAGAGAATACCATTAACAACATATGGTGAGTCCTCCTTCTCCTGCTAGGGTGGTATAGCATAAAAACAATTCTGGCACTGACCACTTGCAGTACTAGATGAGGCACCCTGGGGAGGAGGAGGATGAGCTAAAGGGGCTGGAGCACTAATAACCTGACTCTAGGGACGAATGTCATGACTCCCCTGTCTAGCGTATGGACAATATCTGAGTCTGTGGCCAAACTTACAGCAACCAAACCAACCCCTCTATCAGCTAAGCACTCTTCGAGATAGTCCCTACCAGACCTCGGACATATGGAAGGATGAGGTCTGTTACTCACACTGTCCTAGGACCTGTACATAGTAGACCTATTACCCTGCTCCTACCTGATTCTAGATATGGAAACACTAGCTGATGAAGGCGCTGGCATGAATGAACGATTCTGGAACTGAGGGCGGTTCCCTCCAGAAAATCTAGTCTGACTATACCCCTGCTACTCTGACCTAACCCTCTTATTTTCTCTTACTATCTCTCTCTCCTTCACCTTATCCACCGCAATCTGTTGAACAAGTATCATTAGCCTTGTAAGATCCATGTCCCTATTGAGCATAGCGGATGTACACTCTTTCACAACATAACTCAATACGCCAGTCAGAAACTTACTCATACTGGTCCTCGAATCATCCATTATACCGGGAGCATACTTAGATAATTGTTTGAACTTAAGACAATACTCCTTAACTATCATAGAGCCCTGTATCAAGTTCATAAATTCTTCTACCTTTGCTTACCTCAATTCTGAGGGAATGAACCTGTCTAAGAAGGTGTTATGGAATAATTGCCAAGTCATGGGAGCGGCATCCTCCCCTCTACTCTTCCTCCACATCTCCACCCAATCATATGCAACATCTTTCAAGCGATAGGAAACTAGCTCCACACTTTATTCCTCCATAACATGCATAATCTAGGTGATATTTTTCACCTCATTAAGATACATCTGCGGGTTCTCACCTGTATTTGACCCATAAAACTCTGGCGGATTCATTCATATAAAATCACGAACCCGAGCTACCGCTGAATTACATTCTTGTGGAGGTGGAACTGTAACCTGAGCATAGGTTTGAGCATTGGCGGTAACCGCCTGGGATACACCTGAAAAGCTGCCTAGAATTCAGCGTGGGACACCATATGATCTAAAGGATCGACGGGTTGAGGTCGTTCTTTGTTTCTGTGAGCTCTATGAGAAGGCATTTTTTGTCATAAGAGAGCACGAATTAATAGCGGAGAGAAACAGTCATAGGCACGATAGACTTTTAAAAGAAAAAAATGACTTTTCCTAAAACGTCTCGTAGCCTATTACTCATAGATATGGCACTCTACACACCGATGATCAAGACTCTATGTAACGTGGCTTGTCAGACTCCCTAGGACTCTTTAAACCTTAGGCTCTGATACCAAGCATTTAACGCCCCACATACCTATCCTGAGATGTCACACGGTGCTAAAGGACACACGTGGCCTTAAGCTAACCCTCTTAGCCTATTATCCCTTTCAGAACTCACTTTTATGGAAGTCATGGCAAAATAAGAAAGGATATAATATCATTGACATACTCGAAAGCAAAGATATGATGGCCTGTACAATCAAAATACTGACATTCTGTACATACTGATACTCTAGTCTGATAAAGCCTCTACTAATCAATACTAAAGAGCCATTGGGACAGACCCGCAACTGACTCACACTGAACTGAAAAGAAATAATTATCTGCTTAACAAACAAAACTAAAGGACATAGGTCCTTGAACCATAAGGACTCACCAACTGAAGAAGTGTAAATAAAGTTACTCAAAGATCACTATCGCTACTGAGACTGAGCACCTGAACCTACATCACGGGGAAATATAGCACACAGAAGAGTATGAGGAATCAGTACTTGGGAATGCACTAAGTATATGGGGGTGTATGCCATTATAAATAATATCATAAATGAATAAGAATCATGCATGCTGACGATAATGACCCTCTTCTCTTGAATTAAACTGTAATATAGTTTCTCATAAAACATCAACAATAACACCTTCTTTATAAATCTTATAAATCATTTCATTTTACTCAACTCAAACTTTTTGACTCAAGACTTAGAGTGACTCGGTAATTCATGAAACTTGAACTCTTAAGGACTTGGGAGTTTCTTTTAATCGACATAAACCATGTGAGCTACATGGAGTCCAACATTTTTTCCTCTTAAGGAAGGAACCCTGCATTGGCGGGAGCGTTATACTCTTGGCAAAGAGTGTAACCTAAAACTCATCTCTGCGATCAAAAAATCGGCACTTTGGCCCTAAAATCTCAATCCTACGGTGGCACGTAGTTCTGGGGAAGTAGGATGCGCTGACCCCACACTTCCCACTCGGTGCTAAATACTCCTCCCGGACTCAGCTCAGAACACGTTAGGAAATCCACCTCAAACAAATCAAGGGCCTATCATAGAGACCAAAATCATAAATATATCTCATCTGTAAATCATAAACAATTTGTGGATTCCTAACTTGAATCAACTCAAAACAATCTTTCTCATCATCAAGTGAACTTACTTATTAACTCATATCAAACGTCACAAACTTCAAGAAAACATCATAGAACACATTTTTAAATCTCAAGCTCAAATATCAATATATATTCAATAATCAACTTCTCATCGAATTGCTTAAATCATGGCACTTATCTCAAATCACTTAGAAATCATCAATACATAATAACAATATACAACTCATGGCATAAATTCTCAATTTAAGAAATATGATGGTAAAATAATCATCAATATCAAATTTAATCAACTCAAATTTCATAGACCATCAATAAAGTAATATGGGTGTAAACCCACTTGCAAAGTTCAGGAAATTCCAATAGTAAAAATCAATTCTTTGGGCACAATAATGAAAGGATATTCTTGTTCAAGACCCACATACCTTGTATTATAAATTTATGATGAAAAGACTTGATTTGAAACTCCTGTTCACACTTTTGAGCTAAGTGTCTTGATGCCTTTGACTTGGAGAACATGACTATTGAACAATTTGGTGAAATCTATTGAAAAAATCTTAAATTTCTTGGAGAAGATTTGATTTCAATTTGGAAGAGAGAAACCCTAGTTCTAGATATTTCTTAGAAGAGAAATGGAGAAGAATGGATTTCTCTTCTCTACTTGAATTTATATATAGAGGGACAAACTGGGCGAAAAGACCAAAATACCCCAGAGCAAATTCTAAACTGGAGCCCAATTTTTGGCCCTGGCGCAACGTGCCATAATTGCAGTCCTTCACTAGATTTGGACAACTGGGAAACTGCTCAGTGGCGCAATGCGGTGAAATCGCGTTGCTACCTTGGTTATGACCTAGAAGGGCACCGCGACTTGGTGGAATTGCGTTGGTGCACTGGAAATTGACAATCCTGATATTGAGCCTTGGTGCGATGCAGTAATATTATGGAGGCTCACTGAAAAGTTACAATTGGGATATTACTCATCTCCGCGACGCGCTGAGGGTCTAAATAACAATGTTTCACGACTGGGACTTCAGATAGTCATAACTTCTTGCTCCGATCTCTGATTTTGATGAAATTGGTATCGACGAAAAGCTTATTCAAATATACACATGATATAAAGTAGAAATTAGGAAAATATTGCACGGTTTAGTCATCATCCACTTTTAAAGTTTTTCCCATTCGCTGAAAAGATAAATTTAGGCTTACGAAATGGTCGGGATATTACAGATACCTGTGAATCTTGTTGCTTTATTATAGCAATCATTTTGAACAGATGCTTCAGAAAAGTTTAGTAAAGTTGTTATGAATAAATGAATGAAGTGAATTTTTAAAAAATGATTAAAAAATATTAACAATATACGAGAGTTCAGTTCTTCAGGAGTTTTAGAAATTATTTGTAGTGGTAAGATATAATGTGGTTGTACTTGATTCTTAAAGATGAAAATCAGAAATTAAAGAGAGCAATATGCTCAAAAAAAGTTATCCAAAGAGAGCATCTGTAAAAGATGAGAGTAAAATGGAATTTCTTTTTCTTATCTCATCCTTTTGCGATATTTATTGAATTTAAACTAATAATGGTACAGACAAAATCCATAAAAAGTGAACTATCGGCTATTTTTGTTACCAAAAAAATAGTTTGTCTTTTTTGATGAAAAGGTGTTAAACACCCTCTTCTTTTTGGGGAATTCGGATTGATATATTATCCGTTCATTTAGCAGAAAAATGTAGATGAAGCATTACAAAAATTGAGTGCTCTTTTATTCTTCCTAATAGAGGTAAATTTGTTACTTTTTCTGTTCTATATATGTTTTTTATAACATTAAAGGATTGGGATTTGCATTCCATGATATGATAAATTTACCTGTGAGCATAATTAAGACTACAAAAATTTCAACTTTAACAAGGGTTGTTGCCCACCCCAGGGGTATTTACATATGTACACACCTGTCCTGAGGATGAGTGCCAATAAAAGGAGTGAACTGTTTTGACTTTAATTAAGAATCTATATTATATTAATGAAATTTTGAATTTGGTAAATGTAATAGGGGTTTCACTAATGTCTTTTTTTAGTGATACCATATGTAGATTGTTTAAGAGCTATGGAAGAACCTTCTAATATAAATCACTAGAGAGAACTTGATGATAAATTATGTCCTAAAGTATCTTCATTTACTCTATGTTTTTTTGTGTATTAATGTAGATACTAAAGATAAATTCATACTTTTCTTTTCCTTTTGAATTGTTGTTGGGATGAGAAAAAAAATTGTAGGTTGTAATACATAATATTGAGACTCTAGGAAATCTTGGTACATGGGATAAAAAAAGATGTGGTGTCATGAAATAGCTAGTTTACGCACTTAACAAACTCTTTTCTATTTCACGATAATATAAGTACTTCAAGTGTACATTTACTATGTTTTATTTTTGTATGCAACACTTAATTGATAGGTTTGATAAGAGGTTCTCCTATTGGTGTGAGGTTGTTACACTTAATAGATTTCATAAGTGATTCATCATACATTCAATGTTGTTAAAGTTTATATTTATAAAAATCATAAAAAAATTGTATTCATCTACCATAACAGTAAATACCAAGATATACTTTTGCTTGTAGAAGAAACTTATTTCAGATTTCATTATATGTTGGTTTTGAAATTAAAATTTCTTTTTTCTTGGTGAAATATATGTGGTTATTAACTTGTACTTGAATTATTGTAGGTGGCAATGTTGTGTGTTTAATTAATCTTCGGATATTTTTTGAACCTAAAATTATAATATCTCGGTACAATACAACAAAAATATATCAAACATCAACTTTTATTATTTAGATTTGGGGAAACTCAGCAATTAAACAAGATAATTGCAAACCATCAAACTAGATTTCTTAGCAAAGTCTAACTATAAAGATAGGATCAGAACAATTAAGAGGATAGTTTCACCTCAATTTCAGGAGCTCAAGGAATGTACTTTTATGGAATTTATAAGTTCATTTAGCACAACAATTATATTAGTCCTTATATTTACATATTTTTTGAAGTTACCTCATTCAGAAGTGATGCAATACAAAATGTCATACAGATTAGATCAACATAGATGAAGCCTCATAAATATCAAAAACTGTGAATATCCGATAAATGGAGAACTTCACTATACACAACAAGAAATGATGGACACTTAATAACTGTGTGATTTGCTAAATTCTAAAGCTCATGATAGGGAAAGAAGTATACTTTCTTACAAACTCAAATACATACCATCTTAAAACAGTCATGGATTATCTCATTGGGAGTTTTTTACTGGTGATATGGTGTGACCTTTTTGTATCTCTCTTTTGATCATCTTTTGTCAATGGGGCACACTTAGTACTATGATTGATATTTATGTAAATAAATCAACACATGGGGACACATTCTAACTAATATGGATTCTATCATTCCACCCAGGGGTTAAAGGCAGACAAACACACCTAAATGCTCACCAATATGAATTCTATTTTTCCATTCCACGTGTAAATGCTAGCTTCTTTTTTAAAAAAAATTTTGTTCTGCCTTTCTAGGATATTCCTTTGGCTCATCTTTGTTCTCTATAGGGGGTTATTCTTCTTTATTTTTCTTTTAAAGTTTTTGGTTTAACTTTTACTTTATTTTCCTTTTGAATTTTTCATCTGACTTTTTAGATTACTCAGATAAATACCAAATGATTATATGTTTGTACCTTTTCTTAGGCATCTTACACATATTTTCCATTTCTCTCCTTAATTTTTAATGCATGCATAAGGATTCGAGGGATTATTGTATAGTTGTTGGTGTGGATTTTCTAGTTAATGGTTATGGTCTGAATTTTAGAAACTAAATATGTATATCATCATTGTGGTCACTGTCCTGATTTTGCTATTTCTTTTATATTTTCTTTGTGATATTTTTAGTGTATTTTAGCTTCCTAATACATGACATTAAAAACATTTGTGATTAATTTAGTTAGACTGTAATGGTTTCAAATTTTTCTTTCTCGGATTTTTAAAGTTAGAATCGCTCATGATGGAAAGAAGAGACATGACTTTGACTTTAAAAGTAATAGTTAATTTATGCACTTTTTCCTTCTATATTCTAATAGCATTAGTTTTAATGTTGTGCAATAGATGACCAATAATGAACAGTTATTTTTAGGAAGAAAATAAATTGTATCATGAAGAATTTGAGGTGAGGAGATAGTCCTATATGAGAATGAGATAAGAGAGTACTATAACGAGATAAGAGAGATCCATCAAAGGAGTCATACAAAAGTTGTACCCATGTATTTAACTCACTGGAGGTGTTAGTGGCTGGTGGGATTTTATATCCCATTCACAGTTACTTCCTGTAATAAGTTTATTTATACATTTTTTGATTATCGGAAAATTAATCAAAGAATTTTAAAAAATAATTATCTGACATTATCGTGTAGTTAGTTTGAACCATGACATTTTTTGTATTCTTGGTGTAATTTGAAAGATGCGTCAAATGTAAACACTCTTTTATTATTTTTTTTTAACTTTATATAGAAATGAGAGGGTAAAAATCCTTGGGTCAATAGTTGGAAAATCCTATTCTTATACATATAACTTGGTATGTAGCAAAAGTTTATCTTTCATCAGACAAGAAGAAAAGAAATTTTTTTAATACAAGATGATGAAATTATGCTGATAAACTTGCATAACCAGCATTTCAACATGTGCTCTATAACATATAATGTATATATATTTTACTTTAGTTTTGCAAATATGAACTATGTGATAGATAAAAGTTTGCAAGTAAAGAGAGAAATATGTTTAAGAAGAGTTATCCTAAGAGTGCATCTGAAAATGAAGAGAGAAAATAAAATTCCTTCTTTGTGTGTAATTTTTATTTTTGATATTTATGGTAATTAAACTATTCGACCTTTTTATTACTTATAAAAATAGTTTCTACCCTTTTGTTTAAAGAAAATATGTTATTTATATGTGTAACACCTTCTTCGAATTGGGAATTTAACTTGAGGTATTTATTCATTTAGTATAAAAAGGTAGATCAAGTAGTAAAGAAATTGAGTGTTTAAGGAATTGAAGTGTTTGGATCTATGTCATGTGTCAAATGATAAATAGAGAAAGAATCGAGTAGACAAGGAATACTAAATGTACTGAATTCAATAGGGGGTGAACTAAAAAATTTTTGTGACCCGACTATTGGCTCCTCATAGTCGACTCTCCTGCAGATCAGTATAGTTTACAAAATAGATTATGTTTGAAATATTTAAGAAAATAAATAATCAAATTTAAAGTATAGACACAATCATTTATCCTGGTTTGAAACACCAGTGTGGTGCCTACTTCCTGTCCCCTTGGGTTTTAATATTTGTGTCAATTGTTCATTGCCGCGCTCGAGTACAATGATGGGAAACAAGTTTTGAAGACTTATTTTTTTCTTCAGAACTTGTAACATAAATTTAATTTTGTGTTACAAAGTTGACTCGATCCTACTCTTTTACAATAATTGTAAACTAAGAGTTACAAAGCTTTGTGAGACTAAGATTGAGACACTTTGAGATTCTTCTTTATATTGCGTAACATTTATCTATCCTTAGTCATCTTGTTTTATAGTATTCAGCCACTGCTCTTTGTAAGGAATTCCAAGAGATTTCTTCTAAATTAAGAATTTGAATTGATTCCTTGTTTAAGGAAAGTACCCATGTGGTATGTCCATATCATATATTTCCATACACATTTTTTCACTCACTTCTATATTAGATACATCTGTGGTTTTCATTATTTTTTCTCTTGTCATGATCTTTTCTTTATTTTTTTGTTGTTATTGATCTAATTTGTTGTGATTTTGGGATTGGAATCTTCCTTCCTTTTGTTCTTGTTTTGATTGATTCGCTTGGATCCTATAGTCTTGATTTGATATCCTTCTATTCTTAGAGAGCGCTTTATTTTTGGCCTTTATTAATTTTTTGATCCTTCATATCTTTGTGTGAGATAGCCCTTTATCGTTTGTAGTATTCCAATATCTACAAAGATGTACTCATTATTTTGTCTTATTAAAACATAAATATAAGAGGCTAACAATCTCCTTTTTTTAATGATGACAAATATTAAACATCACTTAACTTCCCTATTAAGTTGGTTGGCTGGCTCCCCCTATCATTCTATCTTAGGTACTATAGTCAAATTTCTTATTGTGATAGTCTACTATCTATCCCTGTCTTATTGACTGATATCATTATCTTATCCCCCTTTTGTTATAATAAAAAACTTCAATTCAAACAGGGCATATACAAAATAGAGCCTAGACCAAAAACAAAAATAAGGCAGATAATATATGATATGCATACTTACGATAGATAGTAGCAACAAAAACATGTCAAAATAGAACTATGTAGTGTCTTTATGCAATCCAGAGTATCAGAATAGATATACCCCCTTTTGAATGTGATATAAGATTTTAGCATTGTTTGAACAGGAAATAGGTAAATGTGTAGTGCATGTTAGAGCAGAAACGGTCATAGGATTTTGCAACATCCATGGTGAAGTTGGAGTATGAGTATGAATGGAGATTGCATGTTCATTCATGAAGGAGAAAGACTCAGACTTGATGGAATCAACTTAGGAGAACATTCCATTAAACAATATTACCCTTTCTTGTTTGAAACCATCGAGGGAGAGTCATAATTTTCCGACCTCTTTGCTTAGCCATAGTACCTTGGAAGACATCTCCGTAATGCTGGATATAACTTCCTCAATAGATATGAACCTTTCTTTGAGTTATTTAATCTACTTATCTCCACAAAACATGTAACTAGGCACAAATTTACTTACCTTAGGTATGTCAGGCCGGCTTTTGACAAATCCTTTTTACACCATTCATTTTCAATAAGAACATAGCCCATGCTTCCGAACATCTTTCAGTCATAAGTGGAAGAGACTTCTATCACTGGATAGGCTGAGAGATCAATTCCATAGTGAAGGAGAATCCGAGTAATGAGCAAACCTTAAGGTAAGCTAGTTGAGGTGTGAGAGTTGGCGACACTTTCTATCATATGTTCACGAATCCAAGTACTCTAGTTTTTTTTGTATTTCTTAATTATGCAGTAGATAACAAATACTTCTCTGCATGTTACATTATTTAGAGATCCCTTCCAAGGAATCAACGTGGTTGCAATGATGTGGGATAAAATTCTATTTACAAAGCTGAGAGATAGAGGACCAAAGGATGGGCCATTTGAGTCGAGATCTAAGACATCCTTCTTTTCTTCGAAAAAACTAACTTCAAAATTTTCCGTCCAGGTGCCTTTCATGATGGAAAAATACCATAGAACTTTGTATCAAACACTTTCTCAATCAAAAAATCATGGAGAATAATATGTGTTCCTAGAACATGTGTTTCTAACTCGACGCTATCTGGGGATAGATGAAGGTTGGCATAGAATATATGGATTGGGTCTTCAAATTACTCCAAGCCAAATAAGCAAAACATTATCAACAAGTCTTGGACCTTGAAAAAATGTCTAATATTGTTGTGGAATTCCTTTATATGAGTAAGATTAATGACTCGACCAGGTATAATAGACAAATTTCTAAAGGCAAGAAACCATTCTTTATGAGAGTAGGTCCAAAACATATGCATGTCCTCTGGATGAACAGAGTCCGAAAGAGAGAACTATTATTTTTTGGAGGAGGAAATATGGCTTAAAGCAATTCATTTCTTGGAGAAAGTTGACTAGAGAGAGTGCGAGGAGGCCTTTTTCTATGATTCAAAGAGAAGGACGGGGTCGAGGTTATTGTAATTTTTGTTTGGAGAAGTTTTATTTAGGTTGGACATTGAACAAGTTCTTGTCATGGTAGAAGATAATCGTGATGTATGGGTATAAAGGACGTAACGAGGAAGTTGAAGGGATGGAGTTGAAGATGGAGGTATGCTGGACTTTGGTTAGGATTAGAGATGCAAGGGAGGATGAGTTTTGGGAAGTAAGAAGGTGTATAGATGGTAATGATTATGGAAGAGGAAAAAAGGTAGTGTGTAAAGAGGGGTGTTTGAAAGGAAAAGACGGGGCTCAGAGAGTAGCAGACGAATTTTCTACCAAAAATAATGGTCTTTTGAAATCATCTGAGATTGTCAAAATCTATTATACCAAGTTCTTATTTTTGAAAACAAAATCTATTCTTATAAAAATATCTACAAGATGATTTTTCGAGTAAAATTTTTTTACTATATGATCATAGATAAAATGATTGTTAATGTCTATGTGTTTATCCCTAGAATGGTGCATAGTATATTTAGATAGACTAATATCACTGGTGTTATAACACATTATGGGCACAGATTCATAAGACACATTAAAATCAAGTAGTTGACGCATAGTCCATAGTATTTGAGTGTAACAACTTCCAACGGCTATGTATTTGACTTCAGTTGTTGGCAGGTCAACTGAGGTTTTCTTCTTTCTTGTCATGGGTGCAACGGTTTTATCATAATCAATACATTCATGTTGGGAATATCCTTGAGCTAAAGGTCTTGTTTTATTTCTGATAGCCTTACCTTCTTTATTCATTTTGAGATACAAAGGCTACAAACACTTGTTTTCTCAATGATGCACTTGTTTGCATCTTGTCATCTGGATTTTTGATGATGAATTCATTTGGAAGCTAGAATCATGTTTTCATTTATTTTGTACACTTGGTTTTACTATTTCTGTTATTGAAGTTGACTCCGGAGGAGGTATAGTCGATTTGTCTTGTAAAGGATCAGAGGTTGTGCGAGAATTTTCTCTGAATTGTATATCATTCACCTGTTCTACATCATTACTTAAACTCATAGAGAAGTGATTAGATTCATCAAATAAAGTATGCATAGATTCTTTAACACATAAAGCTCTTTTGTTATAATCTTTGTAGGCATGATAGGTGGGAGAATATCCAAGGAAAATACCCTTGTCACTTCGTGGATTGAGTTTTCCAAAGTTATTCTTATCATTGTTGTGGATAATGCATTTTCATCCAAAAAGGATAAGGGTGGCTAATGTTAGGCTTATTTTCTCTCCAAAGGTCATAAGGCGTCCTTTCTATAATAGGTCTGATCAGGCATCTGTTGATGATGTGACATGTTGCGCTTATTACTTTCACCCAAAAGTGATTAGAGAGAGTATGTTCTAACACCATGGTCCTGGCAGTGTCCTGGAGCGATCGATTTCTTCGCTCCACTACACCATTCTTAGAGTTCACATATGAAAGAGATTCCATTTATGTCACATTTGATGGAGTAGCTTTAAGCTTGAAGGATATTCCAATATCGGAATCACACAGATGACTGATGCTGAGCAAGTTATGCTTGAGTTCGCCTACCAAATATACTTTAGTAAATACGCATGAGGAGCTGAGTGTTACTGAGATGACTTTGATGACGTTGTCTCTAGCTTTGGCAACAAATCTGAATAATCCTCTGTCTACATTCTATAAAGAAGAAGAATTTTCTTTATTTTCGGTCATGTATATGGAACATCTGCTATCAATGACCCAACTTCAAATTTTATAGCTTTTGCGGTCATATTCCTACAAAACAAGGAAATTAATTTTGTTTAGGTAACTAAGTGGTATTGGGTCCTTGAGGATTAGAGGTTCTTCCTTTAGGATTCCAAGCCCACGTGTTTCTAGGAGTATGCCTAGACCTATAGGATTTGTACCATTTTTATCCACAGATAAAGCAGACAGGCCCTCGAGAGGAAAAGAAGACCTTGGCTTATTAAACGATCCTGATGAGGAACTTGAAATGTTTTTAATAGAGTTTGATCTCACGAAACTGGGACCTGGAGATTTCCTAACGCTATTAAACTAAATTTTTACATCATAAAGCTCTTCATGAAGTAAGTTGTCATGACCCGAGACTACCACATAGTTGCAACACGGTGATTGGAACCACAAGTGATCTCGAGCTAACCCATGAACTGGAATACTTCTTGATCAACTGATTTAAATTGTATAAAAACAAAATTTACCATATGGAAACATGATCATGAGAAAGTCTGAATAAAAGAATACTAATAAATTTTACAACATGATAAAACTAAGAAAGAAACTTGAATTACATGTAACGACTCCAACTGACTATATATGAAGCCTCTACTATACTAACTATAGATAGCTGAGATATGCCTCCAACTACCACTAATCAATACATATGAATAATAAAAATTAAGTACATCAACTACAACTAACTGGAGTCCCTAAAAAAAGAGAACTCATCACCTGCTCGCTGGAAGCTGCGAACTGTCTGATTATGATGTGTGGGCTACAACTTGTACCTACTTTATGAGACAATATAGCACATAGACATATATGTTGATCAGTACTTCGAAATGTACTGAGTATGTAGGGGTGAAAGCAATAACTAAAACATAATAGATACATAATCTTAAAACATTCATGATAAGTGCAAGTAGACTTACCAAGAGACATAAATCCACTGAAAGCTGAAGTACTTTAAAACATGAGTAAAAAGCATAACCTGGTGAGATGGTGAATCACTAGACTTAGTTTCTTAAATAATTACTTTTGTAGAGTAAGTAAAACTTAAGATGGGAAGCGGTAAAACTTGAATACTTTATATAAATCTCATTCAAAATTGAACTGATGGTCATGTATAGATACTGAGCATTAAATTATGAACATGAAAAACTGAGAATGCATTACCAAGTATACCATGTAATGAAATGATCTAAATAGCAAGAATAATTTATAAAACTGACTATATAATTACTGAAATATGATTACTTGGTCAATCAAACCTAAACTGAGATAAACTGAATACTGACTAAAACTGTGGGAGATCTTATGTAACCAACATAAACCATGTGAGCTATCATGGAGTCCAACATCTGACCCACCTTGAGGAGGGTTGTTTTATCCTTGCCATCGGAGTAGAACATGAACTGGACTGATCACTAAACTAATCCCATATTGGGCAAGGGAAAACACTCTCTAGTGAGGCCCCTAAACCTATGGTGGCACATAGTTTTTGGGAAAGTAGGATGCGTTGAATCCACACTTCCCAATCGGTGATAAATCCTACTCCCAACTGAATGACAATAAAATACTAACTGGTGTATTCACTGAAGATTGTAAGATAAGCTTAAGTCATGGTGTTTTAATAAGAACATCAGTGCATATAGTGTTTGAAGTAATCATAAACAAGTGATTTGATAGTGCTCGACATGAGCATAACAAACTATGTTTAACAATAAAATCATGGGTGTATTGACTTGTAATTTGAAAAGTCTAAAATAACAAGTAAACACATAAGTATCCATTGTTCATAACCTTCCAGCACTAAATAATTACTAAAATATGATGATAACTCATAAAATGGTAATATGAAGTCATAATTAAGAGAGCCAAAACATTGGACCATTTATTATAGGATTATAATACACAAATTTAAGTATAGTGACATTTTAAACTTAGGAGAATAACAATTTCTCATCAAAATAATGAAATTATAGAAAAATTATCAAACTTATTTTTTAAAACAAGAGTAAGTACAACTATTATTCTCTTTAATCCCATAAATCACATGATAATGCTATGCTTTCAACACATGGGAATTTAGGAATGAACACAAACTTAAACATGTAAATTCAACTTGAAAATCATGCGTTTGCGCACAAGGATGAAAGATTATCTTTGTTCAAATCCCCACCTTCTTTAATTAGATGAATTATTGAAGTAAGTTTGAAATTGGAAACTGAATCCTTGATGAAAAGTTGAACTTGGAGCTTGGATACTTGAATTCTTGGAAAGAAAGTTGAATTTTTCATTCTTGGGAAGAGGGGAAGGTTTTTAAATCTTGTACGGGACCATTAGGGTTAAGAGAGTGTAAATAATATGCTTTAATACCCCTTAATATATTTAAGAATGATTAGGGATGATTTAGGTGTGTGAAAAGACCTAAATACCCTTAATATAAGTCAAAACGGGGCAACTTTTAGGCTCTATGATTTTGCAGTGTGGCGCTTGCCAATAGCGCACCTGAGGGTTATGCGGCATATGCCAGTAGCACACCTGAGGGTTGTAAGGTGCACGCCAATAGCATACCTTATCCATTGGCTATTTGTGATTAACATATGCACGGCCTTAACATGGTCATAACTTTTCGCTCCGGTAACGGACTAAGGCAAAATTAGTATCGTTGGAAAGATAAACAATTATCTAAGATTTAGTAGTTCTTTATATGCAAAATTCCACAGATGTAAAAAGTTATCACGATAATATCTTACCATTGTAGAATCGAATAAGAAAATTTGGACGAATCAAAAGCTCTTAGTTCAACTTGTTCTAAGAGATTCCTATGATAATTTTTTCACCTCGATAAAACTTTACACACTAGGATAATGATCATGACATATATATTATAATATAAATCATGGAATACATGTAGGAATGATAGTTTGATTTCTATCATAAAAATGTGGGGTGTTACATTATCTCGCTCTTGGAATCATTCTTCCTCGAATGATGGGTAGGAACTTATTGAAACTTTAGAAGTATGAAATAAGATACACATGACATGTCTGCTAACGAAAGATATAGCTGAGCTGAAACATTAGAACTTTCATCATGAAACTGATTTCTAAGATTACTTGATTTATTAATTTTAAGGAGCTGATACATGCTTAGAGTTTAGAACCCACTCGAAATTTTCAAGATATGATCATACATATAGAACCGAGAAGTGATAACTAATGCAACAAAACTCCAAGAGTTACTGAGGATGGAATGAAGTACATAACTTCTCCTTAGGAATTGTCCCTCAATAAAATGTATACGGATCAAAAGAAAATGGCTTCATGGAATCACCAAGTACATTATATAAGTACGAATAATAAGATAACAAGACTAAGGTCGTACAATGGGTTCTACATTATTTGAGCAAGAATACTTGGAATACTGAGATCATTCACAGAACAATCATAAACTGAATCATGACTAAATATCTGAATCATAGAGATGATGCATGGACTGAATTGAATTCGCAATTTACATGGACGTGAATAAATTACCTCACGGAAGAGTCATGCTCATGAAACTTCAGATTGTAAGACTAAATGTAAAGAAGGAAAACTCTAGGAGATTGTCTGTCTGACTACCACAATAAGCTGTTGGCTATACGGACTAAATCATACTAAAAGTTTATACTCAACTGGAGTATTTCTTCAACACTCTTACTAACAAGTCCTAATAAAATTAGGGAGCAAAGAATTCTTGGGCATAATTTGAACAAGGAATATCAATAACGCTATAATTCTGCAACATGGAACATAGGCCTATAAAACATAAGCTATGATAGAATTAGAAGGCCTTAAAAAATGGAAATGCTAAGTCTCAATCTTAGCTATGCCTCTCACATACTCGCATATGTACATATAACTACTCCGGCCAAAGTCTGAGTTGAGCTACATACTCTCACCATGTTAAAGCCTAACTCAAAATTTCAATGTATAACATATAACACCATAAAACTAGTCTAAACCACGAGTTCAATACCTCATATTTTCACAGCTCTCATCTTAAAAATAATTCTTCTTACCATTTCAATAACTAAATTCAACCACTTACTCGGAATTCACTAGTGCACAATGCACTCATCCACTTATATACCAACATGACATTCAAGCCTATCATTATAACGACTTATAAACATCAGTGCAAACAACCCACCAAATCATATTTACCAAATTATCTAATACCTCTATCAATAATAACTTTCTTACACTATCCCCAAGAAGACACACGCAATTTTTTTTAACTAACCATGACATATACCAAAATTTTGGCCTCATCTTACTTCACACTTATAGACGTAGCTAAAACAAGCATACAATGATCTTTTCCTAGTACAGAATATATACTCTCTTCCATCTAAATAATTATTCACCACCACTATCTTAACATAAGGAGAGGTCACTGAAAGGTTAAAACATGAGGACCTAAAGCATGAAATAATACTATGCATAACTTGGTAACTTAATTGATGTTTGAGGAATAGAGTATCCATGGCATAGATTAATTAAAAGATCTAAACTGAGGACATACATGTCATAATCTGAATTACGCTGATCATTAATAGTGTAGCATGAGTTCCTGGAACTGCACATACTGTAAAGCATGAATACATGATTCATGAGGTACATGACCTTAGTTTGGAGTTCATAAATTCATGGAATATGATTCGTACTACTGATTAAACTAAAGCTCTTTATACTAGGAACTGGAAGTAAACATGATTCTATGGAAATTGCATGGATATGAGCTATGATCATGGAGCTGAGATGTAAGGCATTAGTAGATGTCGTGATGACTGAAGTATAAAACATTGCACTGAGATAATAATGGGTCAGCCATCTTCCTCCCCTGGTATTATTCTATAAGACACTAGTCATCACTACGAGAATCTGAGAGGATGACTTAGTTCCTTGTTATATCACTCCCCCTTAGATTTAATCAATCATTCTAAGTTTGTGGACCCCTTTATTAAACTAACCCTAAAAGATGACACCAGAAAGTGTAAAACCTGCTGCTAGTACTTTTTTCTAAGATACAACTCTTAACTTTCTGTAGCCCCTATAGTAATTTAATTACACCCTTCTAGATATTATTCTTGCTCCACTAAACTTATAATCTATCTCTTTTACTTCATAGCCTACTAATATCACATCTCTAAATATATATTTAACCTAAGCCACTACATCAACATACACAACATCATGATCCTATAACCTATTACTTAGCTGGTAAGAACATCATATACTACATAACTTGCCTCATTCACACTTAACAACTCACGGGTACTATCTAAGCACACACATTAAAACTTAGAAATAATAAAATCGCATATCACCTTGGGTACACCTCTATATCGTATACACATCATCATACTTAATTTCAAATCAATAAACTTAAATTCTTAAATATACTATTTCAAGCCTACTGATTCACTTTAATGGAACTAACCTTATGGATATATAATCTACTAAATTCAGATAAACACTATCCCCACTTTCCTACTACTAAACTTCTGGGTTTATTGTTCTAATCTATGTCATATGTTGTCATAGGATTCTGAGAAGGGATTTGAGGCACATCTGACTTGACTAAATGCATTATTTTTCATCATCATGAATAAAATATTTTAAACTATGGAACTTAAAAGTACTGATGGGATACTTTTGAGTCTGCGTGTAATCCCATAACTGTCTGTAGGGACTGTCTGAGAAAACTGTGTGTTAGGATATACGCTTAACAGTCTATTACCTTGAAAAGAAAGAAGAGTGACATGAATGGACAATGATGACAATCAGTAAAAGTTTCTTAAAAAACATTCTACAATATGATCTAAGACATGATAAAAGGGAAACATTTCTTAAATGCTCTATAGCCTCTCGAACAAAAGTAAAGACATCTCCATACCGTTTTGAAGGTCTATACTAGACATGGATTCATAGACACCCTAGGACAATTGAACCTTGTGCTATGATACCAAGCTTTGTCATGACTCATGACTACCCCATGGTCATAACATGGTGCTTGGAACCACAAATGATCCCAAGCTAACCAATGAACTAGCATTGTTCTTCAGAAACTAATTCAAATTGTATTAAAACTAAATTGACTGAGAAGAAATATAATCATGAGAAATTTTGAATAAATAAAATATAAATAAATTTTACAACCTGATAAAACCGAGGTAACAAACATGAATTACATATAATGACTCCAACTGACTATATATGAACCTCTAATATACTGACTATAGATAGCTGAGACATACCTCCAACTACCACTAATAAATACATATAAATAATAAAAATAAAGTACATGAACTAAAATTGAATGGAGTCCCCAAAACTAAAAAACTTATCATCGATTGGCTGGAAGCTACGAACTGTCTGATTATGATTTGTGGGCTACAACTGGTACCTAAATTATGAAACAACGTGGCACATAGACATATGTGTGGATCAGTACTTCAAAATGTACTGAGTAAGTGGGGATGAATGCAATAAGTAAAACTAAATAAATACATCATCTTAAAATATGCATGCTAAGTGCAATTTGACTCACCAAGAGAATTAAATGAATTGAAGGTGAAGTATTTTAAAACATGAGTAACAAACATAACCTGATGAGCTGGTCAATCACTATACTTATTTTCTTAAATTTTTACTTTTGTAGATTAAGTAGAACTAAAGTTGGTAAGTCGTAAAACATGAATACTATATGTAAATCTTATGTAAAGCTGAACATGCAGTAATACTGAACTGAGGTTCATGTACAGACATGATCTAAATAACATGAATAATCTGTAAAACTGACTGTATAATTACTAAATTCTTATTACTTGGTCAAGCAAACCTGAACTGAGATAAACTGAACACTGACTGGAACTGTAGGAGCTATCATATAACCAACATAAACCATGTAAGATATCATAGAGTCCAATGTCTGACGCATGTTGAGGAGGGCTATTCTATCCTTTCCATTAGAGTAGAACCTGAACTAGTGTGATTACTAAACTGAGCCCATATTGGCTAAGGGGAAACACTCTCTGGAGAGGCCCCCTAAACCTATGGTGGTACGTAGTTTATAGGTATGTAGGATGCGCTAAAGCCACACTTTCCACTCGATGCTAAATCTTACTCCCTACTGAAAGAAACTAAAATACTAACTGGTATATGCACTGAAGCTGGTAACATAAGCCCCTGACATGGTGTTCCAACAAAAACATCAGTGCATATAGAGTTCGAAGTAATCCTAAACATATAAACTGATAGTGTTCGACATGAGCATAACACACTGAGTTTAATAATAAAATTATGCACTAAATGACTTATAATTTAAAAAGTATGAAATAATAAGAAAACACTTAGGAATCGGGTGTTCATAACCCACCAACATTGAATGATTACTAAAATATGATAACAACTCATAAAATCATAATATGAAGTTATAATTCAGAGACCCAAAACATTGGATAGTGCATTACAGGAGTATAATACATAAATTTAAGAATGGGGACTTATTAAACTTAGGAGAATAACAATTTCTCATCAAAATAACAAAATTCAAGACAAAATATCAAATTTGTTGTTCAAAACACGAGTAAGTACATATATTATGTTATTTAGTCCCTTAAGTCACATGATAATGCTATGCTTTCAGCATATGAGGATTTGGGAATGAACCCTAACATAAAACCTATAAATTCAATTTGAAAATCATGCATTTGGGCACAAGGATGAAAAATTAACTTGTTCAAAATCTCACATACCTTAATTAGATGAATTCTTAAAGGAAGCTTGAAATTGGAACTTGAATCTTTATAGAAACTAGAACTTGGAGTTTGGATACTTGAATTCTTGGAGAGAAAGTTGAATTTTTTGTTCTTGGGAAGAAGAAAAGGGTTTTAAATCGTGTATGGAACTATTAGGGTTAAGAGAGTGGAAATAATGGTCTTTAACACCCCTTAATACATTTAAGAATGATTAGGGATGGTTTAGGGGAGTGAAAAGACATCAACCCCATTAATATAAGTCAAAATACAGCAACTTTTGTCCACTGTGCTTTTGCAGTGCAACGCACGCCAATAGCACACCTAAGGGTTGTGCGGCACACGCCAATAACACACGTGAGAGTTGTATGGTGCACACCTATAGCACATCTGAGGGTTGTGAGACACATGCCAATAACACACCTTATACAATGGCTATTTGTGATTACCATGAGATGCACGTCTTGATCATGGTCATTACTTTTCACTCGATTATCGGATTAAGGAGAAATTGGTATCGTTGGAAAGATAATTAAATTATCTACAATTTTGTGAATATTGAGCTGCAAAATTCTACATATGTAAGAAGTTATAAATGTTCAAAGCATACCTTTGTAGAATTGTATAACAATTTTTTTCCAAATCAAAGGAACTTAGCTCAATATTTTTCTAAGCGATTACTATGAACATTTTTCACCTTGACTACACTTTACACACTAGAATAATGATCATGCAATATATATTCAATTATGAATCATGAGATTAGAGTTTACACATGTAGGAATGACATTTTTATTTCTAGCTAAAAAATGTGAGGTGTTACAGAAGTTAATTTCAATTTGAAATGCTTTAATTTCTATTTTGAAGTTTGTTTGTTCCTCTTCGAGTTTTTATTTACATCATGATTCATAACTTTTGTTGTCTTTAATGAGTTTATTATATTCATATATGACCCTTTGAAGCTCGTCGGTTATTATATCTAAATTAGATTCAAGAATATTACAATTGTGACAGTCGTGTGGTCTTACCTCACTATATTCTCCTATTTCCATGAAGCACATACTAGAAACTTTTACTTCTTCTGTAGTTTCATCTGCATCACTCTAGGCTCCAATATTTTGATTCTTTTACTAGAAGGTCTTAGGATTTCCACAGTTATAACGAAAATCATCATTTCTAGTCGAGTCACTAGTTTTGACTCCTTGGGATCTTTGTTGTCTCTATCTCTTGATTTACCTTACCCAAAGATTTTTGAAAGCCATTCATTCTCTATTGGAATCTCCCAGAATGTTTTTTCCTTAGTTGGAGCAGCATTGAAGGACACTTGTTTCTTTTTTTTTTCCTCCTTGTGGTAGCTATTGATATAATTTCATTCATAGGAAATGAGGTCACCTCATAGTTCTTCATATGTCACATTGTGAAGATCTCTGTCTATGTAATACCCCGATAGTTTCTTAAGCCTAAATCCATCTTTTGAGTGAATATGGATGACTTCCAAATTGATTGTTATTTAGCTCATGTTTTATTTCCCTAAATTCTACTCTCAATCATGTGTAGTATTGTATAATCTTTCCATCGACATAAGATTCACCCGAATTGGACACCCGGTTAAGAAGTTAGAGCCATTTTGTAATACTCCGAGACTCTAACCAATAGTGCAACCATGAATTAAGCTCTTGAAAAATAAATTATAGTTCTTTTTTTGTTTTCTAATCAAGGATGGTTTGTATTAAGGCCTTAAAGATGTCCTAATGATTTGGCGAATGAAAACATTCCTTACCGATTGTGTTCTTGGGAAGGATATTGGTTTAGTCAACTTCAAATGAGCATATCTCTGATTATACTTTGAGTTTTTGATATCATGACCTATCAACAGATAAATAATTGAATTATCTTTCTAACTATACCAATTTCTCCAAAATCCGATATTGGAGCAAAGAGTTATACCAATTTTACTCCAACATGGTCAAGCTGGAAAATGGTGACGACAGTTCTGACGGGCTGTCACGTTTCTGACGCCATTTCTGACGACGTCATCACTTTCTGATGCCATTTCTGATGTCATCTTCAGCCTTAGGCAGAAAATAAAAAATTCGACCCTTTTGTGATGGCCTATCACGGGTCTGATGGCCTATCACGGATGTCGTCAGCCATTTTTTTCCAGAAATTAAGGGTTTTTTTTAAAAGGGTATTTTGGTCTTTTTCACCTATTTTGACCCTCTATATATATCCAAGTAAAGAAGAAAACTTCATTATTCTTCCATTTCATCAAGAATACTAGAGTTTCTCTCTCAAAAATCCAATCCAAATTTCCCAAGAACATCAAGAATCCAATCATAGATTTTATAAATTGGTTCAAGATTCAAGGTACCCAAGTCAAAAGCATCAAGAACCCTAACTCAAGAAGTGGAAAAGGAGTCTATAACAAGTTTCTTCATTCAAATCCATAATCAAGGTATGTGGGGTTTGAACAAGAACACTTCTTCCGTTCTTGTGCCCAAAGATTTAATTTCTACTATTGAAATCCATGATTTTGCAAAGTTAGTTTACACCCAAATTACTTTATTAATGATTTATGATATTTGAGCTATTCAAGATCGATACACATGACTATTTCATTATTTTATTTCTTAAATTGAGAACTTATGCCATGAGTTAAATATTATTATTATGAGTTGATGATTTTCGAATGATTTGAGATAAGAGTCATGATTTAAGATTTTCTATGAGAATTTTTATTATTGAATATCTATATATTGATATTTGAGCTTGAGAGTCAAGAATGAGTTCTATGATATTTTCTTGAAGTTTTGATACATGATTATTTTACAACTTCCAAATTATAAATTGATATTTAATACTGTGAATTTCATGTTCTACCATGAGTTGGTATTTCAAGTGCTTTCAAGACATGTGTCAAGGTTTAAGCTTCCTTATGGCAAATTGGATTATTGAGTATATTGAATCATAAGATTGAGTTGTTATAATGACTCTTGATATTTCCTCAAAGTTATTGATGTTGCCATCACTAAATGAATTGGTACATCTTGATGTTGAGAAAGATTGTTTTATTTTGAGTCGAGTTAGGAATCCACAGTTGTATATGATTTACCGATGAGATATATATTTATGTTTTGGTCTTTATAATGGACCCACGAATTGATATTTATTAAGTGGATTTCCTAATGCATTCTGAGCTGAGTCTGGGAGAGGTATTTAGCACTGAGCGGGAAATGTGGTATTTTCCCAAAACTACATACCACCGTAGGATTGATATTGATGGTTATAGGCCAGAGGCTGAGTATGGGATTGTGATTGAGAAATTAAGGTTGTACTCCTTGGAAAGAGTATGACACCCCCGCCAATGTGGGGTTCTCTCCTTAGGAGGGAAAAACGTTGGACTTCATGCGGCTCACATGGTGTAGTTATGTCGGTTATAAAAAACTCCGAAGTCCATAAGAGTTCAAGTTTCATGAGTTACCGAGTCACTCTAAGTCATGATTTAAAGAGTTTGAGTTAAGTATAATGATTTATGAGATTTATAATGCTTGTATTACTATTGATGATTTACAAGGAATATATTTCAGTTGATTCAAGCGAAGAAAGTTGTTATCATCAGCATGCATGATTTTCATAATCATTTATGCTATTATTTATAATGTTGCATTGCACCCCCAGATACTCAGTACATTCCTAAAAGTATTGACCCCCATATATTTATATATGCTACAGTGCCTTATAATGTAGATACAAGTTATAGCGCAGATATCACATTCAGTCTGTTCGCAGCTTTCAGTCAATAAGTGATGAGTCCTTTTGATTCGAGGGCATGAGTCAGTTATACAGTTTGAGAAGTGTTGCATTTTTCTTACTTTAGTCATATTAAGATTGGGTAGTTGGGAGTCATGACCCATCTATCTGAAGTTAGTACCAATAGAGGCTTTATAGACAGTCAGTAGAAGTTGATGTATTCAGTTTCAGTTTCATTTGTAAAAGTAGAGTTGTAATCTTCTAAAGTTCATGTTTATATTGATCAAGTTCAAAGAAGTTCTATATTTTCGCTAACTTTATATAGATTTAAGCATTTTATCCAGTTGTTTATGAGTTATGCCAGTAGGAGGGTTAGCTTGGGGTCACTTATGCCCCTAAGCACCGTGTGATGTCCTGGGATCCAAATTTTGGGGCGTTACAAACTTGGTATCAGAGCACAGAGTTTAAGTGTCCTAGAGTGTCTATGAAGTCGTGTCTAGTAGAGTCTTGCAGAATGGTACAGAGACGTCTGTACTTTTCTTCGAGAGGCTACAAGACATTAGGAAAGGTCTCCATTCTTTCAAGTCTTAGATCGTGCTATAGAAAGGTTCGTTGAGAAACTTATATAGATTCTCATCATGCCCTATTCGGGGCATCCCCGCCTTATTTTCAAGGTATTAGAGACAATCAAACTCAATTATTTGTAGATAGTACTTTCTTAAACGGTCTCCACTGATAGTTATGAAGTTGTAAATGAGCTAGAAAGTACCCTATTAGTTCCTTATCATACTTTTCTTATAAATTGTGCAATAAGCCCAAGTCAGTTGCGTTTCCAGATTTCCTTCTCAGAAAACATATTGCTAATCTATATTTCCTTACCTATGTGCTATTCCTGAGGTAACATGATCAACGATTTCCAATTTTCTTCCTCTGATAATGCTTTCAGACTTACAAGAGAGAAATTTTAGAAGTCTCACAAAGCGGCCTGAGAAGAGCTTACCAACATGTTATAAGTTTCCTAAGTTCAATGTTATGCCCTCTTCCTTATGATTTTTTTAGTTAAGACAGAGTAAGATGTGTATTCTTAGATTATCAAATATTGTATGGCGAGTTTCTATCTCTTGTAACCTTGTTATCTTCATGATGTTGGAACTAAAAGTCTAGTAAAGATGTGTGGGGCTCTTTCGATGCACTAGAATAATTGCTTTGTTAACCATCTCAAATTCTTTTTTAAAATGCAAATCAAAGACTAGTGAAGCCGGGTGAGGCCTATTTTGATTCACTAGTGACTCCTTATGTATCTTATTTTCTCGTGCTGGTTAGAACTGGTTTAGAGGTGTTGTGGCAGAAAAGGGTAGAAAGTGTGATTTATTGAAAGTATGTATAGCTGAGCCTTTTGCATGTGATCGAGTTAGTGATGAAGTGATATTGTTCTTGTGTGTCAGCTCATGAAAGAAAGAGAAGGAGTTATTGGTGGAGGTAAATAATGGTTTGCTTAAGGTATGAAAAGAGTTATTGGCGGTGTGTTGCACAATATTAGTATAAGTTATGGATGATGATACTTAGTGGATGAGTGTTGTTAACTTAGATGCTCCTGAGATTGCAAGGGGAAGTTAAGTTGAGGCTTAGAGAGTTATGAACTAAGTTAAGTTATGTATGAAGGATATATAGTAATGATGGGTAGAAGAAGGGCATGTTGATGGATTATAAATGAGAGAGGCCATATGATTATGACCAATTGGGTGAACTAGTGTTTATTGACGTTTTGTTTTATAGTTTCCAAGTGAGAATGGTGTGTGTGAGGTGGAGTTGTAAGTTATGCTGAACGCTAGGCATTAAGATTGGATGAATGGTGGCTATGAAGGCGGATGTGATAATTTCTTGGTTAATGGTGCTAGTTACAGGGAAGTGATCTAATGGGCTTGGACAGTGTATGCGAGATCTTAAGTTTGATCAACTTGTAATTAAGTTTGATTTTGTGTTCTTGGTGAGAAATCTTGCCCAAGTTTATATGGTATGTCTTAATTAGTAAGTGTCATGGAGTTTCTAGGTGGAGGAAGACTAGTCAGGCAATGAACGATGTTCCTAATAATTGAGTCAAGAAGTGTGATGCTTTAGTCTATGGGGGAGATAGTAGAACAAGTAACTAGGTTAGTTTGTCAGGTTCTAGTGGGTATGCCAATAAGTTGTGGAACAACTGTGAGAAGGGATACTGCTCGACCCATTTTTATTTTAGTATTTTCAGTCGTTCCTGTATTTATTCAAGCTTTGCATTTTGATTCCATGATCATGATTCATGTCCAGGCATGCCATAAAAAAATCCTGTCCTCACTTAGTTACCGAAATGAGGAGTCTCAGACCTTTTACCAGTTGGAATCATAATTCATAGTTACAAATTCCCAATTTAGGTCATGCAACACATGACTTATCTACTCAAGCTTTGTGATATGTTCAGTTCCAATGTTCAAGCACTACTTTTAATGATCAGCAAGAAAGAAATTCAGATTCATATCGTGCATGTCCCCTGGCCGTATTTCTTTGATGGGTTTATGATGTTAAATCCTTTATTCCTCAAGCCTCAGTTGAGTGTCAAGTTATTTATAGTATCTATTCATATGTCATATCCTCATGCTCTAATCTTTTAGTTATCTTTCCTTACCCAAGATAGTGTTGGTGAATAGTTGTTTAGTCAGGAGAGGAGATATTTCCTTATCAACGATAGAGGGTGTCATGCCTACTTTGGCTTGGCGATAATGTGAAGTAAGATTAAGGCTAAGTCTTTGATACATGTTATGGTTAATTGAAGTTTAATGTGTTGTGATTGGGAAGATTGTGGTGTGTTCATTTTGTGTAATTCCATGAGTTGGAAGAAATATTGGAGTGAAGCATTTGTGTAGGACTCGATTAACAAGGAGTATGTCAGGTGTGCTTGAGGTGAGTGCATGGAAATTTTCTTGATAAGAGGTATGTAGGGTATGAGGAAGAGGCTTTATACGTGTTTGATTAGGAATGCGCATGTGGTTATGGAGATAGTCTTGAATGTCATGTTTGTATGCATGCGGATGGGTGCCTTGCACATTAGTAAATGGCTAGTGCTAGGTGGATTGGAGTTGTCGAAGTGGTAATGAGAATTACTCTTGAAGTGAGAGGTTGTAAGAATGTAGATGTGTGGGAGCTCATGATTTAGAATGGGGTTATGTGGCAAATCTTGTGGTTCTAGGTTACGCATGAAAACGATGAGGGGGTTTGGTTCAAGGGGATATGAGTAGATTAAAGTATCGGTATTATGGGAGGATTGTAAGTTGAATCGATCATATATAGTATCAGAAGGTTATAGAATAGTCGAGAGAGTATTTGAGAAATGTGGTTGAGTTGAGAGTAAGGAGTTGCCTTGATTGAAGCTTAGTACTTTTATCCTAACTTATGATTCATAGGTTTAGGTTTCAAGTTATAGGATTATGGTAATTTTATGATCTCCAATTCAGATGTCTTGTTTAGATCTTGCCTAAAGTTCTTTGCTCCTTCAGACCATTAGAATTCCTTGGGAGGGTGTTGAAGAAATCCTCTACTTAAGTATGAGTATCTAGTATGATTTAGTTTGCATAACTAGCAACCCACTTTTTAAAATTTGGCAGATAGATTTCTATGGTCTTCTATTTTTTTCGAACTAGTCTTATCTTACCACTCGAAATTTCATTGGTATGAGCAATTCGATAAATAGTTGCTCGCACCCAAAATCTACGAATTTAGTTCAATATGTGTATCAGGCATCAGTTTCAGATTTGGATATATAATTGTGATTCAGTCTGTGAGCATTCATTGAACAATCTTTGTTTTCCAAGTATTCTAGTCCAGACAATGTAATACCCATTCTGTAGTCTTATCCTTGTTTCTCATGAAATATGCCTGCAGAAATTATATCTTCGCCATCTATAAGTATTATTGCACCCTTATCACATCAAGTAAATTCTAAACTCTCAGTATGAGCCTGCTCTTTAATATTAGAAGAAGGCAAATCAGCTCAAATTCAATCGAAAATTATAGTTTTGTTCTATCTATTTGTTTCCAATCTCGGATCCAGCTGTATAGCTATTCTCATCATGAGTTTAAACATTCAATGAAGTACTTCAAAGTTTAGAAAGATATAGATTTAGATTTGCAAGTTATTTCAGCTGTGTGTCTTTAGTTTTCTCTATTTTCTTGGCCAAAAAGCAACATTCGAGGATGAATGTTTCCTAGGGGGAGATATTATAATACCCAGATCGTTTCTTAAGCCTAAATCCATCTTTTGAGTGAATATGGATGACTTCCAAATTGGTTGTTATTTATCTCATGTAGATACAAGTTATAGCACAGATACCGCATTCAGTTAGTTCGCAGCTTCCAGTCAGCAGGTGATGAGTCCTTTTGATTCGAGGGCATGAGTCAGTTATACAGTTAGAGAAGTGTTGTATTTTTATTACTTTAGTCGTATTGAGATTGGGTAGTTAGGAGTCATGATCCATCTATCTGAAGTCAGTACCAATAGAGGCTTCATAGACAGTCAGTAGAAGTTGATGTATTCAGTTTCAGTTTTATTTGTAAAAGTAGAGTTGTAATCTTGTAAAGTTCATGTTTATATTGATCAAGTTTAGAGAAGTTCCATATTTTCGCTAACTTTATATAGATTTAAGGATTTTATCCAGTTTTTTATGAGTTATGCTAGTATGAGGGTTAGCTTGGGGTCACTTGCGCCCCTAAGCACCGTGTGACATCCCGGGACCCAAATTTTGGGGCATTCTAGTCTACTAGAATGGCATCCTTGGTTTCCCAAAATTTAGGGAGGTTTCAGAGCCGCTTCTGGACTTGCAAACTATGTGAATAGATCATTCCAGTGATTTCAGTTTGCATACAATCTTGCTAAATCTGGAAAACATTGTTTCAATGTTCTCATTTGCTTTCATTATGGATATCTCGTATTCATTTATCAGGGAAGCAATCTTCAACTTATAGACTTTGGTGGTTCCTTCATAGGCAACCTCCAATACGTCTCACATTTCTTTTGCAATCTCACATGTTGATATCCTATCGTATTATTCTCCACTAACTGCACAAAGAAGTAAGCTTATAGCACATGTATTAGTTTGGATTACCTCTTGTTATTTTTTGGTGACCTCAAAACTTTCAAGGTCTTCTATGCTAGTATTGCTAGATTCTTTGTCATTGTCCTTTTGCTTCTCTTTGAGTACTGGAATCGACTTTGGACCCTTGTTGATGACAACCTAGGATTGAAAGTCATTTGATCGGAGCAAGATTCTAAATTTATTCTTCTAGTAATAGTAGTGTTGTTAATTAAAGTATGGTGGTCTAGTATAAGATTGACCATCCTGAAGAAGAGTATCGAGAATTTGATAATTTTCCATTTGATCTTTGCTCGCTTGCGGTTAAAAAACACTGTAGGTGAGACCTTCTCTAATACCAATTGAAATTCAAGAGGGGTAGGGGTGAATTGAAAATATTCTGTTAGTCGACTATTGGCTTCTCATAGTCGACTCTCCTGCAGATCAGTACACTTCACAAAATAGATTAGATAGAAATAATCAAGCAAATAAAAAATAAAATTTAAAGTAAAGACACAGAGATTTATCCTGGTTTAAAACACCAATGTGTTGCTTGCTTCCATTTCTCTTGGGTTTTAATGTTTTCTTTGATCGTTCAATGACGAGCTCAAGTACAATGACGGAAAATAAGTTTTGAAGAATTATTTTGTTCTTCAGATCTTACAACTTAGCTTCAGTTTTGTGTTACAAAGTTAACTCGATCCTACTCTTTATACAATAATTTTAAACTAAGAGTTACAAAGCTTCGTGAGACTAAGATTGAGACACTTTGATATTCTTCTTGAAGTGGCATAACCTTTGTCTATCTTTATTCTTATTCTTTTATAGTCTTCAACTACTACTCCTCGTCAGAAAATCCAAGAGATTTCTTCTCAATCAAGGATTTGAATTGATTCATTGATTGAGGAATGTACCTGTATGGTATGACCACATCAGATATGTTCATACATGGTTTTTCACTCACGTTCGTATCAGATATGCCCGTGATTTTTTTCTTTTGGTGTTGTCGTTATCGTTTCTTTCTTTTTTAGTTATGATTGATCTGATTTACTATGATTCCCGGATTGTGATTTTCCTTCCTTTTGTTTTTGTTTTTATTGATTCGTTTGGATGTTGTAGATCATGATTTGATATCCTCCCATTCTTGGAGTCATCTTTCTTTCTTGACTTCATTAATCTTATTATCCTTCACATCTTTTTATGAGAGATCCCTTGATCATTATTAGTCTTCCAATAACCTGCAAAGATTCACTCATTAGTTTGTCATTATTAAAACATAAACATAGGAGCCTAACAAGTACCAGACACAATTTTGTTTGTTGTGAGTTGCGTTCTGCCTATGAAATTTATTAAGTTCCATTTGTAGTTTTCTTGTTCGTCTAGGTGAATTTAGGTTACTTTATTATAGGATTGGGATGACGATGAGCCGTAAGGTATAAGGTGTTACGAATTAGAGAAGAATTTGAAGGGAAACAAATCACATAAACATATGGCTTTTTTATTACATAGGTTTGTGTTAGAATAGTTTTCAATTAGCTTTTCTGAATGTCAATCTTTTCTTTACAATATGAATTAGTCCATACTTTTCACGTACTATGTAGTGTGATTTAGTCACTGCTGGACAACAGAAGGATTGCTTTGGATTAACCTTAGGGGAATATTACCCTAACATTTGTTACAATTGTTGACCAGTAAAAAATGTTAGTCTATGAATTAATATGGTGAAGCGAGCATATTGAAAGTTATGTTAAATCTTAAGTAAGTTAACTTGTCTGATTTTTTTGTTCACATTCCAAATGATCATAGTCCATGCATGTTACATTAATTAGTGAAGTATAGCTTACTATTATTAGGTTTATTAGTTTAGCCGTACCTAGAAGTTTAAAGATGCCTTACAATTTCTTTGACAAGAATTTCTGCATCTCTAGGTCAAACATAGTTGTATAAGATATGACTCTAATTGAATAAATAAAGAATATAAGTCACGTGATGTATTTCGAAGTTTCTGTATCATTCTTTTGTTTTCCATTGATTACTTGCTCATATGATTTGAAGCTAACATTATTATTGGTCTGTCTAAGAGTTGATGATAATATTTCCTTAGTAGATGTTTCCACGAATGTCTTTAGGAAATTTGTGAAGTACTGAATATTTTAGTAATTCAATTAGTAAAGAAAGCTCACTTGCGTTCTTTTTCTTGTTCAATAATTTGGTACTTATAAAAGAAATAGTAGAATTTAATGGTCCTTATAAGTTAAAGACGATTGATTTCGTATGAAAGAGACTACACTATTAAGAATATGAGAAACATTGAATCTTTGAGTGTTGTGTTGTTCAAGCTAAACATGGCTAATTAGCGGCTATTGTGAACGTAATGGAAAGGATTGCAACTATGTCCATTTCAGAAAATGTTTTAAAAAATTCTTATATTTTTTTCATTGCTTCACTTAAGACACATGACAATAAATGGTATGATTTGATTTGGTGTCTTTAATATTCAATGCAGTGGAAAAATAAGCAATAGTGTTGATGTGTTCATACCTTTGATATATGTGCAGTGAAAATCACCAACGCTATTGGTACGTTAATATGTAACAGTTGGATTTAGTACCATGATATGAAGTTGATTTTGGTGTAAAAAACCCTCCTGAATAGTTGTTCAAGACAACATTTGTAAAATATTCACCCTATTGAAAGCAAATGTCGGGATGAAATTAATGGGTGACTGTATTTGCATGAGAAAAACTATATATTGTTGTTTGGTGTATTTTCTATTTAAATTATTGAAATCCAAATGATTCAACTAAAGAAAGGCCGATCTTTTCGATTCTTCGTGCTAAACACATCAAATTGTGAATTTAATGCAACTTAATTCTGTATTCATTTTAGAGTGGATATACAACACATTTAGACTTTACTTTTTGACAGTTTGCTCTTGTTTCAATAAGGTCTGGAAAAAATTCTCCATTTGTAGGGGGTGCGGATTAGGTGCATAGTTTCAACTAGATAATAAATACGTATGTATTTATTTTTATAATGATTATTATTGATTGGAATAATTTTCATTTTTATCTTCTTGACTTAAGATGTTTTATTAATTCATATTCTAAATTAGATATTATCGTGATTAAATTATCTAGTGTTTTAGGATCCTCGTTAGTAATATGTAATCTTTTGTATTCTAGGTATAAACTATATAGTTGAGTTTCTATTTCTTTTAATGATTTATTCTTTTCGTAAGATGTATCCATTAATTTATTTTATCCTATTGAAATTTTAGCAATTTCTGTGTAGTATTTTATTCTAACTTTGCTATATTCAATGCGTAGGTTTATATTTTTTATCTGACTAATTAGTATTTGTTGTTCATGTATAACTAATTTTCCATCTGTATTAAATAATTTTTCGTATGTATTAAATAAATTATTACTTGTATCTTCCTTTTCTAAGGTTAAACTTATTTTAAGTAATTTTTCTTCTAGTTGTTTTTTCTCTATTTCAAGTTGATTTCTGTAATTAACTTCTTCATATATCCAATTTTGTCTTTCTCTAATTTTCCTTATATATTCTAACATCCACAGTCTTGATCTGAATAATATCCTTCTGGGTAAATGTCTTCGTATATCTGTTCCAACGCATTTATTGTTTCAATTTCGTAGTTTATTACTTCTTCTAATATTATTTTCGTAATATCTTTAATTTCTATGTCTTTAAGTATATATAAGATTAAAACTTTAAGGTAGTCTAAATGGTCTATTTTCTAAAATTGATATTTTATATCTTTATTTTCCATGTATTCGTCTATATTTTTCATCTATTTTTCTAGTAGTTGTATGTTTCTCATATCTTTTTCTAAAAATTCTATGTAATTTATCATGCTAAGTATTTGTAAGAGTAGTTAAGTTTGTGTGGTATATAATTTACTCTAGTCATGTAATATTTACCAAATGCTTTTTCTAATATGATTTTTCTTATATCTACTACAGTTATATCTTTAAGTGCATATAAAATAAGTATTTTAAATTTATCTACCATCACATCAGATAAATAATTATTCATTTTCATAAAATTGCTTTTTTCAAAATATTCCCTTCAACCATGTACATAACAAAATATAGTCATCTTAGATTACTATATACTAGATTATTCTTAAATAACATGTTCTTCGGTCACTATTAGCATGGTAATCTGGATACTTTTCCCTTAAACAGCGCCTCTACTCTGGTTACTCCCCACCACGGCTTCTTGCCTTATTGGTTTCACCTTTAGGATGGCATAGTTCTTAGGGATCTTTCTCCGTTTCCACTTTGCTAATAAACTTCTTAACATATTATTCCTCGAATAATTCTACTATAAAGTAACTAACATGAATTTATTTTATCATATCATGATTGTTGGGAATTATGAATTTAGCTATTCATAATCATAAATAAATATACCTGTTCTGGTAGGTTTGATATTTCTGAGTTTTGTTCCTCCATAGATTTTTCCATTGATATATACCTGTTTTTTAACTAAGCAAAAAATATTTATTGTAGACAAGAGAGAGTTTTTTGTGCTTCAACGCATGAAGGCTTGCTTCGCAATGCCTTTTGCTTTCTCTATTTATAGATGAATGAACTTTACATATTTCTGTACACGTTTCTTTTACATGTTTCCTAAAAAGCTAAAAAACAAAAAGAATAGACTAAAAAGTCTTAAAGTCTATTAGTCTATAAGCCTAAAAGTCTACTAAAACAAGAAAAGTCTTTACATAAATAGTAAAGTACAATAATTTAGAAGACTTTACGTAACTAAAATAAATATCTTGTCTCCGTTATTTTTGTCGTATCTGTTGTATCTCCATTATTGCTCCTCTTATCTTTCCAGCTGGCGTTCTTATCTTTTATTCTAGCTGAACTGCTGGGACATCATTATCTCCTCCATTACATTTTGAACATCTGTGATCTGGATATTTGTGTCCAATAGTTTTGCAGTATCTGGTCAATAATTCTTCCGAAATAAATTTTTCCCTGATAGCTCTGGCGATAGGTTCTGTCTCTGGTTTAAGCAACGTGATAATCCATTGCCTAATAGTTTTCATATCTGTTTCTCGTAACTCTTTTGAATTCGAATATATTAATACATGATCTCTTGAATAGTAGTTCCATATGGGATTTTGTTTGCAATATGTATTTGTTAGCTCTTGTAAAATTGTAGATAATCCGATAATCCTTTTGTTTGCATAAAAATTTGGTATCTCGATTTTGGGTATCTCTGGTTGTGAAATAATATCTTGTGGTATAATCATATCTCGTGTCATTCCTATCTTTACAACTTGTATAGGTTTTTTAACTTCATCAAATAATATCTCTGTCGGTGCCGCGTAAATTTTTATAAAGAACAGGGTACCTTTGGTTATTCTTTTAAAAATGATAAATGCTTCATATATTTCTGGTATAGTGGATATCTCAGTTCCGTCCGTGGTATATACAGTACTAAGTAGTCCATATTCGTAGCAAGTTTTAACTATATTTGGTTTGGTTTTAGGTAAGGCAATTAGTTTATTATATCCGGTCAATCTCTGGGTTATATAGTTTGTATCTGGTTCTTGGACATTTGTAGCTTTGGGGTTGCTATTTAAAAAGGTTTGTATATTGTAGATATTTTCTATGTATTTTTGGGATGTGTAGTTATAAACTTTTTTATCTTGGTTCAGACTATCTCGGTATGTGGTAATTTGTGGGGGTATAAACATGGGATCTTTTGGTGTATTTGGGGTATATGGTTTTTCAAATATTTTATTCATATTCATGTTCTGGTATCTTGGTCGACTAGCTCCTTTGCTTGTACCTGCGGAAGTAGATAGATAAACGTTATGGGTTTTATGGAGTATCCCAACGTCTCCTTCTAGCTCTGGAATTTTAATGTCTTCCGATCGACATAGCTCTGCACACTGCTGAGTTAGCTGATTTGTAGCTATAGACTTCAGTTTACCTTCATTAGTCTTTAGCTTTTCTATCTCATTACCCATACTGTCCACTTTTATTGAAAGCGTAGTTAGGGTGTTGAGTATCTTTTCTAGAGTATCTTCTTCTATAATATCAGTCTGTGTAGCTTTGTCTTGATATGTAATCTGCAATAACATTTTTGTTAGTACTGATTACTTCTATTGTAAATGTAAAATTTAATATATTCAATACTAGTCTCCGAATTTCTTTTGTTGTAACTGAATTTTGTATTTTCTTTGTTAGCCACCAGCGTACTTGTGTATTATCTGTTCGCACAATAAATTTGTTATATACAATATATGGCTCAAATGCTAACAAACATTTATATAATGAACATAATTCTTTTCTATTTATTTCCCATTTTATTTCTGTCTCATTAAACGTACATGAGTAATATCTACAATGGTGTTCTATTTTTTCTGCTTCATATTTATATTTAAGTACTCCTCCGTAACTATATTCACTAGCATCTGCTTCTACTATGTATATAAATTTTCTATTTTCATCAGGAAATTGTAATTTTGGTAATTCTTTACAAAGTATTTTTATTTTTTGAACTTGTTTTTTATCTTCTTCATTATAGTTATATTCTATATCCTTTTTTAATTTTTTCTGTAGTGGTTTTAAGTTTTCTGCTAATTTTGGAATATATTCTCTTACTTGGTTTACTAATCCTAAAAATGATTGTAATTTCTTTTTCGTATCTAATTCTTCTTTCGAATTTACTATTTTTTGTACTATATGTTGTTGCATTTTTACTCCACTTTTATCTATTTGTATTCCTAAAAATTCTATTTGATTTTTCATAATTTCAGCTTTCTTTTTACTTAAACTTATTCCCGAATTTTCTATTATATCCGTAAATTGTTCTAATAATTTTAAATGTTCTTCTTTGGTCTTTGTATATAATAGTATATCGTCTATGTATACTATACAATTAGGTAGTTGTTTAAAATAACTATCCATAAAATGTTGATATCTACCTGGTGCATTTTTATATCCAAATGGTAGTACATTCCATTCATAAAATCCTTGTGGTACCGTAAATGCGGTTAATTCCTTAGATTCCTCTTCTAACTTTAGATGGTAAAATCCTGATTTGCAATCAAATTTACTAAAATAATTATATCCTTGTATTTGTCTTATTTTTAATATCTTATTTGGTATTGGGTAATTATAAGTTATTGTTTTTGCATTTAAATTTCTATAATCAATAACCATTCTACTTTTTCCTCTTTTTTGTTCACTATGTTTATTTACTATAAATGCTGGGCTATTATGTTTGCTATTACTTTTTTGTATATATTGTTTTTCTAATAATTCATCTATATGCATTTTAAATTCTTTTAAATCATCAAAATTATATGTTAATGGTTTCTGGGTTATTATGCTATTTTTATCAATTAATTCAATTTTTATAGTAGTTTTATGTTTTTCCCATCCTTTTAATGGATCTTCACTATATAATTGTTCTAATTTTTTCTTAATTATTTCTATCTTATTTATTGAAAATATAGTTATTTCTGTTTTATTTATCGAAAATACAACTAATTCTATTATATCTTCAGTATTTTTTATATTTTCTAACTTTTGTGTAATTTTTTCACTTCCTTTTATCCAATCAGTTTTCTTTCTTATTTTATTATTAACTCTTTTTGCTCTTACTTTTTGTTTACATGGTGTTGTAAACCACCAGTCTGTTCTAGTTATTATATGTGGGTATAATTTATCTAGAAACGGCATTCCTAAAAGTATATCTTTTGATGTTAGTTCATAATTATAAATTTCTTCTATTGTTAATATTTTATCCCATACTTGTGTTTTTACATTCTTAGCTTTATAAGTAATTAAGCTTCCTTCGTTATTTAATCCTTTAACTATTATTGGTGTTTTCAATTTATCCCATTTACTTTCTGGTAAACAATTATATCTACATAAATTAGCTTCTGCTCCTGTATCTATCATAGGCGTGTAATATCTACTGTAATATCCTTCTACTACTATCTTCATTAATACATATATTTTCATTTTATGTTAATGCTCTTCTTAAGAATAATTTCTCTCTGTTATATGTTATAGTTAATTGTGTATGCTCTATATTATATGGTTTTACTTGTTCTAGCCATTTTATTCCTAATATTATGTCTGTTTTTTGCATTTCTTCTTTTACTTCAAATTCTATTTTTATTTTTCTTATTCCTATTATTATTTCTTTTTCTGCTATATTTTTAGTGTTTATTAAACTTCTTGGTAGATCTGGGCATATATTATTGTCGGTTTTTATTTCTTCATTTTTTACTAGATATTTTGCTATATAATTTTCTTCTTGTCCTGTATTTAATAGTATTAAATATTCTTTTTCATTTACCTTTCCTGTTATGTAATAATGGTTTGAATTATCCATTGAACTTGTTTCATAACTTATTCTTTTTGATGAGCTTGATGATTCCGGTTTATCATAAGCTGTTCTTTTTGTTGTACTTATTCTATCATTTATTATTTCTAGATTTTCTTCTACATCTATGTCTCTATAGCTATAATCATTATAGTCTATCGTTTTTACAAATTGTTCAAATGGGCTATCTATTTGTATCTTATTAATCTTATTTTTTTCCGTTATTTTATGTTTTGTTGTTAATACATATAAATTTTTGCATCTTGCTGTAAATATTTTACTTCCTGGAGTTAATTCTATTCCTGATATCTTCCAATATAATACTAGTGATTTATCTATATTTCTATCCGTTACTGCTACTGAATAGTTCGCACTTATTATGAATTTAAATTTTTGGTATATTAAATTTCCTTTTATGGCAGTTATTATGCTTTTTTCTATAGGTTTTATAATTCTATCATCTGCTAAATATAATTCTATTGGTGTATCTATTCCTTCTCTAAAACATGCTTTTATTAATATTTCTGTACCTCCAAGGTGTACATATTTTATTGGGTCTCTACTTTTTATATCGTTTATTTCTTTATTAATTATTCTTTTTGTTACTAGTGGTATACTGACTTTACCTTTTGCATATCTACAGTCTATTACGTGCTCTTTTTGACTTACTACATAATATTCTTCCTTTTTTCTAGTAAATATATTTTTTATTGTTGGTATTTTAAATATTTTTTCTACACTTAAGTCTAACTCTTTTCCTTTTATTTCATCGAATACATTGTTATCAAATATTATTTTTTGATCTGTTCCTTCTTCATTTAAATATTCTTCTTTTGTTAATATTTTTATATCTTCTTCAGTCATTTAATTCATCTAATTCACTATCTATTTCATTATCTGTTTCATTCTCTGAAATTTCATATATACTGTCTTCGCTTTCTAATTCGTAATCTATATAATCTAATTGCATATATTCTGTATTTTCTATTTTTATTTCTGATATTTGTTTATTTTTTGGGTTTTTAGGTAATTTACAATCTCTAGCTAAGTGTCCTAACTTTCCACAATTATAACAAGTACATTCTTTTATAGATTTTTTCTTTCTATATGGTCTCTTGTTTTTATAATTTTTTACATAATATCTTTTTCTTGGTTTTTTGTATTTATATTTTGATTTTTTGTATTTCTTATATTTCTTATGCCTTTTTCTTTTCTTATAATATCTTTCTTCGCATCCAAATTGAGGTGCTATTTTATTTTTGCAACATGCTAAATTTTTTATTAATGTTTTTTCCATTTTTATTTCTTCTCTGTATTTTTCACATAAGTTTCTATACCATTGTTGTAAAAATTTTATTCTTGCTCCTAAAGTATCTACTATTTTTGTTTCATCCCAACTTTTTATTATTTTTGAACTAAATGGTTCAGGTAATTTATTAAACTATAATTTTCTTATTTCTTTACTTTCTTCTATATTATATGCTCCTTTATAATAATATTCTTTAAATGCGCAAGTATATTCATCTATGTAACACATATTACATATTGCTAATTTTAACATTAAATTTTTATTTATGTCTTTCTCTTCATTTTGTTCTTCTTCTGTTGTTGTCATGCTACTAAATTCGTCTTTTATAGCTGTTTCATATTTTTTTAATAATTCTATAGGTGTTAATTTCATTATTCCTTCTGTGGGTTTGTCAGTTCTTAATATTTTTTTACTATTTTCAGTTAGATTTAAAAACCATAATTTTACTGTTCCTATTAGTGTTCTTTCTATATATTCTGGTGCATCCGTTACACTTATATTATTATCTAATAATTGTTTTGTCATATATCCTATCCATAATTGTATTGTTTTTTCTGTATCTATTACACAATCTAAGTCTAGAAAATTATAATTTTTATTAACTATTTGTTTTGGTGTCCATTTGTCATATTCATTCTTTAGATTATATCTTTTAAACTTATTTTTATAATATGTAGGTTTCCTTATTTCTGATGTACTGGGTATTATATTTTGATCTTCTTTTTTATCAAGAGTATTTATTTCTGTGTTGATGTTTTCTAAATTTTCTTCATTAATTGCTTCTTGTTTTTCATTGATTTCTAAATTTTTTGTATTTGTTAATATTTCTGTATATGTTTCACTATCTTCTGAATCATAATTGTCTGTTTCTTCAACATCTATATTATTTATTTTTAATTCCTTGTTTTTTATTTCTTTATTGTCTATTTCTAATTTTTCTTTAAATTGATTTATCTCGTTTAATAATTTTTGTTCTTTATCTTTTTCTTCTTTTTCTTTCTGTCTTTTTTCATACAGATCTTTTAACATTTGTAATTCTTTTTCTAATTCAGCAATCCTACTATTTTTAGTTTCTTCTATTTTACGTATTTCTTCTGTAGTTTGTTGTTTTATTTTTTCTATTTCCTTTTTTCTATCTATTTCTTCGTTTTCTCTTTCTATTCTAACCATAGCTGTCAATTTATCTTCTAATTTTAATTCTTCTTTTTCTAACATTAAATATAAATGTTCACCTATTTTCTTATATTTTCTTCCTAAATTATAAAATACTATTCTTATTTTTAATCCTTCGTAATTTTCATATATTTTTTCGTCTATTATAAATTCTTCTTTGTTCATTTTATTGTAAATAGTTCATGTTGATATATATATTCTAAACTATCTATTTGCGATTCTAAATTTGATATTTCATCCTTTTGTGCATTTATTGAGTTTTTACTAACTCCGGCAAATATATTATAATTTAATCTTTTTGTTCTTATTTTTAATTCTTTACGTTTTTCAGATATAGTTTGTTTTAGTTCTTTGTATTTTTGTATTTTATTCATCCAAACAATATTTATAGTATTTTGGTGGATATCTAAATCTAATTTTATCATAATTAGGTGATATATGTCTCATTCTTCTAGATTTTAAATGGATTATTAATTTTGCTTCAATACTAGATATTAAGGTAATTAGGTAAGTTAATCTTTGTGGGTTTTCTTTTGTTTTATTTAGTCTTATATATTCTGAATAATTACTAATTAAAGATTCTTTAATTTTTCTAAAAGCTTCTCTGTTTTTAAATGGTCTTCTCATAATTAATTAATTAATTGATTGTTTATTGTAATTTTTTCATAAACTCTAAATCCAAACATATATATTACTTCTGTATTTTTTAAATAACTGTGCTTTGATACCATTTGTAGGGGGGTGCGGATTAGGTGCGTAGTTTATTATTAGTTTAACATTTATATTTAATGTTAGAAAAAGAAGAATTAAAATTAAAAGATAAATTAACAGCTATGGTAAGAATAGAAAGAGAAAACGAAGAAATAGATAGAAAAAAGGAAATAGAAAAAATAAAAACACAAACTACAGAAGAAATACGCATTTGTATGTTTGTAATAATACCTAGATGTGAGATCACTTGGAGTCATTAGTCATTGAATGCTCCGTTAGTAGGTAAACTTCTTATATGTGAAATTATATATATGAATTTACATAGCGATATGTTCTCTCAAGCCAACTACTTAGTACATTCCTAGAGCGACGTGATCTCTAAAGTCAACAACTTAGGACATTCTTTAGACAGTGTATCGATAATACGAACAAACAATAATGTTGAACATATGCTCATGCTCAGGGAATGGGTCATCTAGTTAAAGTAGAAAATATTGATCATTTATTTTGCTAACTTAATCGTTACTTTATTTTTAATTAAACCAGAAACCCATTGTAGAAATTCTAAATTACACCAAACCGAATTTTATAAAAAAAAATGAATCAAATAGAATTAGTTCGATTCGATATTCGGTTCACACATTTTTATAATTGAAAATTGATGAACCGAATCAATGAAATAAATTCCCACTCCTACAGATATATGTGAATTTGTTCTGGAAATTAAACTTAAATCATGGGCAAAATATTGCACTTGGGTGTATAAATATACCCAAGATCCCCACTCCATAATTAAAACTTTGTTTGTCCTCAAACATTTATTATACATCACAAAAAAATTGGCACATTTAAAACACTAATTGAACAGGTCAGTTATCCAGTTTAATCGTGATCTATAATTCACTCAATCATGCACAAATATTAAAAACCAAGTACCCTCGTGCAAAAATTCGTAACTTATAGAACTGACTACTCATGAAAAATAGGACCCGCATGATCATGTATAAGAATTGTAATTGTTAGTTCTCAAAAATTTTCCCATTAAGGGCCCTCACTATTTAAAAGTGATGCCCCTTTCACATTACACATATATGATCAAATTAGGGAAACAATTACAAGAAATCCGTTCACTATCTCAAAACGAATTCAAGCATACAAAACATATTCGAAGCATGCCCTTAGTGTGATAATCTCTCAACAAAGCATAAAATTATAAGATCAAAAATACTTTTATTAGTTTTAATGTCAACTAAGGGAAGGTAGGAAATATTTGAAATAGGTACTACAATACCTCAGCTAAGTCAGCAGCTTTTGAGAGCTTGTATGCAGCTTTAGAGGAGAAAGGCAAAGATAAAAAGTTGTATAGGATGGACAAGGCCAGGGAGCTGAGGGCTCGTGACCTTGACCAAGTGAAGTACATCAAAGGAGTGGATGGTTCAGTGTTGGTTGAGGATGCCCTCATTAAAGAGAGGTGGCAGTCCTATTTTCATAAACTTTTGAACGATGAGGGGGACAAAGGTTTTGTGCTGGGATACTTGGAGATATCTGAGGAGGGTCGCGATTATAGTTATTGTAAGAATATCAAGGTTGAGGAGGTCAAGGGAGATATTCGCAGGATGCGGTGGGGTAGGGTGATAGGGCCTGCCGAGATTCAAATAGATTTTGGGAAGAGCATTAGTAGGGAAGGTTTGGAGTGGTTGACAAGGTTGTTTAACATTAATTTTAGGGCTGCAAAGATGCCTGAAGCATGTAGGTGGAGCAGGATGATTCAAGTGTATAAGAATAAGGGAGACATTCAGAGTTACAACAACTATAAAGGTATTAAGTTATTGAGTCATATATGAAGGTTTGGGAAAGAGTGGTAGAGTTGAGGATGAGGAGGATCATGACGATCTCCAAGAACTAGTTTGATTTCATGCCAGGTCGCTCGATCAGTGAGGTTATTCACAATGTGAGGAGATTAGTGGAGCAGTTTTGGGAGAGGAAGAAGGACTTGGACATAGTGTTTATTGATTTGGAGAAGACGTATGACAGAGTTCCCAAGAAGATTTTGTGGAGGTTTTTCGAGGCTAAAAGGGTGACCATGCCATACACTAGGTTGATTCAACATATGTCTGAAGGTGCGAAGACTCGTGTGAGGACGGTAGGTGGAGATTTTGAGCACTTTCCAGTTTTGATAGGGTTGCACCAGGGATCGACTCTTAGCCCATTTATTTTTGCCTTAGAAATGGATTTGTGACATCACATATTCAAGGGGAGGTGCCTTGGTGTATGTTATTTGGAGATGATGTGGTTCTGATTGACTAGACTCGGGGTGGAGTTAATGTTAAGTTGGAGATTTGGAGACAGATGCTTGAATCTAAAGGTTTTCGGTTAAGTAGAACTAAGATAAAGTACTTGTAGGGCAAGTTCAGTGATATGTCGCAAGAGGATGGAGACGTTGTGAAGCTGGACTCTCAGGACATTCATAAGAGGGAGAGTTTAAAGTATCTGGGGTCTATACTTCAGGGTAATAGTGATATTTATGAGGATGTCACACATCTTCTTGGGGTAGGGTAGTTGAAGTGGAGGCTCTCTTCAGGTGTCCTCTGTGATAAGAAGGTGCCCCCGAAGCTTAAAGGTAAGTTCTACAGAGTGGTAGTCCAGTCGTCTATGTTGTATGGAGTGGAGTGTTGGCTAGTTAAGAACTCCAACATCAAAAATTTGAAGGTGGCGGAAATGCGGATGTTGTGATGGATGTGTGGACATACCAGGAAAGATAGGGTGAGGAATAAGATTATTCGAGAGAAGGTGAGAGTTGCCTCAATAGAGGATAAGATACGAGAAGCGAGGCTACGTTGGTTCGTGCACGTGATGAGGAGGGGTCCTGATGCTCCAATACAGAGGTGTGAGACTCTGGCTATAGATGGTTTTAGGTGGAGTAGAAGTAAACCAAAGAAATATAAGAGGGAGGTGATTAGGAATGATATAGAGCAGTTATAGCTTAAATAGGACATGACCCATAATAGGAAAGTGTGGAGGACGCGGATTAGGGTAGAGAGTTAGGGGGTGGGAGCGCATCGGTTGTAGTAGAGGAGCGCTCCCTTGGTGTTGGAGTTTCTGATTCATAGTGTTGAGGCTGTAGTTTTATCTTGGGTCTAGTGGTGTTGGTTTATTTTGCATCCTGTACTAATCTATTATGCATGCATCTTTTGCGTACCATACTAGTTTATATGCTCTTACTTTTTATGTTTGTTATACTGTTATTGGTCCTAAGTCGGGTGTCTATCAAAAACAACCTCCTTACTTCTTCTGAGGTAGTGGTATGGTCTGTTTACACTCTACCCTCCCCAGACCCCACTAGGTGGGAATACACTGGACATATTGTTGTTTTTGTTGTTGAGTTACTACAATACCTGTGCACTTTAAGACATTTGCTTTTTACTATTTTTCTCTTCCTCATATTGCCTCAACTTTGAACTTAGATTCATTATTTATTCAAGTTCCACCTTTTATTTTTGTTTTGACCTATCTTCAGTAAAAAAATTTCTAGAAAGGAGATTTTTCTAAAAATTTCTTTTTATTTATTTTTCTGAATTCTTCTTCATTCTTATGTTTCTCTTTTTGGATTTTCCTCCTCACAACATGCAAATCAATGTTTCACTTGGCCACCACCTTTTGTTCCCCTTAACAAATAAATATCTCTCTATGTTTACCCTTTCAAATCTTCTTCCCTTTTTCTCTATGTTTCCCAACTGTGAGTGCATTAGGGATTGGGAACAATTTAAGCAGAAGGTCAATCAAATAAAAAGGACTAGTGTGGCACAAACACTGATAAGAAAAACTTGACTTAAAATGAAATGTGTTGATCATATCCTATAGTTCAATACTAAGTTTAATATAGCTCGCACAAAAGACAAGTTTTAGATGTTAAATATACAACAAATACAACAATTACACACCACACATGGTACAGTGGATTCGAATGTGGTTTGCTAAGATAACATGTTTTACAACATAACAATATTGAATGTAGTTCATTACTTTCATTTATTCTTTATTTTTAAATGAATTACCCATATAGTCTAGCATATACTTAAATTGAGTACCTAACTTTCAACTTACAATGGATTATACTCCTATAACATCCTAAGACTAATTTTCTCTAAAGATGGTGATTTTTTATCTATCACCAGGAATGGTCTTTAATAACCCTTTAGTTATTTTTATACATTTATGCTTATTTTTGCGGTTAGAGCCCTTTCATAGATGTCCCAAGTCATTTATGACTTGCTGGAACTAACAGTTTGATTACCTGGAAGTTCATTTTATCTTTTGACATAATTTCTCTAATTTAAAGTCTTCGCTGGTTTCAAATGGCCATTGGGCAAAAAAATTAGTTAAAAAGCTTGAATTAAATTTCTAACAGTGCCAGCAGTTTCAAAATATCAATTTTAGGCTAGGTGGACCTTTGATTCTGGTTCAGAGACACCTGAGCTAATTTTGACCTAAAGGTCTAAAAGTTAAAAACAAATAATGGATGAGGACCCACATTTAGTCAAAAAGACCTCGATGTAAAATTCAATTAGGCCATTGAGTTCAAAATATTGAATTTAGTAAGTTTATATAGTTCATTTGCATGTATGAGATTTCGTATGAATCCCGAGGGCTTCGCAGAAAATTGTATGATTTTCAAAGTTTCATCGGTTATCTGGTGCCACTACTATTGCAAGTCAAGGTTCCCAATCATGGTACCCTTGGTGGGTAAATTAGTGTTATTGCGGTGAATGTGTGTAATCGCAACTCGCGTGTGCAGCCTCAGATAGTGGAATTGCATTGAGCATGTTGCGATCAAGCCTCGCGTGTGCACCCACTGAATATTGAGATTTCACGTGTAAGGTCTGCGATTGCGAGACTCAAGTACCTCGTATGGGTATAAATAAACCCTTATGTTATGATTTTATCTATTCACCACCCATTTCATGGGAGTATAAATCCTAAATAGTAACATAATGTGAGAGTAAAGCTTGTGGGTGATTGGGAATCTTGCTTAACACTTGTTTTTGTGATTATCCATTGTATTTTACTATGATTACCCTAAATTCATGGTAGATTTTATCATTTTCTTGCTCAAAACCCCCAAGACCTCGAGGGTTTGATTTTAGCCTCAATTTAGCTTGAATTTCACCCATTTTTAGGGTAATGATTCCTTCAGAGTGTAAGAATATTAGGTTGGTTTCAAAAATGTTATTTTCATAAGTGAGACCCATATGGGATTATTGTGTAATTTTTATACCCAAAGCATAATGTTGAAATATAGTTATTATTATTCTTATATTAATAGGTAGAATATATTTATGATAGCTTGGCATTATGAGGAGGTTTCTAGAAAGGAAAAAGCAGTGTCTTAGCAGATCATTGAGCATTATTTGGTGTTGTTGTAGTCTAGGTTTATCATTTGTTAGATTGAACTATTACATAGTACTTTTATGATATTGTGTTTGATTTGGGATGGGTTTTAGGTTTTGATTTGATGAAATGCAAGACTTGAGTTAGTTGGACTATTTAGCCTATTTTGGAAGCGTAGAGTTGAAACACTTGACTTATTTCCTTATAACATAACAAAATTAGGCTTCATGACTAATCTTTAGCATGACAATGACTTAGATAACTCAAGTTAGATAAAAATACTTTAGACACCCATCCTAAGGGTAAGATAGTCTTTAGTTTTTCACATTAAAGGATGTTGTCGTAGTTATTTTATTGGCTTAACTACTATGTTTTGGAAGAATCTTTATGTTATGGCTAATTGTGTCTTGCTATACATCTAATAGTGGATTTAGATATCTTAGCATATTTCGGGATAAACTTTGCCATAGAATGTATTCTTTGGATTTAGAAATGGGCTCATTGAATCACCTTAAGTCAAGATTGATGGTAATATATCTTGAAACCCTTATATAATGTTAAATGCCTAGATAATGGCCTTTTAAGGCTATATTTAGGAACCTTGGAACTTGATGGTTATGATAATAATGACACTGAAAGTAATGTTCATAGACTAATGGATAATGTTTTCTTTTATTCTATAATGAGATGTGAATCATGTTACGATAATATATTGGTTATGTCGTGTATAAGTTATTTATAATGATTATGATAAGCCTTTGACCATGCTATTGATAAGTTATTGCCTATGTGATTACTTATGATTATGATTATGCTAAACAATTGCGGTAGTAATCATGGTAGAAAACATTCTTACTAATAATGTTAGAAATTGTGTTATTAATTATTCTAGAGGTTATGCTTATTAATTACATGAGAATCTATGCTATTTATTTTTCTAGAAATAATGTTGCTTGACTATAGTAGCAGTTATGATGTTGATTATACCTAGTTTGATTCCAGAAGATGATTTGATATTTATTATACTTGGTTTAGTTTCGAACGATTATGTTGATATTTATTATACCCGGTTCAATTTCAGAAGATGATTATGATATCGATTATACCCTAATAAATATTGGAAGATGATGTTGTTATTGATTAAACTTGATTCAATTTTGGAAAATGATATTGATATTGATTATACCAGTTCAATTTTTGAAGATGATGATTATCTTGGTTATACTCGGTTTAATTCCAGAAAATGATATTGATATTTATTATACTCGATATAATTTTGCAAGGTGATGATGTTGATTATATTCAATTCAAATTTGGAGTTTGATTATGACGATATACTGATACTCGGCAAGGTTGGAGGATGATATTGCTAACGTACCTATGTGTACATCTACTGGTTTGAGTCCAACAATTCATTATTATTTGATTTTATATATATATATATATATATATATATAGAGAGAGAGAGAGAGAGATGCACAGATAACTTAGGTCTAATGTTGATATTATGGATGCCGATTATAGCCTGAAAGTGATAAAGGATAATAAAGTGGTATAGTTGATGATTATTTATAAATGGTGTTAAGTGGATAGGTGGTGAACAGTGTTAAATGATGACTAGAAGTTATATAATGACTAGTAATCAAATAAATTAGTTAATGGGAGGTGGTTAGCTAATAATTTGGTGACTAGTGAGTAACGATGCTAAGATTGTTAAATTTTACTAATATTATGAAATGTGGGTATATTTTCGAAAGCTGGTAAATTATAGAATGATGGTTAAATAGTATGTTGGTTATTTGTACGCGATGAATGTTTGCTTTATTCTATCTTTGAGTTACTGTCCAAGGGTATGGGAGTCTGAGAAGAGTTCTTTACTTTCCTCACCAATTAGAATATGGGAGATAATTTTATAGTTGCGATAGCTTGTGTGATGGCTTATGATGCATTATTATTCTGATTTATATTCATATTATGTATGACGAGGTTGGCAGTAATATTTGAGTCAATTCATGTTCCTTTATGTACCTTCACTTAGTTATGATATCTTGCATTTTATCATATTTAATATCATGATTTAGCATAGTCGGACGATGATGTCTATTGAGTACCCATTGTTTTTGTACACATAATCCACCTCTGTACTTTTTTGGTGAAGATCTGAGTATAATCTATGGTCGTTGATTGTTGATCAAGTTGTATTGATTTTATGGATATAGGGTGAGCTCTTGGAGTCGGAGTCACATATTTTCTTTAATCTCTTGATATTCAGTCTTTTGTTATCGAGATAGATATTACTGACTATTCAAAACATTTGAGTTCTAATAGTATTAGATGCTCTTGTACTGGCTCTACAACATTATGGGATGGTATCATTTATTGACGATCTTTATCTATTTCGAATGTTTTACCTATTTATCCATTGCGTTGTCTCTTTTCTCCCTAGTTGGGCATTTTCTACAAAGTTAACTCATCATATTTTGCTTTAGGTTATGGTTTGGCTCACTTACAAATGGGACATATTAGGTGCCAATATGACTCATAAATTGGGTTGTACAAATTGGTATCAGACCCTAGGTTTTATTAGTGTTATTGGTACAAGATCAAGTGTCTAGTAGTGTCCTAGGAATCAGAACGATGACATCCTTTCCTATCTTTGGGAGGCTATGGGATATTCTTAGGAGTTCATCACTTCTTTCACTCACTTTGTTCTAAGAGTCTAAGTTGGGTTGTATGAGTTTTCCCCTGGACTTATTATTTCACAGATGGCTATGATACATGTTATTGCTAAAAACAAGATGAGGGTCCCTGGATCGAGCCTAGGGATCTTACTTTTGTTCGTGGATGACCTAGAGGTCGTGGATAATTGCATCATTTATCCCCAGCTAGGGGATAGGATAAGACACCTTCCCTAGGACCTATTCTCGCTCCTAAGCTAGAGATTTTTCTGCCCCAACCAATGATTGGCCCAGGATCCACCGGGGTTTATTACTTCTGTATTGCTCAGAGATGCATTGGTTCAACATTTGCTAATTGTTGGTGGTATGCCATCTGATGGTTATCAAATTATAGATCTGAGTGGTACTGAGGTAGTGGCGCAACTTATAGCTGCGACTCAAAGAGTTAAGTTTCCACCAGCACCAGTAGTTGCTCAGCTGGTAGTTGCTCAACTAGTGGTTACTCAGCCTACTATATCTTCTAAGGAGTAGAAGATGTTGGGTAGATTCTTGATATTGTCTCTACCTAGGTTTTCTTCAACACCAGATAAAGATGCATATGAGTTCCTGATTGCTTGTGAGGATAGGCTCCATAATTTTTTCCTTACTGAGACTCGTGGTGTAGATTACACCACATTTCAGTTGGACTTGGCAGCTCGACATTAGTGGAGAGCTTTTATGGATTCTAGACCAGTTGGATCTTCTTCCTTGACATCGCCTCAGTTCTATGAGATGTTCTTGGAGAAATATATCTCTCAGCCTTAGGGATTATTTAAGATATTAGTTCTTGAGATTAGAGCAGGTCTCCATGCAGTTGCAGAATACGAGGCTCATTTTTTTGAGTTAGCTAGACATGCAACTTATATTTAGATACTAAGTATGAGTGAGCTTACATCATTGTTAGAGGGTTAAGACTCCCCATATTAATGTCTATTTGGAGCATAGTTGTTGTAGGTAGGTCTTTTGTACACCCTGAGGTTCGTGAGGACTGTGATAAGAGACCTATGTTTTAGGGCTTATTCATTGGGCGTCATTGTTGTTCCCAACAAAGAAATGGCAGTTCTCAAAGTAGGTATCCTCCGCATTTATTCCCCAGATTAGCATATGATAAATCTATATTTGTGGATAAGGTTATGAATGTCATTGAATATGATATATTGACTTTATAATTGATGATGCTATTTTATCCTTAACCTTAAGTTAAATTCTAGAGTTCCAACCGCTAACCGTCTCTGTGCGCTATGTCCCCATGCTAAATAAGGGCTAGAGCATCTTCTTCTCTTCTTGCATAGTGATTAGATGATCAAAGCGGTTCGTGCATTGACTTTGTAGTGGTGAGCTATTTTCTTCGGAATACATTCATCCTTTGTCACCTATATTTAGACTTAGTTTATCTTTAGCTTGGTTTGGTTATCGTTAGGGGCTTGTCTTGACAAATATATTTCTAAACTCTGGTTTTTATAAAGGTATTGTGGATTACTATAGACTTACGTATATTGGTTAGTTGATGAAGATAATAAAGTATTTATACTTGTATAAGCTATGACTCGTAGTATGATTTTCACGCTTTTTTGATGGTCGGGATTTAACCGACCCTTTTAATCATTGTGATGATTGTGATGGGTTATTTGGGTAACATCTGCTTCATGTGGGCTTAAGGTGCCCATACGACATGTATGGATTTTAAGAAGTGTCAAGTCGGTATTATAACATAGGTTCATGGTCTGTTGGGTGTCCATAATACTGTGTCGAGTTGAGTCTCTTTTATGGGTGTGAAGCGCACCAAACTTATAAAAGATGATCTATGAGACATTTTAGGAAATATTTCCCTATCTTGTATTTCAATCTTAAGATATGGAGTCTAAGATCTTAGATTTCTCTGATTTCTATTTGCCATTTTTCAGATCACACCTCCAAGGAGATTTGAGGCTCAGGCAAACCCTTCTGAGGGCACTATGGATAAAGCTCATCCAACTTTAGAAGTTTGGAACCGTACTAGGGATGCGGTATCCAACCATCTTTGTGGGGTTAGACCTTCCCCCACCAACCTCAACTATGAAAGCTTAGAGAGATACTGCTAATGCCAAGTTTCATTTCTCTACCAACCTCTTGACTCAATTGGTAGCCTCTCAAATGGAGCATGGTGCTCCGATTACCATTTCTTATGAGGCCATAATAATTAGCCAATTTATAAGGTTGAGCCTTCCTATATTCTCCCCTATGAAGGTTTAGGAAGATTATCAAGGCTTTGATGATAAAATGGAGACGATCTTTTGAATTATGCATGCTTCAAAGATTGAGGCCGTCAAGTTTGCTTCCAACTAATTGAAAGATGTAGCGTACCAATGTTATCAGGAGGGAGTTATCTAGAGGTGTTAATTCTAGACACGCTATGTGGAAGGACTTCTCCGAGGCTATCTTAGACCACTTTTTGCCTCAAGAGTTGCGGGAGGCTACGACAGATGTGTTTTTGATCTTGAAGAAAGGGAGTATATCTGTTTAAGAGTATGCCTTGAAAATCCATCAATTTTCAATGTATTCTCCCGAGATAGTTTCTAGCATGAGGGTTATAATGTGTAAGTTTGTCTAGGGATTATATTGTGAGTTAGTCCTAGATATCAAGGAAACCTTGTTGATTGAGAACATGGATATTTCTAGGTTGATTGTGTATTTGAAATAAGTGGAAGAAGAGAAAAAAGAAGCAAGTTGAGCTTAGTGAGAGGCAAGGAGATAAATTTAGGCCTTCTAAGTTGGATAAAGAAGTGGGGGAGTTCGTGTTCTTTCTCCTGGGATAGTGTTCTCTATCCTTACTCAAAGTTTTTGGGTGATCATCAAACTCAGTTTAGTGATGGTTCCCGGGAACTAGGTGTCTAATTCAAGGCTAGTGGTGTCCAGTCGGCTCTACCTTGCCCTTTTTACAGATTCAAAGGTTAGAGTCATCATGGTCACTGTGAGAAAGGGAGAAATAAATGATTCCATTATGGTAAGATTAGGCATATGCAGCGTGATTGCCTCTCTCATCACCTTCTTGGGCCAACAGGGCCCCTATTGCTACACCATCTACTCCAATACCGAAGGGTGCTATGACTGCCTTTAATTCTGTTTCTAGCACTGGTGCTAGTCGGAACCGCTTGTATGCACTTGCCACTCGCTAGGATTATGAGGTATTTCCCGATATTGTTACGGGTTTGTTGAGAATTTTCTCCCATGATGTGTCTTGTTTGCGCGATCTAGGGTCTACTCTTTCTTATGTGACCCTATTTGTGGCTGTGCATCTTGATTGTGGTGTTGAGAGTCTGTTGGTTCTTTTTGTTGTTTCTACCCCAATCGGAGACCCTGTGTTTGTTAGAAGGTTCTATAAGGGGTATGTGATATCGGTTGGTGGTAGGAATACTCTTGTAGACTTGGTAGAGTTGGACATGCTTGATTTTGATGTCATTCTGGGGATGGATTGGTTGCGCTCTTCCTATGCTTCCTTAGATTGTCGAACCCGTAGGTTCATGTTCTGATTCCCTAATGAGCCAGTCATTGTATGGGAAGGTTGTTCCTTAGCACCTAAGGGAAGGTTCATTTCTTATCTAAAGGCCCAAAAGTTGATTTCAAATGGGTGTTTGTATCATTTGGTCCGAGTTAAAGATTCTAACTCAGAAGAGCCTTCTCTAGAATCCATTCTCGTGGTTAATAAGTTTCCTAAGGTGTTTCCCAATAATATTCTTGGTGTTCCTCCCAAAAGAGAAATTAATTTTGGGATTGATCTTGCCAAAGAAGCCCGTCCGATTTCTTTCCCTCCTTATAGAATGGCTCGGATGGAGCTAAAACAGCTTAAAGATTAGTTGAAAGACCACTTAGATATAGGTTTTATCCATCCTAGTGTGTCTCCGTGGGGTGCTCCCACGTTGTTCGTGCACAAGAACGATGGTTCCCATCATATATTCTTTGATTATCATCAGTTGAACTAAGTGACCATAAAGATCAAATATCATGTTCCTAGGATCGATGATTTGTTTGATAAACTTCAGGATGACATGTGTTTCTCTACGATTGATCTTAGATTGGGTTATCATCAGCTTATGATTAGGGATGAGGATATCCCTAAGACGGCCTTTAGAACCCAATATGCTCAATATTCGTTTCTTGTTTTGACTTTTGGGTTGACCAATGTACCAATGGAGTTTATGGACTTGATGAATAGGGTCTTCCATCCCTTCTAAGACATGTTTCTCATCATCTTCATTGATGATATCTTAGTCTATTCTAATAGTAAGGCAGATCATTTAGAAAACCTTTGTGCCGTGTTACAAACTTTGAAGGATCATCATTTGCATGCCAAGTTCTCCAAGTGTGAGTTTTTGTTAAAAGCCATAGATTTTCTTTGTTATGTCATCTTTAGTGAAGGGATCATGGTAGATCCCCAAATGGTTGAGACGGTTAAGAAGTGGCCTAGACCTATGACTCTAATCAATTTTTGGAGCTTCTTGGGTCTAGCCGGTTACTATAGAAGACTGATCGAGAGATTTTCTACTATATCTGGGTCGTTGACAAAATTGACCAACTAGAAGTTCAAGTTCTTGTAGTCCGATACGTGAAATGGTTGTTTTGAGAAATTGAAAGATAAATTAACTTGAGCTTCGGTTTCAACCTTGCTCGAGGGTAGTGATGGTTATGGTTTATTATGATGCTTCTCGTGTTAGTCCTGGTTGCCTGTTGATGTAACATGGTAGGATGGTGGCCTACGCTTCTAGGCAATTTAAATTTCATGAGACTACCCTACCCATGATTTATAATTTTTAGCCTTTGTCTTTGTGTTATAGATTTGGAGACATTACCTATATGGGGTTCATGTTGATATCTTTTCCGATCATAAGAGCCTTCATTTTTTGTGTACTCAAAAAAAGTTAAATCTCTAGCAAAGTAGGTGGCTCGAGCTATTAAAAGACTATGATACGAACCTTTATTACCATCCCGGTAAGGCGATTGTAGTCACCGATTCTCTTATTCAATTGTCCATGGGAAGTTTGGCCCATGTGGATGAGGATATGCAGGAATTTGTGAAAGTCATTATCCATTTGGATAATCTTTTAGTTCGACTTGTAGACTTCGAAGATGGTGGTGTACTTGTGCTTCCGATATCTCGGTCGCCTCTTGTTGTCCAGATAGAGGAAAATCAAGCGTTGGACCCCGACTTGATGAAAATCAAGAGTAATTAAAATCAACACAAGGTTACAGACTTTGTGATCGGGGTGATAATGTCTTGAGATAGAAAGGTAGGCTATTTGTTCCCAACATTGATAGATTGAGGGAAAGAATCATAGTTGAGGCTCATGAATCTCGGTTTGCCATTCATCCGGGTTCCACCAAGTTGTATAATGATCTTAGAGACTTCTATTGGGAGGTAATATGAAGTGTGATGTGGCTAGTTATGTGGCCAAGTGTATGGTCTTTCAATAATTGAAGGTTGAGAAAATGAGGCCCAAGGTCTTGTATCAAGAAATCCCATTACCCGAATGGAAGTGGGAGGAAATTAATATGGATTTCGTTACTGGTATTCCTATATCCCAGAATCAATATGATTCTATTTGGGTCATTGTTGATTGAATGACCAAGTCTGCTAACTTTTTGCCCGTGAGGACTAATTTATCGGCGGAAGATTATGCTAAGTTTTATCTTCAGGAGTTCTTGAATTTGTACGGTTCTTTAGTTTCTATCATTTCATATCGTGGTCCTCCATTTTCATCCTAATTTTGGAAATCGTTCCAAACGGGTTTGGGTACAAGAGTGTGCCTTAGTACCTCTTTCCACCCTGCAAATGGCTGCACAAGTGGAAAGGACCATCCAAACATTGAAGGACATGATGCGTGCTTGTGTGATTGATTACAGTGTTAGTTTGTATGACCATTTTACTCTTATTGTGTTCGCCTATAATAATAGTTACCACTTCATTATTGGCATGACGCCTTTTGAGGCATTGTATTGTAGAAGTTGTCGATTTCCTATTGGGTAGTATGAGGTTTGCGAGGGTAAGTTTCTTGGCCCCGATCTATTTCACCAAGCCTTTGAGAAGATAAAGTGTAACAACCCGTAAATTTCCCGAGTCTTTAGAGCTTTTAAAGCATGCCAAGAAAGGCTTAACACTTAGAAAATTTTGCTAAGTGTTGAAACTTTTCCATTCCATAAGACTTTGAAACTTTGACAAATTATTTCGTGACCTTCCCGACCTCCATTTCTTAATTTTCTTGTTGCGTTGCAATGGGGAAAGTCAAGAGTACATCTCGGGAGAGTTTCAGAATTTTTAGATGAGCCTAAGGTCATGTTTGGGTTGGCAAAACAGTAGCTAAATGCTACAGAGAGGCGCCTCCCAGCTTAGAGCCTTGGCCCCCTCCCTCAGTAGCAAGGCGCTGCCAAACCTAAAAAAGGCTCTGGGAAAGGCGCTGCCTTTCCATAGCCCTTGTACCCAGTTTTTTCAACCTTTCAGTTCCGTGTTTCCAAGGGAAATTTAGTCAAATCCCACCCCTATAAAAGCTTCTTTAACATTAGATTGAACATATTTTCACCCAAAATATAAGGTTTTCTCTCAATTTTCCTCAAGAACAAGAATAAGGGTTTCTATTGAAGATTCAAAATGAAGGAAATTCCTCCGTGAATATTTCAAGAACCATATAGAAAGGTATGTTGGATGTTTATTCTTGGGTTCCTCCACCCAAGAAGTCCAAGAATCTCTTTTTAAATTCAAGATTTTATGTTTAGGAGTTTTTCATGATTAATGTGGTTTGAAGTTGAAGCCCATGATAATATTAAGTTTTAATTTATGTTGTGATCATAAAGATGTAAGTATTGACCTTAGTATGTATTGGTTATGTGATGTTCATGATAAAGTCCCTTCTAGAAACATGTTGAATTATGTAATTATGTTAATATGGTGTATTGAATATTGTATGGCCAAAGGGTGCCTCCCACGTGTTTGATAAATTGCTTATTTGAAGAAAATAGTGCCATTTCAACATAAAGTATGTTACTCCCAAGCATATGTCAACTAGCGCATGCTAAGTGTTTATTAAAAGGACTAAATGAATGAATTTTGATATGTTGCATGTATTCCTATTCATGTGAATTCCTTGTTGGATGAGTTATGAGACAATAGCATGCTTCCCTTTAAAATTACATGTTTAAGATTCCCACATGCTCGAAATGATGGTTTATTGGTTATGTTGTGAATGATAGTCAATTGTCATGTCTTATTTATTTATGCTATCGAGTCCTGGGGGTATTTAATACCCAAAAACATAGTTGCTTGTCTAGAGCCGAGTCAGTCTCAAGATAATCTCAGTCGTTCTATGATCAGTATATCTCGGTTAGTGATAGAAGTTAAGAAAACTCAGCAATCTCAGTATTCAGTGTAATTAAGTTCAGAATTAAGTTCATACCATAGTAGTATTCCGTCAGTCAACGAAACTAAGTGAACTCAGTCAGATCAATCAAGTAAGATAATCAGTAACATATTCATCTCAGTATAGTATGATCTAAGAATCAGTTCAGTGTCTATTTAGTTAGTAGTAGGATTTAGCATCGAGCGAGGGAAGGGATGACGACTTCCCTATTATTTTAGGTAGAGTCATTAATAGCAATCCCTGCACCCCAAAACTGTGTAGACAACACAAGATGAGGAGTCACCCGTCATATTAGGCTTGACTACCTCCCCGGAGTCACCCGTTATATTAGGCTTAGCTCCAACCAGGTGTCACCCGTTATATTAGGCTTGACATCCTGGGTTCATATAGAAGTGTCCTTACCCGTGGCATGGTATTTGAACCCTTCCAACTGGGGTTACAAGTTGGACCCTAACTAAATAGAAGGGGCAGGTCGGTTAGACACCTCCTACAGTTTTGGTTTCAGTTTCAATCTCAGTAATAGAACTCAGTTGAGAAGTCACCCGTTATACTAGGCTTGAATACCTCTTATAGATCAACCGTTATTTAGGCTTGATCTCATATTCAGTTAATCAAGTATCAGACATTATCATCAGTAGATCCAGAAATCACCTGTTATTTAGGATTGATCTCATATTTAGTTAACCAAGTATCAAACACTATCAACAGTAAACTCAGGGGTCACCCGTTATATAGGCTTGATCTCAGATATGGTAACTCAATATCAATATCAGTATTAGTAAGCTTAGACACCAATCTCAGTAGACTCAGTTACTCAGTATCCCCAAGTTAGTGAACTCAGATATCAGTACTACTAGACTCAGTCACCAGTAATTACGTATTCAGAAACCCGTATTTCAGAATCTAGCATTAGTATTATTGCGATCTCAGTTTTTAGTTTGTGCATTCATACTTACATCCTCAATTGGTATTCTTATGTTATTTAGTTAAGTAATGTTCATGCATAAGCCCTTGCATTCAGCCTTATCTCATCTAGCATACTAGTACATTCAAAGTACTGATGCATACTTTTTTCTTGCTCTGTGGTGTGTTATACCATTGATTCAGAACCACGAGATCTAGAGCACCATAGAAGTCCAGACTTTGTTAGAAGCAGTAGGCGTAGTAGGGATTACTCTTTATTCGAGGATGCCTCCTATTTTAGTTTTACATTAGGTTCAGTTTATTTTCAGTAGACGAAGTTAGTTAGGTACATGTCCCATCAACTCCACAAATCAGAAAGTTAGAGGTTTTAAAACAGATGTATCAGTATTCAGTTCTCAGTTTTGAGTATTTTAGATTTTTTTAACCTTAAGGAAAATTTCTACCAGTTTTCCGCATTTGTTATATTATATTATGCAGTGCTTAGGTATAGATATCATTAGAGGGTTAGCTTGTGGTCCTTCGGTAGCATGAGCACCCTGTGGCATTCCGATTCCAGAAATTCGGGGAGTTACAAAATTGGTATCAAAGCCTAATATTCAATAGTGTCCTAGGAGTCTGAAAATTCGCATTTAGTAGAGTCTTGTTCATGGGTGTGTTGCCCGCCATATTTATGTACAAGATGCTATAAGATATTTTAGGAGTAGTTTCCCTCCTTTCAGTATTCATTTCGTGTGAGTAAGTATAAGTTCCAGATAATTCTCAGCCTAATCCATTCCTCTCTTCGTTTACAAAATATGTCTTCCAGAGAAGTTAGCGAAAGAAGTACTGAAAATCAACCAGTCCCTCGGCTCATTCGGGAAAATCCCTCAGATGGGAATGTTTCTCATGCAGTGTTCATAGATTCTTTCACCATGCTCATGCAGTAGTTTCTTAGAAAAATTTTCAGAATGTTGTCATATCTAGGATTTTGACTTGCACTCAGCAAAATGATGGACGAGAGAGTAGGATGAATCAAAGGGCTACAACAAATACCTCTGCGCCAAGATCAAGGGTTAGTAACCACTACCTGTCCCCATCAGCGATTATCCGCACCAGTTTCACTGTCATTCCAGGAACCAATTTCTAAGTTTAATAATGTAAGTCAAGATGGAGCACCAGGCTAAAAGTCACTAAGTTGTGGAAAGAGTGTTCTCACCTATCCGCTTTGCAAAGAATATGGTAAGAACCAAAAGAGAGTATGTAGAACGAGAAGAGATTTATGCTTTGGATGTGGTAAGCTAGGCCACAGACTACGGGAGTGTAGAATAATATCTCAGAGGGGTAAAGATTTGCACCAGAAGGGCGCCACCTCCAGTACCACTAGTGGGCAGTGCCCAATCAGGCTTTGTGCACCTCCGACTCACCATGATCAGGAAAGTTCTCTAGATATAGTTACGGGTACATATGAGTTTCTCATCTTTATGTTTATGCTCAGTTAGATCCCAAGATTTCTCTTAAACTTTCAGTGAATCCTCCTTAGTGTTGGGAAGTTGCTTAGATGAGAGAGAGTAAGTGTTTCTTATTAAGGAAAGATTGTAGCATACTTGTTTTACACAAGGCATTAGTCACAAAGATAGGATTGAGTGTTATGTTGATATGTAAGTGGCTATATTTTGGAGATTTGAGTAGGCTTGAACTTAGCAGGAGAAGTTATTTCAGTTAGACCTCAGTCGGCAGAGTTTTCAGTGCCCATACTACAGAACTATAACCATGTTATGGTTTCCTATTTAGATGTCTTATTCAAATCATGCCAAGGTTCCTTACTCTATAAGGTCATTAGAATGTTGTTGAAAGAATGTTAGAAAAAACACCAGTTAATCTTAATTTTTCAGCATGAGTTAGTCAGTAAAGCCAGCAAGTTTGTTTAGCAGTTAGACAGTCAGATTCATATAGTTTGTTTGCTCATCTTTTAATTTATGCATGCTATCAAAAATATAAGATATGTTACTATCCCACAATAGAGTATTCTAGTAGTTACGAGTATAACTCAGTTCATGATTCATGCCTTAGATTCGGATCCCAAACGTTTAGTTAGGAACCAGTTCATAGGTGCCTTGTGCATCGCCTCAGTTTTCTCAAGTACTTCAGTGAAGTAAGAGTTCTAAGAGGGACATAGTGTCCCAAGGGGTGAGATACCCTATGACTCCTAGATTTTTTCAAGTCCCTAAATCCATTTAGTTTCACGCTTAGATTCTCATTACCAGGTAGCATCAGTTATACTTGCACAATCAGTCAAGCATACATAAGTCAGTTCAGTCAAATAGTCCCGCTTTCGAAATGCATGTTAAGTAGAACAGTTCAGCTTTTCAGTGTATTCAATCATGCATTCATGAGAATTCAGCTTATGAATAGCCTCATTCACGAACCCATGCATCAGATATGCATGTTCATTATGAGAATTCCTCTTATCAATAGTTTTAGTTAGTTATTCTATGCACTAGCTATACATATCCAGTTGAAGATTCAGTAAATCAGTAGTTCAGTTGTATAGATATGTTTCAGATGTTCTCGTTCCCTAAGTGAGTTCAGTCTATCATAAATCTCAGCTGAATCAGCCACATTCGAATACGAATGTTCCCAAGGGGGAGATAGTGTAACACCCCGTAAGATTCCCCATTCCTTAGAGCTTTTAAAGCATGACAAGAAATGCTTAACACTTATAAAATTTGGCTAATTTTTGAAAATTTTCCATTCCATAATCCTTTGAAACTTTGACGAATTATTTTGTGACCTTCCCGACCTCCAACTCTTAATTTTCTTGTTGTGTTGCGATGGGGAAAGTGAAGAGTATATCTTGGGTGAGTTTCATAATTATTAGACGAGCCTAAGTTTGTTTTTTGGTTGGTAAAATAGTATCTAAAGGCTACAGAGGGCACCACCCAGCTTAGAGCCTTAGCCCCCTCCCTCAGTAGCAAGGCACCGCCCAACCTACAAAAGCTCTAGGAAAGGCGCCACTTTTCCATAGCCCTTATGCCCAGTTTTTTTAGAATTTCACTTATGGGTTTCCAAGGGAAATTTGGTCAAATCCCACCACTATATAAGCTTCCTTAACACGAGATTCAACATATTTTCACCGAAAATATAAGGTTTTCTCTCAATTTTCCTCAAGAACAAGAATAAGGGTTTCTATTGAAGGTTCAAAATCACAGAAATTCCTCCGTGAATCCTTCAAAAATTATATAGCAAGGTATGTTTGATGTTTATTCTTGGGTTCCTTCCACCCAAAAAGTCCAAGAATCTCTTTTTAAATTCAAGATTTTATGTTTATGAGTTTTTCATGATTTATGCGGTTTGAAGTTGAAGCCCTTGTTAATATTAAGTTTTAATTCATGCTGTGATCATAAATATGAAAGTATTGACCTTAGTATGTGTTGGTTATGTGATGTTCATGATAAAGTCCCTTCAAGAAATAAGTTGAATTATGTAATTATGTTAATTTGGTGTATTGAATGTTGTATGGCCAAAGAGTTCCTCCCACATGTTTGATAAATTTCTTATGTGTAGAAAATAGTGTCATTGCAACAGTAAGTATGTTATTCCCAAGCATATGTCAACTAGTGGATGCTAAGTGTTTGTTAAAAGGCCTAAATGAATGAATTTTGATATGTTGCATGTATTCCTATTCATCTGAATTCCTTGTTGAATGAGTTATGAGACAATAACATGCTTCCCTTTAAAATTACATGTTCAAGATTCCCAAGTACTCAAAATGATGCTTCACTGGTTCTGTTGCAAATGATAGTCTATTGTCATGTCTTATTTACTTATGCTATCGAGTCGTGGGATTTTAATACTTAAAAACTTAGTTGCTTGTCTAGATCCGAGTTAGTCTTAAGATAATCTCAGTCGTTCTATGATTAGTATATCTTAGTTAGTGACAGAAGTTAAGAAAACTCGGCGATCTTAGTATTCAGTCTAATCAAGTTCAGTATTCAGTTCAGACCTTAGTAGTATTTTGTCAGTCAACGTAACTAAGTGAACTTAGTCATATCAGTCAAGTAGGATAATCAGTAATAGATTCAACTCAGTCTACTATGATCTAACAATCAGTTCAGTGTCTATTTAGTTGGGAGTAGGATTCAGCATCGAGCGAGAGCAGGGATGATGGATTCCCCATTAGTTTAGGTAGAGTCGTTAATAACAATCCCTGCACCCCAAAACTACATAGCCAGTGTAGGATGAGGAGTCACCCTTCATATTAGGCTTAACAACCTCTCCGGAGTCACCCATTATATTAGGCTTGGCTCCAACCAAGGGTCACCCTTTATATTAGGCTTAGAATCTTGGGTTCAGATAGAAGTGTCTTTACCCATGGCAAGATATTGGTTCCCTTCCAACTGGGGTTACAAGATTGAACCCAACTAGATAGAAGGGCATGTCGGTTAGATGACTACCTCCCAAAGTTTCGGTTTCAGCTTCAGTCTCAGTTGTAGAACTCAGTTAAGGAGTCACCTATTGTACTAGGCTTGACTACCTCTTAGAGATCACCCATTATTTAGGATTGATCTCATATTCTGTTAATCAAGTCTAAAAAATTATCATCAGTAGATTCACAGATCACACGTTATTTAGTCTTGATCTCAAATTCAATTAACTAAGTATCAAACACTATCAGTAGTAAACTCAGGGGTCACCCGTTATATAGGCTTGATCTAATATATGGTAACTCAGTACCAGTATCAGTAAGCTTAGATGCCAATCTTAGTAGACTCAGTTACACAGTATCCCAAAGTTAGTAAACTCAGATATTAGTACTACTAGACTCAGTCATCAGTAAGTCAGTATTCAGAAACACGTATTTCTGAATCTAGCATTAGTATTATTGCGATCTTTGTTTTTAGTTTGTGCATTCATACTTACATACTCATTTGATATTCATATGTTATTTAGGTAAGGAATGTTCATGAATAAGCCCTTGCATTCAGCCTTATCACATCTATTATACCAGTACATTCAAAGTACTGATGGATACTTTTCTCTTACGCTATGGTGTCTTATACCATAGATTCAGGAGCGTGAGATCCAGAGCACCCATAGCAGTCAAGACTCAGTCAGCAACAGTAGGTGTAGTAGTGAGTCCTCTTCATTCGAGGATGCCTCTTATCTCAGTTTTATATTAGGTTCAGTTTATTTTCAGTAGATGAAGTTAGTTGGGTACATGTCACATCAAATCAACAGATCAAACAGTTAGAGTTTTTTCAGACAGATGTATCAGTATTCAGTTCTCAGTTTTGAATATTTTAGATTTTTTGAACTTTATGGAAAATATCTGCCAGTTTTCCATATTTGTTATATTATATTATGTAGAGCTCAGGTACATATATTAGTAGAGGGTTATCTTGTGGTCATTCGGGATCATGAGCACCCTGTCGCATTTTGATTCCCAAAAACTGGGGCGTTACAAACTTGGTATCAAAGCCTAAGGTTGAATAGTGTCCTAGGAGTCTGAAAAGCCTCTTCTAGTAGAGTCTTGTGCATGGGTGTATTGCGCGCCACCTTTATGTACAGGAGGCTATATGATGTTTTGGGAGCAGTTTCCCTCCTTTCAGTATTTATGTCGTGCGAGTAATTATAAGTTCTAGATAATTCTTTTCCTAATACATTCATCTCTTCATTTACAGAATATGTCTTCTAGAGAAACTAGCGGAAGAAGTAATGAAAATCAGCCAGCCCCTCAACCCAGTCGAGCAAATCCCTCGGTTGGGCATGTATCTCATGTAGAGTTCGGAGCTTCTTTCACCACCTTAGCTCATGCAGTAGTTGGTCAGAATAATTTGCAGAATTCTGTCCTATCTAGGATTTTGACTTGTACTCAACAGAATGAGGGAAAAGAGCATAGGATGAATTAGAAGGATAGAACAAATACCTCTACACCAAGATCAAGGGGGTGTTGATAACTCTCAAACTACACCTATCAATGAGAATATAAGCACTCGTTTTCAATATAAAACCCAACTAAGTTGGGGTCGAATCCCACAGGGAATATGGTGTGAAATGTAACTCATTTGCAAATCAATCAACTGATAGTTGGATGTTCCCAGAATGGGGGGTTTTTCATTTAACAAGTAATTGTTAGTTTCTTTAATCAGTGTTCGTAATCAAGAGTTTCTGAAAAGCCAAAATTATGTTCACTAGGGCTTCCGGTACATGACAGGTGCTAACAGTGGTTAAAGATTCTCACGGTAGTTAGGACAATAAGTTCTCTTTATCGACGTTATGCTTAAATGTATCTCGACCTACTTAAGTATTTAATTACCTAATCCTCTCGGACTTAGGGAATTTATATTCACTGCCCAGATTTTACCTCAGGTTAACCAACCTTGTTACAACGCTAATTATTTCCAAGTCCCTGTTGATAATTCATTTCCCACTATATTTAATTTCTTTCTCAAGCAAATCAAAGAAGGTGTTATCTATTCTTTGCAACAAACAGACATTAATTAAAACCTCAGAATTATCAAGAAATCCTACCACCTTTTGAATCTTGATCACTTAGCACCTTATCAAGACCTAACCCTAGATCCCACAATTCAGGTTAAAGTAATTTAGCCACTCATAATGCTAAAATCAAAACAACAAATTGTATTTATGCTTGGAAGGTTAAACTTACCACGAGAAGAATAATAACTACTGAATCGCAGATTAGATCACAAAGGAAAATCCCAGAATAATGATAATAATCTCTTCAAAGTATTGGAATTTTCAAGCCAAGAAATTAGAGAGAGAAAAATATCAAAAGTATTGTCAAAACTCAATGTGATGAACTCTATAGAAAATCCTAAAACAAAGCTTTAAATAGTTCACCCTAATTATGGAAAAAAAATAATAGAATTCAGAAATCCCTCGGATTAGGTGATGACATTTGTGATAGCCTATCAGGAGGCTGACGACTTATCACAAATGTCGTCAGCTCCTACTTGAGTTTTGGCTCTTCCTGTTTAAGGCTGACGACAAACTAGACAACTTATCATCTTCGTGATGGCCTATCATAAAATATCGTCAAAGCTCTACTTCAGTTCACCTATGCTGCCTTAGGCTGACGACATTCTTGACAGCTTATCAGACCCTTGACGACTTATCACAAAATGTCATCACATCTTTCAACTTAGGACAATTATCTATTTATTGCTGACAATGAACTTGATAACTTATCACAGGGCTGATGACTTATCACAAATGTCGTCAACCACACTTGTCTTCAGATTTATTCTGATTTAAACTTCTTTGCTTCCATTTTTGTAGATTCTCTATCATATCAGCTTAAACTGCAAAATCAAACATAAACCAATCAAATATGACAAAAGTTGCTTAAGACTTCGCAATTATTCTTAGTTAAAATCCTCAAATGTGTTAGCATTAGCTCACACATCAACACCCTCAACTTAAAAAAATTTCTTATCCTCAAGCAACTCAACATAACTAAGAGATTACAAAGTACATTTGGCAGTCGATCATCTATACCGTCTCAGAACACTTTTACCATCTCAAAGGTCACACAATTCAAGAACAATGAAGAACACCAATGCAACACATAAGAATCAAGATATGGCATTAATTCAGTTATAACAACCATGAATGGACCATTATTACTCTACCCGAACAAGTCAGTAACTAGCAATGTAACCAGTGTGCCCTCACAGCAAAGATATCTCTCTCATCACATATCAGGAATTATACATGTAACCATGGGGACAACCAAACACTCATTCTCAGAATGAAGTTCAAAACAGTGTATGCCAAGTACCATAGGCTTGCACTTATGTTCATTACCCAGATCTTCAAATAGGTCCATTAGGATCACTATAGGTCTTCTCTTAGGCCTGTAATGCTAGCTAGGTGATGGTAGGATACTCGATGGTATTTAAAGTGACTAAGCCTCCTTGAAACTACACTAGCTTTTTGGGGTTACACTCATTAGCCTTTTTCGCTGTTCTCTTTTCTTGATCACACTTATTTAGGATGGGTACAGTCTTTTCTTAATTACTTATTCTTTTTCACAATTTTTCATTTTTTTCTTTCCCTTTCTTCTACACCCCGCTTTTTATTCTTTTCTTCTATGCTACCTTTCTTCATACTCATTCTATATCATGCACCCCTATGATAACCACCCTAAACTTAAGCCATTTTCTTAAGTCAAGTTGCACAGTATCCAAGGAGGACCAGGGCCAAAATAGGTTCATTATGATCTAAATAAGAAGGTGACAGGTGTCATACAAAGAAATAGGCTAATTAGGCTCAAAATAGGGATCAAGGGATATCATGCACATAGGGACGTTCATTTAGGATAAAGTAAGCTAAAATCCAAATGGCCTATGATCATTTCCTAACCCCTATTCTTCAACCTAGGTAAGACTAATTGGGCAAGTTCTGGCTTTAGCATACAGAGGGAACTAAGTAGTTTCTCACATATACATGGCACACAAGTAGATCACAAGCTATGACTCATTCAGTTCATGCAACTATTTAGCAATGATTACTATGTTACTAGAACTAATGCCAAACAAAGATGCACAGTGGTCATACTTTAATGCAAATCACACATTTACAGAATTAGACCACTTTAAGAGGTGTACAAAAATAATAAAACAATTCAACTGCCTCAAGTAAAAGTATTTCTCCTAATCAACAATAAAATTTTACAACAACAATTTACTCTACATCCTCAACTTAAAATTGAAGAAAATATGAACTTAGGGTTAAAGTATACCTAGAATGGATCAATCCTATGGGTCATGGGTTGCCTCCCATGCAGCGCCTGATTTAACATCACGGCACGACTCAGTTATCTTGACTACTAAGACTTCACGAAGATAACCTGTTGATACCCTTTTACCATCTTCATAGAATACATCAATGATTAAGAAAACATTCATCTCTTTTTGCTAAGTCATGGATGAGTGTATTTCAAAGAGTGCTTCTTTTTCATTGAGCCTGAACTTCAGCTCATTCATCACCATGTCTACTATCACTCGCCCAGTTGCAAAGAATGGTCTACCAAAGATGATGGGCACTTCAAAGTCCACTTCGTAAGCCAGGACTAAAAAACCAGCAGGCAAAAAGAAGTCGGCCACATTAACCAAGACATTGTGTAATATGCCCACAGGCTGCTTCACAGATCTATCTGCTATCACTAATCGCATGTTTGTCGGAGTAGGATCCCCTAAACCCATTTTTATGTACACAACAAGTTGCATTAGGTTTATACTGGCTCCCAAAGTGCATAGTTCTTTTGTGAAATTCAGGGAACCTAAAGTGTACGGAATGGTAAACGCTCTTGGATCTGCCTTTTTCTGCACTAAACACCTTGTAGAGATAGTGCTACAAAGAAGGAGATTGTCCTTAGGTTCATGGATTACCTTCCATTTCTTAATCACAAGGTTTTTCATGAACTTTGCATATCCTGGCATTTGCTCAAGTACCTCAACCAAAGGCACATTTATTGTCAATTGCTTGAGCATTTCCATGAATTTGCTGAATTTTACCTGGTCCATTTTCTTCTTCAATCGTTGAGGAAAGGGAGGTGGTGGTCTTTGTATTGTTCTCATCACTACCTCCTTCTCCTTCTTTTTACCTTTCTCTGGAGCATCATCAGAATTGTCCTTCCTTTCAGACTCCACTAGATCACCTTCTTCTGGTTCATCAACAACTACCTCATCAGCTACAGATTTGCCCACAAAAGGGTCAGGTAACATCTTACCACTCCTAGTGGTAATATCCATCATTTCATGGATTTTTGACCGTATCACTCAGTAACATTCCTCTCTTTCTCTGGTTGAATACTGCAGAAAGTTGGCTCATCTGCTGCTCTAACTGTTTGATTATGGTAGAGTGTGAGTTCACCAACTGACTAATAGATGTCAGATCGGTCTTCATGGTTGTCACACCAGAGTTGGTTTCCTCCACTCACTTCAATAACTTAGCCATCATGTCCTCGATGGACATCTTTTCGAAACTTATTGAAGCAGTCTCACGATTTCCAAGAGAAACATATAGCCCACTTTTGACATTGTTATTCCTCCAATTTCCTTACTCCCAATCATTATATCAGGGATTATTATAAAATTTTCGACCCTGATTTCCTTGGCTATTGCCTCAAAAACCCCTGATTATTAACATAGTTCGCCTCTTCATCTGCATCATCATCACTTCTATCCTGAGATCCCACAACTTTTATCTTTTTAACCTTGCTTGATAGAAAGTGCTTGGTTAGCAAGTCCATATGCATTTTAAGATGAGCTATGTCTCGGTCACTCTCCTCTTCTATTCTACATTGTTCCACAGTAATACCCATAGAAGCAGTGGGTCTAGCTACCACAAAGTCTCTGGTATACCATGCCCAACTCTGTTTGGTTAATCTATCCAGCATCTCTGAAGCCTCTGGAATGTAAGATCAAGCAACGAACCACCAGCAACATTATCTACAATTGGATTCGTAACAGAGTTAAGAGCCCTATACAAAATCTCCATCAAGTGCATGTCCATCATGTTGTTTTTCAGACACTATGTCAACTTCTTCTAGAATCATTCCCATGTTTCATGTAAGGCATCAGTCGGGAGCTGCCTAAAGTTGTTGATCTCGTCCCTCAACTATACCCTCCTAGAAGGCAAAAGAAACCTTTCTAGGAAAGCTTCTTTCAACTGCCTCCAGTTGGTTATAGAATTGGGTGTCAGCTCATTTAACAAACAATGTTACCTCCCCAGAAAGAGACAATGAAAAAAATCTCAACCGAATAGCATTCTGGCTCACTCCTGGGTTATCAAAAGATTTGCAGATGGTGATAAAATTCACCAGATGCAGGTTTGGATCATCCCCAGGAAGGAAACCAAATAACCCCTTCAGATGGAGGAGTTGAATGCCAGTACTCATAATGTTGAACTTGGCCCTAGGTGCTAACGGTGGAGGAATAATTACACCCATTTCACTTTCCCCATCCCTACCATAATCATTATCATTGGGATCATACTGTACCGGCTAGTACTCTTGTCTTCCTCGTAACGGACCATTCCAGTTAACATTACATCGTACTGGTGCAGCTATCTGCTCGGCACGCCTTGGGTTACCAGCATTCAGCAACTCCTCATCTCCCAAATCTTCATCCTCAGAATTTGGATATCGTGTCTATTGCCTGACATTTTGCACATTTACCTGAGCTCTAGCTAAGGCTTCCAGTCTGTCAGCCTCTTACTATTCTGACATTCTTCCAATTTGTTGCGATTCCAAATTTGGTGGTAATAATTGTTCTATGAAAATTCTAGTTCTTGGCATACACTATAAAGATCCTACGAATAAACAAAAAAAACAAATAAACGTACAACTAGGAAACTTAACTAACAGTTAATTTGCGTACACAAACATCAGTTTACAACCATATTCCTCGTCAACAACACCATTTTTGATAACGCTCAAACTACATCTCTCAATGAGAATGTAAGCGATTGTTGTCAATATAAAACCCAACTAGGTTGGGGTCGAATCACACAGGGAATGTGGTGTGAACGTAAGTCATTTGCAAATCAATCAACTGATAGTTGGATGTTTCCAAAAATGGGGGGGTTTTAATTTAACAATTAATTATAGATCGCTTTAATCAGTGTTCGTAATCAAGAGTTTCTGAAAAACCAGAATTATGTTCACTGGGGCTTACGGTACTTTACACGTGATAACGGTGGTTCAAGATTCTCATGGTAGGTAGTACAACAAGTTATCTTTATCGACGTTAAGATTAAATGTCTCTCAACCTACTTAAGCATTTAATTACCTAATCCTCTCAGACTTAGGAAATTTATATTCACTGCCCAGATTTTACCTCAGGTTAACCAACCTTGTTATAGCGCTAATTATTAAATGGAGTATTTCTAAGTCCCTGTTGATAATTCACTTCCCACTATATTTGATTTCTTTCTCAAGCAAACCAAAGCAGGTGTTATCTATTATTTGCAACAAACAAACTTTAATCAAAACCTCAGAATTATTAATAAATCCTACCACCTTTTGAATCTTGAACACTTAATATCTTATCAGGACCTAACTCTAGATCACATAATTCAGGTTAAAGCAATTTAGCCACTCATAATTCTAAAATCAAAACAACAAGTTCTATTCATGCTAGGAAAGTTTAACTTACCACAAGAAGAAGAATAACTAGTGAATCACAGATTAGATCACAAAGAAAAATATCAGAATAATGATAATAATCTCTTCAAAGTATTTTTTTTTCAAGTCAAGAAATTAGAGTGAGAAAAATATCAAAAGTATTGTCAAAACTAAATGTGCGGAACTCTACAGAAAACCCTAAAACAAAGCTTTAAATAGTTCATCCTAATTATGGAAACACACTAATAGAATTTATAAATCCCTCGGATTAGGTAACGACATTTGTGATAGCCTATCAGGAGGCTGACAAATGATCACAAATGTCATCAGCTTCTTCTTCAGTGTTGGCTCTTCCTGTTTAAGGATGGTGATAAACATGACAACTTATCAGCTTCGTGATGGACTATCACAAAATATCGTCAATGCTCTACTTCAGTTCCTCTGTACTACCTTATGCTGACGACATTCTTGAGAGCTTATCAGACCCTTGACGACTTATCTCAAAATGTTGTCACATATTTTAACTTAGGCCAATTCTCTGTTTTCTGCTGATGAAAAACTTGATAACTTATCAAAGGGCTGGCGACTTATCACAAATGTCGTCAGACATACTTGTCTTCAGATATCTTCAGATTTTAACTTCTTTGCTTCCATTCTTGTTGGTTCTCTATCATGTCAGCTTAAACTGCAAAATCAAACATAAACCAACAAAAAATGACAAAATTTGCTTAAGACTTTGCAATTATTATTAGTTAAAAGCCTCAAATATGGTAGCATTATATCACACATCAGTAGTAATCCGTTCCCAGTCCCATTAGAGATTCTCAGCCCCAGTTTCACTGTCAGTCCAAGCACCAGTTCCTAAGTCTAAGAATGTAAGTCGAGATGGAGCACCAACATCTAAGTCACTAGGTTGGGGGAAGAGTGTTCTTACCTATCCGCTTTGCAAAAAATATGGTAAGAACTATAAGAGCGTGTGTAGAACGGGCAACGATATATGCTTTGGATGAGGTAAGCCAGTCCACAGACTATGGGAGTGTAGAATAATATCTCAGAGGGGTAAATATTTGCACAAATAGGGCACCACCTCCACTACCACCAGTGGGCAGCGCCCAATTAGGCTTTGAGCACCTCTGACTCAAGATGATCAGGAAAATTCTATGGATATAGTTACGGGTGCGTATGAGTTTCTCATCTTTATGTTTATGCTCAGTTAGATCCCAAGTCTTCTCTTAAACTTTCAGTGAATCTTCCTTAGTGTTGGGAAGTTGCTTAGATGAGAGAGTGTAAGTATTTCTTATTAAGGAAAGATTGTAGCATGCTTGTTTTACACAAGGCTTTAGGCACAAAGATAGGATTGAATGTTATGTTGATGTGTAACTGGCTAGATATATTTCGGAAATTTTAGTAGGCTTGAACTTAGAAAGAGAAGTTATTTCATCTCAGACCTCAGCCAACAGAGTTATCAATTTTCAAAGTACAGAACTCTAGCCATGTTATGGTTTCCTATTCAGATGTCCTATTCAAATCATACGAACGTTCCTTACTCCCAAAGTTCATTAGAACGATATAGAAAAAATGTCATAGAAAACTTCAACTAAGTTTAAGTTTTCAGAAAGAGTTAGTCAGTAAAGCCAACAAGTCAGTTTAGTAATCAGACAGTCAGATTCATATAGTCTGTTATCTCATATTTTTATTTACGCATGCTATTAGAAAACTCAGACATGTAACTATCCCATGTTAGAATATTCTAGTAGTTGGGAGTATAACTCAGTTCATGCATCATGCATTATATTTGGATCCCAAATGTTTAGTTAGGAACCAGTTCTTGGGTGACTTGTGCATCGCCTCAGTTTTCTCAAGTACTTTAGTGAATTAAGAGTTCTAAGAGAGACAAGTGTCCCAAGGGGTGAGACACCCTTTGAATCCTCGATATTTACAAGTCCTTAAACCTATTTAGTTTCACGCTTAGATTCTCATTACAAGCTAGCATTAGTTATCCTTGCATAATCAGTCAAGCATTCATAAGTTAGTTCGGTCAAGTAGTCATGCATTAGATATGCATGTTAAGTAGAATATTTCAACTTTTCAGTGTATTCAATCATGCATTCATGAGAATTAAGCTTATGAGTAGCCTCAGTCACGAACCCATGCATCAGATATGCATGTTCATTATGAGAATTCAGCTTATCAATAGTTTAATCTGGGTATTCTATTCATCAGCTATGAATATCCAGTAGAAGATTCAGTAGTTCAGTCGTATATATATGTTTTAGATGTTCTCATTCTCTAAGTGAGTTCAGTCTATCAAAAATTCCAGCTTAGTCTACCATATTCGAGGACGAATATTCCCAATAGAGAGATAGTGTAACACCCCATAAAATTCCTGAGTCTTTAGAGCTTCTAAAGCATTCCAAGAAAGGCTTAAAACTTAGAAAATTTGTCTAAGTGTTGAAACTTTTCAATTCCATAAGACTTTGAAACTTTGACAAATTATTTTGTAACCTTCCCGACCTTCAATCCTTAATTTTATTATTGTGTTGCGATGGGGAAAGTCAAGAGTACATCCAGCGTGAGTTTCAGAATTTTTAGAAGAGCCTAAGGTCGTGTTTGGGTTGTCAAAACAAAAGCTAAAGGCTACAGACGGGCGCCGCCAATCTTAGAGCCTTCGCCCTCTCCCTTAGTAGCAAGGCACCGCCCAACCTAAAAAAGGCTCTGGGAAAGGCGCCGCCTTTCCATAGCCCTTGTGCCCAGTTTTTTCAGCATTTCACTTCCGTGTTTCCAAGAGCAATTTTGTCAAATCCCACCCCTATATAAGCTTTCTTAACACGAGATTCAACATATTTTCAGCCAAAATATAAGGTTTTCTCTCAATTTTCCTCAAGAACAAGAATAAGGGTTTCTATTGAAGGTTCAAAATCAAGAAAATTCCCTCGTGAATCTTTCAAGAATCATATAGCAAGGTATGTTGGATGTTGATTCTTGGGTTCCTTTTGCCCAAGAAGTCCAAGAATCTCTTTTTAAATTCAAGATTTTATGTTTATGAGTTTTTCATGGTTTATGTGGTTTGAAGTTGAAGCCCATATTAATATTAAGTTTAAATTCATATTGTGATAATAAAGATGCAAGTATTGACATTAGTATGTGTTGGTTATGTGATGTTCATGATAAATTCCCTTTAAGAAATATGTTGAATTATGTAATTATGCTAATTTGGTGTATTGAATGGTGTATGGCCAAAGAGTGCCTCCACATGTTTGATAAATTGCTTATGTGAATAAAATAGTGTCATTGCAATATGAAGTATGTTATTCCTAATCATATGTCAACTAGTACATGCTAAGTGTTTGTTAAAAGGCCTAAATGAATGAATTTTGATATGTTGCATGTATTCCTATTCATTTGAATTCCTTGTTGAATGAGTTATGAGACAATAGCATTCTTCCCTTTAAAATTACATGTTTAAGATTCCCAAGTGCTCAAAATGAAGCTTCATTGGTTATGTTGCGAATGATATTCTATTTGCATGTCTTATTTAGTTATGCTATCGAGTCATGAGGTATTTATTACCCAAAAACATAGATACTTGTCTAGAGTCGAGTCAGTCTTAAGAAAATATCAATCGTTCTATGATCAGTATATCTCAGTTAGTGACAAAAGTTAAGAAAACTCAGCGATTCAGTATTCAGTCTAATCAAGTTCAGTTTTCAGTTCTGACCTTAGTAGTATTCGGTCAGTCAACGAAACTAAGTGAACTCAGTCAGATCAGTCAAGTAATATAATCAGTAATAGATTCATCTTAGTCTAGTACGATCTAAGAATCAGTTCAGTGTCTATTTAGTTGGGAGTGAGGGCAGGGATGATGGCTTCCCCGTTATTTTAGGCAGAGTCATTAATAACAATCCCTACACCCCAAAATTGCGTAGCCAGCACAGGATGCAGAGTCATCCATCATATTAGGCTTTACTACCTTCCTGGAGTCACCCGTTATATTAGGCTTCGCTCCAACCTGGTTTCACCCGTTATATTAGGCTTGGCATCCTGGGTTCAGACAGAAGTATCTTTACCCGTGGAACGGTATTGGCACCCTTCCAACTGGGGTTACAAGTTGGACACCAACTAAATAAAAGATGCATGTCGGTTAGATGACTACCTACCACAGTTTTGGTTTTAGCTTCAGTTTTAGTAATAGAACTTAGTTGAGGAGTCACCCATTATACTAGGCTTGACTACCTCTTAGATATCACCCGTCATTTAGGCTTGATCTCATATTCATTTAATCAAGTATTAGACATTATCATCAGTAGATTTAGTGAATACCCATTATTTAGGCTTGATCTCATATTCAGTTAACCAAGTATCAAACACTATCATCACTAAACTCAGGGGTCACCCATTATATAGGGTTGATCTCGGATATGGTAACTTAGTATCAGTATCAGTAAGCTTAGACATCAATCTCAGTAGACTCAGTTATTCAGTATCCTCAAGTTAGTGAACTCAAATATCAGGAATACTAGACTCAGTCATCACTAAGTCAGTATTCAGAAACTCGCATTTCAGAATCTAGCATTAGCATTATTGCGATCTCAGTTTTTAGTGTGTGCATTCATGCATACATCCTCATTTGGTATTTAATGTTATTCGGTTAAGTAATGTTCATGTATAAGCCCTTGCATTCAGCCTTATCTCATCTAGCATACCAGTATATTCAAAGTACTGATGTATATTTTTCTCTTGTACTATGGTGTCTTATACCATACGTTCAGAAGCACGAGATCCAGAGCACCCATAGTAGTCCAGACTCAATTAGCAGTAGTAGGCATAGTAGTGAGTCCTCTTCATTCGAGGATGCCTCTTATTTTAGATTTATATTAGGTTCAGTTTATTTTTTAGTAGACGGAGTTAGTTGGGGATATGTCCCATCAACTCCACAGATCAGACAGTTAGAGGCTTTACAGACAGATGTATCTGTATTCAGTTCTCAGTTTTGAGTATTTTAGATATTTTAAACCTTACAGTAAATTTCTGCCAGTTTTTCGCATTTGTTATATTATATTATCTAGTGCTTAGGTATAGATATCAGTTTAGGGTTAGCTTGTGGTCCTTCGGGATCATGAGCACTGTCTGATATTCCGATTTCCAAAAATTAGGGCATTACATAAAGGTGATTTGAGATAGGTTGAAAATAGCTAAAAGTCATCAAAAGTCCTATACAGATGTAAGGAGTAGGGACGTAGAGTTTAGTGTTAGTGATTGGGTGTTCTTTAAAGTATCTCCCATGAAGGGAGTGACTCAATTTGGTAAAAGGGGAAGCTTAGTCCCCAATATGTTTGTCCCTACTTGATTTTGATAATGGTAGGAAACGTTGCCTTTGAATTGGAGTTGCCTTCTAGTATGAACTCCATCAACTCGGTTTTCTATGTCTCTATGTTGCAGAAATATGTGGGTGACCCTTCATTGGTTATTCTTTTGGAAAATGTTAGTATTTCAAACTCTTTGTCCAATAAGGAGATCCCAGTAAGGATATTGGATCTGCAAGTTTGCCGGTTGCAAATGAAAGAAGTGACTTAAGTGAAGGTTCTATGGAGGAACCAAATGTCTGAGAAAGCTACTTGGGAATCAAAAAAGTACACGAATGCAACTACCCACATTTATTTACTATTATGGAAACTTGGGATAGAGGTTTGTGTTGATCTTCTTGCTTTAATTTTTGGTCTTTTAAAGACAATGGTTTAAAGTTCCCAATATTTTGAGTTGATTTGTGTCAAGTTAGACAGTGAGGTCAAGTCCCTAATGATTTCAAATTATGCGTGTTTTTTTGTGATGTGTTTAAGTCCCTAGTATCTTGAGTTGATTCATGACTTTGGTAAATGATGGGCTTGAGTCCCTAATCCTTGAATTGAGTAAATTTCCTTGATAAGTTGATGGGTTGAAGTCCCTAAGGGGTGTAGTCCGTAAGTGTTTTGATAAGACATGGGTTTGAGTCCTAAAGTTGATTAAATGAATGAATTGATAATAAACATGATATGCATTGTGTCCTTGTTGAATGCATTCTTTAACATTGTGTAAAGGTTGATTTGATATATATTAATGAATTAACTTGTGTTTAAGTTTTCCTTACCCATCATTCAAGGATGAATGAAACAAGTAGGGGAGAATTGAAACACCTAGGCTTTGAACCATAAGAAGAACTTCATTATTTGAACCATGAGAAAAACTTCATCATTTGATGTCTTCGAGTTGGGTATGACTAGGGACTTGAGTCGTTCCATTGGATACGAGTCGTACGAACCTTGGCCTCCCCTTATAGTACCTTGATAAGTCCATGAGAGTAACACACTATACACTCTATGACATGGCCTCCCCTGGGTCGTAACCAATGCATACGAGTAATATTCTACTTAATCGTATGGAGTAAAGTTTCAACTTGAGTGGACTGTTTTCTGTATGGATGAAGTTTAAATATTCGGTGTCCTACACTTTGGTTACAACTCAAGGGTTTCTACTCGTACCCTTAATAGTATAGATGACCTAGGAGGATCCCAGGTTACGAGTTATACCAGTTATGATTACTTAAGGAGTCGTATGGGGTGTCATACCCTTGGACGGGGTCATTTTCCATCGTTTAACTAAGGTCTTTGTGGTCATTTCCCATGCCTAAAACCGTAATTCCCTTCACTATATAAGGCATTGTAGCCTCTAAAGCCATTATTTACAAGACTCAAAAACCCAAAACACTCTAAAGGTTCTTGAAACAAGGTTGGAGGCTAGGGTTTAGAGGGTGATCTTCAAGAGGCAAAGGAGAGTCAAGTACTTGATGATTCATCTTTTTTAAGGAATTTACCCCTTCCCCTTTCTAAATACCTATAAACCCATGTATTTCACACTTGGATTAGTAAGTGTACATGAAGGTTTTGAAATCAAATGAAAAGGGTTTTGTTGCCTAATTATGAATAACGATGATTTCCTACTTAGACTTATGTTTATTCATGTTATTGATGGTCGTTTGCACATATGAATGCTTGTTGTATATGTTATATCGTGTGGATCTTGATTCAGCCAAGTATTTATGGTTTATACCATGAAATTGGCCTTGGTAAAGGGATGAACACAAGGTGCTTGTGAAAATGTCTAAGTGAGATATGTAGTTACATAATGATAATGCTTTGAACTAGGGAAATGGCCCAATATGTATGAATGCTTGATAAATGATGTTGTGAAGGTAAAATAAATCCACATAATGTGTAATTGATGACCTCTATGGTTTGAAGAATAAGAATGGGGTTAAAGTCCGTAACATCAAAATGAACATGAATTGTGTGTGGGACTAAATTGTGTTATAGAATGTCTAATAAAATGTGAATGGATTATATGGGTCTTGAGTACCATAGTTTGAATTGAATAAGGAGTTGAATTAAGGCATTGGCATATTGAAATGGTTGAGCAATAAAGGCTCCTATAAGGGCCATGTGGTCATGTATGATGTTGAATTAGCTAAATGGGTTAAAGTCCTTATGTGTGGAATTGAATGTATGTAGATGAAAGGACAAAGGGTTAGAGTCCCAATGTAGGCTAATGATAGGATTTATGGCTTGAGGTTAAAGTCCCTTGACTAATGAAATTTCTTATGATTATAGTCCCTTGATTAATGAGATCTCATGAGGTCAAAGTACCTCACTAAATAAATAGGCTTGGTGTTAGAGTCCCCTATCTAATATTGGCATGATGTTAGAGTCCCTTGCCTAATGTATTAGCATGTGGTTAGAGTCCCTTGCTTAAATGGGAATGTGTGAATGGTTAGAGTCCCTCACTTATGTTAATTTGTGTGAGTGGTCAGAGTCCCTCACTCAAATAGAAGCGTGTGTGGTTAGAGTCCCTTACTTAATTTTATGTGAATATGGTTAAAGTCCTATGGATAATAAGAAATTCTTTAATATATAAGTGTGTAAGGTTGGAGGCTTCAATTTCATATATGATTAATGAGTTCTTCCAAAGTTTAGATAAGACTTGTCCCCTTGATTAGCATGTGATACGTCTATATATGTGGATAAGGTTATGAATATGGTTGAATATGATATATTGACTTTTTGATTGATAATGTTATTTTATCCTTATCCTTGAATTATATGCTAGCGTTACAACCGCTAACTGTCTTCGGGCGCTATGTCCCTACGCGAAATAGGGGATGAAGCATCTTCTTCTCATATTGTGAAGTGATTAGACGATCAAAGCATTTTGTGCATTGACTTTGGAGTAGTCACTTAGTTTATCTTTTGCTTTGTTTGGCTATCATCGAAGGCTTGTCCCGATGTATTCATTTCTAAACTCCGGTTTGTACAATGGTATTGTAGATGACTGTGGACTTGGATATATTGGTTAGTTGATGAATCTAATGAATTTATTAGATTTGTTTATGATACGACCCGTAGTGCTGATTTCTTCTATCATATTTTATGGTGGGGATTCACTCGATCTTTGTGATCGTTGTGATGATTGTGAAGGTTATTGGGGCTACCTCCGATTTTATAACACATCTAGAACTTAATCTATCGTTCCTACGTGTGTGACCTCTAATCCCATGATTTACATTTAAATTCATGTGCTATGATCTTTATCCTCATGTTTGAATTGTTTTTGAGGTGATAAATTGTAAGATCCCACAAAATCCTAAGCTCAACTCTATATTTTAAGCTTGCTAAGGGGTCCCAGACTTAGAAAATTCTAGCTAAGTATTCAGACAATATTATTTTGGTATTCATAAGTTGGAAACTCGATTTAATGACATTTATGACCTTAAAGTATCAATATTTAGATTGATTAATGATCAGGAATATCAGTAGGTGTTTTTGGACAAGTTTTGGATTTTTGGACCTCCTTTAGACCATATTCTAGTGAGTCGACGTAATCTCGATGTGTCACATCGTGACTTATGCCGACATATAATTTTTCCCTCAGCTCAGTGCAAATTCTAATGAACCGACATGGACTAGACGTCACACGTTGGCTATCGCATTGATACCAACGACGCGATGCGTTGATCTGCGTGTCGACAATTTAGTTTTAAGTAATTAAAAAGTCGTGTCCATAGGGGTATTTGGGTCTTTTTCCCCACCCCTATTCAGCCCTAAAGCACGAGATTCTGCCCTCATTAAGCAACATACACTCACTTTCTCTAAAATTTCTCAAGAACAAGAACCCTAGGTGATTTAAATTCAAAGCCAAGGATCAAGATTTCGCCATTGTTCTTCAATAATTAAAAGGATAAGGTATGTGAAGTATTCATCCAAGGGTTACTTCCACCCTTGAAGTCCAAGAAACTCTTTCAAACTTCAAGTAGCCTAATTTCATGTTTTTTGATTATTTGAAATCAAAGTGTATCCATGAGTATTGCTACAATTGGGTCTCTATTTCATGATTTATTACAAAATTAATGTAGAATTAATTTACATGTGTGATTTATCATGTGAATTCATGTTGAAACCTATGGAATTGTGAATTTAGAATTAAATCATGATACTCACATATTATTTTAGTGTCATGTGCATAGATTATGTTATCCAAGTATTTGATGAATTTCTCATGTGAATGTAATGATAAGATTATATCATATAATATGTATACTGTTTCATGCCATGCAAGTATTTGATAAAATCTCTCTATAAATGCATCATGAACAAGTGTACATTTTTATGCTATGCTATGCAAGATCATTTGAAGCTTTACTTTTTCATGCTATCGAGTCCTGGAAGTATTTATACCCGACAATTTAGTTGTTTACCTAGAGCCAGTGTCAGTTATTGAATAATCTCAGACACGTCACGATTATTAGTACTCTCAGTCACTTACTGAATCAAGAAAACTCAGTAGATTCATTATTAGTCTAGTCTAGTTCAGTATTCAGTTCAGACCTCAGTAAACTCAGTCAGCTAATAGAATTCAGTAGTATTTCATCAGTCGGCGGAACTCAGTTAAATCAGTAATAGTTGAGTTAAGCCTAGTATTAACTAGAAAATTAGTTCAGTGTCTATTCAGTTGAGAGTACGATTCAGCACTAAGTTAACCTAGGAATGGGGGCATTCCTATCAACAGAGGGTTTGACCCTTAGTAGCAATCCCTATGTTACAGAACTACGTTGCTAGCATAGGTTGAGATATCTTTTTTCCAGACTAGTGTTGATGCATCTCATATGAGTTTTACTGCCAATGAGGGTTGATGAAAGTTCTTCCTGACAGAGAGGTATAACTGGGGTTACTTATTGGACCCTAATCTATTTAGAAAGGGGCATTCCAGTTACATGATTCCACCACCGTCTCAGTTTAATTTCCAGCCTCAGAATATTACTCAGTTTAGTTCTACAGATTTAGGACTGTCATATATAGTCACTCAGATCAGTACGGTACTCAGTATAGTTCCATAGGATCAAGACTGTCAGATATAGTCATTCAGTTATCAGCTACACAGTATCAATACAATAAGATATCAGTAAATCAGTAGACAGTGCTATCACGATCTCAGATTACAGTATACGTATTCATGCATGTACTCCTACTTAGTTATATTCATGTCATTCAGTCAGTATTATCTTGAAAATAAACCCACGCATTTCACCCTACATCACTTAGCATACCAGTACATTTAATGTACTGATGCATACTTTTCTCTTGCGCTATGATGTTTTATATCTTAGGCTTAGATACACGAGATCTCAAGCACCCTTAGAAGTTCAGATCTTCAGCAGTCAGAGTTAGTGTTGAGTCCTCATAGATCGAGGACATAATTATTTTCTTCATTATTTCAGTTTGTCAATATAGTTTTCAGTTGTTAGAGTTAGTTGGGGGCTTGTCCAATCAACTCCATTATTCAGACAGTAGAGGATTTTTAACTAGAGGATTTTTAACTAGAGTATTTTCAGATGGATGTTTCAATTTTGGTATTGTTATACCATATTCAGTTTTAATTTAGTATTGAACCTTATGTCATGTTTTTGCCTAATTTATGTATATTTGCAGTATTACTATTCAGTTATTGCAGCAGGTATAAGTCATGGGCTAGCTTGTGGTCCTTCGATATTATAAGAATCGTGTAGCGTCTAGGGTAATGACTCGGGGCGTTACAAACTTTGTATAACTTCCTAAGGTTCAACAGAGACCTAGAAAGTCTGGAAGCTGCATCTAGTAGAGTCTTGTACGTGGGTGTGTAGCGCACCACACTTATGGACATAAGGCTATTAGATGTTTTAGGAAAAGTTTCCCTTTTTTTAGTAATCATGTCGTGTGGGTGAGAACAAGCTCATGTTAAACTCTCAGTCTAATTCACATGTTTCTTATGCTTCTAGAACATGTCTTCTAGAGAAGCTAACGAAAGAAGTAACGATAACCAATCATCCCCTCCGCACGTTTAGGTAGATCTCCTGAATTAGCATGCTTCTCATGCTGAGTTTAGAGCTACTATCACCGCCTTAGTTTATTCAATAGTTTCTCAGAATAATCAGATGGTCATTATCCTATCTAGTCTTATATCTCATGCTCCACAGTGTAAAGAGAAAAGGCATAGGTAAAAGGGAAGAAAGAATAAGAGGGCCAGAACATCTAGGACAAAGAGTGGTTGAACCATTACCCTTTGTTCGAAGTGTGGCAGAAACCACCAGGGTCTCTGCAGACCTGGCAGTGATATGTTTATCAGATGTGGAAAGCCAAGGGACAGGGTCAGACAGTGTCCTCAGGTGGGTTCTCAAAGTCAGCATAACTGAACCCAGCTCAGTCTAGTCGCCAGAATCGGAAGAGTGCGGCATTCAATGCCACCAGTGGATAGCACCAAAACAGACTCTGCACACTTCAGTCCCAACAGGATTAGGAGAGTTTTCCTTATATGGTACTAGTACGTTACAAATTTATCATTTACATGTTTATGCTTTGCTAGACACAGGAGCTTCTTTGTCCTTTTTTACTTCCTTATATAGCTTTTGACTTTGAAGTCTCTCCCAAAATCATAATAGAGCCTTTGTCAGTCTCTACCCTAGTGGGTAAATCATTCACATCCTGGTGGGTATATAGGAATTGTCCAGTTATGGTAACTCAGAAAGTCACTTTAGCAGACTTAGTCAAATTAAAGAAGACTGCTTTTAATGTCATTCTCGGCATGGATTGCATCATTCCTACTATGCCTCAGTCAACTACAGAAATAGAATTGTCTAGTTTAAGTTTCCAAATGAACCCGTCCTTGAGTAGAGAGGTAGTACTTCAGCACATAAGGGTCAGTTTGTTTCTTACCTAAGGGTAAGAAAAATGATATCTAAGGGATGTGTCTACCATCTCGTTTGAGTCCAGGACTCTAGTTCAAAACCCCCAAACCTTTAATCAGTATCAGTAGAATGTTAATTCTCAGTTGTGTTTATCGAAGATCTCCACAGAGTTCCTCCCGAAAGGGAAATCGAATTCAAAATAAACCTTCTTCTAGATACTCAGCCCTTATCTATCCCGCCGTACAGAATGCCACCAGTAGAACTCAAAGAATTAAAAGAACACTTAAAGAATTTCCTAGATAAGGGATTCATCAAACCTAGGGTGTCCCCATGGGATGCACCAATTTTATTCGTGCGTAAGAAAGATGGTTCTCTCAGAATGTGTATAGATTATCGTCAGCCGAAGAAGTCACGATCAAGAACAAGTATCAACTTCTCAGAATAAATGACTTGTTTGACCAACTTTAGGGTGCAAGTTACTTCTCCAAGATAGACCTTAGATCGGGCTATCATTAACTTAGAGTCAGAGAATGTGACATCCCGAGAATAGCCTTCAGAAGTCGGTATGGTCACCTCAAGTTCTTAGTCATGTCGTTTTGTCTTACCAATGCCCCAAAAGTTTTCATGGACTTGATGAACCATGTATTCTAGCATTACTTGGATATGTTCATCATAGCCTTTATCAATGAAACTCTTGTCTACTTCCATAGCGAGAAAGATCATGCAGATCATCTCAGAATCATATTCTAGACTCTTAGAACCCATCAATTATCATGATATCTACTCATGTCTGCTCTATGATCATAGCCAATACTCATGCATGTTATCAATCATGCAAGCTTACAGTTCCTAGTATAAGGAGTTCAAATTCACTCAATGTTACGAATCATGTTCCATGAATACAGAAACTCAAGACATAGGTCATGCAACACATGACTCATGTACTCATGTCATGCTTTATAGCATGTTCATTTCCCATGACTCATGTTATTCCCCTAATGATCAGCTAAATTCAAATTTCATCATGCATATCCTCAGTTTAGGTCTTTTTATGCATCTATGATGTTGACATTAAATTCCTCAGGCCTTAGAAAGTGTCAAGTTTGGTATAGTATTCATTCATGCTTCAGTTCCTCATGTTTTAACCCTTCAGTGAACTCTTCTTATGAAATATAGTGATGAGCGATTTCATACTTGTTATACACGAGGCTGTAGTTATAAAGATAGGCTTGAATGTCAGGTAAGTGTGCAAGAAAATGGCTAGCAGAAAGTCATTTTTAGTGCATGAAGGAAGAAAGATAAAAAAATTTCATAAGATGAGAAGTTGAGAAAATGTAAAGTGTGAGTGTCTATTCAGATCCTCGATTTATGTCAGTCCCCATCATGTAGCTAGCAGAACCCAGTATTCAGTTCCAGTACAGTCTCAGTTGCTATCTTAGTTATAGTCTCAGTCCAGTAATTAGATCAGAAACTTAGTTTAGTTTCATGTTTTCTTGACCATAGCGTACAGTTATCAGTTATTCAGTTATCAGTATTTTAGTACCTCAATTTACAGAATATTTTATATTCATGTTATACGCTTGGTCTTGCATTCTCAAATAATACAATTTTTATGAATTCAAGCTTAGTTGTCTCCTGTTACATAGTCAGTCATTAACTCACATGTATAATACCCTATAGTTCTAGTCCAAGTGTTTAGACTAAGTATAGTTTAATATTACATGGCCAAGTATTTAGCTATCAGCCATTCAGATAATCAGATAAGTTAGTATGTTTATACACTTGTGCTCAGCACCCATCTAAATATTTTTAGTAGTCTTAGGTAGTGTGTTTTACTAAGGTTGAGAGTATAGTTGAGAGGGTATTCAATGAATATGTCTAATCTTGAAAATTTATAGTTCCAGTGCATAAGGCATAGTCACTTCATCTTAGATGATGTTTCGTAGGCCCTGACTCATATTACAGAATTTTATCCAGGATGTAATTTTCTTATTAAACTATTTAATTCAGTCATGCCAAGACTCATTTCTCCCTAAAGCCACTAGAACTCAATAGAAAGAGTGTCAAAGAAAGGCTCCAATTGAATATAAGTTTTCAGCATAAGTTAGTCAGCAAAACCAACAATTCAATTTAGCATTTAGGCGGACAGCGTTCGTATGGTTGGGTTTCCAATCATTCCATCTAGTCGCACTACCTAAAGTATCATGAAAGTAACTATTCCAAAATTGAGCAACCCTATGGCTACGAGTCCAGCTCAGTCCAAGTGTCATGCCTTAGTTTCAAATCCCCCATATGCAATCACGATTCAGTTCGTAGGTTCCCTATGTATTGTCTTAGTTTTTCCTCAGTATCTCTGCTATGTTAGTATTTTTCAAGGGACATAATTTCCTAAGGGGGATATATACTATAATCTACCCGAGCTTTCATGACCTAAACCTTCTATCTTCTCTTCACGTAGTGAATCTAGTTTGGAGTAGTGGGTACTCATAGGTGTACACTCAAGTTCCAATCTTATTCGTAAGCCATGTATACAAGGGCTCAGTTCAGTTCATGATATTCAGTTCATATATCCCATTTCAATCTCAATTATGTTCTAATGTCCCATTCATACATGTTTAGTAAATTATCTCAGGTTCATCAGTATTCTCAGCTTAAGGTAGCAGTCTTCCTTAGATTGGTTTAGTCCATGTTCAGTTAAAGTTATAATCTTGGTATCCATTACCGTTGCATATTCAGTTATGCATTCACAAATCAGTTTAGTCATGTACTCATGCATCAGACATGCATCTCCAATATATAATCCCAGCTTATCAGTAATCCCAGTCATTCATTCATAAATCATATTCATCTATGTACTCATGTATCAGATATGCATGTCCAGTATGATAATTTAGTATATCAATAATTTCAGTCATGAAATTATACATAAGTTGTGCATGTTCAGTGCCTAAGTCCATTTTATCGGTATTCTCATTTTACTCAGTCTCATTTGAGGATGAATGTACCTAAGGGAGAGATATTGTAAGACCCCACAAAATCCTAAGCTCAACTCAGCCTTTTAAGTTTTCTAAGAGGTCCCAAATTTAGAAAATTCTAGATAAGTATTAAGACTTAGTATTAGTTGGCCCTTCATAAGTTGAAAACACTATTTCATGACACATATGATCTTAAAGTATCAACCCTAGATTGATTCATGATCAGGAATGTCAGAAGGTATTTTTCAAGATGTTTTGGATTTTTCGAACCTCGTTTAGACAATGTTTAAGTCACCAAAATAGTGAGTTAATATAATCTCAATGCGTTGCCACATCCCTCGCACCGATTGATAATTTTTCCCTCAGCTCAGTGCAAATTTTAGTGAACTGAAGTGGACTAGATGCAGAGCGTTGGCTACAGCATTGATGCCAATGATGCAGTGCGTCGCTCTACGCATTGACAGTTCCGTTTTTAGTCATTAGAAACTCACGTCCATAGGGGTATTTGGGTCATTTTCCCCTCCCCTATTCATCCCTAAAAGATGAGATTCAACACTCATTTAGCAACATACACTCACTTTCTCTCAAATTCTCAAGAACCCTAGGTATTTTAATTTCAAAGCCAAGGCTCAATATTTCGCCATTGTTCTTCAAGAATTAAATAGCCAAGGTATGTGAAGTGTTCATCCAAGGGTTCCGTCCACCCTTTGGGTACAAGAATCTCTTTTAACCTTCAAGTAGCTTGATTTTATGCTTTCCATGATTTTAAATCGACGTTTATCAATGATTATTGCTATAATTGGGTTTCTATTTCATGATTTATTACAAGATTAATATAGAATTAATTTACATGTATGATTTATCATGTGAATTTATGTTGAAACCCTTGGAATTGTTAATTTGGATTTGAGTCATAATGCTTACATGTTGTTTTAGTGTCATGTGCATAGATTATGCTATCCAAGTGTTTGATGAATTGCTCATGTGAATGTAATGATAAGATTTTATCATGCACTATGTATACTGTTTCATGCCATACAAGAGTTTGATAAAATTCCTCTATAAATGCATTATGAACAAGTGTGCATTTTAAATGCTATGCTATGCAAGCTCATTTGAAGCTTTACTTTTTCATGTTGTCGAGTCCTGGGGGTATTTATACCTGAAAATTTAGCAGTTTACCAAGAGCCAGTGTCAGTTAAAGAATAATCTCAGTCATATCACAATCAGTAGTACTGTCAGTCGATTGTAGGACTGAGGAGAACTGATTATATTCAGTATTAATCCAGTCTAGTTCAGTATTCAGTTCAGACCTCAGTAAACTCAGTCAGCTAACAAAATTCAGTAGTATTCTGTTAGTCAGCAAAACTTTGTAAAATCAGTAATAGTTCAATCTCTCCTAGTATGAACTAGGAAATCAGTTCAGTGTCTATTCAGTTAGGAGTAGGATTCAGCACCGAGTTAGCCCAGGGATGGGGGCATTCCTTCCAGAAGAGGGTTTGACCTTTAGTAGCAATCCCTGTGTTATAGAACTACATAGCAAGCATAGGTTGAGATATCTTCTTGCTAGACTAGGGTTGATACATCTCATATGAATTTTCCTGCCAGCGATGGTTGACGCAAGAGCTTCCTTTCAGAGAGGGTTAACTCACAATTGTCTTTACCCATGGAACGGTAGTTCCACCCTTCCAAATGGGGTTATATGTTGGACTTCAATCTATTCAGAAAGGGGCATGTCGGTAAGAAGATTACCTCACACAGTCTCAGTTTCAGATCCAGTCTCAGAATAGAACTTAGTTCAGTTCTACAGATTTAGGACTGTCTGATATAGTCACTCAGTTCAGTACATAACTAAGTATAATTCCACACGATCAAGACTGTCAGATACTATCATTAAGTGATCAGTAAACTCAGATCTCACTAAATTGATAATTCAAAACTTAGTATCCAGTGCTATCATGATCTCATATTACAGTATACGTATTCATACATGTACTCCCACACAGTTATATTTATGTCATTCAGTCAGTATTGTTCATGGATATGAACACATGCATTTAATCCTACCTCACTTAGCATACCAGTACATTCAAAGTACTGACACATACTTTTCTCTTGCACTATGATGTTTTATATCATAGGTTCAGATGCATGGACTCCTGAGCACCCTTAGATGTTCATATCTTCAGTAGTCAGAGTTAGTAGTGAGTCCTCATAGTTCGAGCACATGATTATTTTCTTCAGTATTTTGGTTTATCAGTAGTTGGAGTTAGTTGGGGGCTTGTCCAATCAACTTCATGATTAAAATAGTAGAGACTTTTCAAACTAGAGTATTTTTAGATAGATGTTTCAGTTTTGGTATTATTATACCTATTCAGTTTAATTTTGGTATTGAACCATATGGAAAGTATTCACCTAATTTCCGCATATTTGCAGTATTACTATTCAGTTAGTGCAGCAGAAACTAGTCATGGGTTATGTTGTGGTCCTTCAGGAGTATGATCACCTTGTAGTGTCGGTGGTACAGACTCGGGGCATTACATAAATGTTCATAAGAATAACTTAGAATAACGTTGATCTAAGAGCCTTTGATTCATCCAAATTTAGTATTCGATCCAACAAGGGTTAACTTTGAATGTGTATAACTTTTTATACCGATAGAATTCTTCAGCTTAAGACCCAAAAAATTGTAGATAATTGAATTAGCTTTCCAATAATACCAATTTCGCCTAAATTCGATAATCGAGTGAAAAATTAGGGCATTTTCTGTGTGAGGCAGTAAGCCGACGCGATCTTGACGCGTCGCGTCGACTGCGCCCCCACACAAAACCTGACGCAAATCTAAAGTGGTTTAATGTGTAATTTCAATTCCTAAAGGGTCCAAGGGAACTTTAGTCATATTCCCTCACCCAAATTCCATCCCTAATCATCCTCAAATGAAATTAAGCCTCTTAGTAACATTTTAACTCTCTCAAGATCCCTAATTCATCTTTCAGGAACACAAAAGCATAAAACAACTAGGGTTTGGGAAATCAAGCTTAAAGGTCCAATCTTTTCAAAATTTCTCCGTAATCCTTCACAATTAAGGTCTGTGGGATTTTCCTAAACTGCATGGGCATAAGAAAATTGTCTCAATAACATTTAAAAATTATGAAATCATGAATTCTTGAAGGGGTTTTGGAATTTCTATTTCAATTTTGCATTACAAACTATTTAATGATATTATTGTTTTGGTCTTGAGGCCTTTCACCTAAATTTTATTTACAATTAGGTATAATTATATATATGTAGGTGTTTGATTAATTGGTAATTAAATTGAGAGCATGACTATTTACACTCCCTCTCATGTTGCAACACCTCTTGATTTTAGCATTTTATGAGTTGAAAAATGTTATATTTAGAAGCATGGTATCAATGTTCTTGACTATTGTCAAATAATTTAATATTGATTTTAAATTGACGAGAGAGGGATTTACATATTGATAAATGTTGAAGTATATAATGAATGAATTGCATGGTTTGTCAAAAAATACTTAACCACCATATATTTGTTGAAATATTGAAAGGAGAGAGTCCTTGCATACTTTTACATATGTTTTGTAGTATGAATTCACTTGAACTGTTTGAGTGATATGGTGGTCCAAAATTTACGTTTTGAAAAAAAAAGACTGTAACATGATTTTTTATGGCTTAGAAATTATGACTTTCAAGTTTGGGTATAATGATACCAATACAGATAATGCCATGGTAACACAAAAAAAAACGAAATGCATATTTTCATTCAGATTTTAAGATTTTGAACTCAGAATGATGCATGATTAGAAAAGGCTAAAATTGGTCTTAAATAGAGTTAGGTGATTACCCAAATAAGGCACGAGTTCAGGAAACTCATTTCACAAAATTATGTTTTTCCGATACACTTTATTACGTTCCCAAGAGAAATTATATGCTGGCCTAGTGCCCTGTAAAGTATCAGAATAGAAAATCCAACCCTTGCAGAAAACTTGGGTTGGGGGCCTGGCCACTGAGTTATGGGCAGATTCTATATAGCTCATGGACTGTATAATTATAAGGTGTACCACCTAACTCAAAAGTAATTAAAGAATGGTTTTACAACTACAGAATACTTTGAATGATCTTTTTGAAGTTGCCCTTGTATTTTAAACTATATCATGCATGATGTTTTATGACTTTCTCTCATCAATTTTATATATATAAATACATTATTTTGGATTGCTCTTCACCCATTACATCTGTATTGACCCCTTATATTTCAAAATTCTGAGACATAGTCCTGGGGTCCCGTTAAGCGGTAGATTAACTTGTCAGAAGTTTGCAGCTGGTGAGCCTCCTATACTTAGGGAGGCCTGGTTATGAAACTATTTATTGATACTTTATTTTGATTCATGGTCCGACTCTGGGACTTGTCCCAAATTTTAGACAAATGTCATTTTCGGTTGTTAGAGATTTCACATACTGATGTTAGACGTTGTTAGAGGTTTATGGTTTCCCTTTTTGATTGTTCAATTAAATTATGATATTAACCATGATTCGATATTGTTTAATATTTCCATATTTTCCTTCATATTATATGAAAATATGTATGATTGACAGATAAAGAAGGGCGCTCGGGCCTTCACGGTTTGAGATACCCATCACGGCTAGGGCCCCGACTTGGGTCATCACAAACTTGGTATCAGAGAATAATTTATCATCCCAGGATATCTGTGAAATTGTGTCTAGTAGAGTCTTGCTTATTGGTTTATTGTGCACCATACTTATAATCAGGAGGCTATCTGGCATTTAGGAGTTGTTTCTTATTCTTTCATACTGTAGTTTGTGCTATAGATTCATTCATAAAAAAGTTATCCAAAATTCATTCTTTGTTCTAATTTTATGGGCCATGCCTCAATGTTGAGATGATACAAGTCTAAGAGCCTAGCTCCCCCAACGATGTGGTTCTCTCTGATTGTGTTATCCATAAAGTTATAAGATAGCACAATGACTTGAGAGGAGTTCATTAGTGCTTCAAGGTGTATTGATTTGAGTGTATGCATTTATTCTGATGAAATTTTGCTTTCTAGCCTGAGGTACAAAGTCTAATAAGTCCCCTTTCAAAATTCTTATTGCAGATGTCTTTCGTACGGGTAATAATGTATAGTAGAATATTGGGACTGTATTTCTACCTGATTAGTATTGTATGTTAAAGTTTCATGACCTATAGGTAGCGAGATTGGCCAATAAGTTGGTGATATGAAGTCACAATGTTGGAAGTCAGAGTGAGGGTGACCTTTTCATAAATAAGTAGTTTTAGTTGTATAATCTTGGATTCAGGAACGTGGTATAGTGATAGACTAATGTATAGCAATACTTTTAGATTATATGGTAGTCTGTTAAGGAAGATACAGGATATGATTATTATTTATTCAGAATAGGGAAGGATCTCAGAATGGATATTTATAGTGGTTGTAGAAATCATTTATAGGTTGTTAATGGAAAGGGGTAGATTAGTTTATAAGTTGTAGGTAGATACTCATTAGTGTTTATTGAATTTTTAAGATCATTGTTATTTATGATTAGGTAAGCAAGTAAGATGTGAGAAAATAGAATATATTGATATAATTGAAATGGGTTGTATTATAAGATTATGATCGACTAATCCAATCATGTGAGTTTAACCCTTTGATGGTCTTTTCCTTAATAGTAGTGAACTGGTAATTCATGTGAGAAGGTATGTAGTAGATTTTGAGTTGTAATATTGAGGCTATGGTGGGGTTATGAGTGTAGGTAGTAGCTAAGTAAAGTAAAGTATTTGGGTTGATTTTTTTATTTGATGGACTAGTATAGTATGTGGCATGCTTTACTGGTGGTATATAATTGAGGATAGACAATAGGTTTGAACTTTAGATATGGATTGTAGTGGTGAGAATAATATCTCAAGTATGATAATGCATATTTTGTAGGAATAAATTAGTTGGGATGGTGTAGTGTTTGAAATAGACAAGATTGGCGACTTGAGGAATAAGGAGTGGTAATTGTAAGGTATATGTGTACATGAGGACTAGTGTTAAAATGATGAATTGTGGTTAAGTCATTAAGTGGATAAGGGCGTAAGTATATAATTATCAGTTGCGCCCCCGGTAGTATGGCGTTAGGTAAGATTTTATGGTATAAGTGTCGCATGTACCCAGTTCATTATCTTGAATCTTGTAGTATGGAGAAGTTTAGGGGGTTGTTGTATGGTGTTCTTTATAGTTGAATTGCGAAAATATCAGCAGGCAATATGCGCCCTTGGTATAGGCTTATAGATTTTGTTTAGTTGTAGGTTATGTGATTAGAGGTGTAATAATAGTATTCTAAAAATTTGAAGATGAAGCATTAAGTGTTTTTAAGCCTGGGTGACTAGGCCCATGAAAATGTTTGTCATAAGTTGATGACTTTGGGAGTTAGAAGAAATTACGATTGGTGTCCTTTTAAGGGGATGTCCTAAAAATAATTTAGTGTCTTTGTATTAGAAATTAATGAGAGGAGTTTGTGGTCATGTATATACTGATACCTCTTTTGTGATAAGGAGTGTGGATGTGTGCGCTCATAAGAGTGGGAGTTGTAGAGTGATGGCTATAGAGGCTATCGAAAGTTAAGTGTAGCATTTACAAAAAAAGCAAGGCTTTCAGAGTATAGCTCTTTAGATAGAGTTTAGAGTTTAAGTATGTGGTGATGTCTCTTTTATGTTAAGAGTTGCGGCTATAGATTTTGATGTGGGGATATGTCTGTAAGTGTAGGATTGTGACTTTGATGTAAGGGGGAGATGGTGAATTAAGGCATTTCCCGAATGTTCTTAGTGTGGCAAGTTGCGGGAAGGAACCGTGATTAACCTATTTCTACTCAAGCATAATTCTCCTACTTTAATTTAGGAAAGTATCCTGCTAATGTCTTACGGAATCTGTTCAAGTCATGCCTATGCCTATGGTTCTAGTTCTCTATGGACTTATGTTTATGATTTGATCTCTAAAACTTAAAGGAATAATGTCTCTCAGTAATCTAGTCCTTCATGTATTCAAGCCATTTGTTATGTTGTTCGTGATCCATGAAAATCTATGTCTCTCAGCATGCTTGATCTTAGTGGTAAGTTAAAACCCCGTAGTATTATTGATTCAATACCACTCTTAGTTTCATGTATAGAGATCTAACAACCTGAAAATTTTCCTAATTGTTAAAAGACTTTGTCATGTTTATGAGCTCTTAACTTCTATGATTTTCAAATTGATCCTCCCAACCCCGAGACAGAGATTTTTTAGTTAATTCCTGGTCAGGGGTGTAAAAGGGGTGTCTTAAGAAAGTTTTGGATTTTTCAGATGACGTTTGAGGCATGTTTAGATAATCAAAACAGTGGGCCAGCATGATATTAATACATCACACTAGGAATCGCATCGGTATGGACTGATGCGATACGTCGCTTGATGCATCGGCTACCTAGTTCGTCCTACTGATTTCTGAGTCCAGCAGAGAGATATAGTATTTTCCCTTACTTTATCTTGATATGTGCACCAATGTTTTCTCATTGTCCTCCTTCCTAAGAATTCCTATTGTATTTTGTTTCTTTCGAACGACTCTCTACTTATGATCTAGACTTTTGATATATGGAGAACTTCGTGATTGTATTGTATCTTCACCTCATACCGTTGTTCCCCCTTGACTAGATTAACAGATATGGGTCATAATTGAGTAGTATTTCTCCAATTCATGATGCTTGAGCTTGGATATCGTAATGACCCTCTATATGTTAGTATGATGGTGATGGTGGAAGCATAGTAATATGTTAGTTAAGTGAGTAGATGTTCTAGAAGGTGGAAAATTTGGTGTGAATTCTCAAGCTAAGATTATAGGTGGAAGAGAAAATAAGGGGATGAACTTTTGTTGTGTGAAATTGCTAAGAAGAAAGAATGTGGCCAAAAATTTGTGAAAGTTATTGAAATTGTTGGTCTTAGTAGAGAGATCCATGTAGTGGGTATAGTAAGGATTAGGCTTGAACGTTGTAGTTGCTGAAAACACAAACCTATGTACTATGTGGTTAGTATTTCTTGAATTAAAACCCAAGGTGTTTGATGGTAGTGATAAGGTGAAGATATATTCTTAATGGGATGTAAAGTATAGGATCCTATAGCTTAAGTTATCACCTTATTACTCTGAGTTAGGCTTCAACATAAAACACTAAGCAGTGGGACTAAAACACTTGTGGTTCAATGTGTGATGGGAGAATTGTATGATGGAAAGGATGAAATATGTTATTTAATGTTGGGACATAGCTGAGTTGTGCCTTTAATCTAAGTCTATTCGTTGTATCATAAGAGGTGGAGGATGCCTCTAATCCTATCTTCTGTGAAATCTTATTTCATGATTAGTACCAATATAAATCTGGTCTATGATCATCAAACATACCCCTACCTTGTGTTGTGATGTTTATGATTCATGAAATTCAGGTGCGAGATCATCCCTATGTAAAGTCTCATTATCCCATGTTTCGTGCTTTGACGTTTCACTAAGGGTTTTTATGAAGCTCGTTTGATGCCTTTAAATATTTTGTTAAGGAAATAAATTGTTCAATGAAAGGTTTCGTTCTTTATTCTACTCTTCTATAACTTCAACAAGTCCCTACCAATCATTAGGGGACGAATGATCCCAAGGGAGAGATAATGTAACACCCCGCACTTTTGAGTTAGAATTTAAACCTTCGTTCCTACGTGTGTAAGCTATAATACCATGATTTACATTTAAATTCATGTGTTATGATCTTTATCCTCATGTTTCAAGTGTTTTTGATGTGATAAATGTTCATAAGAATCACATAGAACAAAGTTAGTCATTGATTTATGCAAAGTTTAGTATTCGATCCTACAAGGGTTGACTATGAATATGTATAACTTTTGATACAAATAGAATTTTTCCGCTCAAGACCCACAAAATTTTAGATAATTGAATTACCTTTCCAATGATACCAATTTCGCCTAAATCTGAAAACCAACCGAAAAGTTATGACATTTTCCGTGTGAGGCAGTAAGACGATGCGATCGTGATATATCGTGTCGAATTTGCCCCGACACGAAACCTTTCATAAATCTAAAGCGGTTTTATGCATTATTTCAATTCCTAAAGGGTCTAGGGGAAGTTTAGTCATATTCCCTCACCCAAATTTCATCCCTAATCATCCTTAAAAGAAATTAAGCCTTTTAGTAACGTTTTAACTCTGTCAAGATCCCTAATTAATCTTTCAAGAACACAAGAGGAGAAAACAACTAGGGTTTGGGAAATTAAGCTTAAAGGTTCAATCTTTTTGAAATTTCTTCGTAATACTTCATAATTAAGGTACGTGGGGTTTTCCTAAACTACATGGGCATAAGAAAATTGTCTCAAAAGCATTTAAACATTATGAAATCATGAATTCATGAAGGAGTTATGGAATTTCTGTTACAATTTTGCATTACGAACTTTTTAATAATATTATTGTTTTGATCTTGAGTCCTTTCCCCTAAATTTGATTTACAATCATATATAAGTATATATACGTAGGTGTTTGAATTGAGAGCATTACTATTTACTCTCCCTCTCATGTTGCAACACCTCTTGATTTTAGCATTTTACGAGTTGAAGAATGTTATATTAGAAGCATGGTATCAATGTTCTTGACTATTGTTAAATGATTTAAGATTGATTTTAAATTGATGAGAGGGGGATTTATGTATTGATAAATGTTGAAGATATATAATGAATGAATTGCATGGTTTGTCACAAAAATACATGACCACCACATGTTTGTTGAAATTTTGAACGGAGAGAGTCCTTGCATATTTTTACATATGTTTTGTAGTATGAATTCTCTTAAACTGTTTGAATGATATGGTGATCAAAAAATTTTGTTTTTAAAGAAGAGTCTGTAGCATGATATTTTAAGGCGTAGAAATTATTACATGCAAGTCTTTGTATGACGATACTAATACAGATAATGCCATGGTAACACAGAATAGAAAAAAATACATGTTTTCATTAAGATTTTCTGATTTTGAACTCAGAATGATGCATGTTTAGAAAAAGGCTAAAATTGATCTTAAAGAGAGTTAGGTGGTTATCCAAAGAAGGCACGAGTTTAGAAAACTCATTGCCCGAAATTGTGTTTTGCCTATACGGGTTATTACGTTCCTAAGAGGAATTATACACTAGCCTAGTGCTCGGTTGTGTATCAGAACAGAAACTCCAACCCTTACAGAAAACTTAGGTTGGGGGCTTGGCCGTCGAGTTAAGGGAGGATTTCATATAGACTGTGGACTGTAGAATCATAGGGTGTACCAGCTAGCTCAGAAGTAATTAAAGAATGGTTTTGCAACTACAGAATCCTTTGAATAATCGTTTTGAAGTTGCCCTTGTATTTTAAACTATATCATGAATGATAATTTATGACTTTCTCTCATCTATTTTTTATATATAAATACATTATTTTGAATTACTCTGCGTACTAGTACATCTGTATTGACCCCCTATATTTCAGGATTCTGAGACATAGTCCTGGGGTCCCGTTAAGCAGTAGATTGACTTTTCAAAAGTTTGCAGCAAGTGAGCCTCACTTACTTCAGATGTCCTGGCTATGAAACTTGTTATTGTTACTTTATTTTGATTCATGGTCCGGTTGGAGGCCTTGTCCCAGATTTAAGAAAAATGTTATTTTCGATTGTTAGAGATTTCGCAGACTGGTGTTAGACGTTGTTAGAGGTTTATGGTTTCCCTTTCGGATTGATCAATTGAATTATAATATTGACCATAATTCTGTATTGTTTTACATTTCTGCATTTTCCTTCATATTATATGAAAGTGTGTATGTTTTTTAGATAGAAAAGGATGTTCGGGCCTTCACAGTTCGGGATGCCCCATCACGGCTAGGGCCCTGGCATGGGTCTTGACAGGTTCATGTGGTCTTAAGGTGCCCATAAGACATGACCAGTTTTGGGGGGGCTTCATTAGAATAAGATGCTCTTGTACTGTCTCTAATAGGTCGCAGGATGGTATCTTTTATTTACTTTCTTTATCTATGTCGAATATTTTACCTATTTATCAATTATGTCGTGGATTTCTGCCCAAGTTGGGTATTTTCCGCCAATTTAACCCATTGCATTTATCTCTGGCTTATCTTTTGGCTTACCTACTGACAGCATAGAGTAGGTGCCATCATGACTCGTAAATCGGGTCGTGATATAGTCACCAAATAAGACTAACACAATAAAAAAAACATCTACAACTCGGTTCAAAGAGCTTCCCCCAAAAAAGAACCAAATAGACAAATCAAGGGATGCACGAAGTTACCTCTAGTATAGAACTAAAGAGCCAAAAAATATTCTAACTAATGAATAAAAGAAAAATATTTTTTGTTTTTAAAGTTTTTTTCTCAGTTATTGCATCTAAACATAACAAATAAAAAATAACTCAAAATGTTATGACATAGTAAACTTTAGCACATAATGAAAGATATCTCACACCATATTAAATGTCCTTTTTTCCAAAGCAACAATCATGCTAAAACCAGGATAGAGATACAATCTAGGTCTCTAAAGGGCCTAGCTAGCAGCGTGTTTCTACATGTCATCCTTTAAGGGTCGCACGATGCCATAATTATTTTCAAAACATGAACCTTAGAATTAATTTCTAGATACTAAAACTTTCCCAAACCTGTATATAAAGAAAAATATTTTAGAAAAACTAAACTATTATGAATTGGTTACCTCTCAATCATTGCCTAATTTATTGTCATGACATGATGCATGTCTAAAATAGACTCAGGACTTTCTTAAATACTTACTTCCCTTAAGAGTCATTTTCTTCTTTTTCACTCGAAGAGGTTTATCTTGGTTAACTCTTGACATTTTTGCTCCATCTCACAGTGTTTAGGTAGATCATTACACATTATTACTTGTTTATGTTCTACATCCCTTAAACCACTTCTCTATCTTTTTTTAGCCAAATCAATGGCAATTTTTAAGAGCTTGATGTTTGATTTATAATCTCTATTCGGAAATAGTGCGGATAGTTCTTTGTGTACTTGAAAAGTAACCTACTCATGATTCACTCTTATTTTCATCTTACCGTCTCTCACATCAGTGAGTGCTCCATCAGTGGCCAAAATTATGTGTCCTAATATGACTAGAACCCTTGCATCTACTGCAAAGTTAATAATTATAATATCAATAGGAATTATAAATTTACCAACTCTAATGAGCACATCTTCAATGATTTCTTTGGGAGTAACTCTGTATTGATCAACTAACTTCAAGCTATGGTAGTAGGCCTTGGTTAACCCAAACCAAGTGTGTTAAATACAAATAGCAGAAAAGAATTAGTACTTTCCCCTAGATAACACGACACCTAGGCAATGTCACTTTTACCAATTGTACGTGAAAAGTGAAACTCCTATGGTCCTTGAGCATTTTCAGGATCTTTCTTATAACCCTTGAACTACACTCTTCAGTAAGTGGCATAATTTAGAACCTTACTAATTCACTTTGATACCACCATATCTCTCAGATTTTGTATATTTTTGGATCCCTTTCAGAGCATAAATAATAAAAATATTTGTATGCATTTTCTTGAAGATGTCAGAAAACTTCCTAAAGCTTGCATACTTTTTATTTCCTTGAGTTTTTTAGAGAATGGTAGTGGAGGTATCCAGATTGCCTTGTAGGGCTTGTTTATAAATTTTTTCGCAACTTTATATTCTAGAGCAACCTTTATGACTAGGCAAACAACTTGATACGGGAGTTTGTGTAAGAATCAATATCTATGGAATAGGAAGTGGAGACTTATGATCCCTAAAAATTGTATTACTCCTCAAAGTCTCTACTCTTGCCAACTCTTCACGTGCTACAAGGATCTTTTTCTTGGGTGGTTCTTCATATATTTCTTGTCCACTCCTTAAATGTGATTTCTATTACTTATTTGGTTATAGTAGTATCAATATCACTTGACAAGCCCCCTTGGAGCCTAGTGTTTTGGGCTCCCATTATCCGTTCTTGTTACTTCTAATGATTCCTAACTAGTAGCTCTTGATTCTTATATCTACATCCAAGTTTTCCTGATCAACCATGATATTATTCTACATATCTTCAAAAGTACTTGGTTGACTACTACCCTAATTACACTATTCTAGTTTGTCCTCTGGTATGTGTTGATTTTTATGAAGCTTTGATTATGACCTTGATTGGCATATCATGAGAAATTTTATTGGTTTCATCAACCAGGATTAAATGCATTCTCATAGTTGTAATTTCTTCCTCCTCCCTACAATTGCACATGAAATTAATTGAGTCTAAATTAGCTCCACATACCTCCGATGAATAATCTCCTCCATAAGTTTCATATCATGGCTGAACTAATTGTATTATATTCACTAGTTCCTAGGTATCCAATATCAACTGGCTGGACAACATATTCACCTGATTTTATATAGTTTACAATTGTGCAGTAAAAATAAGGTAATTTTAAATATCTATTCTTAACTGCATACCTATTCTATATCAAATTACTTGGTGAAATCCAATTTATTAGGAGTATAAGTATTCCATCATATGTGTTCTCAACTACCTAACCACCTACTGTAGAGTCTATTTAATCATCTTATATGGTCTAAGACTCGTAATACAAGTTTGCACTAATATCACATTCATCTAATGATGATACAAGAAATCTTATCGGAGAGTTTTGAATATTTACCATTCTTGGTTTAAGTTCTCCCGATCTCTTTAGTTTAACCCCAGTATCTTGCTCATAAATTTTGTAGTCTTCGTAGATGGAAAAATCATTGTCAGAAACCATCTGACAAGATTGTTCCACATAGTTAGGGAATATAGCGGCTCAACTTTTAACCAAATTTTTTCTTCCCCGTGAAAATAAAATAGGAATAAATTAAGTCTCACATAATCAGTTGAAACATCGATAATAGTAAACCTATTACTTATCTCCTGAATATTTTGGATATGCTGATGTGGGTCCTTATTTTGTAGACGTGTGAATTTTATGCTGGTGTGCAAGAGTTGCACCATATTTTATTTAATCTCAAGCTAATATTTCACATTTGGTCTTTGAATATAATAAGTCAAGATGCCTATTAGTGGTACTGCTACATGGCATACCGCAAAGGGTGGAGCCCTCTTAGCTACAATCTCTATAAGTATTATCTCTACCTTCTATACTTGTTCTATCTGATTAAATAATTACTATTGAAAAGAAGATTCCCTCCTTCTCTAATAAAGTAGTCATTGAGGATTAATATGGAATTCGATTGCCTTACCTATACATCCATGCATGCTGCAAGTTAGATATTGTACTCGTAAAAGTAAAATACCAAGATCAAGTTAGCAGCCCTTGAACAATCAAATAGTAAGAAAAAATAGACATTTTGAAATTTATAAGTCTTTTGGAAATAGCGTCAATAATTTTTTTAACTCCTAATTCACATGCAAGTGTACATGTCGTTAAAGCTATATATAGTGGTTTAGTCCATATATCGTACCCATTACCACAAAATGAGACAAATGTTTAAGTTACCAAAGAGATTTTTTATTTATGTGTTTCATATCGAGTAATTAAAAGAAGAAAACAATGTAAATGTTGCAATTACTATTAGAAAGATGTTCCAAGACTACGACTCTATTTCACAATCATGTATAGTAATTGATTTTGTTGACTCATTTGTTTTAGTTATTGCTGATTTATGAGGTAAATGACATGATTATGAAAATCGAGCCTCAAATTGTGTATTCACATTCACTTCTATGTCTATAATGGAACGATAAAAAATGAACATAAAAAAACATAGATGGTTCTGCCATTTTGTTACCAGATAAGTCAATCTAGGTACATTCCTATTCTAGGCACAAATTAATCCTTTATTTTACTAATGAAGATATCTTACTTCCTATATTCTTTGTTCTAACTCACAATTCTTCTTACAATTTCATAATGAGAATATAAATTTACTCTAATGGTCACTAGAATAAAAATAACACTTAAGAATATAAGAACAACGATATGATAAATAAAATTAAAGAGTTTAAAATTAGAATAAAACCTAATATTTTAGTCCTCTCTGTTATGCAGTTAGCCAAAAAGTGATTACCTCTGTCGTAAAGGCCCCGAGGATTCTTTTTATAATGGTGGAAAACTAACTCTCCTTCTTGCTTGGACTTGGATAATTCTGTATCACAATCGGGTGTAACAATATACCCAAGATTAAGCAACCAAAATGAATCTATACCCATTATAAATTGATAGATTTATAGGGCCAACAACATCCATCACTTAGGATACAAATAGACACAAATAACTTACTACTTTGAGGTACTCAAATCAAATCTCCATGAACTTGACATTGATTTCACTTATGTACGAACCCATTAAATATCCATAGTAACCCCAAAATAAATGGCTCTAGAACCTTCGCGTGAACCCAATTATGTGAGGACAACATATGATGATATGTACATATTTAAGAAAGTTTTTGGCTTTGAAGAAATCTAAATATCTTATAATGCTTTATTGTCATGAGCTAATTTATCAGGTCATAATGGCACCTGCTCTAATATACCGGTAGGTTAGCCAAATCATTGGTAGAATGACAAGTAATGAACTAGTAGGCAAAAAATACAAAAAATAAGCACATGACTAGAATAATAAGCCGTGAGAATATATATATATATATATATATATATAAATCATGCAATACAAGAGAGGGGAGAGGACAAATCTACAAAATGAGTCCCCCCCATGCACTATAGGGACAGTACAAGAGTTACGATACAATAAAAGAGTTCTATACAATGTAAAATACACATCATAGTCGCACAATAAGCAAAATAAGACAATCTGGACATCAGAAGGGGGAGGATTAGCTCCGAACTCTAAAAGGTCATCCAGTATACAATTGAACTTAGAAATATCATCAGCGATAGTGACTCGTACTCCGATATGCATCAACGAAAAGATACGAAAGTGTAGTATGATTATACAAAATTATGGGTACTCAGTAGGCATCATAGGTCGACTTATCTTTAACATTGTGAAATCATAATAATGTATGAGGATATAAACTAAAGTCAATATTATTGTTGCATAAATAGAAATAATAGGTTGCACTAGGAAGCAAGATGCGATAGAATAAAGATAAGTAACTTAAAAGAAGAAAGAAAATCCTTGTTATAACCTAAATGGACCTCTATAAGACCAGAAGGAACACACAAGAAAAATAAACCCAACTGCACCCCTATAAGCACGATGAGTACAAAGGAAGGATAATACTATAGTAAGGATCTAATGTAATACTAATGAAATTAAATTGAATTAAGATGTGCAACATGCATACTTTACACTCTCTTTATCCAATCACGACTATCATTCTTTCAATATTTACCATATTCCTAACATCAAATTAGTAATAGTATTGATGATAACTACAGACCTCAAACTGGACACCTAAATAATAACAATATATCGGTTCCAAACTCAAACCAAAAATCATATGTAACAATCAGTATATGTATGACTAAATCGACCCAGAACTAATATGTAATAATTAGTAGATATACAGACTCAAACTAAAATTAATAATGTAACAACTCGTATTTTTGGGCTAGACATTGAATCATCGTTTCTACATTTGTAAATTGTAATACCATGATTTGTTTATGAATAAATACATCATGATCATTATCTTAGGGTGAACAGTGCTTATTAGGTGAAAAATATTTATAGGAATCACGTAGAGCTAAGTTGAACATAGAGCCTTTGATTCAACCAAATTTTTGTATTTGATTCTACAAGGGTCAACTTTGAATGTATATAATATTTTACATATTTGGAATTTTGCATTTCAAAACCCATTAAATTATAGATAATTGAATTATCTTTCCAACCATACCAATTTTGCCTTAATCCATTACCCGAGCAAAAAGTTATGAGCATTTTCATAAGAAATAGTAAGGTTTTGCAATAGGGCCGCATTGCGGAGGCAGGGTCTGCTTCGGGGAAGCCATTCCCTCGGAATAGGGTCAGTTCCACAGAGTCTATTCCCCCACTATTCATGATTTATGGGGCCAAGGGGTAATTTGGTCCTTTACCCTCAACCCCAGCCGTAAAAAACACAACTTATAACACTCAAAGGGCATTATATGTCCATTTCCCTCAAAATTTTTCACGTAGAAATCCTCCCTTTTCTCAAGAACAAAATTCAAGCTTCTTCTCTCTCGAATAAAAAATCTAAGTTCCAATTTCATGATTTCTTCAAGAATTCATCCAATTCAGGTATGTGGGGTTTTGAAAAATCTTAATCTTTTATCGTTGTGACCGAATGTGTGATTTTGAAGTTGAATTTACATATTTTAAATTAGGTTTCATTCTAAAATTTTCATGTATTTAAACATACCATTACTCTTTGATTTAAAGGACTAAATAGAATAAGAGTTGTACTTATTCATGTTTTAAACTACAACTTTGATATTTTTCCTTGAATTTTATTATTTTGATAAGAAATTGATGTTGTCATAAGTTTAACATGTCCCCATGATTAAATTCATGTATTATACTCTTGTAATGAATTGTCAAATGTTCTGGGTCTCTGAATTATGAATTAATATTAACATTTTAAGAGTTGTTACCTTATTTTAGTAATCATTCACTACTGGCGGCATTTGAACTCCCGATACCTATGTGTTTACTCATTATTTCAAACTTTTCAAATTACATGTCAGTCAACCCATGTTTTTATTATTAAATTCAGTTTGTTATGCTTATTTCTAGCACTATCTATTTACATATTTATGATCATTTCAGACTCTGTATGAACTAATATTTTCAAAATATCATGACCTGAGCTTATTAGTTTTAGTTCATGAACCAGTTAGTATTTTGGTGTCTTTCAGTTGTAAGTAGGATTTAGTACTGAGTGAAAGTATGGTTCAGCACATCCTACTTCACAAGAAAATATGTACCACAGTAGGTTTGGGGACCTCACTAAAGTGTGTCTCCCCTTTCCTAATTTGGGCACATTTTAGTGATCACTTCAATTCAGGTTCTACTTTAATGGCAAGGATAGAACAACCCCTCCTCAACGTGGGACAGATGTTGGACTAAGCGATAGCTCACATGGCTTATGTCGTTTACATGATAGCTCCCATAGTTTCAGTCAGTATTCAGTTTATCTCAATTCAAGTTCACTTACCAAGTAATTGGATTTTAGTATTTATTCAGTCAGTTTTATAGGTTATTCATGTTATTCAGATTATGTTAGTACATGTTATGCATGTTATACTTGTTCTTACATCTCAGCTTTACAATGTTTATGTTTTCATGCTTAGTATCCTTACATGATCCTCAGTTCAGTTTTACATCATGTTCAACTATACATGAGATTTTACATATAGTATTTATGATTTACCGCTTCCCAGCTTCAGTTCTATTCATTCTTCAAAATTAAAGATTTTAGAAACTAAGAGTGAGGATTCTCTTTTAATAATATGTTGGTACTCATGTCTTAAGATGCTTAATCATTCAGTTGATTTCAGTCTCTTATTCAGTTTACTTGCACTTAGCTTACATATTTTAAGATTATGTATGTATTTAGTTTTTTCTCAATGCATTCACCCCCACTTACTTAGTACATTCAAGAAGTACTGACCATATATACGTCTATGTAGCTTCATTAATTCATAATGTAGGTATCAGGAGTAGTCCACACACCAGGGTTAAATAGTTCTTAGCTTTCAGCCAACGGGTGATAAGTTATCCTATTTCAAGAACTCTAGTCAGTTGTAGTTTATATACTTTATTATTTATATGTATTGATTAGTGGTAGTTCGGTACATGTCCCAAATATCTATAGTCATTATAGTAGAGGCTTCATGGACAATCAGTCAGAGTCATGATATGTAATCCAAGTTCGTTCTTCAATCTTTTCATGTTGTAAGCTTTATCAGTATTATATTTATTTTTATTTTCTCATGATTATGTTTCTGCACTGTAAATTTAGATATTATATACATTCTAAATTAGTTTCTCAAGTATCATGTCAGTTCATGGTTTATCTTGGGATCACTTGTGGTTATAAGCAACGTGTGTCGACTAGGGGGTAGTCTCGGGTCGGGAAAAACTTGGTATCAAGGCGGAGAGTTAAAGTGTCCTAGTATGTCTATGAAGCCATGCCTAGTAAAGTCTTTTGGAATGGTACGGAGATGTCTGTACTTTTCTTTGAGAGGTTACAGGGCATTTGAGAAATGTATTCCTTCTTTCATGTCTCAAATCATTTAGTAGAAGTGTTCTCTAAGGAATATATGCAGATTCTTATGTTACACAATTTATGCCAGATCTGCCTTGTTCTTGAGGCAACACAAATAGCCAAGTTTAAATCCTTGCAGATAGAGTTTTCTCAGAAAGTCCACACAGACAGTTATGGGATTGCAACCAGGCTCGAAAGTATCCAATCATTTCCTTTAAGTTCTGAAATTTGAAAGATGATACAAGCTAAATGACCATCTATGTTTTTGAAGACATCATTAGAGTCCAATGCATAAAGACTCAAGACTTGGTCACCTCGAGGACACAAGAACATACATGGAGGACCCTTTTTGAGAATGACATAAAGCAAACTCGTGTGTGGAAGATTGTGTGGGGGCTTACCTTTGATGCCAACCCGAGTCCACAAGTGTTGAAGAATGACCCCTTGGTTTTGGAGCATTGAAGAATAACCCTTTATTAAAGGTATTTTGGGGATTACACTTGTTAGAAAGACACTTCATGACCACCCCTTTTATTAAGAGTATTTTGGCCATTTCGCTATGTAATAAGCTAGCCTATAAATAGTCTTCTATTAGATCATATGCTCTTTAGTTGATTATGGATATTTAAAATACATTGAAAGTCGTCTTCTTCTCTTTTTGAGAGTGTAGTGTAGGGCTTGGAAAAGCCATTATTGATCTTTGCTTAGAAATGGTGGTTGTAAGGCCGAGTTGATTCCCTTAGCGGTCACCGTAAGAATTTGGTGTTGTTATTGTGGGTCTTAGGGGTCTTATAATTTGATACATGGTTTGGTTCCTTTTTCCAGTAATCTAGTATGTCAAGCTATCTATCTTACTTTATTGCATTTGTTTGTTATCTTATTTCTCTTTGTTTTCATCTCTTTAGGTAATTTCTCTATCATTTGGTATTAGAGCAAGGTTTGATTTTGTTTCAATAAAATCAATCTTGGGATTGTTATCTTAAAAATAAAAAAAAGTGAAAAAGAAGAAAAAAAAAAGAAAAAAAGTTACTGTTCACGTTTTTAGGGTTTTTTATTTGTTGAGACTTTTAATGATATTGAACATTAGTTTTAATTTGTAGCTTTAGTCTTCTAGTGTAGCCCTAGAATCTGAAATTAGGTCCCTTGAACATTGAAATTGGTTTTTCACTTGTCTTCGGAAATTAGCAAGAAAGGTGTGCTTGAGGAAGTGTGAGTCCTTTGGGTCACCTAAGAGAGTGGTTTGATCTTCCATTAGTGAGGTGTGATTGAAGATTTTTTAAATCTTCTTTTGTTAATCACATAGTGGAAGTAAGGGTTTCTCTACTATTTTTATGTTTATGCAATTGTTCTTCTTCATCTCCTTCTAGTATGTTGATTTTTCCTTTGTTTACTTGCTGATTTTTGCATTCTAGTATAAATTTTGTGTATTTGGTAGTCTTTAGGCTATCATTTGGTATTAGAGACTTGATTTTTGTGTGTTTTGTGTGTTTCTAGTGTCAGTTGCTTGTTCCTAACACTAGAAGAAGTGTAGAAAATCAAAAATCTCAAAAAAAAGTTGTTAATCCCGTTTTTTGTGTTTGGGCAGATTTTGAAACATAGATCTACTTTATTTTTGTGTGTTTTGTGAGTTTCTAGTGCTAGATCCTTGTTCCCTAGCACTAATAGAGTCTAGATCTAAGATTTGAGCAAGATCCGTGTTGTTTTTGAGCTAGATCCACCATTGTTGTGACTTGTTTGAAGTTTTTGGAGGTGAGATCTGTGTTGGGTTTGAGTGGGTGACGTGATTGGTGGATGATTTTTTGTTATTTTAGCTCACCTTGGCCAAAAGAACCTTGATCTACAAGAAAAAATAAATTTGGAGGTCATTTGCTTTGTGGTCAAAAGTTGGTCAACTCTTGAATATTCTTGTTGTTCTTCATCATCTTCATATCTTGTTGGAGAAGAATATTCAAAAAGGGGTGTTTGATCTTGAAAAAAGAGGAAAGAGAGTGTACTACTTGTTCAAGGAAATTTCCAAGCACCTTCCTAGTCATTAGAAAAGAAAGAAAACAACAAAAGGAAGGAATAATCAAGTACAAGAACAAGTACAATTGAAAGTACAAGGGGGGGACCATTTCAATTCAAATTCATTTGAACTTGAAAAAGTCACCAAACCTTGTGTTTTCTCCTCCAAAAACTGAAATTACACTCCCTTGGTTTAAGATTGGCCGAAACACAACTTGAAAACAAAAAAAATTACAAAATTGACGTCCAACCACAAGCTGCCACATCACAACTTTGGGACAACCAAATTTTGAGCTCAAATCTTGATTTCTTGGTTTCTATTTTTGATTCTTAGTTGTATTTTTGTTGATTCTAGTGCTAATTGACAAACTAGTAATTGCATACTAGCTTGTGAGTTAGTTTTGAGTCCTTTTCTTTCATGTTTTTGTTCTTTGTGTGCTTTTCTTGTTTTTAATTCATCGTAACTTTTTGTTTCAAGTTCGTATGTAGAATTTTTTTTTATGTGTCTTGAGTCCATCAATCAATAATCTATTCCGGCTTCTAAGTAGTGATAAACACCTTATTGACTACCGGAGTATAAGCAACTTTGAATATCCGCCGCTTCAATTGTGAGAATTACAAAGGTGAGTGTATAGAAGTGTTTGTGAGGAGCTTTTACTACTAATCTTGTTTGTTCATTTTGTAGCCTCGGACTATTGTGACTACAACATGGGAGACTATGATTGTAGTGAGAGATTTTATGGCTACGATGATGTTAGAGATTATGGGGGCTATGAATATAGCCATGATCAAGACATGGGCAGAATTGAAAGTTATGGTTTTGAGGGAGAAAATGAGGTGAATGAAGTTCCTAGTTCTTATGGAGAATATGGAGATGATGTAGGGTCTTGTGATGGTTCTTATGATGAAGTTGGTGTATGTGAGGAGTCTTACACTTCCTACTCTGAACCTAGAATTGGTGTAAGGTATAATCCCTTCCTTTGCAAAACTTATGAGATCCTTGGTGAGAGTGCACATGTGGAGCATAAAGATTCATATTCTTCACCTTGTTGTACATCTTATCAAGGCAGAAGTGGTGTGAATAGGTATACTAGCTATAGTGTAGGTTTTCCCATGAGAAAAAGAGAGAATACATCTCCAAGACCGAGTGGTACTCATGTGCCCATGGGTTGTCCTAAACTCTACAATGTTGATCCTAGGAGAAGTGTTCACTCTGGAAAGGTAAGAATTTATGGGGTACCAGGATGCCTCCTTGAGCTAGATGATTGGTGCCATAAGAACTACATCATGTCATCCATGGTTGACTATTTATGGTTGTTTTGAGAACCTTTACTTGTTCCATATTCCTTGGATGGGTATAAGGTTACCGAGAGAGTGAGGATTGTCTTCACCCTATTTGAATACTATGTGGAGGTGTGGTGCGATATCTTCCCTTAACACCAGGTCATGTATGCTTGGGTGCCGATTGGTTTCCACAACATAGAGTTCCAAATGTGCTAAATTGGCCTAAGGTTTTAGTGGACCGTTGGGGAAATTATCTCTTTACCTCAATTCTTCCTAAAATTCAAGGAGATGTGATCACTTACTCCAAGCCAAATGATTATGAGAGAAAAAATTAAGAGGAGTAAGGGTATGCAAGGTGGCAATCCAAGAGTGGAAAATTAGAGGTTGTGTGGATTGAAGTGAGGGTGTTGCCACCAAACTGTGCTAACTATGTTTGTTCTTCTATTTCTAAGGTCATTTGTGTAGGTACTAACATGGCAAGCAGAGGAGCACAAGGCCAAGGAGAAGTTGCTGCCAAAGCATATGGGAAACCTTCACACCACGACAAAGAAGAATCTACTTAAGAACTTTAAGGTAAAATAGCTAACTCTTACACTTTTGTGCATGTGAATGATAATTGTGTGGCTAGTATCCCATTAAGTTTGAGTAGTAGCTTATCTATTTATGAGTCTATTGATTCTTTGCCTCTTGTTGATGATGTACTTGTTGTGAGTGTTGATACACTAGTTGATCCTATTACTGACCGAATTGACTCTTCTTGTAAGATCAATTTAAGTCCACCTAGTATTGAATCCATTGTGTTGAATGATAATACATCATTTATTGATTCTTTTCCCCTTGATGATGATGTACATGTTGTGAATGTGGATACACTAGTTGATCCTATTGATGACCGAATTGACTCTTCTTGTAAGATAAATTTATGTCCACCTAGTGTTGAAGCCAATGTGTTGAATGATAGTTCATCATCTTGTGGGAATTGTATTGATCAACTTATGTGCGAAATTTGTCCACCACTTGAGGATGTATGTGATGTGTTTAATGGATATCAGTGAGTGATGATATTGAAAATATTGATCAAATAAATAGGAGTGACCCCTTTAGCATGACCTCGAGTGAATGTTCTACTCTCGGTTTTGCTCATAGGGATAATCATGTGCTTGAAATATCTTTGATACTTGATAATGATCTTTTAGAGAATGGATTTGCATGTTCTATATCCTCTTCATTGATAGATCCTTCTCTCTCTAAGGACAATATCTTGTTTGAAGATGATAAATTCACTCCTAATGAACCTAGAGGTGAGAAAGAATTTGAAGGTATAGCTTCTCTTGAAATCTATAGAATATATGCCAACCCACTATGGTGTGACAACATTCCTTCTAACTGTGGAAATCTCTTCTTAGAAGATGAGAGTACTCTTAAGGGAAGGGAATGTGAGGTCTTGGAGAGGAATGATCAATTGGGTGATGATAATTTTAACCTGCTTGAATTCTTAAGAAACCCAATAAGTGATTGTTCCTTGAAAATTGATTGTGATTGTGATCCTTTATATGACACCCTACCCATGTTTGATGACTATGAGGATGAATTGCTTGCTTCTTGTAACGACTTAAGTAATAATTCCTTGGAGTTTGGTGGTGGTATGTGTCTACTTGAGGGTACTTCCATAGAAAGAGAGGGTGTCCATTGTTTGGAAATTACTTGTTCTACTATGTGTGACCTTATTGTTGAGAGTAATCATGGTGATGATATTGAAACTAGTAGTGAGTACATACACGAGGACACCTTAGTTGAAGTTGACTTGAGTGGTACCTTTCTCCTCTCTCTATTTTCTTTTAATGATAAATATGCTATTGTAGAAAGAATATCTTGTAGTTTGGGTAAAGCCTATGGGGAAAGGGAGTGTTGTTTAGACCCGTATCTATGGATACTCTTTTATTTTGACCTCGATGCCAAATATGGAAATGGTGATGTTGGTGCACCCAACTTGTTACTTGATCTACATGACAAGCAAATTGTCATTCTTGAAAACCCGAGAGCAAAAGTGTCATTGTCTCCTTGGGGTAATGCTTTTAAATGTGCATCCTTGCTTGACACACTTGTTCTTAAGTTGCATGAATCCCAACTTGTGAATGCCAAGTTGTCTATTTGTTTGAAGAAAAGAGCGTGTATGTGCTTAAATTCTTTGTCTTCACCCGTGAACGTCTTTATACTTGATTCTTTCCTATACTACCTCTTTGCCTATAATAAAATCCATGCTAGTTTCAAGTTTGCATTAAGTAGAGGTAGGGTTATTATTGGTTGGTCAGCTTATTTTATTGATAAGGCTATGTGGGATTGGTGGAATTTGAGACCAATGGTGGCACCACGTTTGATGAGGCCACTTGAAGAGGTAATGAAACAATTGTGCTTTATTGTTCCTAAGACAAGGGTAGCTTTTCCTTTTGGACTTAGTGATACCATTAAGACCTTTGTAGTTTCTTTATCTATTGATACATGTCATAGTTATTTCCTTGGTAACATTCTTACTAAGTTTTTCATGACTAATACCAAGGATTTGTGGTTATATGTCATGCCTATACCACCTTGGCATGATGAAGTTATTTGTTGTACTAACCCTAACCCTCATGCCATGAGGAAGTTGTGCTTGTTTGTCCTTTATTTAGTTTTGCAAGACATGGATTCGAGATCGAATCCTTTTCAATAAAGGGAGGATGATACAAGCCAAGTGGCCATCTATGCTTTTGAAGATATCATAGGAGGCCAATGCATAAAGATTCATGACTTGGTCACCTCGAGGACACATGAACATGCATAGAGGACGTGTTTTGAGCATGAGATAAAGCAAACCCGTGTGTGGAAGATTGCATGAGGGCTTACCTTGATGCCAACCCGAGTCCACAAGTGTTGAAGCAATACCCCTTGGTTTTGGAGCATTGAAGAAGAACCCTTCATTAAGGGTATTTTGGGGATTACACTTGTTGGAAAGACACTCATGACCACCCCTTTTATTAAGGGTATTTTGGCCATTTTTCTATGTAATAAGCTAGCCTATAAATAGTCTTCTATTAGGTCATTTGCTATTTAGTTGATTATTGATATTTGAAAGACATTGAAAGTCTTCTTCTTCTCTCTTTGAAAGTGTAGTGTATTGCTTGGAAAATCCATTATTGATGTTTGCTTAGAAACGGTGGTTGTAAGGCAGAGTTGATTCCTGTAGTGGTCACTGTAAAAGTTTGGGGTTGTTATTGCGGGTCTTAGGGGTCTTATCGTTTGATACACGATTTGGTTCTTTTTTCTTGTAATCTTGTATGTCAAGCTTTCTATCTTACTTTATTGATTTTGTTTGTTATCTTTTTTCTCTTAGTCTTCATCTCTTTAAGTCATTCCTCTATCAAAAGATTTCATTCATGTTCGTGAAAATCAGGCACTAAGACAAAGTCAGATGTGCTTTTAGATCCCTTCTCAGAATCCTATGACTGCATATGACCTAGAGTTAGAGGCCTGAATCTTAAAGTTTTAACTACACTAAAGTAGGGATTGTGTTTATCAGGATTTGGTAGATTATGTATCCATAGGGTAAATTGTATGAAATGTGGCCATTAGGCTTGCAGAAGTGTATGCAATAATTTAAGTTTATTGATTCAAAATTAAGTATTGTGATTTTTGTATCATCTAGAGGTGTACCTAAGGCAATATAGGATTATGTTACTTCTATGCTTTAATGTGTATGCTTACATAGTACCCTTGAGTTTCTAAGTGTGAATAAGGCTAGTAATGTAGTATATGATGTTCATCCCACCTAAGTTATGGGCTATAGAAAGATTTGAGTTGTATCTCAGAAAGAAGTATTTCTAGTGGGGTTCACATTTTCAAGTGTAGACATTCAGGGTATGTTTATTATTTATGTGTACTATTATATCTCAGATTATAGAGTAAAGTGGTCATAGTTCAATTTAGAGTGTGGCTGAGCCCAAGTGTACACCAAAGTGTACGTGGTCTCACCAAATAATACAATGGCCTTTTACAAAGCCAAATATCGATCCCTGGGAGACTTGTATGAACAACTATCTAATTCAAGTTCAACAATTGAGATTAAAGTGGTGCAATGTGACCAAAAGAATCTTGAAAGTTTTTAAACAGAAAGTAACCTAAGATAATGAGGAAAAGCAAAGAATATAGACAAGCAATGGATGAAAACAAAGGGTTAAGGCACTGTGAACAATCATACTATGATATTGAACTTCATTCGTTAGATTACTTTACTTGGTTGTTGATTCGTAGGGTTTATTGCATGATCATGTTCTCCCGATCGCTAATTGTCTACCTAAATTGGACATTAAAATTACATTGTTGATCGAGGATGTAATAATAGAATTATATGCATGAAGCTATCATCCTACATGTGAACCAAGCAAGGCTTCTAGGTATATCCCTACCCTAGTTGCTAATTCAAATTCCTTATTTTATAAAAGAATAAGAACCTTACTCTATTCATCCCCATATTCTATCATTCTATTCTCCCTCCTGAGATCATAAGGTCGACAATATATGTAATCTAATGTTATCTACTCTTTAAAATAGTTAAAACAATGATGAATAAGACACCAATTATAATAAAAATCCAAACAAACTCAATTCCAAACAAAAGTAAACATGTTCTTGGCCTTAACCCCAAAAATGGGAAATTTAGCCACTAAGAATGAATACATAATTAAATCTATTATTAAGATAAAGTAAAGAAAAATAAACCCTAAATAAAGTGTTGATAAGACACCAATAAATCCAAGAACGTCAAAAAGTAATTACAATGTGTACAAAGTATTGTATTTATAGTACGAGGTAGATTTGGCCATGTAGGAATTGACCAGGCATAATTGGACTTAGAACATGGGACCAAGGGGGGAATTTCAGGTCTTATTACCACCGAGTTAAGGGTGCATCACGGGTCATATTCCCCCAGAGAGGGCAAGGCAGAGCCCTTAATTCACGGGGATTCACTGGAAAGTGCCAATTTTTATTCAACCCTATGCTTATGGTGACATTTTTGAATTTATTTCAATCTTTTTAAATGTAAATATATCATCATAATCAACTAATAAATCCTCCTAATTCATAAAATACTATGGATTATATCTCAAAACAACACAATATCCATAACGCTGAACTAGAAACTCTAGCTAAGACTAGGCTTGCCCATGTTGATCTTTAATTTGTGTTTTGACTCTTGGCTTATTTCCATTGAACTTTTAATGATATAAGAAAGTTTTTACACACATAATTACACATTAAAACCATTATTAAATCATTAAACACATTATAAACCATCGGTTCAACTAGAAGAACACCTATCTAAAGCCAGTAACACTAGTTTTCTGGTCTAGACTCTAAATGATCAATTTGATTCCAAACTTGTTTAAAAACACCTCTAAACATTGTATTAACATACTTAAACACTTCGATGCTTATATATATCAGTATGTACTCATTAATCACACAAGTTGTCCTTAAAACAAAGCTAAATATGCTGGAATAACAGCACTAAGGTGCATTAATCAGCCTTAGATCACCACTCCACACATAAAATCTTGTTCGTCCTCGAACAAATCTTTACTCTAAGAATCATTCGCTGAGGTGAATCTACACTTCTACTAAAATCATTCACTCAAGATATTACTAAAATGATTATACATAATGCAAGTTTCTACACTAAGCATGCTATGTACATAGTTGAAAGATCAAGAATACTACTCCAAAACATCCTAGCCTCAAGAATTTTCTCACCTAGTTGGCAAACTCATACACATTGTTAAACCAAATACATCATATAATTCACCCAACTATCAATAAACATGTTCCCTCACAATAAGAGATTTACCCAAAATCACTCACAATCTTGCAATCCATAACAGAATAGGCACAACAATCAAATTGCGCTCAATTTGATAAGGAATTCAAAAGTTACAAATCATGAACCATAGGCTTGCCCTTAGTGTATTACTCAACTTTTATTGAAATGTTAAGCCTAGAATCAAATAGGTATTTAATGGTTGTAATGTAAGCTGAGGGACAAGTAGGAACTATTTTTTCCAAGAATAGTGACTATCTTCCCTAAGCACTTTAATACATCATATTTTACAATTAAAACCAATCTCAAACAACCAAATTACACCTTACTACCTTCACACATCTTTTATTTTACCCCATCTTATTAAGCTCGTTCACATACACTATGGTGGGAGTATTGCCTATTGGTTCAGTATTCAATTTTTAGCACAAATTTTCTTTTCACTCCCTACCACAAAACATCAACTTTACACACCAATAACTATTTCTTTGGGGCTTATCTTTCACCTTTTCCCCTCTTATTTGTTTTTCCAAACTTCATACTTAATTAATTTTATACTAAAGTGCTTAGGACCTTTGGATCAAATTAAGGTCAATTGAAGAAGGGATTAGGCTAAAAATTAAGCTACCAAAAAATAATCCAAATGCTCAAAGGGGTTAACTAAGATTATGCACAAGAGTAGGTCAAAAGAGGGTACAACATGGCAATTAGATAAATACCTATATCATCTCCCAAACCCACACTGTTATATTTTATTTTGCACACACACCAGGAAGGTTCTAGCATACAATACAAGGAATATACAATACCTCACACCCACATAGCATATTCTTAACTCAAGTATGATCATCATAAGCTCTCAACTAAACAATCACATGCATTCAACATTAAGCCAACATATACAAGAGTCATAAACATGAGTTTGGGAGTCTCAACAATAGCAATTCACATATTCAACATGTTTTTTACAACCAAACACTTTCATCGTGTATCAAATACAACACCAACAAGAATATCTCACTTATTTTTAACACAAAAAGTTTTAAATTTACCCTAAAAAATGGGAATTTTCCCACCCTATAGTTAAAAATCTACTTTGTCCCCAAACTACACTTTAAGGGGTCGTTTGGTAGAGTGTATTGGAAAATTAATGCATGCATTATTTTAATGTGTATTAGTAGTACCTTGTTTGGTATATATTTTAACCCTATGTATAACTAATTCTTACATTAGTTATACACTCTATTGTGTATTGAGGTGTGTATTACTAATACCTCAAAATCCATGGCATTAGTAATGCAGTGGATCTAATGCATGCATTAACATGCTTAATGACACTATTATCCCTCAAAAAAATTTCCGCATCCTTTTCAACATATATATTAAGGATATTATGTAAAAAAAATATTTTTTTTTTGGAAATTATGTAATTCATGTTAATTTTAATACATTGAACAAAACACTACATAAGAAAAATACAAACATAACTAATGCAAGCATAGCTAACACAAGCATTATTAATACAAGCATTACTAATACACTATATTTTTCATTATTCTTATACACTCTACCAAATGACCCCTAAAAGTAGAGATAGAATACTCCCTAAGACCTCTATGCCTAGCTAGTGGCATTTTTCTATATTAAGAGAGTTTGGGGACTCCACACTTAGTCTTTGTCATGCCCCTTGGTTTAGATTTTTCGGAACTCAGAATTCTCATCAACCTGTACCTCAACAAAAACAAAAAAAATAGTGAGGTAAAAACTATCATACTAAACATAAAACATACCTAAATTTTGGTTGCCTCCTAAGCTGTACCTGAATTAGTGTAGCGGCACGACCCAAACTATGACTAATCTATTTTTCTTTATCCTCTTTCTCACACTCGGAAGCCATCTTCTTATTCATTTTTAAAATCTTGAGTGTGAACTCTTAAGGTCAACAACTTTATCAACAATAGTCTTTTTAGGCTCATTAATTTACATCATATCGGGCTATGGCACTTGTGCTTAGGTTACTCAATGAGGAAGTTCAAAGAGGTGTTTTGTGGACTAAGATCTACCACCCCACACTTATTCCCTTCAATCACTATAATCATGCTCAAATCTTTGTAATGGTATAGTGTCTTGAGTGGTTTTACACTTGGAAATCCACCTCTTTATTATACAGCCTCATTGTGAACGTTCCCTCTCTTGCATCTATCAAAGCTCCTCTCGTTGCTAAGAATATACGTCCCAAGATGACTGGTACTCTTTAATATTCCTGAAAATAAAACCAATGAAGTCAATAGGTATAATAAACTAACAAACCTTGATGAAAACATCCTCTATGATTCTTTAGGGATGGGCTAGGGTCCGATATGCCAATTGGAGTATCACAGAGATCGGTGTAGGCTTCCTCAAGCTTAGGTTTTGAACAAGGAGAGGGGCATCAAGTTGATACTTTCCCCAAAATCACTAAGTGTATAGACCACCTCGCTGCTGCCAATTTAAATGGGGAGAGTGAACTTTCCTGAATATTAAAGCTTTTGTTACATCTTCTGCATTACCACAGAACTACACTCCTCAGTGAGTGCTATAGTCTTAGCATCCTGCAAATTAACTTTATTAGTGACCATATCCTTCAAGTACTTCGCATACTTTGGCATTCCCTACAAAACATCTAAAAGAAAAAGCTTAATATGAAGCTCTCTGAATATGTCAAAGAAATTTTTAAAGCATGCATCCTCATTTCCCTTTATATGATTCTGTGGCAAGGGTAGTGGTAGTCTCTTCTTATCCTGTTCAACAACTTTGGCTTTTGCATACTCAGACATCTTCAAATTTTTAACAGATTTATCATCTACCTGCTTAGGAGCATCTTCTACATCTACCTCCTTAGATTTCTTTGGAGGTCCTTTATTTAGATCCTTACCACTCCTTAAACTGAATTTCATTACTTGCTTAGGATTTTCAAAATAACTTGGCAAAGTACCTTGAGGCCTAGTATTTTGTTCCTATTGCATCTTCCCCAACTGTATCTTCAAGTTTCTTATAGCAATCTGCTGACTCTTCATCTCTGCCTGTTAGATCTTTATGTCTACCTGTTAACTTTTTATTTTTGTTTCCAACTATGCATGACCATCTATAATTTGTTTCAATATCTCCTCAACATTTTTCGTTTGAGTCGTGGACTGATTACTATAAACCTACTACTGCTGAGATTATTGTTGTTGATTGTTCCTGTAATGAATTGGGAGTTGAGTTTGCCACTTTAGATTTTGGGTGTACCTATAATTCTGCCTTTGAGCATTGCCAACGAACATAAGTGGCTTAAGATTTTCACCACATATAGTTGTAGAATGCCCACTATTACCACAAATCTCAAACCAAGTACTCGTCTGCTAAATTGCATTCACTGTGGCTGCAGGTTGTGTAACCCCTAATTTCATATTATTGAATAGGGTGTTTAACAAATTTTGTAACACAACAATCTGGACATATATAGTAGTAAACTGGTCTACCACCAAAACACCTGCAACCTTCTTTGCTATACTTCTTGAATCGGAATGCCACTCAGGATTCCCTTGAGGATATGGTTCAATAAAGTATAAAGATCATTATACGTCAACTCCAAAGCTTGAATACCTACAACTAAATCTAGAGAAATTTTCGTGTTATGGTCATGTCCCTCTTTAAAAGTGTGAGCTAATACCTTATTGAACGGATGATGATGCGGAAAATCCCAATGAATAGCTTTAAACCTATCACATGAATGATATAAATTCTCATTTGGCTTCTATTTGAAGCACACAATCTCACTGTGCAGTCTTGCCATATAGAAATAATCGGAAGACAAATTTTTAGGCTAAGTCATCCCATGTTGCGATTAAACTTGCTAGCTCAGCTTTCAACCACTTTATTGCTTCCCGCAATAGTGAAAAGGGGAATAGTGTCAGCCTAACATAGTCTATTAACACACCCATAGGGATTCATATGTCACTAATCTCCAAAAAGTTACACAAATGGACTTGTGGAACTTCATGTGAAAGCCCAATATATTGTCCTCTACTGATCAAAAGTTGGACCATGTTCTGTTTAGGCTCAAAGTTACCTCCAACAACGAGTTTCTGAAAATGGGAGGTCAAATTTGTTGGAAGTAGGATTGCTACTTCTCTTACTGTCCTGCGAGCTGGTTGATCTTCATCCATTAGAGCAGGAATGTCTTGTTCTACTTGAAATTATGGGATAAAGGGGATAAAAATTGCTTCTCTCCTTCGTGGATGGAAGCATTTCTTAGGTTCGAGGCTTGCTTCATGTAACGCCCTGAGTCTTCACCCCAGACATCAGTTGATGCTCATAATCCCAAAGGACCACAAGCTAAACCATGACTAGTACCTTCTATAATAACTGAGTAATAACTGTAATAATGTAGAAATTAAGCTGAATCTACCATAAGGTTCATAACTAGAATCAAATACTGATAAATAAATACTGAAAATTGAACATCTATTTGAAATAGTCTAGCCTAAAATCCTCTAACTGTATGAAGGTGGAGTTGATAGGACAAGCCCCCAACTAACTCTGACTACTAAAAATATACTAAAATACCGAAATAACAAATCTGTCCTCAAATTATGAGGATTCACCACTAAGTCTATTGCTGATAAGCTGGGCTACTAAGTACGATCACGAGCTCGTGCGTCTGAACCTATGATATAAGACATCATAGCTAAAAAAAAAGGTATATGTCTGTACTTTGTATGTACTAGTATGCTAAGTAAGCTTAGGATGAATGCATGGGTTCATATACATTAACAATAACTACCTGAGTAACATGAATATAACTGAATGAGAGTACATGTATATATGAAACTACTGCAAATACTGATTATGCAATACTATGCACATAACTATGTATACTGTAACTGAGATCATATTAACACTGGGTACTGAGTTATGATAACTGAGTTATGATAACTGAATGACTGATATCTGAGTTCACTGATAACTATATTACGGTTAGCTGGGTGACTATTTTTGATAGTCCTGATACTGCAGAACTGAACTGAGTTCTATACTGAGCTGGGTGCCTATGTCTGACAGTCCCGATTCTGTAGAACTGAACTGAGTTCTATAATGAGACTAACACTTAGAATATAGGAGGTAATCATCTAACCAATATGCCCCAAATAAGATAACTAGGGTCCAAACTGTAACCCTAGTTGGTAGGGTATCTGTACCGTTCCACATGTAAAGACAAAATAAAAAGTCACCCTTAGGCAGGTGCCCTGAATGAGAACGGTGGCACCCTCAACTGGAAGGTAAGACACCTCATCAACCCTTAACTTGTAGTTTGATGTCTCAACCTACGTTGGCTACGTAGTTATGGAATGCAAGGACAACTTCTAAGGATCACACCCGACTGACCGGTGGGCCCCAATCATTTGGTTCACTCTATGCTGAATGTTACTCCCAATTGAATAGACCGTGGATTGATTACTAAACTATACTGGATTTGACTGAACTATTATTGGTCGTGTTGACTGAATGAACTGGACTTAGTTCACTGAGTTCTATAACTAACTGAGCACTACTCTTTCGAGACATGGATGAGACTATTCTGTAACTACTATAGCTCTAGGTAAATAGGTAGATTGTCGGGTATTAGATACCTTCAAGACTCAATAGCATTAAAATTAAAGAATAGCATGATCTTGAAAAGCATAAAAAGGTCCACTGGTTCATAATTCATTCATAGAGACATTTTATCACACACTTGTAGGGAATAAACTTTTATATATGCAAGCATGTCATGATTTCAACATTTCATTCACATGGACAATCTATCAAATACATGTTTGGGGGGAGTACAAATTAATGAATATAATCATGGACAACATGTAAACTTTGTAACTGCAACACCCAAACTTGCTAATTCAAGGATTATAACATGATAATTACACAATTCAATATACATGCTAATTCAATTTCATAGAATCTACAATTAATCACGGATTGAAAAAAAAATTAATGTCATGAACATGAAATACAATCCAATTTCAAGCATGTAAATCATGATTCAATAATCTTGTACTTTTAGAAATGGGTTCTTGGACTCTATGGGTGAAAGGAACCCATAGATGAACACCAAACATACCTTAATTTTTAATTTCATGGAGATTGGGGTGAGTTCTTGAGACTTGATTCTTGAACTTAATGAAGCAAGGGCTTGTTCTTAAGTGGAGTATGTGAAAACGATGAGTAATTAGGCTTTTTGAGGCTTTAAACCCATGTTATAGAGCTATTGGGTGAAGGTAAAATAACCCATTTCCCCTTAAAAAAAGAAACAAAACTACAAAAATTACCTAGACCTGACTGGCCAAGGCGTCGTGGGCTCTGGAGCACTGCAGTTTGCATCGTGGGCTCCCCCAGCACCAGATTGGGCAGGGCACCGTGGGCTAATCATCCTGAGCCACTATTTTGGATTTTCCAACACGCCCTTACATTTTTTCAAAAATTACAAAACCCACTAGAGATGTACTATTGACTTCACCGATCATGAATCAAATTAAAAACTAACTTTCTAAAGTCGGGAAGGTCGTAAGTAAATTCCTCAAAGTTTGAGGGCTTTAGAAATAACTAAATCCTAACACTTAGCTAAAATTTTCTAAGTCTGGGACCTCTTTTTTCATTATTTAAAGGACTAAAACCATTAGGATTCTGTGGGATCTTACAATAACTCCCCCTTGGGAACATTCATCCTCGAATGAGACTGACTAAGCTAGAATACTGATAAAATGATCTTACATATTGAACATGCACAACTAAAGCATGATTACATGACTGAAGCTACTGATGTACTGAGTTTTTATACTGAACATGCATAACTAAAGCATTACTCAATTCTGAAGACATGACACATGACTGGGCTATTTCATGAAGGTATGCGTTATATGAGGATGTTATGTAATAGAACTGATAACAAACTCATAAAGGAAATCTGATCATGGAACTGAATAAATCCAAGGAAGACTATTACCTTAAGCTGATTCTAAGTTTGTAAACAAGAGGTGAGGAAACTTGGTTCGCATGTCTGCTTCAGCTTCCCAAGTAGCTCCCTCAATGGACTGATTTCGCCAAAGAACTTTGAGTTTAGAAAGTTCTTTGTTCCTCAGTCTGCGAACTTAATGATCGAGGATTTCGACTGAAATTTCCTCCTAAGAGAGAATGTTCTTAACGTTTATACCCCTACAACTACTGGAACACCTATTAACTTCTTTAGAAAGGAGACATGAAACACTGGATATACTAAAGCTAAGTCTGAAGGCAACTCAACCTCGTAAGATACCTTTTCGAAATGGCTGAGAATTTGATAATGACCGATATATTGGGGAATGAGCTTCCCCTTCTTGACAAACCTCTTCACTCCCTTCATTAGAGATATTTTCAAATACATATAATCATCAATCTCAAACTCTAGATCCTCTCTTTCGCACATATGCATATGATTTCTCTCGGCACTGAACTATCTTAAGCCTTTCCCTGCTCAACTAAAATTTTTCCAAGGTATTAATTACCAAGTCAGCCCCTACCACTGAGTCTTCAGTTACTTCAAACCAACTAATGGGAGATTTATATCTTCTCTCATAAATCACCTTAAATGGAGCTATCTGAATGTCGGAATGATAACTGTTATTATATGCAAACTCAATCAATGGAAAATGGTCATCCAAACTACCCTTAAAGTCAATGGAATGCACTCTTAGCATATCTTCTAAATTTTGAATAGTCCTTTCTACTTGACCATCTGCCTGAGGGTGAAAGACTTTACTGAGGTGTACATAGGTACCAAGATCCTTTTGGAAGGCTTTCCAAAAATAAGAGGTGAACTGTGTACCTCTATCTGAAATGATGGACAACAAAACTCCATAAAATCTGACCAAATATCTAACATAGAGCTTGGCATAATCCTCAGCTGAATAAAAGGAATGAACTGGTAATAAGTAAGTTGATTGGGTCATCCTATCCAGAATGACCCAAATTGAATCATGTTGGCGACTAGCACGAGGCAAACCCGTCACAAAATTCATGTTCATCTCCTCCCACTTCCACGTAGGAATACTGATCTCCTGCATAGGTCCACTATGCTTCTGATGCTCAATCATGACCTGCTGATATATAGAGCTCTTAGTCACAAACACTGCAATGTATCTCTTTATTCCACTCCATCAATAGGCTTCCCATAAATTGTGGTATATCTTTGTGGCTCCTAGGTAAATCAAGTAGTGTGCACCATGAGCTTCTGTAAGAATCCGCTGTCTCATGACATCTACACATGGTACACATAGTCTTCCCTTGCAACGTAACACACCATCTCTCCCTTGGGATAAAACCTCGACCTTCTGATCTCTGACCAACTCTTTCAGCATAACTAAACTGGGATCCCTGTCCTACTTTTCTTTTACTTTAGAAACCAGAGATGATTCTATTCTACTCTACACCCATACACTACCCTCTGTTGAATCGACGAAGCGGACACCTAGTCGGGCAAACTAATGAACTTCCTAAACTAACTTCTTCTTACCATCCTCCACGTGAGCCACTCTACCAATAAATATCCTTTTGAGAGCATCAACCACTATATTGGCTTTGCCCGAATGATATAGAACACTTATGTCATAATATTCCAACAACTCTAAACACCTTCTATTACGTAGATTTAGATCTTTCTAAGAAAATATATATTGAAGGATTTTATGGTGTATGAGCATATCAACATGCACCCCATACAAATAATGCCTCAAAATATTTAAGGCAAATACTATAACTGCTAACTCAAGATCATGAGTGGGGTAATTCTTTTAATGGGGCTTAAGTTGTATAGAGGCATAGACTATGACCTTACCTCTCTACATCAAAATACACCCAAACCAACTCTAGAAGAATCACAATATACCACAAACCCATTTGAACCATCTAGTAAAGTCAAAACTGATGTTGTAGTGAGTTGAGTCTTCAACTCCTGAAAACTCTATTCAGAAAAATTTGACTACTGGAATTTAACTTTTTTCTGAGTCAATCTGGACATGGGGGATGCGATGGACAAAAACCCTTCAATAAAATGTTGGTAATAGCCAGCCAAACCCAAGAAACTCCTTATATCTAATAGAGAGATGGTCCTAGACCAGTTTATTACCACTTTGGTCTTTTGAGGATCAACCCTAATGCCATTACCAGAAACTGCATGACCAAGGAAAGCTACTGACCTTAGCCAAAATTTGTATTTACTTTATTTGGCGAACAACTAATCAGCTCTGAGGGTCTGTAACACTATTCTTTGATGGTCTGCATTATCATGTTCACTGCAGAAGTAGACAAGAATGTCATCAATGAAGACTATGACGAACATGTCCAAGTACATCTTGAACACACAGTTCATCAATTCCATGAAAGTTGTTGGGGCATTGGTAAGATCAAATGACAAGACTAGGAATTTGAAGTAACCATACCGAGTTCTGTAAGATATTTTTAGAATGTCACATTCTCTAACTCTGAGATGATGATAGCCTTATTTGTGGTCTATCTTAGAAAAGTAACTGGCACCCTAAAGTTAGTAAACTAAGTCATTGATTCTGGGAAGTGGATACTTGTTCTTGACCATGACTTTATTCAACTGATGGTAGTCAATAAACATTATGAGAGAACCGTCTTTCTAATGCATGAAGAAAATTGGTGTGCACCATAGGGAGATACTGGGCCTGATGACTCCCTTATCTAGGAGATCCTTCAATTGTTCTTTTAATTCCTTGAGTTCAGCTGGAGCCATTCTATATGGAGGGATAAATATAGGCTGAGTATTGAGAAGAAGGTGTATTCTGAAGTTAATTTCCTATTCGGGAGGAACCCCAGTAAGATCTTCGCGAAAAACATCAAGAAATTTACATACTACCGGAACTGACTCAAGACTGGGAGTATCACAAATAGTATTCTTAACTCAAACAAGATGATAAGTACATACCTTAGATATCAGTTTTCTCTCCCTTAGGTAAGAAACAAGTTGACCCCTAAGTGCTGAAGTACTACCACTCCATTCAAGGATAGGTTCATTCAGAAACTGAAAATGGACAATTTTATTTCTACAGTCAACTGAAGCATAGTCTGATTGAAGAAAGTCCATGTCGAGAATGGAATAAAAACCTGTCATCTCTAATTCTACTAAGTTTGCTGAAGTGACTTCCTGAATGCCACTACTGGACAAATCTTGTATACCCATTGGGCTATGATAGATTTACCCACTAGGGTACAGACTGAGAACGGCCCTGCTAGGATTTAGGGATAAACTCTAATGTCAACAACTATATCATGAGTTACAAAGAACATAGAAGATCCTTGATCTAGCAAAGCATAAACATGTAAATAATAAACTTGTAACATACTAGTGACCACATTCGGAGAACTTTCCTGATCCTTTTAAGACTAGAGTGCATAGAATCTATTTGGGTACTGCCCACTGGAGGCAATAGAAGCAGCACCCTGCTAATTTGGGTGACCACACTGAGCTGAAGGACGATTATACTGACCCTGAGAATCAGACTGAGGACAATCTCTGATTCAATGGTCTGGCTTACCACATTCGAAACACACATCGCTGCCAGCTTTGCAGACACGCTGATGGTTTTTGCCAAATTTCTGGCATAGAGGATTTATTCAGGCACTTCTAACACTACCCTGGGGTTTAGGGCCTGGTGCCCTATATTTATTTCTATTTTTGAATTTGGCACTGGAGCACTGGATGAGGACGGATCTAAAACTTAAGATTTTGGGTGAATTAAGAACGATTTCCACTCTCTAACTTGGGTTGAACGAAGTTGAATCTACTTGTTCTAGCTCTCTTATTCTCCCTCTCCTTCTCCTTATTCTTAGCCTACTCTATCTGTTGAACATAGACCATAAGCCTGGATATGTCCATCTCCTTAATCAACACTGCGGTCCTACATTCCTTGAACACACTGTTAGACAAACCCGACATAAACTTACTCATCGTAGATCTGCTATCTTCTGTCACATGAGGGGTATATCTGTCTAACTGAGTAAACTTGAGGGAATACTCTTTCACTATCATATTGCCTTATTTTATATTAATAAACTCCAAAACCTTAGCTTTCTTCAACTCCAGTGGGAAGAACCTATCAAGGATTAAAGTTCAGCTATAAAGATTAAAGTAATGAAATATAACCAAGAAAGTTTTAAAAGTTTATAAACTAAACGTAACCTAAAGTAATGCGGAAAAGTAAATACTTTAGACAAGCAATGAATGAAAACCCAGGGTTAAGTAACTGTGAACAATCATACTATGCTATTGAAACTCATTCGTTAGATTACTTATCTTGGTTGTTGATTCGTAGGATTTATCGCATGATCATAGTTTCCTGACCTCTAATCGTCTACCTAACTTGGACATTACAACTATATCATTGAGCGAGGATGTAATAATCCAATTAGATGCATGAATATATCATCCTTCATGTAAACCAAGAATGTATTCTAGGTATATCCCTATTGTAGTCGCTAATTCAAATTCCTTATGTTTAAAAAGAATAAGAACCTTACTCTAGTTATCCCCATGTTCTATCTTTCTATTCCCCCTCCTGAGATCTCAAGGTCGAAAATAAATATATTCTAAGGATAGCTACTCCTTAAAATAGTTAAAACAAACATGAAAAAACAGCCAATTATGATATGCAATAAAAAAAACTCAATTCAAAATGAAAGTGAACATGTTCTTGGTCTTAACCCCAAAAATGGTGCGTTTAGCCACTAATAAACATAACCATAATCCAAATAAATGAATAAATGATTAAATCTATTGAAAAGATACATTAAAAATAAAAAAACCTTAAATAAACTGTTTAGAAGCCTCCAATATGTCCAAGAACGTCCAAAAGTAATTACAATGTGTACAAAGTATTATATTTACAGTAGGAGGGATTTTTCCATGTGGAAATTGACCAGGATCCGCTGGCTTTAGACAATGGGACCAAGGGGAGAATTTTGGGGATTAGTTCCACAGAGAGAAGTGAGATTTCTGGGGCATAGTACCCCAGAGAGAGCAGTGCGCTACCCCTAATTCACGCGGCTTCACTTAACAATGCCATTTTCCCTTCTCAATTGTCTTGTGCAATTTTCCTTCAACCCCATGCTTGTAATGAAGTTTTTTAATTTATTTCAAGCACAGTATAAAGAACGATGAACTAGAAACTTGAGCTAAGACTAGGCTTGCCCATGTTCATCATTACTTCATGTTTTGACTCTTGGCTTATTTCAATTCCACTTTGAATATTTTAAACAAGTGGTTTCACACATAATTATACATTCATACCATTATGAAATCATTAAACATATTAGAACCCATCGAGTACGACTAGAATAATACCTAGCTCATTATAGTGACCCTAGTTTTCTCATCTAGAATATAAATGATCATTTTGATTGAAAACTTGTTTAAAAACACCTTTAAACATTGTAATCACATTCATAAAAACTTAAATTCTTATTTATATAATTATATACTCATAAAGCAAACAATTTGTCCTTAAAATAAGGCTAAATACTCTAGGATAACATCTCTAAGGTACATAAATCCACCTCATATCAAATGTATTAAGAGGTACACAGACTTAGAATGATAGATTTAATCTAAGAGAGAGATGATAGAAGAAGAATAAGCCAAGTGAGACTCTTAGATTCTAGTAGTGATGGAGATGTATTGTAGAGAAGAATTAGGGGAGGAAGATACCTGACCCATTCTTATTTTAGTGTAAGTTTTTCTACTTCAGTCATCTTGACATTTACTCATGCCTTATATGTCATCTCCATGATCATACTTCATGTGCATGTACATAATAGAGAATCATGTGTGCCTCTCATTCTTGGTATAAAGATTTCCAATTCACTCAATAGTACGAGTCATACTCCATGAATTTATAAACTCCAAACTCGTGTCATGCAACACACAACTCATGTACCCATGATTTACAATATGTTCAGTTCCAGGTACTAATAGTACACCCTTAATAATCAGTGAAATTTAGATTATGACATGTAACCCTTCAGTTTTGATCTCTTTAATGAATCCATGCTTTTCATACTCTATCCCTCAGGCCTTAGTTTTTTGTCAAAGTTATGTATAGTATTATTTTATGCTTCAGGTCCTTATTTTCTAACTTTTTAGTGACGTCTCCTTATGAAATGATAGTGAGGATGAACAATTGTTTAGATGGGGGAGAGTAAATGTTTCTTGTTGGGGAAAGATTATTTTATGCTTGTTTTATCTAAGTCTATAAGTGTGAAGGAAGATTAAGGCAAAGCTTTTGGTTTATGTCATGGTTAGTTGAGAATTCCGTGTGTGTCTTTTTAAGAATAGTGAAAGAAAGTTGTTTTTGATATAGGTTTATAGGCTATGAGGAAGATGCTTTTATGGTTGTATTCCTATACGTTCATATGTCATTATACCAATAGGATTTGATGTCACGCTGGTATATAATTTGATCGGTACATTGTGCACTAGTAAATTCCTAGTAAGAGGTTGAATTTAGTTATTGAAGTGGGTAAGAAGAATTATTCTTGAAGGTCAGATCTGTGAAAATGCATGGGGTATTTAATTCGTGGTTTAGACAGGTATTATGGTCTTATGTTCAGTACTTTGTAATTTCGAGTTAGGATTTAACTTAGTGAGAGTATGTAGATCAACTAAGAGTTGGGATATAGTAGTTATCTTTACCCATGTGAGTATTTAGGGAGTGAGGCTAAGTTTAAATTAGGTAGTTACATTTCCTAAGACCTAATAATTCTATTCTATCTTATATTTCATTGGCCTATGTTTCATGTTACAAATTTATAGCTATATTAAGATTCCTTACTTAGATATCTAATTTAAATCATGCCCAAGATTCTTTTCTCCTTAATATTATTAGAACTTCTTAGAAAGAATGTTGAAGAAATACTCCAGCTGAGTATAAGCTTTTAGTATAATTCAATCGATATACCCAACAACTCAATATAGTAGTCAGACAGAAAAGTTCCTATAGTTTTCCAAATTTCCATCTAGTCATACTATCCAATGTTTCATTAATATGGCTATTCCATGAGATAACTTTTTTGTATACATGTAAGTTGTCAATCCAGTTCAATTCATGCATAATGTTTCAAATTCAGCTATTTAGTCATGACTAAGTTCATAAGTGTTTAGTGCATGATCTCAGTTTTCCAAGTATTCTATCTCAGACATTGTGATACCACTTGTACGATCTTGGTTTTGTTATCTCATGATTCGTGCTTACATAATGTATTTGGTGATTCGATGAAGCCATTTTATTTTGATTTCTCTACGTGTTTTACTGAGCGACAATCCCTAATGAGAAGTAACATACATTATTCCATCCTTAGTAACTCTTTAAATTTTATTACATCAGTTATCACTTTGCAGTTCTTTTTGTATGATTGTATCATGAATATTTCAAGTGCGTTCAAAACTCTCAACATGAATCAGCTCCTTATAGTCAATAGAGTCATGCCAACTCAAAAATAATTTTCATAATAGATGTTTGAATGTTTCATCTCAGCTATATAAATTTTTAGCAGACATGTCATGTCTATATTATTCCATACTTATAAGAATTCAACAAGTTCCTATCCATCATTCGAGGTCGAATGATTTCAAGGGGATGATTTATAACACCACACATTTTCAGGCTAAACATTGAAACATTGTCCTAACATAAAGAGTGCTTATTAGGTAAAAATGTTTATAGGAATCACGTAGAGCAAAGTTGAGCCAAGAGCCTATGATTAAATTGAATTTTCATATTTGATTCTACCAGGGTCAACACTTAATGTATATAACTTCTTATATATGTGGAATTTTGCATCTCAAGATTCACTAAATTATACATAGTTGAATTATCTTTCCAACAATACAAATTTTGCCTTAATTTGATACCCAGGCAAAAAGTTATAAGTATTTTGTTAGAAATAGTAAGGTTCTGCTATAGGGCCGCATAGCGGATGCCATTCCCCTAGAATAGAGTCTACACCACGGAGGCCCTCCAAAATAGAGTCTGCACCATAGAGGCTATTCCCCTACTATTCTTGATTTATTGGGCTAAGAAGTAATTTGGTCCTTTCCCCTCAACCCCAATCATCTAAAACATTACTTATAACACTCAAAATGGCATTACTTGCCCATTGACCTAAAAATTTATCACATATAAACCTTTCCTTTTCCCAAGAACAAAATTCAACCTTCTTCGCTCAAGAACTCAAGAATCTACGTTCCAATTTGAAGATTTCTTCAAGAATTCATCCAATTGAGGTATGTGGGGTTTTGAATTAGGTTAGTCTTTCATCCCTGTGCCCAAAATTATGATTTTAAAGTTTAATTTACATATTTTAAATTAGGGTTCATCCCTAAATTCTAATGTATTGAAACATAACATTACTTAATGATTTAAAGGACTAACTAGCATAAGATTTGGATTTATTCATGTTTTAAACTACAAGTTTGATATTTTGTCTTGAATTTTTTAATTTTTATTAAAAAAATGTTATTCTCCTACGTTTAATATGTCCCTATGCTTAAATTCATGTATTATACTCCTTTAATGAATCGTTCAATGTTTTGGGTCTCTAAATTATGACTTCATATTATCGTTTTAAGATTTGTTATCATATTTTAGTAATCATTCACTACTGGTAGGTTATGAAAACACGGTACCTATGTGTTTACTTGTTATTTTAGACTTTTAAAATTACAAGTCAGTCAACCCATGATTTATTTTTAAACTCAGTTTCTTTTGATCATGTCCATCACTATCAACTTACATGTTTAGGATTACTTTGGACTCTGTATGCACTATTTTTTTTCATTAAAACACTATCACCTGAGCTTATCTTCCCATCTTCATTGGATGCACGAGTTATTATTTTAGTATCTTTCAGTTGGGAGTAAGATTTAGCACTGAGTAGGAAGTGTAGATTCATCACATCCTACATCACCAGAAACTACATGCCATCGTAGGTTTAGGGGCCTTGACAGAGAGTGTTTCCGCTTTCCAAATAAGGGCTCAGTTTAGTAATTACTCGAGTTCAGGTTCTACTCCAATGGAAAGGATAAAACAAACCTCCTCAACGTAGGTCAGACGTTGGACTCCATGAAAGATCATATGTTTTATGTCGATTACATAATAGCTCCCACAGTTTCAGTCAGTATTCAGTTTATCTCAGTTCGGGTTTTCTTGAAAATGTAATCAGATTTTAGTAATTATTCAGTTAGTTTTACAGGTTATTCATGTTACTTAGATCATTTCAGTACATGTTATAGTTGGTCTTACATCTCAGTTTTTCATGTTTATGTTTTCATGCTTAGTATCCATACAAGATCCTCAGTTCATTTTGATAGCATTTTTAGCTCTACATGAGATTTACGTTTAGTATTTATGATTTCCCGCTTCCCAACTTCCGTTCTACTCATTCTTCAAAAGTAAAGATTTAAGAAACTAAGTGTAGTGATTTACCAATTTATCATATTTGGTTTGTACTCATGTCTTAAGATACTCCAGCTTTCAGTTAATTTCAGTCTCTTGGTGAGTCTACTTGCACTTAACATGTATGTTTTAAAAATATGTATACATTTAGTTTTACTTATTACAGTCACCCCCAATTACTCAGTACATTCAAGAAGTACTAACCACATTTACGTTTTTTTAGCAACATTGTTTCTTAATGTAGGTATCAAGAGTAATCCATACCAGCAGGTTATGATTTCTCCAATTTCGAGAACTCCAGTCTGTTATAGTTCATGTACTTTATTTTGATTATTTATATATGATTATTCATATGTATTGATTACTGGTAGTTGGAGGCATGTCCTAGCTATCTGTAGTTAGTATAGTAGAAGCCTCATAGATAGTCAATCAGATTCATGATATGTAATCCAAGTTCTTTCTTCAGTCTGATCATGTTTTAAATTTTATCAGTATTATACGAATTTGGATTCTCTCATGATTATATTTCCACAAATAAAATTTAGCTATTATTTACATTCTAAATCAGTTTGTCAAGTATCATGTCAGTGTTTGGTTTAGCTTGGGATCACTTGTGGTCCTAAGCATAGTGATATGACTAGGGGGTAGTGTCAGGTCGTGACACTTAAACTAAGCTTTAATATCAATATTTTAGAGTTTTATGCTATCACAAGTCCATTTAGTCATAATTTCATTCTATGAAGAAGTAGATTCCAATTAATACGCATAAATATAGTTCAATATCAAATGAAACTTTACCTTGGGTATCAAAACTAAATAGGCATAAAACAATGTCTAAGAAAACCCGAGCCTAGGTAATAGCCAAATAAAGTAGATATGTGATCTTTTAGGTCTAAAGGGCATTATTTAAGCATATTATCTATAAAGGAATTAGTCCCCCACTGCCAATCTCGAAAATTCAACATAAGGCTTCATAACCATATAAAGGAATTAGGGCCCCACTACCAATCTCGAAATTTAAATTATTAGTCCATCACCTAGGATAAGGCTTCTCATTTCTTTCCCTTGGCACTAAAGTAACTACTTTTGATCCTAACGGATAGTCATGGACTAATAATAAGGGAGAATAGGGCCAGATTCTATCCACGAAGACCCCTAATCAGCCAATAAGTACAATAATTTCTAAAGTGATAACAAAGCCATAAGTGTACATCAAAAACTATCACAATATCCTACTAATACCATAAGAAAGAAAAGTATAAGAGAAACATAAGTCTAACTTACCTTGATGTCGCTGAAAGCACGTAAGAACCTCCACAATGGATCTTTTCTCATCGCCTACCTAGATGCTTCCCAAAGCACAAAGGAACCTCTATAATGGAGATTTTTACTTTTGAGAAGCCTCTAGCCGCTGCCATGCTATCAAAATAGTATTCAACATGTAAAGAGGAGAATATCCATAACCATATAAAGATAATATACTTTTTAGTTAGAAATCAAGAGAAAAATCCACCGTGGGCTTACTTGCAAATCACAAAATTAAAACTATCACAACGTCCTTCTTAACTAAAGCATCATTTACTCTGAGATTAGGCATAATTTGAGAGTTGAAATAAAATGAAATAGTCCCCACATTATTTGATAAATCAGTTAAAAAAATTAATAATATTAATTGTAATTAAATAAAAAAGTTACGGAATAAGGATGAGAAAATTCTCACAATCACGTTTCCAAACTAATCCCAGCTCTAATTATCGGCTTCCCATTATTTTCAAAGCTACTATACTATCTAATTTTTTTAAAAATAAAAATTTTAAGATACAACATAAAGGTGGACACTTATATATTTCCAAAGGTTTCCTCATTGCTATTGCAAGGTTTCCTGGTAACAATAGATCTCACTAATGGGATCATCACAAAGAGCAAGTTGGATCAGCCATACAATCTTCCTTTCTCTTAATGTGGGTTCCAACCTCACAATTGTATTTATCAAGATACACAAACCATGATGATCATAAGGGTCCTCATCATGATAATAATGAAGGATCTGAGCCTAGACTAGGTGTTGATGCTCCAACAACTTTTTCAGGTTGTAAATTCTCCAAACGGGCCTTAAGTATTCATTCATAGCTTGTGAATACAAAAATATTATGCTACCATACAAAATTCTACATTCTAAACTCAATGAAACCATTGAAATTCTTACAAAAGATTGTTTCTATTGAATAAGGGTCTCACATCTAAGATTCCTTTCTTAACAACATCCACCCAATACTTTAAAATGTGTTTTAAAGCCTTAGTATCTTCACTAAGGTTCTTTGTAGCCTAAAATAATATTTTGAGGCTAATGAAATTATCAAAATTAGCTTCAGAGGCCATTTACCTAAATATTCGACCCAAGACCCTATTATCAACTCTAAAAGCTCCAAATAGAGAAATAACTCTAAAAACCAAACAAACTGCCTAGTAACTAAAATCTTTGTCCCAACAAGAAATAAAATACTTACATAGCTATCAAAAATAGTTAAACACTATTAAAAGTATAAAAATATAAAAAATGACCTGGAGGGTCATTACACCAAAATGTGAAGTCCTCATATAAATGATTTCACCATTCAAAATGATTTTTTTAGACATTCAATGAATATTTCTCTTTAGATTAAAAATCACATCATCAAGATATGTCCTAGCTTCTAGATACCTTTTTATGTCAAAATACCATGGTTTTCCATTTAATTCTACTTAAACTTACGCATAGTGTTTATGTTTATCCATCAATATTGTCTTTAATGGATTGATATAGACTTGATCCATATGTTGTATAATTAAGGAGATAGTAGTTAAAACCTAGAAAAGCTCATTATTTATTTTTGAGATATGTTTGAACTCAACCATTCAAAATCATCAAAACAAATGTTGCACCAATTTCACATACTATGTAATTTTAGAGTTCTTTACATCCCATTCTCCTTAGACTTGACTAATCAATGAGACAGAATCCTCATGACTAGTAACTCATAGACATTCATAATAATTGCTAATTTAACCTCAAGAATACAAGCTAAATACATGGCAATGTTATTGGTGTGTGGGGACCAAAGTTTGGCTATTATTGGATAAGTTGACCAATTTTTGATATCAATATCACTGTAATTTCCAAACAATTAAAATGAACTACAACATTAAAGAACATTCTTTAATGGGGGTATATTTATAAAATTTCACTCCTACGAACAAAACCTCTACATCTAAGAAATAGGTTTTAAGTGGTTCATAATATTCATTTACTTGATTCTATATAAGATGATTAGCTAGGGCTTTCCCTTATATTCTTTATGCATCCTATACAAGATATAACAAACACAAGGCAATAATTTAATGTTTTAAAACTTCCTAGTGAACATACCTTTCTATAAAATATACTTTAAAGAATCCATTCTTGATATAGCATACGTTGTGAACGGATACAAGTAGTGTCTTAGATTTTGGCCAATCCAACCTAAAGAATATTTTTTTACCAAATAAAGTATAATATGTCTCATGTGGAGTGAATTTCTTACTAATAATGAAAATTTCACACTCTTTCTTCTTAATTTCATTTGCCACAACACATTAAAATACATTTTAAAAGTTGGACAAATAATGAAACAATGGACTTTTATCCTTTGAGGGAACTAACACTAGATAATTAGACAAATAACCCTTGAGAGCATTAAAGGCCCCTATATAGTCATCGATCCACTTTGTTTATGCTTCTTTATATAAAACCTTAAAAAGAGTTCTGAGATAGCTGTTGATTAGGTTATTAATCAGCTGATACAATTAATTCTTCCTAAGAAACATTTTTTTTCTTAATCTTTGGAGTAGGCAACTATCGAATTGTATTGACTTTCAAAGGTTCCATTTATATGACCTTTCTATTAAATATGAAACCTAATAAGTTGCTAGATAGCACAAAGAAAGCGCACTTAGTGGGATTCCACTTTAAGTTGTATTTTTCAAATGATCAATAAACTTATTCATGTGAGTAGAGTGTTTAAATTCTCAAAAGACTTGATAATGACATCGTCGACATATCCTTTAATATCATTACGGATCATATTGTGTAGATAACCTTCACGACTCTTATATAAGTAACACCAACATTCTTCATATTGAATTACATCACTAGGTAATGATAAAACGCTCAATTTATTATTAAAGTTGTCTTCTGTTCACTTTCCTCATCTATTTAATTTTATGGTAACATATAGAAAAATCCCTGAAAGACTACATCTCATTGTTAGCGCAGTTGTTAATAAGAATTTAGATATTGATCAATCAAAATTTATCTTTGGGACTGGCTTTATTCAAATCATATGTATTCAACATAGATTTTGATCTTTCTATCCTTCTTCGATACTGGAAGACCCAGCAAAATCCTAAGCTCAACTCAGTCTTTTAAGCTTTCAAAGGGGTCCCACACTTAGAAAATTCTAGCTAAGTATTCAGACTTATTGTTATTTTGTCCTTCGTATGTTGGTAACTCTATTTCATGACTCTTATGACCTTAGAGTATCGATCTTTAGATTTATTCATGATCAAGAATGCCAGTAAGTGTTTCTAGACGAGTTTTAAATATTTTGGACCTCGTTTGACATATGTCTGGGAACCCAAAATAGTGTATCAAAGTGATCTCGATGTAGTGCGTCATCCATCGCATCAATTAGTATTTTTGTTGGCTCCCAGTGGAAAATTCTAGTGAATCAATGCAGACTTTACGTGACGCGTTGGCCATCGCATCGATGCCAATGAGGCGGAGCATCGTTCTGCGCATCGATAGTTAGGTTCTTAGTCATTAAAAGCCGCATCCTTAGGGGTATTTGGGTCTTTTTCCACGTCCTTCAGCCCCTCAAGACACAAAATTTTGCCTTCTATTTGCAACATACATTCATTATTTAACAAATTGATCAAGAACAAAAATCATAATTGATTGAATTTCAAATTTAAAGCTCAAGATTCCACCATTAATCTTCAAGAATTTAGAAACCAATGTATGTGAAGTGTTCATGCAAGGGTTCCTTCCACCCTTCGAGTCCAAGAAACTCATTTAAACCTCAACTAGTTTTATTTCATGATTGGAATTTATGTGAATTCATGATTATTATTTGAATTAGGTTCCTATTTCATTATTTATTACACGTTTCATGTGGAATTGATTATTATGTGTGTAGATTCAAGTGAATCCATGATTAAACCCTTAAAATTGTGAAATTGGAATTGAATCATGATGCTCACATGTTGTTTAGTATTATGTGTATATACTACGCCCTGCAAGTGTTTGATAATATGCCTTTATAGATACCTTATGAACAAGTGTGCATTTTTATGCTATACAAGATTATGTGATGCTTTACTTTTTATGCTATTGAGTCTTGGGGGTATTTAATACCCGAGAATTTTGTTGTTTACATAGAGACAATGTCAGTTACAGAATAATCTCAGTAATTCCTCGATTAGTAAAATTCTATAACATTACGATCAGTAATACTCTAAGTCAGTTATAAGACTCAGGAAAACTCACTAAACTCAGTATCATGTCCAGTCTAGTTCATAATTTAGTTCAAACCTCAGTAAACTCAGTTAGCTAATAGAATTCAGTAGTATTCCGTTATTCAATGGAACACAATAAACTCAATAATAGTTCAGTCAAGCCTAGTATAAACTAGAAAAATTAGTTCAGTGTCTATTCAGTTAGGAGCAGGATTCAACACTGAGCTAGCCTAGGGATGGGGGCATTTCTGCCATCAGAGGGTTTGACCCTTAGTAACAATCCCTGCATTAAAAAACTACATAGCCAGTGTAGGTTGAGATATCATTCTACCAGATATCATAAGGGTTGATACATCTCATTCGAGTTTTCCTGCCAGCGAGGGTTGATGAAAGAGATTCCTATCAGATAGGGTTAACTCAGTGCTTGTCTTTACCCGTGGCACAATATTGACACCCTTCCAAGTAGGCTTACAGGTTGGACCATTATTTATTTAGAAAGGGGCATATCGGTTAGATGATTACCTCCCCCAATCTCAGTTTCAGATTCAGTTATAGAATAGAACTTAGTTCAGTTCAATAGATTTAGGACTATTAGATACAGTCACTTAGTTCAGTATGGAATTTAGTAAAGTTCCCCTTGGTTAAGACTGTCAGATACAGTCACTCAGTAATCTTCTACATAGTATCAGTAAATCTGTAATTCAGACCTCATTATCCCGTGTTATCAGGATCTTAGTTATAGTATATGTATTCATGCATGTACTCCCATTCAGTTATATTCATGTCATTCAATTAGTATTATGTATATGAACCCACACATTTCATCCCACCTCACTTAGCATACCAGTACACTCAAAGTACTGACGCATACTATTCTCTTGTGTTTTATATTATAGGTTCAGACACACGGTCTCCCGAGCACCCTTAGCAGTTCAGATCTTCAGTAGTCAGAGTTAGTAGTGAGTCCTCATAGTTTGAGGACATGATTATTTTCTTCAGTATTTTGGTTTATCTGTATAGTTTTTAGTAGTTGGAGTTAGTTAAGAGCTTGTCCCATCAACTCATGATTCAAACAGTAAAGGCTTTTCAGACTAGAGTATTTTTTAGATAGATCTTTCATATTTGATATTGTTATACCGTATTCAGTTTTATTTCAGTACTGAACCTTATGGAAAGTTTTCTCCTAATTATTGTATATTTGCAGTATTACTATTCAGTTATTATAGCAAGTACCAGTCATGAGTTAGCTTATGATCCTTCAGGATTATGAGAACTGTGTAGCATTCGGGGTACATACTTGGGGCGTTGCAAACTTGGTATCAGAGTCTAAGGTTTAACAGAGTCCTAGGAAGTCTGAATGTCACATCTAGTAGAGTCTTGGGTATGATTTTGTAGCGCGCCACATTTATGGGTAGGAGGCTATGAGATGTTTTAAGAAAAGTTTACTATCTTTCAGTACACATATCGTTCTAGTGAGCATGAGATCCAGTTAAACTTTATCTATAATCCAAGTTTCTCTTCCATTTACAAAATATGTCTCCAAAGAGGACTTAGGGAAGAGGAACAGGAGACCAACTAGAACCCTAGCTCGTACATCCAGATTCTCTGGACGAACATGTCTCCCATGATGAGTTCAGAGCACTTGTCCACACCCTAGCACAATCTGTGGTAGTCCAGAATGAAAGTCCAATTGTTGTTCCGTCCAACCCTATGGTAAATACTGCTGCTGCCAGGATTTGAGATTTCACCCAAACGAACCCTCCATCTTTTACTGGGTCTAAATCAGATGAGGACCCTCAAGAATTTATTGATCAGGTGTAGAAAGTTACAAATATTATGGGAGTGACTATTATTGAGAGCATTGAGTTTGCCGTATATCAGGTACAGGATATGGCACACACATAGTTTAAATAGTTAAATGTAGAAAGGGCCACAGATGTAGGGCCTATAGAATGGGAGGAGTTTGCTATTGCTTTTATGGATAGGTTCTTCCCGCTAGAGTTGAGGGAAGCGAAGGATTAGGAGTTAATAAATATGAAGCAGGGCAACAAGATATTGCAAGAGTATTCTTTTAAGTTTACCCAATTAGCCAGATACGTTCCTCATGTGGTAGCAGATAATAGACCTAAGATGAGTAAGTATGTGTCTGGCATGTCTAATAGTGTTGTCAAGGACTGTAGGACCGTAACATTGATTAAGAAGATAGACATATCTAGGCTTACGGTCCATTATAAGTAGATAAATGAGGCTAAGAATAAAGAGAAGGAGAGGGAGAATAAGAGATAGGGAATAGGTAGTTTTAACTTCACTCAGTATGTGTTCTCTCAGAAAGAATTAAACCGCTATTAGAGAAGGTGGTTGGAGTTGTTAAAATACTATGACATGAGCATCCTGTATCATTCGAGTAAAGACAATGTAGTAGCTGATGTTCTCAGTAGGATGTCTATGGGTAGTGTTGCTCATGCAGAGGATGGTAAGAAGAAGTTAGTTCAGGAAGTTCATCAGCTTGCCCAACTAGGTGTTCGCTTAGTCGATTCAGTAGAAGGTAGTCTATGGGTGCTAAGTAGTTCAGAATCATCCCTAGTTTCAAAGGTAATGGAAAAGCAGAATAGGGATCCCAGTATAGTCAAGTTGAAGGAATCAGTCAGAGATCAGAGAGTAGAAGTCTTCTCCTAAGTAAGAGATGGTGTTTTATGTTGTTAGGGTCGGCTATGTGTGCCAGGTGTAGACGACTTGAGATAGTAAGTTCCTGCAGAAATGCATGGTTCGCACTACTCTATTACTCCAGGGGGCACTAAGATGTACCATAATTCGCTGGAGATCTATTACTTGAGTTAGATGAAGAGAGACATTACATAGTTTGTGGCTTAGTGCTTAACATGTCAGAAGGTTAAGATCGAGCATTATAAACCAAGTGAATTCATGCCGGAGTTTAGTATTCCCACTTGGAAATGGGAAGATGTGAATATGGACTATGTGGTGGGTTTGCCTTGTACTCATCGCCAGCATGATTCATTTTGGCTCATTGTAGATAGTATAACCAAATAATCTCATTTCCTACCATTCCATACGTCTTACTTAGTTGAGTATTACGCCAAACTCTATATCAGGGAGTTAGTTAGATTGCATGGTGTTATTTTCTCCATTATCTCAGTTAGAGGTACCCAGTTCACCTCACATTTCTGGAATGCATTCCCAAAGGGTCTTAGTACCCGTGTTAACCTCAGTATAGACTTTTATCCTTAGATAGATGGTCAAGCAGAAAGTACCATTCAGACTTTAGAAGATATGTTATGAGTGTGTACGATTAATTTTAAAGGTAGTTGGGATAACCACTTGCCTTTGATTGAATTCATATATAACAACAACTATTATTCTAGCATTCAGATGGCTCTGTTTGTGGTGCTCCATAGGAGGAGATGTAGATATCCCATTGGTTGGTTTGAAGTGGGTGAGTCTGCAGTGTAGGGCCTGACTTGGTATTTGATAACTTAGAGAAATTTTAGTTGATCATGAAAAGGCTTAAAAAAGCTCAGATCCGACATAAATCATACGCAGATATACACAAAAAGGATCTTTAGTTCGAAATTCAGCATTTTGTGCATTTGAAAATCTCTCCTATGAAAGAAGTGAAGAGGTTTGGTAAGAAGGGGAAACTCAGTCCCCAATATATTGGTCCTTACCTAATTCTTAGCCGTTTCAGATAGGTAGCTTACGAGCTTGAGTTGCCTTCAGACTTAGCTACAGTGAATCTAGTGTTCCATGTCTCCTTGCTTAAGAAATTCATAGGTGACCCATCATTCGTTGTCCCTATAGAGGGAATAGATATTCCGAAAAGCCTCTCTTATGAAGAGAATCTCGTCGAAATCCTTGAATATCAGATTCACAGATTGAGGAACAAAGAAAACCCTCTAGTCAAAGTACTTTGGCAGAATTAGTCCATTGAGGGAGCTGCTTGAGAAGAAGAAGTAAACATGTAGAACAAGTATCCTCACCTCGGCTCCTCAAGCTCAGACTTAGCCCAAGGTAACAGTTTTCCTTTGAATTTACTAAGTCTCATGTTCAGATATAGCTACCAACTTGGTATCAATTAACGTTGTATACTTAGTCATGCATTCACAAATTAGTTCAGTCATGTACTCATGCATCAGACATATATGCCCAGTAAATAAGCTCAGATTATCGGTAATCCCAGCCATATATTCATGAATCATGTCCAGCTATGTACTCATGCATCAGATATGCATGTTTAGTATAATAATTCAGTATATCAGTAATTTCTGTCATGAAATCATACTTCCGTTGTGCATGTCCAGTGTGTAAATCCAGTCTATCAGTATTCTCAGTTCAATCAGTCTCATTCGAGGATGAATGTTCCCAAGGGGGAGATATTGTAAGACCCCGCAAAATCATAATCTCAACTCAGTCTTTTAAGCTTGCTAAGGAGTCCCATACTTAGAAAATTCTAGCTAAGTATTAAGACTTAGTATTACTTTAGCCTTCGTAAGTTGAAAACTCTATTTCATGACTTTTATGACCTTAATGTAAAGATCATTAGATTGATTCATGATCAGGAATTTTAGTAGGTGTTCCGAATAAGTTTTGAATTTTTCATACCTCATTTGACGCATGTCTAGAAACCCAAAATAGTGTATCAATGCGATCTCAATATGGTGCATCATCCATCTCGTTGATTAATATTTTTGTTGCCTCCCAGTGGAAAATTCCAGTGAACCAACACGGACTCAACGTGGCGTATTGTCCATCGCATCGATGCCAACGATGTGGCATGTCGATCTGTGCATCGACAATTTGGTTTTCAGTCATTAAAAGTCGTATCCTTAGGGGTATTTGGGTATTTTCCCACGTCCTTCAGTGTAACGCCTCGAGATCCCATCCTGAGATGTCACACGGTGCTTGTGACCCCAAAGGACCACAAACTAACCCTTTACTGATATTTGTACCTGTATATTGCATAATATCTAGAATAAATATAGAAACTGGCCATAAGGTTCAATACATCTATAAATACTCAAAATATAAAACTGAATACTATACAATACATCCGTCTGAAAAGCCTCTAATCTGACTGAACTGTGGAGTTGATGGGACAGGTCCCCAACTAACTCTGTCAACTGAAAGTAAATAAGATTTTGATTACAATAATAGAAAACTGAAACTCATCCTCGAAAGAAGAGGACTCACTGGTACTGTTGCTGACTGGGACTTATCTACGGATGATACTCTGGGTCTTGTTCCTCTAAACCTATGGTGTCAAATAAGACACCATAGCGCAAATACGTCAGCACAAAATGTACCGAGTATGTAGACGGGGTAAGGCTAAATACAAGGGCTCATACATGCAAAATATGTATAACCTAAATAATCATGAGAATACCGTACGAAAATAAGAACACATACAAGAATGCATAAATCATACTCATAATCATCACAACTCTAGAGACTTGACCTTGGGTACCGTTTTACTACGAGTTAAACTCACTACCATCACTGAGATACTGAACCACTGACTCATCTGCTACTGATAACTGATGATCTGAGTATACTTATATCAAAGACTTAGTTCTGAGCTTACCGCTTTCAACTGATAGAATTAGAGATTCAACTTTTCTAACAGATAACTTTGGAAGCTTTATCAATGATAAGAAAATAGGATTATATCCGAAACCGACAACAAGAATACTCAACAAATTTTGAGAAGAAGACCAAGCCTATTTGACGGGAGATCTTTAAATATGATAATAAACATCTGTATATGAGGCCAAGCCTATCTAACGGGATGGTCCATGAATCAATGGAACTATCTGAGTTCCTTACTGAGATAGACGACTGTACCATACGATCTTGACTTCTGAAGATTGATACTGAAACTGAAACTGTGGGAAGTAGTCACTTAACCGACATGCCCCGACCTACCAGAGGTGGGGTCTAACCTGTAACCCCAGTTGGAAGGGCATCAATACCATGCCACGGGTAATGACTCACTCTCGGGTCAAGCCTCTCTGATGGGATGACCCTCGCAGGAAGTCGACTTGAAGTAATATAATAGTCAACCTCTCTGACGTTGACATCCTATACTGACGGGGACTCCTGTATCCTGCGCTGGCTATACAGTTCTGGAGTTCAGGGATTGCTACTAACAACTCCAGCCTCTCTCTCTGACGGGAGGAATCTCCATCCCTTCCTTCGCTCGATGCTAGTTTCTACTCCAAACTGAAAGACTCTCACTAAATCCTTAGAATAAACAAAATAAAGCTGAATCTGTTGACATGATCATGTTTCTCAAATAATCTGTCTTAAATACGCTGAGATCACTTGGTTCCATATCTGAAAGAAACAATATCGAATCACAGTATCTGACTGACGATACATAGTTTGATTAGATTATTTGAATCATTTTTGAGATTAGAATTGAATCACTTAAGTTCCATTAGGACTGGGCTGAGTACAGGTCTGAGGTTAGATTACTAGAGATACAGAGATTACAGAGATAACTGAGATTACTTAGCTTTATTAAGCTTCGCACTTGTCTGAGGATACAGAGTTCTATAGTTCACTGAGTTCTGAAAATCATGGCTCAGTTGTAATTATTGAGAAACTGACATGGGCTCTAGAAAATAGCTTTATTTTTGGGTATAAATACCCCCAAGATTCGATAACATAGAATTAAAGCATCATCATTCATTCAAGCATCACAAGCATTCATGCATCATTACCATCATTCAGGCATATTCACAAGAAACTCAGAAATCATGCCATCTATTCAATTTCACAATCATTAGAACATCACCTCAAGCCTCTAAGGATTCACAAATGCCTACTCATCATCACAACTACCAAGGGGTCACTCTAAGCATTTAATAATCATAACATACTTTACCCCTTGAAACCTTACGGCATCGCATCTATCAGTTAGGAAATATAAACCTCTATTCACCATCATAATTACCAAAGGATCACTCCCAATACTTAGGGGGGGTCATCAATATTGATTCATCATCACAAACTACCTTAATAAATATATGCTATTAAATTACGCCCCATTCAATGAAGTCTGGCATCAAATACTTCACACCTATATCGGTCTCGACATATATCTAGATATCACGAGATTTTGGGAAAACTTCACACTATCATGTCATTACTATCTTGCTAACAACTTAGCATGTATCAAAACTTAAAATAAATCAAAGAGCATTCACTTGGGAGATTTACTGCTATTTCTTATCAACTTACTCACTACGGTCTTTCGACAACCAATAGACATATCCGATTCTACACCTACTCGGGGATTCCATATTATTATTAAGGCTCATTCCGCTCACTAAGGCATTTATCAAACACTAGGTGTGCATGGACTAGCCCACAACTTTGGGTTTTCCCTTTAACATACTACAATACCCCTCTATGCTTCACCTCAGCCATTTATCCAACTTATGGGGTGCATACTCCGTTTATTCAATCATCTTTACACCCTAATGTCATGAACACCTCACATAGACACCAACTTAAAAAGGGCTCATCACAACATCACAAAAATTCCACATAATAGGGTCAAAGACCATAAATCTTGAAAACAATCATGAATCCAAACTCAACAACACAAGTAACATCAACTTCAACTCATAAAAATCATGGAATATCACAAAACATAAAATCCTTAAGTTTAAAAAAAGGGTACTTCAGCTTCTTGGATGAAAGGGACCCAAGAATCAACATCTACATACCTGGGAATTTCTTTTCTTGAAGGATCTTGAAAGGAGTTCTTGATTTCTCTAGATCCTACTTGATTTCTCTTGAATTTTATGAAAGGAGAAAAGAGTATTTTGATTTTGGAAACCCTAATTTTTGGGTGGAAAAGAGAAAAATGAAGTTGAAGGACCTTGGCCCGGTATTTATAGAGTTAGGGGAGGATGTGAAAAAGACCAAAATGCCCCTTTAAAATTGTCTAGAAAATTCCGATAGGGGTCTGTGATGGTCGACCTAACGGTCCTTCAGAGGGACTGACGGTCCACCAAGTCATTCGTCACTCAAGTGCCACAACTGGGATATTATGCCTCGGAGTGACTGTCGAAGTGACGGTCTGTCAGAAATCTGACGGTCCACCAAATCGTCCGTCACTTGGGGTCCAAGAATGGGACATTTTGCCTCGATCTGACGGGCCCCTTGACGGTCCGTCAACTTTCTGGCGTTCCACCATTTTGGCCATCACATGATGACCGAAAAATAAAGCCACTGCCTTGGTATGATGGTACACTTGATGATCCACTAAGAACTTGGCGGTCCGTCAGATCAACCATCAAACCTGCGATTACAACAATGCTCAGTAAAATGGCCATAACTTCTTTGTTCGATGTTGGATTTTGATGAAATTTGAATCTATGGAAAGCTTGTCCAATGCTCTACATGACTAAAAGTAGAAATTAGGGAAATTACACACCATTCAAAGCATTTCATACTTGGGAAGACACTTCTAAAACTTTTAGACTCAGATTTTCTGCTTTGCTGGATACGCTCTAAGGCTCAGACTAGAAGAGAACTTTGCGGGGTATTAAATTCATCCTCCAAAAATATGAAATTTATCCTTCTATTTTCAATATACACACATTATTTCACAAATTTCTCAAGAACAAAAATCCTAGGTGACAGAATTTCAAATTCAAAGCTCAAGATTCCACCAATAATATAGAAAAATTTAGCAACTAAGGTATTTGAAGTGTTCATCCAAGGGTTTCTTCCACCCTTGGAGTCCAAGAAACTCTTTTAAACCTCAAGTAGTCTGATTTTATGATTTCCATGATTGAAATTTATTTGTATTCATGATTATTATTTGAATTAGGTTCCCATTTCTTGATTTATTACACGTTTCATGTGGAATTGATTATTATGTGTGTAGATTTATGTGAATACATGATTAAACCCTTGAAATTGTGAAATTGTAGTTGAATCATGATGGTCACATGTTGTTTAGTATTATGTGCATATACTATGCCCTGCAAATGTTTGATAAATTGCCTTTATAGATAAATTATGAAGAATTGTGCATTTTTATGCTATGCAAGATCATGTGATTCTTTACTTTGCATGCTATCGAGTCCAGGGGGTATTGAATACGCGAAAATTTACCTATTTACCTAGATCCAACATCGGTTATAGAATAATCTCTGTAATGCCTCGTTCAGTAGAATTCAGTCATATTACTATTAGTAGTACTCTCAGTCAGTTAGAGGACTCAGGAAAACTCAGTAGACATAGTATCATGTCAAGTCTAGTTCAGTGTTCAATTTAGACCTCAGTAAACTCAGTCAGATAATAGAATTTAGTAGTATTCCATCAGTTAATGGAATTCAGTAAACTCAGTCACAGTTCAGTCAAGCCTAGTATGAACTAGGAAAATTAGTTCAGTGTCTATTCAGTTTGGAGGAGGATTCTTCACCGAGCTAGCCCAGGTATGGGGGCATTCCTTCCACCAGAGGTTTTGACCCTTATTAGCAATCCCTATGTTACAGAACTTTATATCCAGCATAGGTTGAGATATCTTCCTTTCAAATATCATGAGGGTTTATACATCTCTTTCAATATTTCCTTCCAGCAAAGGTTGATGAAAGTGCTTCCTATCAGAGAGGGTTATGTCACAATTTGTCATTACCCATGGTATGGTATTGAAACCCTTCCAACTAAGGTAACAGGTTGGACCCCAATCCATGTCGGTAGGATGATTACCTCCCACAGTCTCATTTTCAGATTCAATTTTAGAATAGAACTTAGTTTAGTTTTATAGATTCAAGATAGTCAAATACAGTCACACAGTTTAGTATAAAATTTAATATAGTTCGACAAGATCAAGGATGTCAGATACAGTCACTCAGTTATCATCTACATAGTCTGATATTAGTAAATCAGTAATTTAGAACTCAGTATCCAGTGTTATCATGATCTCAGTTACAGTATACGTATTCATGCATGTACTCTCATTCAGTTATATTTAGGATATTCAGTCAGTATTGTTCATGTATATGAACCCATGCATTTTATCCTACCTAACTTAGCATACCAGTACATTCAAAGTACTGAAACATACTTTTCTCTTATGCTATGATGATTTATATAATAGGTTCAGACGCACGGGCTCTGGAGAACCCTTAGAAGTTTAGATCTTCAGTAGTCAGAGTTAGTGGTAAGTCCTCATAGTTTGAGGACATGATTATTTTCCTCAGTATTTTTGTTTATCAGTACAGTTTTTAGTAGTTGTAGTTAGTTGTGGTCTTATCCCATAAACTCCATAATTTAGACAGTAGAAGCTTTTTAGACTAGAGTACTATTCAGAAAAATATTTTAGTTTTGGTATTGTCATACCATATTCAGTTTTATTTCAGTATTGAACCTTATGGTATGTTTTTTCCAAATTTCCGTATATTTGCAGTATTACTATTTAGTTATTGTAGAAGGTACCAGTCATAGGTTAGCTTGTGGTCCTTCGGGATTATGAGCATCGTGTAGCGTACGGGGTACAGACTTGGGCTATTACAGATACTTTAACAATGTTAGTAGAAATATTGGTACCCAATCTTGGAATATCTTCACAAGACTAGGTGAATATATCAACATACTATTTAACTAACCTGATAAGCTCTTTCTTCTTTGCTTATGTCGAATGTACACTGACTCTTGTTTCTTTGACTTAACTGTCATCTCCAAAATTAATCCCTATAGTTTCATCTTGAATACTTTTTTTTTACCTTTAAAATCTCTTATCTATTTTCGGAATAGTTCAAGGACCTTAATTTCTTCATCATGTTCTTCACATTCATCATCATCTAACTTGATTTGTTTATTTAGCTCTACATGAAATGACATGACATTGACATATTTTAAATGATAATTACTAAAATAAAATACAAATGAAGTGAGATAATAACATCTAATAACAATATAATCATGCAAATAAATTGTAAAACCATTTAAAATAAGGGAGGCATTTTATTGAATTAGGAGATATTTAAATTTGTTGGCTATGATCTATAAGGATCAATGCCTTTTAGATAGTGATCAAAAAGTATCGAGTGAAGGAAAACATAAAGGATGGGTCTTAATCCTCATCTGGACCATCACCAATATTGCAGAAAACTAAACTTTGTCATTTCTACCTAGAAAACCAAACAATTGCAAATGGTCTGGTGCTTCATTTTTGCAGCTCTTTCCTAGGCTCAAAATTTTTAATACATGATGTTTGTACAAACTACTTAAAAGTTACCTTATAATCTATAAAAAAAAGCCCTATTACATCAGCAAGACATCACTTATAGCCTTTTCATACACAAGTTATTGATTGAGGTTTGGCAATAAATTTGTAGCTCTTGATCAACCTTCTTCTCCGTAATTGACTTTATGTTTCTTAGTTGGCATGTATCCCAGACTAATTTGAACAACCCTTCAAAGATCTTTATTAGTTCTATAATTCTATTTGAATTTCTTTTTTAATCCAAGCACTGGCTTAAAATTGCTTCTCAACATGGTGGTAGCAAGCATCTTATATATAGAAGGCATTGGTAATTATAGATCCATGTCTCTCCTATGATATTTACAATCTCTATAGTGTAAAATTTTGTTACCCTAGGGACATTTTCCATCATATGTACTTAACTATTTGGATGGATTAGGTGACTTTTCTTTTTTATAAATTACCCCCTTATAGTCTACCCAAACAAATTTCATCATCTCATATAATGTTAAAGGAATAAATATAGTCATGTGGATTGATGCTCTTTCGAGGATTAAATTGTTGCTGGTGATGATTTTCATTACCTTGAACTCCGCCTAAAAATTGATGGGAAAAAATTAAATATACAAATTAATTATCAATCCTATCCCTTTCTTCTCCATTAAAATATTTTATGTTGATCTACTTTGAAGAATTTTACAATATTCGTAATCCAATTAGTAAGCATAGGTAGAATATGAATGGTCAGGACTGATCCATCATTTATTGGGACATAATTGCTAACATCATCACTATATTTTGTTATTGATGTAAAAATCATTGTTGTTCATCACATCTTCATATGAAAATTAATTTTTACTGAAGCAAATGTTGTTGCCTCCCATGACCTTACCCACCATAATAGTGCAATTCTTACTAATTAGGCTTATGGATACATGATCTTTAGTAAGGACTTTCAACAATTTCTTCATATGATACAAGGAACTAATCAACATAGCCCCTACATAGATCTGGTATGGGGGCTTCTTAAAATATTTCACAAAAGAGTATTTATTTGGTTTCATCCTTCAAAAAAAATCTTCAACTTCTTCTTTGGTGATTGTCTTTTTCTTATGTTTTTAAATATAAGTCATTAGCTAATACCTCTTAATTGTATAACCTTGTCAATTGAGTCATCCTATGTGTGATAACAACCATTAAAATAAATTTCTACTTTGTGGGTACAAGAGAAAAATCTTAGTGTAGTGTTGCCATTATATGAACAAGGTTTCTTATTAAGGCTCGAGGAATATATGATTTTCTCTATCTTCATTGGACCTTCCTGTATTGTTGATTTTCTACTAACTACTCCTTATAATCCTCTATCATAATTATAATTACTCCACTAAGGTTTGGGATGGATTATAATTGACATTTCATGCCTTTTTCAACCATAATTACCATATGACCAATTAGGTCCTAAATCATATATTTTAACTAAAAGCAATCCTTGGTAGTATATCAGGAACCTAAAAAATGAGACACATAGTGTTGATAAATCTAAAATAATAATGAATTAGTATATTTAGATTTGGATTGAAAAACCTAACTATTTTCAGTCACTTTAAAAGTAAGGTTTAGCTTTTAGCAAATGACATGATTTTTGAGGCTGTTTTTTCTCAAAGTTCAGATGGGAAAGACTACAGTTCCTTTGCTAGTAGGTTGAGGTACTTGATGATTGTTCTATGGGTTAAAATTTGGACAATAGTTTTGAAATTTAGTGGTAGAGCTTGGGATTCAATTTATTATTTGGATAATCTGGCGATGAAACTTGGTAATACAGTTGAGTATTTTGGTAATTTGATAATGGAACTTGGTAATTTGGTTGATCATATAAGACATGTTGAGGGGTTTTTAGGGGTGCAGAATATGTTTGTAGAAGTGATGTTTTACTAGTACTGGGTTTGAAGGATTACCTTAATCTTACACCTAGACTAAAGGCACTAAGTACAAGTCTTATATTTTCTTTTTTCAGGAATGTCATATTTTATTTGTACAAAAATCCTAGTGATTTTCTTCATTTTGAGGCCATCCTTGATTGTCTCACCAATTTGAAGTAGTTCTATGAAATTTTCTGTTGTCACTAGTATTATCCTATAATAATATTCTTGATCTTGGGCATGGAAAAATTATGAAAATTTTGTTTCTCGAATATGCGTGGTCAGACACTCTTAACATTGTTTCTCCAATGATTAGTATACTCAGGATAAAACTCATTGCACCTTTACTAGATATTATTTAGAGAATACTTATGAAGAACCCCTTCTACTTTATAAGAAAATCTCTCAATGAAATCTTTTGATAGAGTTCCCCAACTAGGTCTCTTCTTTAAATTTTGTGAGTTGGAGTTGAACCATTCAAAGGCATATAATGATCCTCTAGGTCATTTTCTCAATTTTTGCATGTTTCGGGCATTTTGAGCCTTATAATAGTGGCTATAGGTCATTTAAGACTTGTTGGAATTGTTGATTATTTTAGTGGATAATTAATTTAGATTTTAGGCTCATTTTCCTATTTTATAGCTTTCACTTTTAAGGAATAACCAAAACTCATAGAAAAGTGTACAATTAATTTTGATTTTAAGATCATTTTCCTATTTTGGAGCTTTCACTTTTATGGAATAACCAAAAGTCATAGAAAAAAATCTTGGATGAGAATTTTGGCATCTCCATTAGCTCCAAAACATTAATTTTAGGTTAGGTGGACCCTTGGTCTAGGTCTCGAGACTTCCTGGCTCATTTTGAGCTATCAAGTAGATTTGGTAAAAATGAAACTATGGGTGTGGGGGCCTATATCTAATCAAAATAATATTGGATGAAAGTTTAGATTATTTTATTAAGTCTAAAATGTCAAATTGTTATTTTATCATTGTTTTTTTGTGTGCACTGGGTTCTGAATTAATCTTGAGCATCCAATCAGAGTGCATTTAAACTTAGCAAATACATGACGCCTAATATCTTTTATGATCGCTAAAGCTTTCAAGGAGAAACTATTGTAGTGGTCCCTATAGTGACCTTGAGTCAGTTTTACACTATCGAATAATCGGTTGTGGTCTATCTTAGCGGTCAAGATCCACTTTAGTGTCCAGGGTGACACTTTAGTGGTCACTCGCCTTTGCATCCAGCTGTATTAACAGTCATCAATGCTTTAGTGGTAGCCACTTTAGCTACAAAGAGATGGCTTTAGCGGTGATTAATAGTGTTAAAATCCACTTTCTTCACCCGACTTTGTCTCATATATCTTGTTTTTTTCCCTTTATTTTTAAAAGCATGGGACATGGGAAATTGTGAAAATTGATCCATTGATTCTACGGTAATCTAGTTCAATACTCCTTGGTCATTTTACATTATTTTCCCCATCAAATTTCCTTTTTTTTCTTAATAAATTCATATAATTTATGTTTTAAATTACTAAACATTAGGGGATGATTTGTGCTACATTTGAGCTCAACTTTTGAGAAAACATTTCCTTGTCCATCGAGGGACCTCATAAAGGATTTAATCTTGGTATTTTGTTAGCAGGTCCCACCAGCCCATTTTTTACCCGAATTTCGGCCAGGATTTTTTATTGCCAGAGATATCTCATTTCACTCATATTTTAATGTAGATTATAATTTTTATAGCGTGGAAACATTTTGAGATCGTGGATCAGTGATGATCCATTTGTGGATGATTCAAGATTTTTACTTCTTCATCATGTTAGCCTTTAGTTTACTTTTGTTTATGGTGTTATATAGAGATTGCATTCTAGGTAGGTATTATAGGATATGTGTATGACTAGTGCATTATTACATAACTTATTTAGGGAGTTTGGGATAGAAATGTGACCTGAACCTTAGCATTCGATACCCGTATGTCCATAGAACCTATTATCCTTGATTATAGATATGCTTAATAATATTAGTTGGATTTATGCTCTTAAGTATTCATTATTTATGCATATTTAGACTAGTTTTGAGGACTTCTTCTGTGTGTTGAGTAGTTAATCATATAACTGAGAATCCATGTGTGAAAATACTTATTTATAGTGTTTAAGTTGTGTTTCAAACATGTTTAGAATAAAATTTAGCACTTAGAGTTTAGACGAAAAAACTAGTGTTACTAGGTTGAGTAGGTGTTGTTTTAGTGTATCTTGATGAATTTTATTGTGTTGTATGGACTAATTCATGGTTTTTGATGTTATAAGAGATCATGTGAGACGTTAGGAGAAATGATAAGGAAAATAAAAGGTCAAATGATGTTTGAAAGATACACACTAAGAGAGGAAATCAATGGTAAAATGAGAGAGTTTAAGATGGAAAAATCTAGATCTTTTGAGGCCATGGGAGTAGCGCGCCCTTTAACCTCCTATGTAAGGGTGTACAATGCCCCATGACACAAAATATCTCAAAAACAATGTACTTGCGTATTAAGGGAGTGACACAGCGTAAACGTGCCGCAATATGGGCGTGACATGCCCAAGGGAACAGAATGGCAACTTCTCTCCTAGTATAAATGTAACAATTGTCTATTGTTATAAACACCTTTCATGATTTTAGGGATGGAAAAAATTTGAGGAAGGCTACAATTAGTGTTCTTTATCCTTAATTTACTTTAGTTTTGGTTATAGATGAATTTCATTCTTGTGATTTTTTGTAAGACCATGAGTGGCTAAACAAGAATTTCATTCTTTTAAAGTCCCTGTAGGTTTGACATCCGACTTGAAAGGGATGGTTTATTACTTGCATGACCACGTACACTTGCGTGTATGCTGAGATTGCAATAAGTTTTTTGTGTCGGTTTCGAGGACATGAAAAAATAGCAATTGTATAATGTGTAGTTTTGCTATTTTTTTATAACAGCCAACAAGTTGACCTTATCTTCTGAATTTACATGTATACATCTAAAACATATGTAAACTTGCAAGGTAAAGGGATTTGGTTGATGCATATAAATAACTGGAGGAACGTTTACATCTGCTAAGAAAAAAGTATTACTTCTCTATCGCATACCGTAATTTCCACAAGAAAAAGCTAATCCTATAGACAATGCTCATAAACAAGCAGATCACAAGATAGTACGTGAATTGGCAATTCCACTCACAACCAATGTCACATCTGCCATCTGTGGATCAGAGCATGGAGGTATCTTCGAGCTCAAACAAAATATGATGTAGTTGTTGCACTGTAGAGGGAAGTTTACTATCTTATCATATGAGGGTCAATAGTTCCTTATGCAAAAACTTTTAGAGACTAGTGACACCTTTATTCCTAATGGAGTGTTCAATGACTACGTATGACTCACACTCTTCCCCTTCTCACTTTTGGGGGAAGAAAAGAAATGGTTTAATGTGAAACCTTCAAACTCTATAACTACATGAAATGAATGGGTGAAGAAGTTCCTTATACAGTTTTTCCTATCTGACAAGACTATGAGGTTAAGAAGTGAAATTTTGAGTTTAAGAAGAAGACAGATGAGAACATATATCATACTTAAGAGAGGTTCAAATCTCTTCTCAAGGACTATCTACACCACCCAAAAACTAATGAGGTATTGGCGTACATTTTTATTGGAGCTCTTGATCACACTATAAAAATAAGTTATATTTAGATGCAGGTTGTCAAACATAGGAGAAAACATATGATGCGCTATAAACTTTGCTAAACCAAATTGCGCAAGGTAATCCCGAATGGTAGGGGATATGTCTACAAATGCAAGGCTATCGAGATGGTTTAGATGGATAGTGTCACATATTTTTCCATTCAATTGTTGGCATTCCAAAATCAATTGATTATACAGTTTAGTAAGTTAGGTGTAAACGAACCTCAGTCCCAAGTAAATGCAGTCAAACAGACCCCGTCTTGGTGTGAGATTTATATTATTAGTATCAATTCTACAGACTCATATGGAGAAAATTTAGAGTTAGTTAACTTTATGGGATATGCACAAAAGGAAAGTTTGTGGTATGGTAATGTCACGACGGAATTTACGAGTATGATGACACCTACTCTATCCCGCCAGCAGGTAAGCCAAACCATATCTTGCTAAAAAAATTGGTTAACTTTGTGTAGAATGCCCAACTTGGGAGGAAATCAACAAAACAATTGATAACTAGGAAAAATATTCCACACAGATAAAGCTAGTCAATACAAGATACCATCTCACGACATGAAAAAGACAGTACAAGAGCATCTAATACAATAATACAACTTCAAATGTTTAGAATAGTTTACAACATCTATCTCAATAACTAAAGACTAAACATAATAAAATAAGGAAATAGGTGACTCCAACTCCAAGAGCTCACCCTATATTAAAAAATATCAACGCAACACTAACAATGATCAACGACAACCACTAGTACTCAGAACTACTCAAAAAGGTACAGAAGTTTAGTATGATTACTCAAATAATGGGTACACAGTAGGTATCATCGCTCGGCTGATATAAATCATGATATAAGAATGATACAATGCAAGATATTATAACTAAGTCAAGGTACAACTACAAACCTAAATAATCTCTAATACTGTTGAACATAATAAGTAATTTAACTAGAATAAAAATATAACACAAGGCATCAACTCATTCCAACATTTCCAAGCAATATAAATAAATAAATCGGACTAATAATGTTCATCACAAGGCATGACACAAGAAATCATAAACTACAAAATTGGCTCCCATATGACAATTGGTGTGAAAAGTAAATAACTCATTAGAGGCTCCCATACTCCTGAAGAGTACACTCAATGATAGAATAAAGCAACCATTCATCACTTACAAATAACTAACTTGTTATTTAACCATCATTCCATAGTTTATCATCAATATGTCATTTATAAAAATTTATAATGTCACCACATTTCATATAATATTACCATTATTTACCAAAAGCGTTCAACGCCTTGTTATCAAAATCGTTTAAAAATGATGGAGAGAAAAAAAAGTTTGATGAGGAAATCCTCTATTTGGCTAACTACTCAGGGGGTTCCTGCCCAGCTTATCAAATACAAGGTGGGAATCAAGGTTGGATGGACTGTGAGAGGGATAAAGATTGGAGGGATAGGGAACATGACTATAACCATTATGATCCTCCTTAGTATTGGGCGAAAGTCAATGAGTCAAATTCCATCGACCCTGAAAAGTTCTAGACTAAGGATGTGTTAGCAAGGAACTTAAGTAGAGTGGTAGGTACGGATAAAATGGTCTGCGAATTGAAGGGCAATTTTCCAAACTTTCTAAAACAGTGGTATCTCACTCTTTCTCTATCAAACAATTAGAGACCTAAGTCGAGCAAATATCCACATAATTAAATGCTTGGTGTTTTGATTATTATACATTCCATGTTGTCTTACTTGATATTGGTGAGATATTGGCTGCATGAACAAGGTGTGCATACAAGTGGGAAATCTTGAGTACCCAAGTATGTTTGGAAAATATAGACAAATAAGATTTGTACACCAAGTTTTTGATAATTTTCCCAAATGAACTTTCACAAATGATATTTATTTTCTAAAGGGCATATCTATCCACCTGTTAGTATTGTTCAAATGATCTTCATATGCACCCATATTGTAGAACATGCTAGTAGCCTAAAATTTGAAGAAATCTAAACATGCAAAGTTAACAATGGAACTGCCCTTAGGTATCGTGATCGCGTTCATAGATCGCTATCGTGAAAATACGAATGCAGGTCTTACTCTCGATCGCACTAATTGAGGATAGTTTCCTACCATGCCAAAAATCTTGCACATCCAATTTTTTGTCAAGATACACAAACACCTATTCCAATGAACTCTAGTGATCAACACATCACAACTTACATGAATAAAATGTCATCAAAGATATAATGTAAGATTAGTTCTTTCAGGACGACCTCATGGATTAGTATGATCACATCCTATTCATGGAACCCTAGTCCCACACTCATTACTACAGTGATCTTTCAAGGACAAAGCTACTCCTGGAGAGAGGAAATTCTTGAAAAATATACCGGAGAAACTACTAGCACTTCATGGCAAACTTGAAGCTATAGGGTGTTGGTGCTTTACCCCAGATCCATGCAGTGTAAATGAGAAATGGGTATGTGAATTATATTCAAAGATCAGTGAAGTCTCTTTTTCGGACCCACTCAATGTGACTGTAAAGATTCAGGGAAAGCAGGTGAAAATTAGCGCTAAATAAATCATTGATGTTTATGGGATCTAGCATGCTGACATGAGTGAATTCAAAGAGAAGTGGTATAAATCGAGGAGTTGGTTGGCACAATGACTATGCACTAGAAAGGAAGTCTCTTGGAAAAGACTAAAAGAAATATTTCCATGAACAACTTCACTTTTGAGGCTCGGATATGGTTGTACATCATCTGTAGACAAGTTTCTCCTTGTAACCACATGACAACAGTCACCGAATTACATGTTAGGATTGTTATGTGTATTCTAGAAAGCATCCCACAAGATATTGGTCAACTCGTGGTTAATGAAATAGATCATTTCACGAACTAAGGTGGTACTCATCTATTCTTCCCCTCCTTAATTACAGAGCTTTGCAAAAGAGCGGTGGTGGAAAAGTATGCTAGTGATACATGGGTGCACCCTAATGCCCTAATTTACACTTTGAGGATTAGAGGTGAGGGCACACTCGACAAAATCAAGAAAAGAAAGATCGACTTGAAAAAGCCGGCATGCTGCAAGCCTGAGTCTCATAGGCCAACCACCACGGTACATCTTAAGGAGATTGGATTAAATATTGCAACAATTAAAGAGCTTGTGTCTAGTTTGCCCCAAAGACAAAAATAGCCTTACACCACTCATTATTCTTATGTGTCATGTAACTATTATGAGAAGTATAAGAAGGACCAAAAGTAGAAAGAATCTACCATTGATACTCTTGAAAAGACCTACTCATCTTTGGTACAGTCATATCGATACCTCTAGATCGCAGATAAATTTTTTTACAAGGGAGAATAAGAGAGATGAATTCCTTATTAGGATATGGAAGGGCAAGAAGGGCCTATGGAAGGTCCTAAGACCCAGATATAGACTTTATTTTTCTTTGGTATACAATGACGATGAGGACCCAGTCGAGTGGTTCGATCTTGAGGAAGATGGTAATGATGCAGAGTCTGACAGTGATAACAGCCCTTGATGTGATTTCGGGGAACACCATTATCTCTTTTACCCTTGATTATTTATGTAGTGGGGACACTACTACCTTTTCATTTGGGGGTTTCTCCTATTCTTATTCATTTTGTTTAGGACTATATTATTGATATTTCTATATAATTTTTTGCTTTATTGGATAATTCTTATCTTTATTTTTATTTGAATTGTAATATTAAAAAAACTCCAATGGTTACCACAGTTGCATAGATTAGTTACTTTGTTCTTAGTTTGCTATTTTGGTTTAAGTGTTTATAGACGAGCCTTTTAATCATGTTTGGGTTGCTAACTATAGGTGTAGTGGAAGTTTGAGTACCTGTGGCATCGAGGCACTAGATTTCAAAGGAAGTTTGTGTACCTGTGAATTGATGATCTAGGATTACATTAATATCCATTGGTGAAGTCCGAGAAATCATATGGTGGTTCTCCCATACTATGAATTGCGTAATATGAGATAATATATTGGAAGGTTGCCATGATTAGGAAATTATGTGTGGTACGAATACAAAAGAAAGAAACCCCCTCCGTCCGAAAATTTTGCAAAATTCAAAGGAATAGACATGCGCAACTTTGTGACAATTTTTTTCCCTTTTTCTATGACTCCAAAAGTTGACTTTGGAAAAATAATGAATAGTCCATCTTTGTATCGAGTGGGTAGAACAATTGAACCCCATAACAACATTCGCATGCCATGTGTGTGAGGTTAGTTGTCTTCATCTTATGTGTACTTGTACCATCTAGAACTTGCCCTATTAGTCTTTCAAACCTAAATTTTTATTGTGCTTGGTTGGTAAAAATATCATAGGCCATCTTGTAATTTTGGAAGCCCACTCTTGCCTAAAAAGCCTACCTATGCATAATTATCCTTAGTGCCGACTTTGAGCCTTTGGACCTTTCTTTGGTAAACTCATTACAACTTGTCACCCATCCTTTTTATCTCTCTTTTGAGCCAAACCCTTCTTGAACTTAAAAATATAACTTGAGACGAAAAGCCTAAGTTGGGGGTGGTAATGGTTGATGGAAGAAAGTGTAAGGCCACAAAGTTGTTAATGAAATGCCTTATGAGCTTGAACTATGTAAATAAATAAATAGAAAATGAATGACTCCATTAAAGGAATGAAGTGCGCATAAGTTGCAAGAAAAAAAATAAAAGAACAGTGGTGCACAAAAGGAAACTATAAGTAGACGTAAGAAAAGAAAAAAATTAAAGAAGAGAAACCCTTAGCAAAAAAGAAGAATTGAAAAAGTGTGATGTGAATGTTCTAGGAAGGGTGTAGCCATATTATTCCCAAATGATATATTACCCTAACCCTAAACCTATATTACAAGCACAAAAGGTCCTTTGTGATTCTCAACCAAGTGTGGTCATTGTAATGGTGATTGAAAATAGGGGCAAGCCTATAGCATGGTACTTGTTAACATGGAGAATTTCTTTAGAGACTGAGTGTTTGCACTTAAAATTCCTTATTGGATTCATGGTAACTAGGTGTGTGAATTTTTCCTTTCTCGTGAGGAGTCAGGTGAACTATAGTTGAGGTGGGTGATTTTTTCATCTTCAGCACAATGAGACAAGCAGAGGTATAACACGATTGAAGTCAACATATGAGTCAGTTCTAGAGTGTTAGTAGTTGTTACATGGTTGCTCCCCGAAGTCTATTGCATCCTTCACTATTCTATTTTATGATGAGGGGAGTCATTAAAAGAATATTTTCTCATGTGTGAAAAAATTTTGGTGGTAGCAATCAACTTAAAGTCATCATGATCATTGGGGGATAGCATGAGGAAACATATATGAAATTGTCTCATAATAAGAGGTGGTGTTTCTTGAGGACAAAAAAGGTCTTAAGTTGGGGTGTCGATGAGTGGTGATTTTTCTAGTCATTCTCACCAAATATTTGTGCACATTACCTTGTTTTGAATGAATGAATAAGACATATTGGCGATAAAATTCTCTAATATCAACTCTTTCTAGAAATAGAGTTGAGGAGATCAAAAGATGTGGATTAGATCTAAATATGATAAAAAGGGATCAATGAAGAGTGTAACTAAAGATCTGGACTACATTAGCCTCAGTTACCTCAACCACAGTGATAATCAGTAAGCAACATGGTCGCGACACACAACTGTGGTCACGTGGACGTGGTTGCAGACAGTCTTGTGCGATTGTGGCTTAGTAGGAATATGCCCATGTGCAGATCTATAAATGTACAGAGGCAAATCCCAAGCCATATTTAAGAAAAATCCCTTTCTTCTTTGGGCATTGCTTAACTCATAATTAATTTTTATTTGAGAAGAAGAAACCCTAATTGGGCAAGTGTGTAACTACTCTTGGAGGCTTAATTTCTTAGTGATTTTGTGAAGATTGAATGTTTTGGATAATCCTCATGGTATATTTGTGTTTACTTTTTTCATGAGTAGATAAGTAATTCAATATTGGGATTATGTTGAACTAGAGTGTAATTGTGTATGGGTATTATTGTGTTTGCATGGATATTAGTTGTTGAGTATGGATTTCACCATTTCTCGAGCTTATAAGTTGGAATTTGATGGGTGAAAATCCCAAATCTCCAAATAGGTTTGATAGTTGAAAATCAAAATCTCTAGAAACCCTTTATCATCCTCGAAAGATAGATGAAGGTGAATATTAGGTAACCCATAACATCATCAAAAGAGGGTTATAGGGGGACAAGACAATTGTGGACAATTGAGCCTATTGCTTACTACCTTTTGCAATCATAGAAATAAATGTATTGGGTGTATAAAATATGTCCAGACCATCATCCTAGAAATAGGTATAGTTAATTGAGCTTTTGCGTGATTATGAAAATTGACACACTTGTTAGGTGTTCGAAAGATCCAACTGATGAAATCGTTGTGGTTTTATTAAAAGATTGACCCCAATGATCTTTGACCTAGCCAATCTTTTAGTTAACTACTAAATTTCATGATGAACAAACATCAACACACATGCATTACCTTTAGGTAGACATAATCCCAAGATCTCCTCAAATCATAAATTCAAAGTAAAAGTTTCATTTACCAAGTGCTTGTTAAAGTTTGTTGCGAAAAGATTCCAAAAAAATCCACCTATTTTATTTTATATGCCTTATTTATTATTATTCCTCGTAAACTTTTAGTAACTAGGACACTGATAAGATTCGAAGCCTATAATTCGCGCCATGTGGATTCAACCCCGACTCTTGTTGGATTGTTTGACAACGACTGCCTCACCCCTTCATCATGGGAGTGAGTTAAGTGTTATCAGGGACACACAAATTTGATAAAGCCTTGTGTGACCTAGGTATAAGAATCAATCTCATTCCATATGAAATATATCAAACACTTATTTTTTCTCTTCTACTCTAATAACATGAGGCTATTAATGGTGAACCTATCTATTAAGAGATTGGTTGGTGTTTTGGTGAAGGTGGATCACTTTATTCTTCGGGGAGACTTTATTGTTATTTATTGTGAAATCGATGAAGAGATACCTATTATCTATGGGATACCATTCCTTACAACCAGAAGAGTAATTTTTATATGGAGCAAGGATAAATGAAATTTTGAGTGCAAAATGATGAAGTGTCCTTTCAAGTATGTAAGACCAAGAAATATCCTATGGAACTACAAGTGGCGCCAATCATTAATATAGTGGACGTGGAAGTAAATGATAGGTCCCTGGATGATCAAACTTTAATGTCGATGAACATCGTGATGCAACGACAAATTAGGTGCTAGTTGGGAGGCCACCCAATAATACAATAAAAGTAGCCCGTATCCTTTGAATTTTTATTGTTAGAGTAGGTTTGTTTTTTGTTTATGATTAATCCATGAATTTGTGAAACTATAAGGTGTTTTGAATAAGATTGAATAAGGGGAAGTGTGGAAAATTTGAGTAGCGGGCTAAATAAGGGAAAATAGAGGAACAAACAATAGCCTTAGTTACCAAGATCGTGGCACCTATTTATCGTGATCATGGTAGCTGTTTGACGGTGATTGCGGAACTGCAATCACGAAAGTGGTCAAGATAAGTTAAATGAATTGCCAAACTGCCATTTTCCCCATCTACACTTCCTTTTTATTTTTCTCTCAAATTGCACCCGATTGTGATTGTGTATTGGGCATCATAAGGTGTTTAAGCATCCACTTTTCTTATCTTTTTTTATATGTGCTTTGAATTATTTATTTGATACACTTATATAGGGTTAGGACTCATGTTATCGGGATGGCCTAAAACTATATTTTGCATACTAGATCATTTGTTTTAATGTATTTGTTGGTGTGCGTAGCTGTTGTAATTGGTGTGTATACTGATGGGGAAGTCTTGAGTACCCAATTTTTTTTCAAATTTGATAGAAATAGTGTGTTCACACCAAGTGCCCGATTAAATGCCCAAACAAATTCATATTATATTTTCCATGTTGTAAGGGCATGATTGAGTACCTAGAGACCATGTTCCTTTCTCTTAATGTTAATATTTGATATGTAACACAAATTAGAATTCAAATTGCAAATTTTGCATTTCGAATATTTTCGTCTGATAGAGCCTCATTTATAGCGATCATGATCAAAGTATCACAATTACGTTAGACGGTCGCGTTCATAGAATTGCGATCTCTTTAGTGTGATTGTGGCTTTGAAGCCCACGATTGTGGTATCTGAGGCTATTTTCTAGCCTGGACCAAAAATCTATCAAGTCTATTTCTTGCACAAATATGCTGAGGCACTATTACATTAGCTTAAATGAATTGCATAGCATAGTTTACGCATTGAAATGATGATAATTCATGTTGTTGTGTTTTTCTCAGATTTCTAAGTCTACACAATTGGAGATTATGATCAAAACCACTTCTTGGAGCCCCGGTGCCAAAACTTGTACTATGCCGACCTCTCCAAGACAAAGCTACTTCAAGAAAGGTGAATTTTCTTAAATAAGTTGCCAGAGAGGCTATCATCATTTCAAAAAATACTTGTAGCCACTGGTTGAAGGTGTTTCGTTATGGATCTATGTCGGCCGAATAAACATTGGGTGAGGGAATTCTATTCTAACCTAGTGTAGTATCCTTCTCCAAACAAGTTGTGAGGATTCGGGGGAAGAATATTAATTTTGATGTCAAACAGATTAAAATTTATATAGGCTACTGGATGAAGACATGGGTCAATTCTAGGCAAAGGGGTGTGAACCGGGAAGTTAGTTGGTTGAGAAATTATGTCTTGGTAGAGAGGTCTATTGGGATGCCACTAGATGGGGATATTATTTCACGACTTCATTGTTGAGGCGAGGATATGGTAAGCTATCATGGGAAGTTGGGTCTCGCCATCCACTTACATGGCCTATGTGTTGGATGTGCAAGCCCAGATGGTAGAATATGCTTTTATACATGAGTCATTTCAAGATCTAAGGTGTCTTTCTTCTCTTATTTACCTCTTTTATCATGGAGATTTGCAGGAGATATGGGGTTGAGGACTACTTTGGAGATACTTGGGTATACCCATAGGCCCTCTTTTACCTTGATTCGGGGGTGAGGGAATATTTGGTAAGAGAAAAAAAGATAAAGATCAACTTAGTAAATTCGATAGATAAGGGCATAGAATCTTACAGGGTAACCTAAAGTCCTAGGTAAACCATCTATCGCTTGCCATTCATATGTTGCTCAGATTTACTATGAGTTGTAGTAGGCTGATTAAAAGGAGAAAAGGGACACCATCTCAAGGCTTGACAGAGCCTACTACTGATTGTCACAGTCACATAGACCGTTCAAGGAGTTTTATGACAAAATGAATAAGAGGGAGAATAAGCAAGACCAAATCTTCATAAAGATATGGAAGGGGTGAAGGGCCTTTGTAATATCTTGAAAACCATAGAAAGACTTCGTTCATCTATAGTTGATAGTGATTATGAGGCCCTAGATGAGTGTTCAGGCTTAACTAATGCTAGAGGTGATGCCGAGATCGAGAGCGACAGTAGTTCTTGATGTGGTTATAAGGTGTACCTTTTTACTATCTTTACGTTTTATTGATTATGAAGTGAGGTCACTGCAAGATTTTAGTTGGGGGTTCCCATCTCCATATTCATTTATTTGGTCTGTATTATTGAGATATTTGTTTGATGTTTTTATGTTGATTTAGATGATTTTTATTTTGGGTTGTAAGAATTGGGCACCCTGATGGTGCCTACATTTATTGGATTAGTTGCCAGTTTAATTCTTAGATTTTTAATTTATCTTTATCTTGTTTATAATGTTGTTATAGGATCCTTTCCCTATAATTGATTAATTGACAACATTCTTAAGGGAAAATTATTGTGATTGGGTTTGGAGCCATACATGCAGGGAAAGTAAGTAACCGTAGAATTGTAGTGTTTGGATCATCCTTATAACTATGGTGAAGTCCGAGTATCCATATGGTTTATCCTCTTAAGAGACAAAACATGAGATGATGGCTTTGTTTTGCGCCACCGATAGCAAATTTTGTGTGGTTTAAATGCGAAGGAAACACCTCTTCCATCCATAATTTTTTATAATCAAGGGTGCGGATATCAATAGCTTTGTAACAATACTTTAGCTCTTTTTGTAACTCTGAAGTCCTTGGTTTGTGGTATATGGTAAATAATTCCTTTAGTGTTTATTAGGAAATGCAATTGAGTCTCCTTGAAAAGTTTGCATGCCATGTGCGGTGAACATAGTTTTTAATTCTTATGCATACTTGTATCATTTAGAACTTGCCCTGTTAGTATCTCAAGGCTAATTTTATTATTCTTGGTGAAATGATCTTAGGCCTTCTTTGTGAACATAGGAACCTACTTTAGCCTAAATTGCCTACCCGTACATAGAATAGTATCCTTAGTTACCCATTTTGAGCCTTCAAGCCTTTCTTTAGCAATAATATCAAAAGCCTTGAACCCTTTGAAGTTTACCTCTCCTTTTAAATCTACCCTCCTTAAATTTAAAAATGAAACATGAGTCCAATTGCCTAAGCTGGGGGTGGTAAGTCTTGATAGAGGTGACCTTGAACATTGATATTGTAAGTAAATGCCTAAAAAATTATGCAAAGAGAGAAAGTGAAAATTGTGAACAATAAAGGAATAACAAAAAGAAGGATTAGCATAGATTGGAAAGGAAATAGTCGAAAAGAGAATTCTTTTAAAGAAATGGGTAAATCAAGGTAGAAAAAGTAGGCATGTGTGAATTTCAGAAACAAATGAAGTGGTCCATGGTAAAAGGTTGGGTTGAATAGTGTGATGTATATGTTCTAGGAAGGTGTAGTCACTTCGTTCCTAAATAATATCATACCCTTTACTTGAAACTATGTTACAATCTTAGAAGAAAGTCTCTCGAGATCTCCAAACAAGCGTATTCATAGTAGTGGCAACTAATAATAAGCGCAAGCATATGGTATGGTACTTGTTTATATTGAGAGAGTCTTTTTGAGAGATAGTGTTTTGCACTTAAATCCCTTGTTGCATAATAGATAATTTTGTGTGTGTGGGATTTCCTTCTTATGAGGAGGCATATAAACAAATTGACGCAGGTAAAATTTGTCATCTTTTGAAAAATGAGTCAAAAGGAGTGTAGTGGATTTGCTATTGATATAGAGTCACTCCTAAAGAGTTAGTGATTGTTGCATTGTTGTTCTTTAAAGTTCTTTGCATTGTTGAAATTTTGTTTCATGTTGAAGGGAGTCATCATAATAGCTTTACCAAGGCTTGAGAGATACTTGTTGGTGTTAATCAAGTTTAAAGTCATTGTGATAATTTGGTAATAGAAATGGGTTAATATTTGATGTCTCATTGAGTATGTAGTAGTGTTGTTTGAGGACATGATAAGGTTTAAGTTGGTGGTGTTGATGAGTGGTGAATTTACCACTCATATTTTTCCAAATCTATGCATACTACTATGATTAAAAGGCGTTAATGAGACAAACTTGTCATTTAAAGGCACTAATTACCATGTTTTTCAGGCATACTGGTGATGAGAAGAAAAAAAGTAAACTAAACTGAAAAGAGATCAAAAAGGGAGGAGTTAGTACAAAAGTCGAAAAAGCAGGAACATGAACTAACCCTCAATTACCGTATCACGGTCTGAGGAATGCGATTGCGACCAGCCCAAATCAGTCAAAGATCACGATCGCGATGGAATCACCGTGATAGCAGGAGGTGCAATCGCTATCAAGCACCTGCGATTGTGATCGAGTGGAAAATAGACCAGGGGTAGTTTTTTCATTTCCCATAATTGGTTCCAATTTACTATAGGATGAAAATCTTTTCACTTTTTGAGATATCTCCAACTAGAATTGAAGTTTTTGCTTTGTACGAAGGCTAATGAATTGGGAAAGATTATAGTTGTTAATTTTTCAATTGAGTTTAGTTGTAATTGAAGGTTAATTTAAGAATACTCTTGTTTGTATCTTAATGGAACCATTGAATAATAATTTTGCTATATTCCTTTTATCTAACTTAATGAGTACCTAAACATCTATCTTGGGGTTATGTTGGAATTTGCTTAAAAATGTTTGGGTTTTGATTATTAGTCTAGATTCTTGGTTAATGAAGTTGGGTTTTACTAATACTTTCTTGTTAAATTGGAAGTTTTGGGTGAAAATCCCAAATTCCCAAAATCTCAGATCATCCTTGTGAATTCCTTTTCATTTACTTAGAAATAAGGGTGGATTGTGAATTTGCTATGTCATGGGAATCTTCCTAGAAATAGGAATTCCCAATTAAGGTTTTGGGTGGATTTGTTTGCTTCACCAATGAGATACCTAAAAGGTTATATGGATGATATTTTTAGTGTTTTGTTTAAAAACTAGCATCAAAATCCCTTAACCTAGCCTACACATATAACATTAAATAGAATTTGCATTTGATTATTATAACCCCATGCACTATTTGCCCATAGGAAAAGACTTTTCTCTTAATTAAATCTTATCTACATTTGTTGCTCTTAATTGGTAGTTTGAGTAGATTTTGTTAAAACAACCTTCTAAACCATACCCCATAAATTTTAATTTATGTCTTTCATTACATTTACATTGTGGGGATATCTTTATTAACTTTTAAAACACATAGGATTTGAATACTAGTTACACTCCTTGTGGATTTGACTCAAAAAAATATTGGGTTGTTATATTTGACAATGATCGCTTTGCCCATAATTCATGGAGTAGATCGTGATCACTTGTTCAATGTGTATTTAGGAAGGGCGGAATTATTGTGGTCCCAAATGAGAAAAATGAGTTAGTTCCTATGAGACCCGGTTAATGGATGGAGATTGTGCATTGATTACCAAAAGTTGGACACTTAAACTCGAAATGACCATTTTCCTACGTTGTTCATGGATCAGATGCTAGATAGACTTTTAGAAAGGGGTTGGTACTATTATCATAATGGTTATTTGGGGTATAATAAAATTTATATTGGCCCTAAAGACCCCGAGAATGATTTATTACTTTCCCATTTGGTACTTTTGCATTCATGAGGATATCATAGAGACTGTTCAATGCTTTTACCGTCTTTCAGCGCTATACAATATTGATATTCATTGATATGGTGGAAAAAACTATAGAGGAATTCATGCATGACTTTTTGGTGGTTGGGGACTCTTTTGATGAATATCTAGCCTTTTTGGTCAATGTATTTCAGAGATGTGAGGAGTGTGATTTGGTTTTGAATTGGCAAAAGTACCACTTTATGGTGAATGAAGGGATTGTTTTTGGACAGAAGATTTTGAAAAGGGGTATTGAGGTTGATAAGGTGAAGATAAAGGTGATTGATTTATTCTCTCCTCCTATATAAGTCAAAGGTATCAGAAGTTTCTTGGGTCATGCTAGGTTTTATAAGAGATTTATCAAGGACTTCTCTAAAATTGCTAATCCATTATGCATGCTTTTAGAGAAGGAGGTGAAATTTATCTCTGATGATGCATTTCTCAAGGTATTTGAGTTCCTTAAAGAGTGATTAATCTCAGCTCCAATTATTATATGTCCTGATTGGTCCATAACTTCTGAGGTGTTATGTGATGTTAGTGGTGTGGCCTTAGGAGCTGTCTTTGGCAAATCACGTGAGAATTTTTGTACCTAATCTACTATGTGAGGAAATTATTCAACCCCAAGCAAAAAAATTATACAGTTACTGAGTAGGAGTTACTTATGATTGTTTTTTCTTTTAGGAATTTCCAATCCTATTAGATAAGGACAGAAGTCATAGTTCAGATTGATCATGTAACATTAAGGTATTTAATGTCGAAGAATGATGGGAAGTCGATGTTGATTCATTGGTTAGTCTTGTTGCAGGAATTTAACTTTGAGGTGAAAGACAAAAATGACATTGAGAATCAGGTTACAAATCATTTGTCCCACCTTGAGAAGGAGGGAATGCTAAAACTAGGGGATGAGCTTGATGTAGAAAATACTTTTCCAGATGAATGGGTTTGGAAACATCTTATAACTTAATCCCCTGGTTTATCGGTTTTTCCAAGGTTTTGGCAAGTTATTTTGTCCATTAAGAATTGTCCTTTCCGTAACTCAAGAGGTTCATTCATGAGGTGAGGAATTTTTTTTGGGATGAGCCATACATTTTTTTTATTTGTATAGATGAAATTATTCGGTGATGTATTCCTAAAGTGGAGATGATAGGAATCCTTGCGGCTTGTTATTCATCACAAGTTGGGGTCATCATAGTGGTACCTGCATAACATATAAAATTCTACAGTGTGGGTACTATTTGCTGACTATTTAAAAGGATGCTCATGGTTTTGCTTTAGCTTGTGATCACTGTCAGCGGCAAGGTAATATTTTACGGAAAGATAAAATTCCCTATGATACCATCTTAGAGCTGGTATTTTTTTATATAGGGAATTGTTTTCGTGGGTTGTTTGTTCGCTTCTATGGGATGAAGTATATTTTGGTGGTTGTTGACTATATTTCTATATGGGTGGAGGTGGTTGCACTTCCCAACAATTAGGTAGAATTGTCACCATATTTTTATAGAAGAACATCTTTTCTTAATTTGGCACTCACCTTGCTATTATTAGTAATGGTGGATCCCACTTCTATTATCATCTTTTTTAGGATATTATCAAAAAATATGGTGTGAAGAATAAGATGGAAACACCTTACCATCATTAGACAAGTGGGCATGTTGACGTCTCCAATCATGAGATCAAGTCCATATTAGCGAAGACTGTGAGTGGCAACATGACTGATTGGTCAAGAAGTTTATACGATGCTCTTTAATCCTAGCGGACATATTTTAACACCCCCATAGGATCCTCTCCATATAACCTTGTGTATGGCATGGCATGCCACTTTTCGGTCAAACTTGAGCAAAAGGCACTGTGACTGTTAAAAAATCTCTATTTTGTGTGGAATGATGCAATAAAATTGAAGATGATCTTGGTGAATGAGTAGGATAAATTCCAGCTCTATACTTATGAGAGTTAAGCTTTGTTCAAGGATAATATAAAGTTGTATCATGACAAAAAGATAAAATAAAGGGCATTCGAACCTGGTGATATGGGCATGTCATATAATTCAAGACTTTGCTTGCTTCCTGGCAAGTTGAAATCTAAGTGGTATGGACTATACAACCTGGTCAGGGTGTTCCCGCATGATTCTATTGAGTTGAAATGAGATGGTGAATCCCCATTAAAGGTGAACGGGTAGCGTGTAAAGCACTATATGCTGAATATTGATGAACAAAAAGTGTATGTTGATGTAAGTCTCGGAGAAGACTGAGTATCCAAGAAAACTGAGTCATGCCATGATGTTAAGTCACTCGCTTCATGGGAGGCAACCATGGGCTTGTTGGTGAAGTATGAGTAACCAACATAGCTATGTCATGCCGCGATGTTAAATCAAATATTGGGTAAGAAGCTACACACTATTTTAGTGTTCATGTTGTTTTTATTTTTGTAGGTGTCAATCTTATGGAAGTACATGGAACATGGTAAAAATTGCAAAATTCAAAAAATTCCAAGTAAGGGGACCTATTGACCCATTTATGGCGGTCTAAAGACCCACCTAAGCCAGATAATGTGGTAGATGTCAGAGTGAAAATTTGAGAGTTTTAGGGTCTCTAAGCTTTTACTTGTGGACTTGCTTATGGGTGTTGTAAGTAATACTTATGACCCCAAAATCATTGAAATTAGGACTTAATTTTAGATGGATGTGAAATTTTTTGCTCACTTATAACGGACCACTTACTAGCCATAAGAAACACCTACAGGCAGTAAGTGGCCAAAAATTTCTAGGGTCAGATTTTGAAATCTAGTTTAAACCTGAGTTGATCCGACCCAATCCACCCTAACAACGTGATTAAAACCCCACAACCCTATCCTTTTCCCCACTTTTCTCAAATTCTGTAACTTCCCTCTTAATTTCAAACTCTCCACATCTTTGTTAATTCCATAAAATACATGAATCTCTTATTATCCATCACTTGCATGCAGAAAAGATCACAAAGCTAGGGTTTTGATTATGGTAATCATCTTTCTTGTTCCATCATTTGCAACTAAGGTAATATTCTTGGCTCCTATTTGCAAAGAATTTTAGTTTCTACTATAAATTATAACGATAATAGAGTTAATCTCATGATTCATGATAGTTAGTAGCCTATATTTATAAATATGTGAGATTGTTACATTGTTCTTGGATGGAAAATGTGCCATCATGCCCTATACGGAAGTAGAAGTTGAGAAAAGTAGACGAATGAAACACTAAAAAATACTTTTTTAGGTACCATGGCACCTAAAGAATCCTAGAAGAAAGGAGTTCAGCCTAGGATCCGGGACGAGTCCCCTAAGCACGCTGGCTCATTAGAGGAGTTCTTGATGACTCTGGATAGAACTTTGGCCGAATGATAGATTAGGGGCCACTCAAAGAGAGAGGCTGAAGCTGCAACAGTCATTGTAGCTACATTGGGTATTTGGGGTACCCAGCCTGGCCATGCACAGACCCAACTGGGCACTCAACTTGCACAAGCATAGGCTAGGGACCAAATGGATACTCTTAGACCTGTTCCTAAGACAAGGATAAAGAAGTCCTAGACCTCACCACCATACTTTCCCTAGTCTAAGGAGGAAGAGATTGCTTTCAAAGATGGATCAGAGGATGAGGTAGATTCATAACAAGGGTTTGGATAGTAGGTTGAATTTGGATAAGCATCAGGTTATATAAACGAGGATAAGAAACATAGCTAGCATTCTAAAGAGGGTTCAGATGGTACATCTAAGACAATGAGTGAGTCTACTTGGTATTATTTGGTATAGAGTACGTGTCACCAACATCTAACACAAAATTTGACTTTAGGATGAGATTTGTGTAGGGTACATACACTATGAGAGAAGCAGATTTCATATGATAGACGTAGTATTTGGTGAGTTAGATACTTTCCCAAACCTCTATCTTGGGCGATAATGCCTCTTGGATAAAAGAAAAGGGAGAGATAAAGAAGCTAGTGTCGTATTTTGCACCAAAATTTTAATAGACCATCTTGTGATTCATAATGGGCCTAACTTCTTGGTTTCTAGAAAGCTTGCTGGATAGGAGATAGATTTTGCAGCGTTAATAAAGTAGGAGATCCATGTTAGATGATTCGGTGAGACCGCTACTCTCCCCTGATCTCACCTTATCTAGAAATTATATGTTGTATTTGAAAAGATGAATATACCTGATGTTGATAAGAGGATTGAGGTGACGAGAACAGTAGAAATTATTTTGATCAATGATTCGGCTAACTCAATTCATGCACATAGAACTCAACCACTTTCGATTGTGATTTCAGTCTTTTTTGAGGGACTGATAGTTCCAACAGAGGTTGTTTATAGGCCAGAAATTAATGATAATTTTTATATGGATGAGAAGAAAACCTGAGACTGAGGTTGCTACTAAGAGAAAGAGGGCCCCAACTACATCTAATTCAGCCCTAACTTGTATATTAAAGTTAGCTGGGGAATCCACTATGCCCCCTCGGCCCACTACTACTGGTATATTGGGGTAGAACGAGAGTTTTTAAAATATTTAGTGGATTAGTAGGATGCGATAACAGCCAAACATACTAATTCAGAGACTCAACTTTCTCTATTGTATGCACATATCTAGTCTTTGGTCTAGACTACTCTAGAGAATGTTGAGGATTAGATGAAGGCCAAGAAAATGGAGTTAACAAGTGAGTTGTCTTCCCGGATTGATGCCTTTGAAGGCTGGGTGTTAGCACAATTTAGCAAGTACAAACTTTGAATCAATATGGGATTCGAGAGGAGAGATATATTACGTGCTAAGGTATGCTCTCTTATAGGGAGAAAGGTTTAAGCCATTTCCCTAATCATACCCTCATTCACATAGTCATTGCATTTATGTCTACTTATGTGGTTTGATTTTTTTATTGAGAAGAAGATGGTCCCAATTGTTGGGAGCAACAGGAGTAGAGAGGAAGAGCTGCAGAATCCTACCATACTATTTGATTCAGCCCTAAAAATGGCCACCCATGAGTCTAGGGTTTCCCATATAGTAGAGCAGTAGATTAAAGCTGACATAGTAGCGGGCACATCTCTTAGTCGTGCCTTACCACTACCACCTCTGTCCAATAAGATACCTACTCCCTTAAAGAAGAGAGAGTCTGAGAAAGACACCTAGAGGATCCCAAGTATGTCCCCTTACCTTGCGTTTTATTGTAGTTATGCACTGGGAGTTCATAGTCTTTTAGTTGGGTAGAGGTGTACCATTACTAAGGATTTTTCTTAGGATGACTCTTTTCTTTTCTGCTGCAGTCTCTTAGAATAACCAATATATTTAGGTTTTTTTGTGTTTTTTGTCAAATATAAGTTATGTTTTGTACATGTTTAAATAGGAAAAAATAAGTAACCTTAAGGAAGTTGATGTATGGTTGTGTTCAATTGTTTTTCAAAAAATGACACCCCTCAAAAAGTTTGTTTTGAACTATGTGATGTGTTTTTATGAGTGAACAATACGAATCTTGTTATGAAATTAGGGATTTGGGAGAAAATAATAATAGCTAGTATTTGCATAAATCGGATAGGTAGTAGTTGGTAACATAACCCTATAATATATTTGTGTGAGTATCACGACTTGAGACTACCTCCTTTTCATAACACGGTGCCTAAAACCCCCAGTTATCCCATGCTAACCCATCTACTGACATGATACTTGAGCAACTGATTTAATATATCTATATGTGTGTGTATATATATGTATATATATGAATACTGAATAACTGAGATGAAGCATAATCAACATGAGGTAAGTTGTTTAAATACATCACTAATAAAAGTGTATAGTACTGAAATCAAAGAGACTAAAATACTCAAATTAGAAATACTGACTCTAAGAGAAAATATATTAAGCCTCTTCTATAATAACTTTAGGAATATGGGAGATGCCTCTAACTATCCCAAATGAATACATAATAATGATAATAATAAAATACTAGAACTTCAAATAACTTGACTCCTCAAAATAAGAGAACTCATCACCTGCTGGTTGAAAGTTGTAATCTGTCTAACCCTGCTGTGTGGACTATATTTGGTACCTACATCATGTAGGAATGTATCCATAAACACATATATGTGGTTAGTATATTAGAATGTATTGAGTATGTGAGACATGCAGTATATGATGTAAGTACTTAAAACATGCTTTAACACTAAGGATGTAAGTTGTTACTGAAATATGCATTTAAATCATGGTTGTTTGTAAAAGCTCTATGAATTATTAAAATTTATATATCATGAGTTGAAAACATTTGTGGAAGATAGAAAGAGATACAAACATGGATACCATATTTAAATCTCAAATTAAAGTTGAATACGTTGTAAATCTGTACTTAAGATCATGTATGAATGTTGAGCATGAATGCCTGAACCTATAAAATAGATGCAAGACCAAGTAAATCATGTACTAAAATAATATGTAAAACTGACTAACTAAATAGTTGGTAAACTAAGCACTTGGTCATGTAAACCTAAGCTGATATAATCTAAATACCGAACTAAAGCTGTATGGGCTATCATTTCACGACATACCCCAATCTGAGATAATCAAATTCCAACCTATAATCCTAGTTAAAAGGGAGTTGGTACCTTAAAAGAGGTACCAACACATGACTGACAGTGTAGATCGAACAAATTTGATGTCCCGAAGGACAAGGTTGTCAGTATTAAGGTGGCGAGTGACCCCTAAGAGAGTTTCATTCCTAAAATGGTGGGTGAATCTCATAACCTGCAATGTCTACGTAGTTCTAGAACTTAAGGACTTCTACTAAAAGTCTCAGTCCTCTACTGGCGGTAAGCCTTCATCCCTTGGTTTTCTCAGTGCTAAGTACTACTCCCAATTGAATGACACTAAAGTGTAAGTTGGTACATGCATTGATAATGAATATGCTTAAGTCATGGGATTTTGAAATTAACAGTGCATGCAAAATCTGAGGAAATCATGAACATGTAAACTAATGTTTTTAGCATTATGTAATACTAATGAGTGTTGATTATGACATTTTAAAACTTTATGGGATAAACATTATATGATTAACATGAAATCTTGAAAACTATAACATGCAAGATCAACTCAGTATCGGGTGTTCATAACCCACCAACATAAAATATAATATAATTAAATATGATGATTTCATTGTAATAATATGATAGGAAATTTCATGACTTTAATTAAAGAATCCAACAATTTCGTCAAAGTATCAAATCATCATGATTAGTGTATAGAAGAATAATTGAAATTATGAGGGAACATTATTTCATGGTAGAATTCAAGAATTACATGGAGGAATCATGGAATTTATAATTTTCATGGAACCCTTAAAATTAAAATAGGATTAAACTTAAGGATCGACAAATATTAAAAACATGGATCTATCATTCATAACTTGATCATATGCTTTAAATTTCTAATAATAGAACGTAAATCATGCATGGACATGAGAATATCATGGAAGATATATCATTTGCCTAGGAAGTCATGAATAATCATTAAAAATGCTTATAAGTGAATTTTTATATCATGGGAGATTGAATTTAAGCTTGGAGTATTAATTGTATAGAACCCTATTTTATGGAATTTATAAAATTCATGAATAAAATAGTAATTTAGGTATGTGGATGAAAGGAGATCCTCATTGAATATCCATATACCTGAATTCCTTATTTCATGAATGGAACTTGTATTTTGGGACCTTGGGAGGTGAACTGTTGGAAGAAACCCTTGTTTCATGTTGTTGAGATCTTAGGAGGAATAGGAATTGCGTAATTAGTTTTATGGGATGATCGATTCACATTACTAATAGCTATAGGATAGTTTAGGTTTTAAATGACATGTTTACCCTTGTAAAATTGAAGAAAAATACAGATTTTAGCGTCTCTGAACAAGGTTCATGCTATAGTACTTATCACATAGCATAAGTTCCATGTCACACTATTTATCACCGAGAGGAAAGTCCATGCCATGCTGATAATCAAGGAGCACAAGGTCTGTGTCACGTTGAAATCACGGACCCTAACTGGTTCCTCACAAAAATGCTCATAATTTTTGCTTGGGTATCAGATTAAGGAAAAATTTAATGCATTTGAAAGAGGACAAGACATATTAATCTATAATTTTTGGGTGATAGCTTATCATAAATATCATCAGCCTTAACAGAAATTGCCTCAGAGCTGTTGTTTCTGACGACAAAGCCGACGGCTTTTCACATTTGTGACAACTCGTCCAAAATATCGTCAGGAGCACTTGGCTGGATATATTGATTCCACTTTCTTTGAACTAGAACCTAACTACAAATATAAACAATTTGCTAGAATATAAATTTTTTGGGTTGCCTCCTAATAATGCCTAATTTACTATCACGGCACGACTTGGTTATCTTAACTACTCAAACTTCGCCAAGACAACCTATTGATACCCCTTTACCATCTTCATAGAATACGTCTATGATTGAGAAAACACTCATCTTCTTTGCCAGTGTCATGGATGAGTGTATTTTGAATCTTGCTTCCTTGTCATTGAACCTAAACTTTAGCTCATTCAGTTCCATATCCATTATCACTCTCCCAGTTGCAAGTAATGGTCTACCCAAAATGATGGGCATTACAAAGTCCACCTCACAGTACAGGACTACAAAATTAGCAGGCAAAATGAAGTCGGCCACCTTTACCAATACATCATGTAATAGAGCCACTGGACGCTTTACTGACCTAACTGCCATTACCAATCGTATGTTTGTCGGGGTAGGATCCCCTAAATCCCCTAAACCCAGTTTATTATAAACAGTGAGGGGCATTAGGTTTATATTGGTTCCCAAATCGCATAGTGCTTTTGTCAAATTCAGGGACCCAATAGTACACGGGATGGTAAACTCTCCTAGATCTGCCCTTTTCAGCACTAAAGACCTTGTAGAGATAGCACCACAATGAAAGAGATTGTCCTCCAGCTTATGGCTAACCTTTCGTTTATTAGTGACAAGGTCTTTCATGAACTTCGCGTATCCTGGCATTTTCTCAAGTGCCTCAACCAAAGACACATTTATTGTAAATTGCATGAGTATTGCCATGAATTTGCTGAATTTTTCATCATCAACCTTTTTATTCAACCGCTTAGGAAATAGAGGTGGTGCTCTTGGGATAGTTTTCAGCACTACCTCCTTCTCTTTCTTTTTGTCTCTATCTGGAGCATCATCAGTATTATCCACCTTTTCAGACTCCACTGGACCACTTTCTTCCAGTTCAACATCAACTACCTCATCAACTACAGGTTTGACCACTTAAGGGCAAGGTAATATCTTACCACTTCTAGTGGTTATAGGCATTCATGACCCATCATTCCACGGATTTTGGATCGTATCACATGGTAATGTTCTGTTCTTCCTCTGGTTGAATGTTGTTGAGAGTTGGCTCTTCTGCTGCTCAAACTGTTTGATTACGGTGGACTGTGAGTGCACTAATTGACTGTTGGATGTCAGATCAGTCTTTATGATGGTTACACCAGAGTTTCTAGCTTCCACTCCCTTCAACAATTTATCCATTATATCCTCCATGGACATCTTTTCAGAACTTGTTGAAGCAGCCTCACGATTTCCAGGAGGAACATATAGCCCGCTCCTGTCATTGTTATTCCTCTAATTTCCTTGCTCCCTATCTTTATAACCAGGCTTATTATAGTAAGTATGACCTTGATTCCCTTGGATATTGCCTCGGAAACCCCCCTAATTATTAATATAGTTAGGCTCTTCATCTATATCAGTCTCACTTCTATACTAAGATCCCACAGCTTTCACCTTTTAAATCATGCCAAATAGCAAGTGCTTGTTTAGTAAGTCCATCTATGTTTTAAGGTGAGCCATGTCTTTGTCATGCTCCTCTTCTCTTTAGCATTGTTCCGCAGTAATACCTACAGAAGCAGTGGGGATGGCCACCACAGAGTCTCTGGTATGCCATTCTCGACTATTTTTGGTCATTCTGTCCAGCATCTCTAAAGCCTCTGGGAATGTAAGATCAACAAACGAACCACCAGAAGCATTGTCTACAATTGGCTTTGTAACAAAGTTAAGATCCCTATAGAAAGTCTCCATCAAATGTATGTCCGTCATGTTGTGGTTCGGACACTGTGGAAATTTTTTCTTAAATCTTTCCTAGGTTTCATGCAAGGCTTCAGTCGAGAGCTACCTAAAGTTACTGATCTCATCTCTCAACTGTACCCTCATGGAAGGCGAAAAGAACCTTTGTAGGAAAGCTCATTTCAACTGCCTCCAGTTAGTTATAAAATTGGGTGTCAGCTCATTTAGCCACAATGTTTCCTCCCCAGACAGAGACAACAAAAATAATCTCAACCGGATAGCATTCTGTCCCACTCCTGGGTTATCAAAAGATTTCCAGATGGTGAAAAAATTCACCAGATGAAAGTTTGGATCATCCCCAGGAAGGCCATCAAACCCTTTAGATTTAAGAGTTGAATCATAGTACTCGTAATGTTAAATTTTTCCCCAGGTGCCAACGGTGGAGGAATAATATCACCCATTGAACTTTCTCCGTACATTCCATCATCATCATCATTGAGATCATACTGGACCAATTGGTACTCTTGTCTTTCTCAGAACGGACGGTTCCTGTTAATATTACGCCGTACAGGTGTAGCTATTTGCTCTGCATGCCCTGGGTTACCAGGATTCAGCAACTCCTCATCTCCAAAATCTTCATCCTTAGGATTTGGATGTCATGCTTTTTTGCCGACATTTTGCACATTCACCTGAGCTCTAGCTAAGGCTGCCAATCTGTCAGCCTCTTGCTGTTCTGCCATTCTTCTAATTCGTTGCGATTCCGGATTAGGTGGTAATACCGTTCTCCGAAACTTCTGGTACTTGGTATACACTGTAAAGATTCTGAAAATAAACAAAAACAACAAATAAATGTATAACTAGGAAACTTGACTAAAAGTCAATTAGCGCACACAAACTTCAGTTTTCAACCGTATTCCTTGGCAACGAAGCCATTTTTAATAACTCTCAAACTACACCTCTCAACGAGAATTTAAGCGATCATTGTCAATATAAAACCCAACTAGGTTGGAGTCAAATCCCACAGGGAATATGGTGTGAACGTAAGTTGTTAGTGATTTAATCAACTGATAGTTGGATGTTTCCAGAAAAAAAGGGGTTTTAGTTAACAAGTAATTGTTTGTCACTTTAGTTTAAATATTTGAAATAAAGAGTTTATGAAAAACTAGAATTATGTTCACTAGGGATATTGGTACTTGACAGATGCTACTAGTGGTTCAAGATTCTCACGGTAGGTAGGACAACAAGTTACCTTTATCAAAGTTATACTTAAATGTCTCTCGACCTACTCAAGCATTTAATTACCTAATCCTCTCGGACTTATGGAATTTATATTCACTTCCCAGATTTTACCTCAGGTTAACCAACCTTGTTACAGCGCTGATTATTAAACGAAAATTTAGTAATTCCAAGTCCCTGTTGATAATTCACTTCCCACTATATTTGATTTCTTTCTCAAAAAAATCAAAGCAGATGTTATCTATCATTTGCAACCAACAGACAATAATTAAAACATCGTAATTATCAAGGAGTCCTACCACCTTTCGAATCTAGAACACTCAGCACCTTATCATGACCTACCCCTAGATCCCATAATTCAGGTTAAAGGAATTTAACTTCTTATGACGTAATAATCAAAGCAACTAGATGAATTCATACTTTGAAAGATAAACTTACCACAAGATGGATAATAAGTAATGAATCTCAGATTATATCACAACAGATAATCCCAAAATAATGATTAAATTCTCTTCAAAATAACTATTTTTTTAAGCTAAGAAGTTAGAGAGAGAAAATATCAAAGTATCGTGTCTCAAAACTCAAGATTTTTTACTCTTAAGAAAACCCTAAAAAGGCTTTAAATAGTTCACCCTAATTATGGAAATAAAATAATAAAATTCAGAAATTCTTCAAATTAGGTGACACCATTTATGATATCCTATCAGGAGGCTGACGACTTATCACAAATATCGTCAGCTTTCTCTTTGCTTTGGACACTTGCTGCCTAATGCTGACGACAAACGATGATGCCCTATCAGCTCCTTAACGACTTATCACAAATGTCGTCAAGGCTTTTCCTGAGCTCTTATGTTCTTTCTTAGGCTGACGGCATTCTTGACGTCTTATCAGCTCCATGACGACCTATCACAAAATGTCATCACAACTTTTAACTTAGGTTAATTCTCTGCCAATGGAAAACGATGAAGATGATAGCTTATCAAAGGGATGACGACTTATCACACATGTCGTCAGCCACACTTTGCCTCTATTTACTTCAGATTTCAGTTCATTTGCTTCCATTCTTGTTGGTTCTCTAACATATTATCTTCTTCTGAAAAATCAAACATAAAACAATAAAAAACGACTAAAGTTGCTTAAGACTTAGAAATTATTCTTAGTTAAAATTCCCATATGTGTTAGCATTAGCTTACACATCAGTGGCTCTTAAACTCCAAAGTTTCATATATTCCAGAAGTAATACACGTCCAAAGTTGACACTTGTAGGATCGAATACCATGAGGAGGTATGGTGAATTATTTTTCCCTTGACATATGGTCATGTAACCTTGAGTGCCACTGGTTTGCATAACATAAAAATCCAAATGTGCAAAATTGGCCTAATATTGTAAGAGACTGATGGGGAAATCATCTCATGATTTCCAATCTATAGAATTCCCAAAAATAAGTGTTCACCAACTCTAATCCAAATTATTATGAGAGATAAAAGATTAAGAGGAGTAAGAGTGTGCAAGGTGGCAATCCAAGAATAGGAAAAGGAGAATTTGTTAGGAGAGAAGTTAGGGGATTGCAATCCAAACGTGCTAACTTTGTTTGTCTATTTATTTCAAAGAAAATTTGTGTCGGTACCAACATGGAAAGAGGATGAAAGAAAAGACGAAGAGTAGTTGCTGCCAAAGCTTGTGGGGGACTTTCACACCAAGGTGAAGAAGAACATACTCAAGAACTTCAAGGTAAAATAACTAACTGTTACACTTTTCTGCATGTGAATAATGATTGTGTGGCTAGTATCCCATTGAGTACGTGTAGTAGCTTGCCTACATGTCAGTTAATTGATTATTTTCCTATTAATGATGATGTACATATTGTGAGTGTGGATACACTAGTTCATGTTATTGATGACCAAGTTGACTCTTCTTGTAAGATCAACTTGAGTCCACCTAGTGTTTAAGCCATTGTATTGAATAAAAGAATATCGTCTTGTGAAAATTGTGTTGATCTACTTATGTGTAAAAATTGCCCCCCACTTGAGGATGTGTGTGATGTGATTAATGAATCTCAAGTGTGTGATGATGTTGAAAATATTGATCAAAAGAATAGGAGTGAACCCGTGAGCTTGTCTTGTGGTAAAGAAGCTAATGCTTGCTTGGCTAATAGGGGTAACATGTGTTTGCAACATCTTAGAAACTTGGTAATGAACTTTTAAAGAGTGAGCTTGCGTTTTCCAAATCTAACCACAGGATAGATCCTTATCTCTTTAGGTATAATGTGTTGTTTAAAGATGGTACAATAACTCTTAATGAACCTAGTGGTGTTAATGTTATTGAAGGTATTGCTTGTCTTGGAGGCTATAACCTATATGCCAACCCACTATGGCGTGACAATATTCCTCCTAAAAATGTTAATCTCTTCTTGAAATATGAGAGTACTCTTAAGGGTAATTAATGTGTAGTAATTTTTTAAAATCCAAGGGCAAAGATGTCATTGACTCCTAGGTTTAATGCTTCTAAATGTGCATCCTTTCTTGAAACACTTGTGCATAAGTTGTGTGAATCCCAACTTGTGGATGCTATGTTTTCTATATGTTTGAAAGGAAGAATGTGTATGCGCCTAAATGCTTTATCTTTGGCCATGTATGATATTACACTTAATTCCTTTCTATACTACCTCTTTCCTTATGATGATATCCATGCTAATCTTGAATTTGTTTTATATAGAGGTAGGGAACTTGTTGGTTGGTCCACTTGTTTGAGTGATAATGCTATATGGGTCTTGTGGACTTTAGAACCAATTGAAGAAGAACCCTTAGTGTGATCTGTTACACAGGTAGTGAAACAGTTATGTCTTATGGCTCATAAGATGGAGGTAATTCTACCTTTTGCATCATGTTATTCCATTAGGACCTTTCTAGTTTCATTATGTATTGATGAATCCCATAACAAAATCTTTTGTGCAGTTTTCATTGAGTTTTTAATATTCAATTAAAAGGATCCTTGGTTATCTTTAAGGTTTGTGCAACCTTGGAATGATGAAATAATTGTTTTTCATGAGGAAATTGTGTTTGCTTTTCCTTCTTTTGATTTTGCATGATCTTGATTTGAGGTCAAATTATTTTCAAGAAGGGGAGGATGATATGAGCCAAACGGCCATCGTCGCTTTTGATGACATCATTGGAGGCCAACACTTAAAGACACAATCTTTGGTTACCTTGAGGACACAAGAGCATGCATGGAGGACCCAGTTTGGATACTCAAGAAAGCAATTCCGTGTGTGGAGGGTTGCTTGGAGGATTGCGTTGATGATTTCTTGAGAACAAGTATTGAATTATTTTGAAGAGCTTTAAATACTCCAATGCAACCCTTAATTTACATATCAAGGATACCCCTCTCATTAAAAGGTATTTTGGCTTTATTGTTATGTAATAAGCTAGCCTATAAATAGTCTTCTATTAGGTCATTTGATCTTTAGTTTATGATAATGAATATTCAATACATTGAAAGTTCTCTCTCTTTGAGAGTGTAGTTCTTAGTTTAGGGATTGGAAAAGCCATCTTTAGTGTCGGGCTTAGAAAATCTAATATTGTACATTGTTTATAAACGGTTGATGTGAGATGAAGTTGATTCCCTTAGCATTCACCGTAAGAATATTGGTGTTTGTACTTGTAGATTTTAAGGGTCTTTAACTTTGATAAACATTTGGATTCTTGTTATTCATTAGTCCTTATGTCATTTTTTCTATCCTTTACTTTTCTTGCAATATTTGTGTTTGTTTCTTTTTAGTGTACCCACGTTTAGTGGTGTTTTGTGTGGTTGTCTTGTTGTTGTTCTGATTGTTCTCTTGTTGGTCTTGTGTTTGTTGGATGTTTCTGTGTTGTTCTTGGTTGGTTCATGTGTTTCATGGTTGTTCCATTATCATTTGGTATCAGAGCAAGGATTGATTTCGTTCCTACGAAAACAATCTCAGGCTTCTTAACTTGAAAAACATAAAAAAGAAGTGTTGAAAAAATGAAAATCTCAAAAAAATAATTTTTGCTATGATTTTTAAGTTTTAGCCTAAATTTTGAACTTTGATTTAGGATATTTCAATGTGTTTTGTTTGTTTCTAGTGTTAGGTTCTAGTTTTCTTACACTAAGTGAGTCAATATCTTGGATTTGAGCTTAATCCAGGTTGTTTTGACTTTTTCACCGTTGTTGAGTTATGAAGAAACTAGTAAGGTGAAGCTCAAAATTGTAAGGGTTTTTGTTGATATTGTGGCTTGAAAATGTCTTGTTGTGATTGGGGGTGAAACGTGAACTTGTCGAAACAAAAATTCTCCAATTTCGTGTTCATTTGGGTTAGGTTCAATCTATTAATGTTCTTGGTGTTCTTCACAAATTGTTGAACAAGAACATTCAAGGTGTGGTGTTTCATCTAAAATAGTGGAAAAAGAAAGTGTGGTCTTTGTTTGCCTTGAAACATATTCCAAGGCCATCCTATATAAGAAAGGGAGACAAAGTTTTTCAAAAATTCTTGCTACCAAAAGGGAGAAAGGGTACTTCCCAAGATTTAGAAAAGAGGAAAGAGCCAAAGGGCTTTCAAAAAAGTGTTTTGCCCAAAAGGTATAAGACAAGTCAAACCATTTTGAATGTCAAAAAGGCTCCAAATCTACTTGTCTTGTTTTCCAAGGCTGATTTTACATTCTTCCAAATTATAGATTGATAAAAATTCTCAAAGTTTGAAAAAATAAAATTCCCCAAAAAAAAATGTCAACTAATTAGAACAGGCCATATCATCAATGCTGCCACATCATCAAACTTCCAAATACCCTATGCCCAAATTTTAGATTCTAAGTTTCTTTTCCTTGTTTCTGTAGTTTCATTTCTTGAGTGTAGTACTAATTACAAACTAGTAATCACCTAATAGATTGTGAATTAGTTGATTGACTCTTATCTTCTTTGTGTTTTCATTCTTTGTGTGATTTTCTTGTTTTGATTCTTTCAACTTCTTTGTTCAATCTCGTAAGTACATTTTCTATTTTTGTGTCTTAAGTTGATCAAACAAGAATCTATTCGCTGCTACAATTGTGAGGATCACAAAGGCAAGTGCATACGAGTGTTGGTAAGGAGCTTTTCTACTAATCTTTTTTGTTTATTTTTTAGGTACAAGGTGATAAAATGGGAACATGGCTTCCATTACCACATATGATTATAGTGAGGGACTCAATGGATACTAAATTGTTGGAGATTATGGGGGCTATCAAATAGCCATGTTGAAGGCATAGGCAGATTTGGGGGTTACGGGTTTGAAGTAGAAAATGAGATGAATGATGAGCCTAGTGCCTATGGTGAATATTGAGATTATGAAGGGCATTTGATGGGTCTTATGATAAAGTTGGGGAATGTGAGGAGTCTTACACTTCCCACTCCGATCCTAGAATTGTAGTTAGGTATAACCCCTTCATTAACAAAGCTTATGAGAGTTATGAAGAGAGTGCACGTGAGGAGTGTGAAAATTCATATTCTTCATCTTGTACTACTTTTTATCAAGGCCGAAGTGGTGTGACTGGTTATACTATCTATAGTGGAGGTATTCCCACTAAGAGAAGACGATATGCATCTCCAAAGTCAAAGGGTACCCATGTGCCTTACAATGTTGATCCAAGAAAGAATGTTCATTATTGAAAGGTGATCATTTGTGGGATACCGTACTTCCTCATTATGCTAGATGATAGGTGATATAGAAACTTTATCGTTCCATCCATGTTTGCTTATTTGGAGTTGTTTCGAGAACCTTTACTTATTACACATTCCTTTGATGGGTTTAAGGTTAACAATAGGGTGAAGGTTGTCTTCTCCCATTTTGAATAATATGAGAAGGTGTGGTATGATATTTTTTTCCTTGACATACGGTCATGTAAGCTTGGGTGCCAATTAGTTTGCAAAACATAAAGTTCTAAATGTGCAAAATTGGCCTAATATTGTAAGAGACCGATAGGGAAATCATATCATGATGTCCATTCTGTCGAAGTCCCAAAAATAAGTATTTACCTACTCCAATTTGAATTATTATGACAGAAAAAAGATTAAGAGGATTAACGATGTGCAAGGTGGTAATCCGACAGTGGAAAATGGAAAGCTTGTGAGGACTGAAGTGAAGGGATTGCAACCAAACTGTGCTAAATTTCTTTGTCCTTATATTTCTAAGGACATTTTTGTAGGACCAACATGGCAAGTAGAGAAAAGTAAGGCCAAAGAGAAGTTGCTGCTGAAGCTTATAGAGGACATTCACACTAAGGTGAAGAAGAACGTACTCAAGAAATTCAAGGTAAAACAGCTAACTCATATGCTTTTGTGCATGTGAATGATGATTTTGTGGCTAGTAGAGCATTGAGTGTGAGTATTAGCTTGCCTACATGTGAGTTTAGTGATTCTTTACCTCTTGATGATGATGTACATATTATGAGTGTGGATACACTAGTTAATCTTATTGATGACTGAATTCACTCTTATTGTAATATCAATTTGTGTCCACTTAGTGTTGAAACCATTGTGTTCAATGAAAGTTTATTGTCTTATCAAAATTGGGTTGATCAACTTGTGTGTAAAAATTGTCCCCACTTGAGGATGTGTGTGATGTGATTAATGAATCCAAAGTGTATGATGATATTGAAAATGTTGATCAAAAGAATAGGAGTGAACCCATGAGCTTATCTTCAGGTAAAGATTCTAATCTTGCTTGGATTATAGGAGTAATCATATATTTGCAACATCTTTGAAACTTGGTAATGAACTGTAAGAGAGTGAGCCTGTTTGTTCCAAAACTACCTGTGGGATAGATCCTTATCTTTTTAGGTATAATGTGTTGTTTAAAGATGGTACAATAACTCTTAATGAACCTAGTGGTGATAATGGTATTGAAGGTAGTGCTTGTCTTAAAAGCTATAGCCTAATTGCCAACCCGCTATGGTGTGACAACATTCCTTCTAAAGATGGAAATCTCTTTTTTGAAGTATGAGAGTACTCGTAAAGGTAAGAAATGTGTATTCATACTTGAAAACCCAAGTTCAAAAGTGTCATCGACTCCTTGTCTTAATGTTTCTAAATATGCCTCCTTGCTTGACACACTTGTGCTTAAGTTGAATGAATCCTATCTTGTGGATTCCAAGTTGTCTATGTGTTCGAAATGAAGAATGTGTATGTGCTTAAATGCTTTGTCTTCAGCTGTGTATGCCTTTACACTTTATTCTTTTCTATTCTACCTCTTTACTTATGATGATATACATGCTAATCTTTGATTTATTTTATATAGAGGTAGGGAACTTGTTGGTTGGTCCACTTGTTAAGTGGTAATGCTATATGGATCTTGTGGACTTTAGAACCAATTGAAGAACCACCCTTAGTGTGGTCTCTTAAATAGGTAGTGAAACAATTATGTCTAATGGCTCACAAGATGTAGGTAATTCTGCCTTTTGGATCATGTGATTCCATCAGGACCTTTGTTGTTTCTTTAACTCTTGATGATTCTCATAGCCAAATACTTTGTGCATTTTTCATTGAGTTTTAAATATTCAACGCAAAGGATCCTTGGTTATCTTTCAAGTTTGTGGAACCTTGGCATGATAAAATAATTGTTTATGCTAATGCTAACCCTCATCCCATGGGGAAGTTATGTTTGCTTTTTTTTTTTATTTTGCAAGGTATGTATTCGAGGTTGAATTATTTTCAAGAAGGGGAGGATGATTCGAGCAAAACAACCATCATATATTTTATGACATCATTGGTGGTCAACACTTAAAGACTCATGCTTTTGATACCTCTAGGAAACAATACCATGCATAGAGGACCTATTTTAGACATTCAAGAGAGCAATTCCTTGTGTGGAGGGTTGCTTGGAGTCTTGCATTGATGATTCCTAGAGAACAAGTATTAAAGTATTTTGAAGGGCTTTAAACACTCCAACGCAGTCCCTAATTTACACATCATGGTTTCCCCTCTCATTAAGGGTATTTTAGCCTTTTTGTTATGTAATAAGCTTGTCTATAAATAGTCTTTTATTAGGTTATTTGCTCTTTAGTTTATGATGATTAATGCTTGAGATAATGAAAGTTCTCTCTCTTTGAGAGTATAGTTCTTAGTTTAGGGATTGCAAAAGCCATCTTTAGTGTTGGGCTTTGAAAAGCCAATATTGTACGTTGTTTAGAAATGGTGGTTGTGTTGTGAAGTTGATTCCCTTAGCGGTCACTATAATAAAATTGGTGTTAGTACTTGCAGATTTTATGGATCTTTATGTTTGATACATGTTTTAGTTCTTGTTCTTCGTTAGTACTTATGTTATCTTTCATATTCTTTATTTTTTCTAAAATATTTGTGTTTGTTTCTTTTTAGTATGTTCATGACTAGTGGTGTTTTGTGTGGCTACCATGTTGTTGTTCCGATTGTTCTCTTATTGGTCTTGTGTTTTTTGGATATTTTTGTGTTGTTGTTGGATGGTAAATATGTTTCATCGTTGTTTTGTTATCATTTGGTATCAGATCAAGGGTTGATTTCATTTCTACGAAAGCAATATTTGGCTTGTTAACTTGAAAATCACCAAATAGAAGTGTTGAAAAAACTGTAAATATCAAAAAAGAATTTTTTTCAATGTTTTTGTGTTTTGACCAAAATTTTGAACTTAGAATTAGGAATTCTTGTGTGCTTTGTTCTATTCTAGTATTAGGTTCTTATTCCCTAACACTAAGTAAGTCTAGATCTTGGATTTCAGCATAATCTGGGTGGTTTTGAGTTGTTCGCCATAGTTTCTATGAAGAGTGAAGAAACTAGTAAGGAGAAGCTCAAAATTGTAAGGGTTGTAGTTGATATTGTGGCATGAAAAATGTGTGGTTGTGTTTGGGGGTGCATTGTGAACTTGGAGAAACCAAAATCATCTAATTTCGAGTTCATTTCGGTTATGTTCAATCTTTGAATGTTCTTAGTGTTCTTCATGTTCTTCATAAATTGTTGAACAAGAACATTCAAGGTGTGGTATTTGATCTAAAAGAGTGGAAAAAGAAATTGTGGTTTTTGTTTGTCTTTAAACATATTCCAAGGCCATCCTAAAGAAGAAAGAGAGACAAAGGTTTTAAAAAAGTCTTGTTACCAAAAGGAAGAAAGGGCACTTTCCAATATTGTAAAAAGAGGAAAGACCTAAAAGGCATTCAAAAAGGTGTTTTGCAAAAAAGGTATAAGACAAGTCAAAACTTTTTGAATGTGAAAAAGGCTCCAAATCTTATTGTCTTCTTTTAAAAGACTTATTTTAGAGTCTTCCAAATTGTTAATTGATCAAACAACTAAAAGTTTGATAACAAGAAATTATCAAAAAAAAATGTCAACCAATTAGAACATGCCGTCTCATAAAAGCTTCCACATCATCAAACTTCCAAATACCCTAAGCCCAAATTTTTTATTCTAAGTTTCTTTTCCTTGTTTCTTTATTTTCATTTCTTGAGTCTAGTATTAATTAGCAACTAGTAATCACCTACTAGATTGTGAATTAGTTGTTTGAGTCCATTTTCTTCGTGTTTTTGTTCTTTGTGTGCTTTTCTCATTTTGATTCACTGAACCTCTTTGTTTTAAGTTCGTAAGTAGATTTTCTATTTTTGTGTCTTGGGTCAATCAAACAAGAATCTATATTGGTCGCTAAGTAGTTATTGATACATTATTGACTACCGGAGTATAAGAAACTTTAAATATTCGCCGCTCCAATTGTGAGGATCATAAAGGTGAATGCATAAGAGTGTTGGTGAGGAGCTTTACTACTAATATTATTTATTTATTTTTTAGGTACAAGGTGATATAAGGGGAACATGCCTTCCTTAGCCGAAAATTATTGTGACTACGACATGGGAGACTATGATTGTAGTGACGGATTTGATGGCTACAAAGTTGTTGGAGATTATAGGGTCTATGAAAATAGCCATGATCACGGAACGAGAATATTAGGGGGTTACATGTTTGGAGGATAAAATGAGATGAATTATGTGCCTAGTGCCTATGCTGAATATGTAGTTGATGAAGGGCATTGTAATGGGTCTTATGATGAAGTTGGTCCATATGAGAAGTCGTACACTTACCTATCCGAACCAAGAGTTGGTGTTAGATATAACCATTTAATTCCCTTAATATATGATCATGTAAGTTTTGCTGCCGATTGGTTTGCAAAACATAAAGTTCCAAATGTGTAAAATTGGCCTATTGTTGTAAGAGACCGATGGGGAAATCATCTCAAGTCGTCCATTCTATCCAAGTCCCAAAGAGAAGTGTTCACCTGCTCCAATCCAAATTATTATGAGAGAAAAAATATTGCGAGGAGTACGGGTGTGCAAGGTGGAAATCTAAGAGTGGATAAAAGAGAGGTTGTGAGGAGTGAATTGAGGAAATTGCAACCAAACCATGATAACTTTTTTTGTCCTTGAATTTAAAAGGACATTTGTGTAGGTACCAACATGGCAAGCTGAGGAAAGCAAGGCCAAAGAGAATTTGCTACCAAATCTTTTGAGGGGCCTTCACACCAAGGTGAAGAAGAACATACTAAAGAACTTCAAGGTAAAATAGCTAACTCATGCACTTTTATTCATGTGAATGATGATTGTGTGGCTACTAGTCCATTGAGTGTGAGTAGTAGCTTGCTTACATGTGAGTTTATTGATTCTTTGCCTCTTGATGATGATGTACATGTTGTGAGTGTAGATATACTAGTTGATCTTATTGATTGTCGAATTTAATCTTCTTGTAAGATCTATTTGGGTCCACCTAGTGTTGAAGCCATTGAGTTAAAGGAAAGTACATCATCCTATGAAAATCGTGTTGAGCAATTTGTGTGTAAAAATTACCCACCACTTGAGGATATGTGTATTGTGATTAATGAATATCAAATGTGTAATGATATTGAAAATATTAATCAATAGAATAGGAGTGAACCCGTGAGCTTGTATTGTGGTAAAGATGCTAATTCTTGCTTGGCTCATAAGGGTAATCATGTGTTTACAATATCTTTGAAACATGGTAATGAACTTTTAGAGCATGAGCTTTCTTGTTCCAAATATCCATGCAGGATAGATACTTCTCTCTTTAGGTATAATGTGTTGTTTGAAGATGGTACAATCACTCTTAATAAATCTACAAGTGGTAATGGTATTGAAGGTATAGCTTGTCTTGAGGGCTATAGCCTATTTACCAACCAACTATGGTGTCACAACATTACTCCTAAAGATGGAAATCTCTTTTAGAAATATGAGAGTACTCTTAAGGGTAAGGAATGTGTAGTCATTCTTGAAAACCCAAGGGCAAAGGTGCCATTGACTCATTTGGATAATGCTTCTAAATGTGCATCCTTACTTGACACACCTGTTCTTAAGTTGAATGTATCCCAACTTGTGGATGCCAAGTTGTATATGTGTTGGAAATAAGAATGTGTATGTGCTTAAATGCTTTGTCATCAGCCGTGTATGCTGTTATACTTGATTACTTTCTATACTACCTCTTTGTTTATGATGATAACCATGGTAATCTTGGATTTGTTTTATATAGAGGTAGGGAACTTGTTAGTTGGTCCACTTGATTGAGTGATAATGCTATATGGGTCTTATGGACTTTAACACCAATTGAAGAACCACCCTTAGTGTGGTCTCATAAAGTGGTAGTTAAACAATAGTGTCTTATGGCTCATAAGATAGAGGTAATTCTACTTTTTGGATCATGTGATTCCATTAGGACCTTTTTAGTTTCCATACCTCTTGGTGATTCCCATTATTAAATCCTTTGTGAATTTTTTGTTGAGCTTTTACTATTCAACTCAAAGGATCCTTTGTTATATTTCAAGTTTGTTCAACCTTGGCATGAGGAAATAATTGTTTATGCTAATCCTAAACCTCATGCCTGGTAGAAGTTGTGTTTGCTTGTCCTCCTTTTTATTTTGCAAGGTATGGATTCGAGGTCGAATCATTTTCAAGAAGGGAGGATGATACCAGCCAAACGGCTATCATAGATTTTGATGACATCATTGGAAGCCAACACTTACAGACATAAGCTTTGGTGACCTCGAGGACACTAGAATCTGCATAGAGGACCTGTTTTGGACATTCAAGAGTGCAATTCAGTCTGAGGAGGGTATCTTGGAGGTTTGCCTTGATTACTATTCGAAAAAACAAGTATTGAAGTGTTTTGAAGAGATTTAAACACTCAAAAGCACTGCAAGGTATCCCCTAATTTACACATCAAGGCAACCCCTATCATTAAGGGTATTTTTTCCATTTTGTTATGTAATAAGCTAGCTTATAAATACTCTTTTACTGGGATATTTTCTCTTTATTTTATGATGATTAATATTTGAGACGTTGAAAGTTCTCTCTTTGAGAGTGTCTTTCTTAGTTTAGGGCTTGGAAAAGCCATCTTTAGTGTTGTGGTTGGAAAAGCCAATATTGTACGTTGTTTAGAAAATGGTGGTTGTTAGGTGAAGTTTATTCCCTTAGCATTCACCGCAAAAAGATTGGTGTTTTTACTTGCGGATTTTTTGGGTCTTTAAGTTTGATACACATTTGGTTCTTGTTATTCATAAGACTTTATATCATCTTTCCTACCCTTACATTTCTTGCAATATTTGATATTTTTTTCTTTTAGTATGTTCACGGTTAGTGGTGTTTTGTGTGGCTACCATGTTGTTCTCCCCATTGTTCTCTTGTTGGTTTTGTGTTTGTTGGATGTTTCCGTGTTGTTCTTTACTGGTTCGTGTGTTTTGTTGTCTTTTCGTTATCCCAAAAGGTAGCATTACATACCTTAAGTATGCTAAATATTGAATGACATGTAGCAATTTTTTTCTTGGGACTTTGCAAATGGTTTCTTTGAAGAACCGTGTGATTTTGTAGTAACAAATATTAAAAGAATCTATCATTAAGAGTAGAAATCCTTAAATTTACTAGGATAAGAATTATCTAGCCATAAGAAGGTGGAAGACAGTTCTTGGGTCCGAGGGAACCAATCTAAAAGTGGAAAAGTGGAAAAAGAAATGCCCAACATGTCTTTTATTAAATTTGGATTTTTTTCACATGAAAATGGTGTTTGAACCATGGCATAGATCGTGCAAATCTTATGAAAAACTTCTTCCTCTAGGAGTTTAGTATAATCCATCTATAGGTCGTACAACTAAGGTACGATTTATGACATGGACCATAATAACTTGCAGCCCAACAAAGGCACTGCTATGGTGTACGACTAGAGTTTAATGACCATAGAATCTAGTTACAAACCATACAAAGGCATGTGGTAACATGGCTAAATTTCCATCCTATTGATAATGGAGAACGACTTGTGTTCTATATCATACTCATCTAGTACAGATCTTACAAACGTCCATAGAATCTAGGAGAGGTTCTGCACTTATTAGTTACACGACCCAAAATCGGGCATTACCGTATGGACTCCTCAAATCCAAATGAATCGGAGGTCGCCCTACTAACCCAACCTAATCATCATATAAATCACAAAAGTCGGATGAACTCCAACTATATGTTAAGATAGAGGAAACTATACTAGTAGTCATAACTTAACAATGTCAAACCATTTTATAAATATCAACACTCTAGTCAATATACCCAAGTCAACAGTCATCAACAAAGCCTCTACCAAACAAATGTCAACAATATGTTGGTACATTTCTTCGACAATTTCCAAATACTAAGTCTATGTAGGTCTATGACTTAAAGTAGAAGACTATGAAATATATGCCCTCCGGAGAATGGAATCTCACCAATTCAATGTCAATGCCCAAACCGCTCGAACACCTGGTCACTACGTAGATGAAGAAGAAGAAGCTTCGGCCCTGATGTTGTGTGGGGACATAGCATTCGAAGACGGTTAGCAGTTGGAGCGCTAGCATGTATCTCGAGGATGAGGATAAAATAGAGCATTTGTTCAATCCAAGTCAAACCATCATATCAAATCACATTAACATTAGTATAGGCATATATAAAGATACACATACATATGTTTATATATAGCATGCCAAGTCATGGAAAGAGTCATAGCAATCGTTCTTAAAGCATTTAATCATGAGACATGGAGTAATGAACTTTCAACCATTCACCTTACCAATTTCTGAACCTTAAAGATGTCCATCCCATTAGTCAAGGGGATCCGAACCTCAAACCAACTAAACTAATTCAACCAATTCATTAGGCAAAGGACTTTAACCACAAACCATTTCATTGGGAGAGTGAATCTAACCACTAGCCATTTCATTAGGCGAGGGACTGCAACCACAAGCCATTTCATTGGGCAAGGGACTCCAACCACAAGCCATTTCATTAGGCGAGGGAATCCAACCATAATGCATTTAATTAGGAGTGGGAATCAAACCCTAAGCCATTTCATTAGGAGAGGGGCTTTAACCACAATCCATTTCATTAGGTGAGGGACTCCAACAACAAGCTATTTCATTTTGAGAGGGACTTTAACCAAAAGCCATTTAATTAGGAGAGGGATTCCAATAATAGGCCATTTTATTACCATTGTTAGCCGAAATTTAAACCTTTAACCCCTTTAGTTCACGCCTTAACATCCAAACCATATATTTAACCATTTAATGACTTGAACCATTTATTCAAAACACTACCACATTCAACCATAAGGTCTTCATAGGAACATTTATCGATTGAACACTTTAGTAGGCCAATACCTTAACTAAAATCATCATTCAATTCATTTAGTGGTTATCAAGACCCTAACCAAACCAATAATTCTTCATTAGTATTTCTATACCACACTTTGGTTCTATAAATAATTCACATTCATGTTTAGGGTATTGAACAATTTTGTTACCCATCAAACCGACATGGTAATAATTTAACCAATTACATCGCTAACAACATCGTTATGACACCATTTATCAACCATTCATACTTATTAGGCCATAAAACCATCTAAAGCCATAAAATAATCCATTACATGATTAGCAAGGTTCTTATCAACCATTTACCATGCATTCACATTCCTCATGACAAAATTCATGATCAACAAGGCCTTTACGGCTCATTTACTAAGTACTCACATGAATTACAACAATATCTTATCTCATTCATATTCTCTAGACCAATTCCCTAGTTCAACACACCATTAACATGTGACTAGACAATTTAGTTAGACATTTTCACAAACACCTTCTGAGCATACCTTTATCAAGACCAAATTTGTGGTGGAATTCATAATTATTAGGGTTATTCAAGACCCATATGTTAGAACAAATACAACAAATACCCACACAGGAAAGCCATCACTAATAACATGTATAATCAGAAGCTCAAGCAAGAACAAACATTTTTCATCATTGACAACAAAAATACTTTTCATTTGATTTCAAAACCACCAGGTACACTTACTAATCCAAGTGTGAAATAAATGGTTTAAGGTTTATTTAACAAGGGAGAAATTTACACGATTCAAAAAAGATGATTCACCAAGGAAGACTTTACTCCTCTTTCGTCAAGATGAACACCCTTGAAACCCTAGCCTTCAACTCTCTAAAATGTGCTTGACAGAGTATTTAGGATATTTGATCCACTAAAAATGGAAGTTTAGGAGGATACAAACACTTATATAGTGAGGGAACTTAGGGTTTTGGGTGTGGGAAATGACCATAAGGTCCTCAACTAAAAGCTAGAAAATGATATTGTCCTTGGGTACGATTCACTTAAGGGAACCATACCCTACGGTATGAGTTGTACCCTAACTCATACCCTAGGATTCATCTAAGTCATTCATACTATTTAGGGAACAACTACCCACCATTGAGTTGTATCCAAAGGGTAAGACTCATCACCTAACTCATATAATTCACTTTTACAAAAATAGTCCACTTTTTGATCAAGACGCACTCTATACAATTGGGTTGTGTATGACTCATACATTTAGGTACGAATGGATGGTTGCTCACTCATACCTAGGATAGTTAGTAACTCTCACCACGCTGCTTAGGGTACGAGAGGTATGGGGAAGGAGAATATGACTCGTATCCAAGGGGTACGACTAATGCCAATAGTCGTACCTACCCCAGTGACATCAAATAAGGAAATTTTCCTCATTGATCAGAGTATAGGGGTTCTAATTCTCCCCCACTTGGATTATTCATCTGTGAATGATGGTTAAGAAAACCATAAAGACAAGTTAACAATTTATGGCATATAAAAACAACCTCTAAACAAGTTAGAATAAGGAATATCGAAAGGTTATAACATTTATCACGATCATCATCAATCAACTATTCATTTCATTGTCTTTGGAATTCAAACCCATCATTTTTCAAAAATACTTGATCAATTTAAAGCTTACGGGCTTGAACCCATTGTCTACAAAAGACATATCAAATGAAGAAGATTAACACATACCTCGATCATGTGTTTTTGAAATGAAAAGTAAATATGGATACTTGGACCTCATGTCCTCCTCCGCCTCCCAAGCAGATTCCTCAGACTATTGGTTCCTCCACAGAACCTTCACCGTAGTCACTTTATTCATTTGCAATCGACGAACTTGCCAATCCAAGATCCTCACTGGGATCTCCTCATAGGAAAAAGAGTCCAAAATACCAACATACCCCAAGGGAACAACAAAGGAAGGCTCATCCACATATTGTCAAAACATAGAGACATAGAAAACTGGGGAAATAGAGTTCAGTCTAAAAGGCAACTTCAACTCATAGGCTACATTGCCAATCCTATTCAAAATCAAATAGTGACCAACTAACAGGGACTAAGATTCCTCTTATTACGAATTGCATCACTCTCTTTATGTGGAATACCTTCAGGAATACCCCATAGCCAACACAAAAACCTAAATGCATACACATCATGCTCGCATAGTAATTTTGGCGACTTTCAGCAATTTTCAACCTCTCACGAATCACCTTCACCTTTTCTAAGGCTTGGTAAACTATATCTGGGTTGAGAAACTTACCCTCACCATCTTTCTACTGCCCACTAGGAGAACGACATCTCCTACCATACAACACCTCAAAAAGTTCCATGCAAATGGTAGAGAGCAAGTCTGATTAAACTTATTGCTTCCCGGAGTCACACCACTACAAGTGTTTGAGTCTAGCCACACAGTACTTCTACATTGAAGTCTATCCAAAACATAGAAGGAGTTAACGTAAACCACCGAGATATATTCCTAACATCCACCCCGAACACAACTCTGCTCCATTACAATTATTATATGAAAACCACAAGTAGACGACATAGGAAGACTAAAATTAACTATTATAGAAAAAATCACCAACGCATGATTAAATATACAAAACCATAACAAAACTATGTCATAAAAAAATTCATACTGATGCTTTCTCAATCCTCTTAGGCACCTAATATGACTATTGGTATATTAACCAACCACAACACTCAATCCTATCTCTTTTGTACCCGTGGTATTATCTATCCTTCCAAAGATCTAGCTCCATTTATTATTTTCATGAAAATTTTCACCATTCACTCCTTTACAAAATTTTAGTTATAGAAGTCGCCCTAGAATGTCCCTTACTTAGGGACTTCTATATTTCCCTATTTAAAAATATCACCATATTCCCTGAGATATGATCACCACAACACAAGAAAGGTCACGGAGGAACTAATGCACAACACCCACTTATGCCACTCAAGGAAAGACCCCAAAAGAGACATGACACAATAGGCACAAAATGTTTCATAAAAACTACCTAGATCATAAATGAAACCCATCCCGACCCAACATACCAATGGAAGAGTCTGTAGGACTGGATACCAAATGACATACCACCGAATATACTATTGTCAATACAAAGTAATGTCGAGACTCATACATAAAAAAAAACATATGCAAGATACGAACCTTAGGAATCAGTGTTAATAGAATTCATTACACACTAGTAGAGTGCCCTCTATACCAATATTAGAGAGAATCACTAGAGAACACAACCAGACCTTCCCTTGGGGACCACTGCTAGAAAAGAATTATAGAAAAACCTTTAACCTTTCTCCTATTATGCCAATGGCACTTTTCTCTAATGTGTATCATAGGGGAGGCACACTTGGTCATCCTATACCCAAAACCATATTATAAAGAAGGAATAAGAGTTGGACAAGCTTCCGAAACAATACAAATTTGATTGTGAGCATATGCTAACACATTTGAGGCTTTTAATTGAGATTAATTTGTAAGGTCTTAAGAAACTTTTGTCATTTCTGATTGTTTTATCTTTGATTTTGCAGTAGAAGCCAAGATGAAAGAGAACCAACAAGGATAGAAACAAAAGAGTTGAAATCTGAAGCAAATAGAAGAGAAGTGTGTCTGACAATATTTCTGATAGGTCATTAGCAATGTGATATGTTATCAGAGATACCGTCTGCCTTAGACAGAGAATGGACCTCAGCTGAAAGTTGTGATGATATTTCCTGATAAGTCATCAAAGAGTTGATAATTCATCATATTTTATCATCAATCTTAAGAAGGAAGTGTTAAAACTGAAGAAGGAGCTGACGACATTTGTGATAAGTTGTCAGACTCCTGATAATGTGTCATGAATATCGTCCTCTAATCTGGGAAATTGTTGAACTCTGTGATTTTTTTTCCATGATTAGGGTGAACTATTTAAATCATAGTTTAGGGATTTCTAAAGAGGGCTATTTTGGGACACACGTATATTGTTACTTTTCTCTCTAGTTTCTTGGTTTGAAAAACAATTAACTTTGAAGAGATTTTCATCAATCTTTTGAGATTTCTATTGTGATCTATTCTGAGAATCACTAATTACTATTCATCTTGTGGTAAGTTTATCTTTCAAATTATGAATACATCTAGTTGTTTTTCTTATTACATTATCAGTGGCTAAATCTCTTTAACCTGAATTATGGGATCTATGGGTTAAGCCTTGGTAAGATTCTAAGTGTTTAAGATTCTAAAAGTAATAGAAATCCTTGATAATTTTGAGAATTTAATTATTGTCTATTGGTTGCAAATGACAGATAGCACCTGTTTTGATTTGCTTGAGATAAGAAATCAACTATAGTAGGAAGTGAATTATTTAAAAGGGACTTGGAAGCTACTAATCTTCCGTTTAATAATTGACACTATAACATGGTTAATTAACTTGAGGTAAAGTCTGGTCAGTGAATATAAATTCCCTAAGTCTGAGAGGATTAGGTAATTAAATGCTTAAGTTGGTCGAGAGAAATTTAGGCATAACTTCAATAAAGACAATCTATTGTTCCTACCTATCGTGAGAATCTTGAATCACTATTAGCATCTGTCAAGTACAACAACCCACAGTGAGCATAATTCTGGTTTTCCATAAACTCTTGATTACAAACACTGAAACTAAAGTGACCAACAATTATTTGATAATCTCCAAAAACCCCATTTTATCTTTTCGTATCATTTGTTTGAATTCAACTTGTATCTATAGTTTCAAATTAGTTTAATCGCCACTCACATTATTCGCTGTGGATTTGACCTCGACTCCAAAAGTTGGGTAAATACATTGGCGACGACCGCGTTGCACTAAATTGACGTCTAAGATGAGCGTTATAAAAAAATGGCACCATTGCATGGGAACAATTTGGTGTATTGAATTGGTTTGGAATTTTAGTTTACTTTCTTGAATTCAAACTTGTATTTGTTAAAAAAATTTTTAATTTTCTTTTATTCTTTATTTTTTCTCACCTTTCTTGATATGTCAACCTGGATAGATGGTTTTTTAAGTGATGATGATTCTTGTTATTATTGGGGGGACCTTCACAATATGATGCAAACACTGTTCTAACTGGGGAACATACTGTAACTTGGTGTTTGGCTAGTGGTCAAAGTGATCATTCTGAAGATACGTATGCTATCACGATTCAAATGGAAAAATTGATGAAACAAATTTTAGAGAATCAAGCACATTTATGGGTAGAGGTGAAGGAGTTACCACTTCCATCATGTCCACAATGGATAAACAAAGAAGAATATGAGGAGGACATTAGCCAATTTGTGGAGAAAACACAAGAATCACAGCCACTCGATTGTCATCTTAATTTTAAGACTGATATTGAGAAAGTGAATCAAAGTGAATGTGTTGAGGATAGTGTAAATTTTGAAGTAGAATTTGTTTGGCCTCATTCGAAGCACTTTATACATTATGTGTAGATGATATATTGAATGTGAAATCATTTAAAATAGTAAAAGAGTGTGCAGATGAGGAACAATAATCGTATATTCTTGATTTTACATTAGACAAGCAACATAAAAACACACCTCACTTTAAGGATGAGTGGTTTACCACCCTCAATCCATTACTCGACTTCTTAATTTTTGTACCACCCCTATGATCGAGGCAACAAGATGGACTCTAAGTTGGCAGTGAAATTCATATACTCAAGGTGGCGGGTAAATCTGAGTTGGGTCATGCGGCGATATTAAATCAGGCGTTGCTTGGGAGGAAAAACAAGGTATTTTGTTGTTTGTATTCGTATTATGTTATTGACATCAGATCTTCGCACCCATGGTTCCATAGTTATATTTCTAACTCTCTTGTTTTGGTTTGACGCATTGGGGACATTATATGATTTTAAGTTAAGGGTGGGACTACTTGTGGGTGTTGATGTCCTCTTGGGGTTTTTGTTGCCGTGCCTCTTTTCGCTGAAGTCTTGTTACTAGTAGAGCTAGCATGTTTAGGCGTATTGTGTTTTATTTTGTGATGTGTTTTGGTTAACTGGGAGAAAAATAAGTATCTACAATAGTTGACATAGTTTATTTGATTTTTTTTGGGAATGATAAATACCTCTCCAATTGTCTACTTTGTAACTGTGTGATGTGCATCTATATATGACTACTGTGAATTTTTTATGGCATTGGTATTAGTGACATTATAATCATTACTAAACAATTACATAAACTAGATAAGTAGTAACTTATGATATACTTGTGTTCCATGTGCGTGTGAGATCTTACTTAGTTCCCTTTGTATGTTGAATCCAGAACTTACTCGGTTAGTCTTACCTAGGTTGAAGGATAGGGGATAGGAAATGATCATAGGCCATTTTTATATTAGCCCACTTTTAGCCTAAATGACCTTTCCTGTATTCATAATATCCCTTGATCACTATTTTGAGCCTGAATATCCTATTTTTTTTATATACATATCACCTTCCCATTTATATCACAATGAACCTATTTTGTCCCTGGTCCTTCTTGGACACTGTGCACTTTGACTTACACAAATAGCCTAAGTTGAGGGTGGCTACCATAGGGATGCATGATGTAAAATGAGTATGAACAAAGGTAGAATAAAAGAAAAAAATAAAAAGCTGGGTGCAGTGGAAAAGATCAAGAAAAGAAAAGTGGTGAAAAATGAGAAGTGATTGTAGAAAAGAACGCACTATCCTGAATATGTGTGATCAAGTAAAAACAAGAACAGAAAAAGGTTAATAAGTGAGACCCTCAAAGCTAGTGTAGTGTCAAGGAGGCTTATTCACTTTAAATATCATCAAGTATCATACCAGCCCCTAGCATATATTACAAGATAAAGAGAAGACCTATAGTGATCCTAGATGACTTGTCTGAAAATCTTGGTAATGAAAATAAGGGCAAGCCTATGGTATTTGGCATACATTGATTGGAACTTCATTCTACGAGTGAGTGTTTTTTTATTGTCCCCATGGTTACATATGTGATGTATGATATAAGTGGAGTGGGACTTCTTTATAGTGAGGGCACACCAGATATGTTCCTAGATGCTAACTTGTTCAGATAGTGTAATACTGGTCTATGCGTAGTTGTTATAGCTGAATTAATGTCGTAACTTGATTCTTGTGTGTTGCATTATTGTAGTTCAATAATATACACAATTGTTCTTGAATTGGCTGACCTTGGAGATGGTGAAGATATTTTGAGATAATATGGATGATTGACTGCCGAATGTACTTTGTATCCTCTTAGTTGTGTTTGAGTTACTTGAGGACAAGCAATTATTTTAAGTTGAGGGTGTTGATGTGTGAGAAGATGCTGACACATTTGAGGCTTTTAACTGAGAATAAATGCAAGGTCTTAAGAAACTTTTGTCATTTTTTATTGTTTTATCTTTGATTTTGTAGTAGAAGACAAGATGCAAGAGAACCAACAAGGATGGAAACAAAAGAGTTGAAATCGGAAGCAAATAGTAGAGAAGTGTGTCTGACGACATTTCTGATAAGTCGTCAGCCATGTGATAAGTTATCAGAGTTACCATCAGCCTTAGATAGAGAATGGACCTCAGCTGAAAGTTGTGAAAACATTTTCTGATAAGTCGTCAAAGAGTTGATAAGTCATCAGGTATCATCGTCAACCTTAAGCAGGAAGTGCTAAAACTTAAGAAGGAGCTGACGAGATTTGTGATAAGTCGTCAGACTCCTGATAAGGTGTTACGAATGTCATCATCTAATCCGGCAAATTGTTGAACTCTGTGATTTTGTTTCCATAATTAGGGTGAACTATTTAAAGAATAGTTTAGGATTTTCTAAAGAGGGGAACCTATTTTGGGACACACGTATGTTGTTACCTTTCTCTCTAGTTTCTTGGCTTGAAAAACAATTAACTTTGAAGCTATTTTCATCAATATTTTGGGATTTCTATTGTGATCTAATTTTAGAATCACTAGTTACTATTCATCTTGTGGTAAGTTCATCTTTCAAATTATGAATACATCTAGTTGTTTTGCTTATTACATTATGAGTGGCTAAATCTCTTTAACCTGAATTATGGCATCTATGGGTTAAGTCTTGGTAAGATACTAAGTGTTTAAGATTATAAAGGTAATAGGACTCCTTGATAATTTCAAGATTTTAATTATTGTCTATTGGTTGTTAACGATAGATAGCACATGCTTTGATTTGCTTGAGATAAGAAATCAACTATAGTAGGAAGTGAATTATTGACAGGGACATGGAACCTACCAATCTTCCATTTAATAATTGACGTTGTAACAAGGTTAATTAACCTTAGGTGGAGTCTTGTTAGTGAATATAAATTCCCTATGGTTGAGAGGATTAGGTAATTAAATGCTTAAGTAGGTCGAGAGACATTTAGGCATAACTTCAATAAAGAAAATCTGTTGTTCCTACCTATCGTGAGAATCTTGAATCACTATTAGCATCTGTCAAGTACGAAAACCCATAGTGAACATAATTATGGTTTTCCATAAACTCTTGATTACAAACACTGAAACTAAAGTGACCAACAATTATTTGCTAATCTCGAAAACCCCCATTTTATCTTTTCGTATAATTTGTTTGAATTCAACTTGTATCTATAGTTTCAAATTAGTTTAATTGCCACTTGCATTGTTCCCTGTGGATTCGAACCCAACTTCAAAATTGGGTAAATATATTAACGATGACCGCCTTGCACTAAATTGGCGTGTAAGTTAAGCGTTATCACAACCCCACTCTTAACCTCGCTATTCATCAAATTAAATAATACCACGGGGGCATTTCTCAACCCAAAGGACGTAACTAGTAACTCATAGTGACCATACCAAGTTCTAAAGTCGATCTTAGGGATATCTGCATACCCAACCTTAAGTTGATGATAACCCGACCAAAGATCAATGTTAGAGGAACACTTTGTACCTTTAATTTAATCAAACAAATTAATGATTCTAGGAGAGGATACTTACTCCTTATGGTCGCATTGTCCCACGAACAATAATCAATGTACATATGAAGGAAGCCATCCTTTTTGCAGATAAAGAACATGGGAGCGCTTCAAGGCGACACACTAGGATGGGTGAAACATTTATCTAATAGGTTTTTCAATTTCTCTTTAAGCTTCTCCAACTCTTTTGGAGCCATTCTGTTAGGAGGGGTAGAAATTTGGACGAGTGTCTGAAATAAGATGAACCCCAAAAATAATTTCTCTATCAGGAGGAATACCAAAAGGATCATCGGGGAAAAAATTGGGAAACTTATTAACCACGAGAATGGGCTCTAGGGAAGAACCATCCGAGTTAGAACCGTTAACTCAGAAAAAACGATACAAATGCCCTTTTCAGATTAACTTATTGACTCTAAGATACGAAATAATCACCCTTTAGGCACCAAAAAACCATATTCCCATGAAATGACCGACTTATTAGAGTATATGAACATAACCCCATAGGTCCAAAAATCTAAAGAAGAATAACATGAATGTATCCAATCCATCCTTAGGATAACATCAAAATAAACTACGCCCAACTCTATATAGTTTACAAGATCTTTTCTACAACTAATAGATACCACACACCCTCTATAGACCCTGTTAAAAGCCACAGAGTCTCTTACTGAGTAGAAACAAAAGAGGGAACTAAGAGACTATCATGACAAAAACCCAAGATGCACAGTCATATATGGGGTCACATAAGAAAAAGTAGAGTCGGGGTCATGAAAAAAATACACATCACGATAGAAAAGTTTCAACATACCAACATACGCATCATAAGGTGCCTCGATCTCTCGAGAGATAGTAAGAGAATTTAGACGGTCCTAACCAATTTCGTAGATAGAAGTGGCATCCCTAGGTGTTAGTGTTAGAGAAGTTGCAACCAGTACCCTTTTTTCCCAAGCGACAATCATTATGGAACACTCCCGTTAGATGTGACCAAATTGACCACATTTAAAACAAAGATTCATTCCTTTCTAGCAAAAACCACGTTGTGATTGACCACAAAACCTACAAGAAGGATAGGTGAGTGAGGATTGGGCCTCACTGACGTGATGTTAGGCAACTTGTGCCCTATGAGAATTACCAATTTGAAAATGCTTTCCTCCCAACAGGACCAAGTAGGGAGAAGTAGCTGCAGAATGGAAGCTAGGACCCACCCAATACTTTCTCTTGGACCACTTTCCGCCAACCTGAGCCAACAGAGGAAAGAAGAAATTGAACCTAGCATTTTGAGGTAACTGAGGAGAAGTGCCACCCTAAAAAATAGGGTTAGTGGGAACTGGTGGAAACCCTCGAGGATAGTAAGATGTCACAACCCTTGATCGGGTCTGAATCCCATAAATTAGGTGAGCTTTGTTTATGTTTCCCTTAGTCAGGACAGAAGAGCTTACCTGAACATTAACTCTTTCTGGATATATAATTTGAAAGATGATCAAGCAAAAATAAGAGAAATCCAAGACTTTAGACTCTATATAGCTTGAGATTGAAAAATAAGAAAGGAAAACATACCTAAATATCCCATAGCCCCTGTTTTATAAGTGTGGCGTTCTACACACCCACAAAAGAGACTCTACTTGACACAACTTTGTGGAATCCTAACTAACAATGAACATATGCTCTGATACCAACTTGACAGGACCTAAAACTAGGCCTTTTCGTATGGGCACCTCAAGCCCAAAAAAATCGAAGGTCACCCGCTAAGCCAACCTAATCATCTTATAAATCACAAGAGTCAGATGATCTCTAACTATAGATTAATATAGAGGAAACAATACTAGTAGACATAAATTAATAGTGTTTAACCATTTAATAAACATCAACACAATAACAAATATTCTCAAGTCCACAGGTATCCACAAACCCTCTACAAAACCGATGTCAACAATATGTCTGGACATGCCCTCAAAAATAGCCAAATACTAAGTCTATACAAGTATATGACTTTAAGTAAAAGATTATGAAATCTTTTCTTTCCGGATAGTGAAAGCTCACCACTTCAATGTTAATGCCCGAACTGCTCCAAAACCTAGTCACTACGTAAAAGAGGAAGAAAAAGTTCTAGCCCCTATGTCGTATGGGGACATAGCGTATGGAGATGGTTAACAGTTGGAGTTAGAGCATGTATCTCGATGATAAGGATAAAATAGCGCATTTTTTTAATCCAAGTCGAACGATCATATGAATTAACATTTACATTAGTATAGGCATATATGAAGATGTACATACATATGTTTATATATACCATGCCAAGTCATGGAAAGAATCATAGAAATCAATCTTAAAGAATTCATTCATTATAAATAGAGTGAAGGACTTTCAACCTCTCACCATACAAATTTTTGATCCTTAAACCTCTCCATTACATTAGTGGAAGAGATTTAAACCTAAAACCAGCTCAACCAATTCATTTGTCAAGGGACTCTAACCACAAGCCATTTCACTAAGCGATGGACTCTAACCACAATCCATTTCAATAGAAAAATGACTCCAACCACAAGCCATCTCATTAGACAAGGGAATCAAACCACAAGAATTTCATTAGGAGAGGGACTCCAGCCACAATCCATTTCATTAGGCGAGGGACTCCAACGACAAGCCATTTCATTGAGTGACGAACTCAAACTACAAGCCATTACATTAAGCAAGGGACTCTAAGCACAAGCCATTTCATTGGGAGAGAGGCTCCAACCATAAGAAATTTCATTAGGCGAGGGACTACAACCACAAGACATTTCATTGGAAGAGGGGACTCCAACCACAAGTATTTCATTAGGCGAGGAACTCTAACTACAATCCATTTTATTAGGCGAGGGACTCCAACCATAAGTCATTTCATTGGACGAGGGACTATAACCACAAGCCATTGTATTGGGAAAGGGACTCCAACCACAAGCCATTTTATTAAGAGAGGGACTCCAACCATAAGCTATTTCATTGGGCGAGGGATTCCAACCACAAACAATTTTATTGGTGAGGGACTCCAACCACAAGCCATTTCATTAGGTGAGAGAGTTCAACCATAAGCTATTTCATTAGCATTGTAAGAAGAAATTTGAGCCCTTAACCCCTTTAGTTGATGCCTTAATATCCAAACTATTCATTTTAGCTCTTAAAGACTTGAACCATTTATTCAAAACATAACCACATGGGACCATAAAGTCTTCATGGGATCATTTATCAATTGAACAATTTATTAGGCCAATGCCTTAACTCAAATCATCATTCAATTCATTCGTTGGTGATCAAGACCCTTACCAAACTTTAACACCCCAAGAATACACCCTGGACACCACACGGTGCTTATAATCACAAGTTACTACAAGCTAACCCATGAGCTGATATCTGCCGTTAGCACTGAACAAAACTACTAATAAAAGATACACATATGTGGAATAACTTAATATGCCATAAGGTTTAATAATACAAAGACATTAGTGAACTCTTAAATCTGAAACAATTGTCTGAAAGTAATAACGTAAAGACTGACAATAAACTAAAAACTGGATAACTGTCTGAAAAGTGTCTTAAAGCCTCTAACTGAATAACTATGGAGTTGATGGGATATGTACCCAAGTAACTCCGACAAACTACTGGACAAAAGTACTAAAATAAACATAATTGACCCTCAAAATATGAGGACTCACCATTGCTGCTGCTATTGATGTTCTGGAATATCTAAGTGTGGTCGGGAACCTGAGCGTCCGAACTTATGATATAATACATCATAGCACAAAAAACAAGTATGTGATCAGTACTTCGAATGTACTGGTATGATAATTGAGGATAGGCTAATATGGATGGTTTCATGTGCATAAGTAATAAATAGCTGAATAAATAACATGAAGTACTGAGTAAGAATACATGAAAACTGTAAAGACTGAGAATGCATGACAAATTATAAAACATGATTCTAAAATAGTCTTTAATCTGAAAATACTAAAATACTAAAAATTGAATAACTGATACTGTATGACATAGTCTAGCAAACCTGAAATTGATTTATAGACAGAGACTGTGGGAGCTAGCTATAACTGACATGCCCAAATGTACAATTAGGGTCCAACCTGTAACCCTAGTTGGAAGGGTATTAGTACCATGTCTCTAGTACCAATAATGGTTGTGTGGATACACTAATCTAATGTCCTAAAGGACAAGTATGTCATGCCTATCTGATAGGGTACCCCTCAAATCTATGGTGGCACCATAGGTCTGGAACCTAGGGAATACTAATAACATCTCATGCCTACAGATGGGGTATTCAAACCCCTAGGAGTTGATAGCACAAAAAATAAGATCATAGTATAACTTTGAGGACTTGACATGTAAGAAATTGTTCAAAACTCATTCTGGTAGGCATTTCATCAAACACATTCATTCATGGTTTAAGCTAAACATAGGAATAGTCTTAAGACTTATAGTAATAGCATTATTTCACTACTAAAATCACCAATTAAGGCTTAAATCAGTAAACAACAACATTCAAACATTTGGGGTTCTGTAGCAACAACAATTACGTATAAAACATGGTAAATATTGAAATTCATGGTTAAAATCATAATAATATGTAAAAATCATAGATTTGAATTAGAAATTGGGTTCTTGGACTCCATGGGTGAAAGAGGCCCATGGATGAACATTTAACATACTTTGATTGAAGAATTCGTGAAGGTTCTTGGTGGTCTTTTTAAAACTTGAGCTTGAATCTTGAAGGGACTAGGGTTTATTCTTGAGAGAGAATTACTTTCTTAGCGAGAAATAATGAATAATGGGGCATATAATTCCCCTTTGGGGTTTAATTTTGTGTTTTGGATGGATTTGGTGCCATGGGAAAAGACCAAACTGTCCATGCGAAATTAAAATTCATAACTGAAACTCAAATTAGCCCCTCACCATGACGTGCAAAGGCTTTCATCGCGATTTCCACCTCGATTGCATGCACTTCAAAATTGGAAAATTGTCGAATTGACCTTAACCGCGATGCGGTGACCCCCTCCATTGCTATACTCACCGCGATACGGTCCAATCGCGATAAGATGCTATTTTGGGAAACCAAACGTGGTCCAAACCTCATCTAAAAAATCCAAAACATACTGAGACATGCTACTTATACTCTTAAACATGAATCAACTTGCAAACTTACATCTCGGGGGCGGGAAGGTCAATTTAAAAATCATTGAATTTAAGACAAAAAATAAAACTAAGTCTCCAATACTTAGTTAAATTTCCAGGTTCTAAGCCTTTTGTACATGTACCAAAAGCTGAACAGGACTAAGTAAAGTAGGGGCTATTATAATTTCTCTCCTTTGTGAACATTTTTCCTTGAATGAGAATGATTAAGCTAAGAGTACTGAAGGAACTACAATTACATACTAAACATGCATAACTGTAATCATGATTACATAACTGAGTCTTAAACATGGTGACTGACTGAATTGATTCATGAATGTATGCCATGACATGAAGGTGTGCATATGACTGAGATAGAATTGAGATAGTCAATTAGTGAGTTACCACTGCCTCAGGTTGGATCTGGTTTGGTGAAGATAAGTTGAGAGATTTAGTACATAAAAACTCAAGGATGTTAAAACATCTCCCCCTTTGTATAGTTCATCCTAAAGGATATTGGCTCGACTGAAATAATAAGGAAAGAATGAGATGATGCACAAGATTCTTACGAACTAAATCATGACTAAACATTTGGAATCTTAAACTGATGCATGAACAGAACTAAGATAAATTCGAAATTTGCATGGGTGTGAATATTTTACCTCATGGAATAGCCATATTCATCAAACTTCAGATATTATGACTAGATGGAAAGATGGAAAACCATAGGAACTTGTGTGTCCGACTGCTACGCTGAATTATTTGTTATACAAGCTAACTCATACTAAAATCTTATACTTAAATTGGGTATTTCTTCAACACTCTTTCAATGAATTTCTAATGACTTAGGAAGTAAATAATCTAGGGCATGGTCTTAATAAGAAATTACAACATAGATAAAATTATGTAATATGGAACACATGCCTACAAAGCATCACTTCAACACCACACTTCTCAATTAGTCCATCAAATATACTTTCTACTTCAACATCGCACTTTAGTTGAGGCTACTGAACATATTCACATGGATGTTGATTACTCTACCTACTAAAGTCTGAGCTAGACTGAATTCTCCCACTATGTTCAAGCCTGCTAGAGTCTACAAAATGCACACATAACACTATAATACTATCCTGAGTCATGAATACAATATTCTCTAAATTTTCATAACTTCTCATCTCCTAAAATTTTTTTATTACCCTTTAACAACTAAATACAACCTCTAACAAACCATTCAGTAACGTGTAATTCATTTAACAACTTACACAACAACATGATATTCAAGCCTATCTTCATAACTATAGCCTCATGTAAAATAAGCATGCAATAATCTTTGTTTAACCAGAAACATTTACTCTTTCCCATCAAAGCAATTGCTCATCATTACATTATTTCATAAGGAGATATCATTGAAAGGTTAAAACATGAGGACCTGAAGCATGAGTGAACACCAAACAAAACTTGACAATTAATTGAGGCCTGATGAATAGAATATCAACATCATGGATTCATCAAGAGATCTAAATTGAGTATATACATGACATAAGCTGAATTTCACTAATTATTTGGAGTGTAGCATGAGTCATAGGAACTGATCTTACTATAAAGCATGAATACATGATTCACGAGTTGCATGACCTGAGTTTGGAGTTCATAAATTAATGGAATATGATTCGGACTGCTGGGTGAACTGGAACTTCTTACACTTGGAACCGGAAGCGTACATGATCTTTTATGAAGAGTACGAATATGATCTATGATCATAGGGTTGACATGTAAGGCATGAGTAGATATTGTGACAACTGAAATACAAAACTTTGCACTGAGATGAGAATGGGTTGGGCATCGTCCTCCCTTACGGCTATTCTATAACATACACTTTTACTACTAGAATCAGAGATCCTGACTTGGTTACTTGTTCTATCATCTCCCCCTTATCTTAAAGTACATTTTTGGAGATAGAAATCTTAACTTTCTATAGCCAAAATAGTCATCCTACAATATCGTAAACACTAGCTAACTTAGAATTTCCAAGAGTATCACCATACCATGTGTTTACACCATCTAGTGCTTCAACTCTACTTTCTATTGGCTTAATCTTCAGAGATTAAAACTTTGATTCTAACACTTATTATGATTTTTGCAAACCTTTAAGGAACCATACTAATTTCCTTCATAGCCTAATAATATCACATCTATAAATTTATATTTCTCCATAAGCGATGAAAATTACAACTACACCAACATCAACAAAATATAATTTTAAGTCACCTAACATAAATTCTTGCATACACTATTTCAAGACTACAGATTCATATTTTCATACAACCAGCCCCATGAAATATAATCTGCTCAAATCCAAATAACACTATCCCCACTCCACTACTGTAGCTAAATTCCTAGTTTTATGCTTCTAATTATAGACCATATGATTCCATAGGATTCTAAAAAAGAATTGGAAACATGTATGACTCCTATGAACTATGGTACTACCCCTTCTTTCAATGATTGGTTCAACGGGAAACTAAAACTGAATGACTATATTTCTAAAATCAACTAAAGTGGTTTGCTAGGATACTGTAATCGAGAATTTTTGTATACTCGCCTTGTAATGATAGATTTACCCACTGAGGTTGAAATTTAGAAGGGCCCTGCTAATATTTTTGGTCTGACACCGAAGTTGACAGCTATATAGGGGGGTTACAAATAAAAGTGAAGCTCTGGGGTTAAGTAAAAGATATATAAGAATATACAAGGCCTATAACATACCCATAACCATATCAAAAGAACATCCCTGATCATATCAATATAGGAATGCATAATTCTGTTCTGACGTTGACCATGAGTAACATTGGAAGTGGCACCCTGATAAGTTAGGTGACCTATGGATGCTGCTGAAGAGTTATCCTGACCTCATAGGTGATCATTCCTACCCTTCCACATCGGATATTCCCTCAACCTGTATCCTGGATTGCCACATCCATAACACACATCACTCCCGACTCTACACACACTTTTATGATTTCTACTACATTCTTCACAAAGAGGATTAGTTTGAACTCTTTTACAACTACCCTATGACTTAGACCCTGGTGCTTTATCTCGACTGTTATTCCTAAACTTAGGCACTGGTGCACTTGGTAAAGATGGGTTTAGGTCAGAGGATTTTTAACGAAATTGGGAATGGTTATCTCCCTTTGACCTTGGTATAAAACTACCTGTCCTGGCCCTCTTACTCTCTCTTTCTCTCTATGATCCTCCCCCTCAATCTACTGAGCATCAACCATAAGTCTAGATAGGACAGCAGCCTGTTAATAGTTCTGAGTAGCTACTGAATAAGATAAGATAATGAAAGAAGCTCTGAGTTCAGTATAGGAGACATATTCATTCAGGGCTTCTTCCTAAACAAGTAGATGTGCGGGCTAATCCCCACTCCTCCTATAGTTATTCCTTCTGGGAGGTTTGGTCTTCAACGAAAAAGGGGATGTATTAGGAAGAGAGTTTAAATAGAGCTCATGATAATTCGCATGACATGAACACAGAAAGAACAAAAACTTTTCTTAAAAATGTCTTGTAGCCTATTTTCCATAAGTGTGGCGCACTTAATGCAAAAGATCTACTCAACACGGATTTTTGAATCTCCAGGATGATTTAAAACCTTAGGCTCGAATATCATGTTTGCAATGCACCGAGAGTACACCTGGATGCAACATGGTGAATAAAGTCACAAGTGACCACAAGCTAACCCATGAGCTGGTACCTGCTGTAAGCACTGAAGGAAACTGCTAATAAAGATACACATATGCGGAATAAATGAATATTCCATAAGTTTTTATAATACTAAGATATTATTGAACTTTTAAATCTGAAACAACTATCTTAAAGTAATAATGAAAAGACTGATAATCAACTAAAAACTGTATAACTGTCTAGAATGTTTTTGAAAGCCTTTAACTGAAAGACTATAGAGTTGATGGGACATATACCCAACGAACTCCTAATGACTACTGGACTGAAGTACTAAAATAAAAAATTTTCCCTAAAAATATATGGACTCACCATTATTATTTCTGGTGATGTGCTAGAATGTCTAAGTGCAATCAGAAATCTGAGCGTCCGAACCTATGATATGATACATCATAGCAAAAGAAATGAGTATACGATGAGTACTTGGAATATACTGGTATGCTAAATGAGGTTAGTCTAATATGCATGGTTTTATGTGCATAAGTAGTAACTGAATGAATGAATAACATAAAGTACTGAGTCAGAATGCATGACCAAGTATAAAACATGATTCTAAAATACTCTATGAATTGAAAATACTAAAATACCAATAACTAAATAACTGATACTATATTATATGGTCAAGCAAACCTATAATTTATTTCTAGACTGAGACTTTGGGAGCTAGCTATAACCGATATTTCCTTATGTACTATCAGGGTCCAACTTGTAACCCCAGCTGGAAGGGTGTTAGTACCATGCCACGGGTATCAAAAATAGTTGCATGGATCCACTAATCTAATGTCCCTAAGGAAGAGGGTGTTATGCATATCTAATGGGGGACACCTCAAATCTACGGTGGAACCGTAGGTTTGGAATCTAAGGACTGCTACTAACATCTCATTCCTATTGATAGGGGAGACAAGTGCCTCATGCCTACTGACGGTGGAGACTCCATCCCTATGTTTACTCGGTGCTAAGTTTTACTCCCAGTTGAAAGACAGTGATTTTTGAACTAATGTAAGTTTGACTACTTAAAATAACTGACTAAATAATTAGTGTTGATGGTTTATATGAAACTATTTTGAAAGTATTGAAACTAGATAAACAATTAAATTTTGCGTATTCAAACCACAAGAGTCAGTACAAATAACAATAAAATCATAGTAAAACTTTGAGGACATGACATACAATCACTTATTCAAAACTCATTCTGGTAGGCATTTCATCAAACACTTTCAATTCATGGTTTAAGATAAACGATGTAATAGTCTTAAGATTTTTAGTAATAGCATGATTTCACTACTAAAATAATCAATTAAGGCTGAAATCAGAAAACAACACCATTCAAACGTGTGGGATTCCATAATTATAACAATTATGTCTAAAACATGGTATAAATCAAAATTCATGGGAATTCATGGTTAAAATAATAATAACATGTAAAAATCATAGATTTGAATTTGAAATCGGGATCTTGAAACTCATGGGTAGAAGGTTCCCATGGATAAACATTTAACATACTTTGATTAAAGAATTTGTGAAGGTTCTAGGTCGGTTTTTTGATACTTGATCTTGAATCATTAAGGGGCCAAGGTTTGTCCTTGACAGAGAATTACTTTCTTAGAGAGAAATTATGAATAATGGGGGCATATAATGCCCCTTTGGGGTTCTAAGTATTTTAGATGGATATGCGGCCATGGGAAAAGACCAAAGTATCCTTGGGAAATAATTTTTTTTAACTGAAATCAGAATTAAAACCTTATCCCGATGTGCCAAGGATGTCATCACGGTTTTCACCACGACATGATGCCATCGCGGTGAATCACTGGAATTTTGACAATTGCCGAATTGACCTTTACCGCAACCCGGTGACCCCCTTTTATTGCTATACTCACCGTGACATGGTCCAATCACAGTTTGCTGCTATTTTGGGAAACCAAATAGGGTCCAAACTTCATCCAAAAAATCCAAAACTTACTCCAAGCATGGTACTTACACCCCTGAACATGAAGCAACTTAAAAACTTACATGTCAGGGTCGAGAAGGTTAATTTAAAAATAATTAAAGTGAAGAGGCCAAAAATAAAACTAAGTCTCCAACACTTAGCTAAATTTTTAGGTTCTAAGCCTCTTGTGCATGTACTAAAAGCTGAACTAGACTAAAAAAAGAATGGGGTATTACACAAACCAATCATTCTTCATTAGTATTTCTACGCAACACTTAGGTTTAACACATAATTCAAGTTAATGTTTAGGGGATTGAACCCCTTTGTTATCTATCAAACCAACATGGTCATAATTTAACTAATTACAAGGATAACAACATTATTAAGATACAATTTATCAACCATTCTTACTTATAGTGCTATCACACCATCTAAAGTTATTAATTAATCCATTAAATGATTAGCAAGGTTCTTATGAACCATTTACCAAGAATTCACAATCATAATAACTCAATACATGGTCAACAAGGACCTTACCAATCATTTACTAAGTACTCACATGCATCGCGCCAATAACTTATATCATTGATATTCACTAGACAAATACCTTAGTTCAACACACCATTAACATCTGACTAGATAATTCACTTAGATATTTTCACAAACACCATATGTGCATACCTTTATCATGACCAAATTCACGGCGGAATTCATCATTAGTGGGAACATTCAAGACCCGTATATTAGAACATATACAAAAAGTAACCACATATGCAAACCATCACTAATAATATGTATAATCAAAAGCTAAAGCCAGAACAAACATTATTCATAATTGACAACAAAAACCCTTTTAATTTGATTTCAAAACCACTATGTACATTTACTAATCCAAGTGTGAAATACATGGTTTTTGGATTATATAACAAGTGAGAGAGTTTCATTCCTGAAAAGCGATGATTCACCAATGAAGACTTGACTTCTCTTGCCCCAAGATGAACACCCTTGAAACCCTAGACTCCAATTATTTAAAATGTGCTGGAGAGAGTATTTAGGATGTTTTATCCACTAAAAATTATGCTTAGGAGGCTACAAACACTTATATAGTGAGGGAACTTAGGTTTTTGGGTGAGGGAAGCTACCATAAGGTCATCAACCAAAATTTGGAAAATGAGCCCGTCTTTGGGTATGACCCACTTAAGGGAACTGTACCCTATGGTACGAGTGGAACCCTAACTTGTACCCTAGGATTCACCTAGGTCATCCATACTGGTTATGGTATGACTACCTATAATTGAGTAATATCCAAAGGGTATGACTCATGCCCTAATTCTTACACTTCACTCATACAAAAAATAGTCCATTTGTTTTATCAAGACACGCTTTATACAGTTGGGTTGTGTAGGACTAATAAACTTAGATATGATTGGAGGGTGGATCATTCATACCTAGGATAGTGATTAACCCTTACCATACTTCTTAGAGAATAAGAGCGGTGGGGAAGGAGCATAGGACTCATATCTATGGGGTATACTTATGCCCTTAGTCGTACCTAGCCCAGTGACATCAAATGAGGAAATTTTCTCATTGCTCAAAGACTAGGTGTTTCAATTGGTTTATGAGCACGGTTTACTACATGGATCATGTACTGGTTGTATGGCCTGTAGGGGTGATCATGAAGTCTTGGGATCAAATTTAGCTGGAAAAAAATGACATAAGAACTAGTTTAAAAGACTAAGGTGTTACATCACTAATTTGTAGTCACTAGCAAGCTTATGTCGCAATACATAAAAATTGATATTTAGCGACAATTAATAAATAATTCACTTAATTGCTGCTAAATATGTTTTTTGAGGAATTTACTAGTTACAATTATACTTTAGCACTGTTTGTAAATTCATCTAAATCCCGTATAGATATTGGATCTAATGACAATTAACTAATGTTGATAAAAACTTTAGCACTCTTTCTTAACGTGCACAATTATTCCTTTCAAAGGTTTTTTTTGTTTTAGTATCAGTTGTAGATTTTCTTTAAGGTTGAATTTTGGGGGAGGAAATCCATGAAAAATGACCACTTTTTGGACAAGGTTGACCTAGTAGAAGGTTTACTATATTTTCTTTTCTTTTCTTGTCTTTTCTCTTTGTCTAAGATAATCCTTCTTCTTTATGGAACTCTTCTCGAATGGCTTCTATCAATACCATAGAACCTTAAACCATTTTGTATTGTAGGTGAAACTTATAGGTTAGGTGAATATATGTATGAGTGAAGACATGTGAAATGGTTTTTCACGCAAAACTCAGACTAAGGTTGCAGATGAAGGAGTTAGAGAGGATATTAAAGAAAAACAAAAGGAAAGTTAGACAAGTAAGGTAAAGAGAAGAAGAATGGTTTCTATTGGTTTCAAAAAATCAAAATCATCATTGTCTCGATAGACGATAATCAATTCATGGACTAGTACAATAAGGCTATGTGTTTGGGACATTTAATGAACAGTGGCACATGTCACTTCACTATTATCTGAAGTGACATCATTCAATTTAGGATGTTAGATATGATTCAACCATAGTAGTACATGTTTTGGTCTCAAATGACATGGGCAAGGGGGGAACAAGCATAGCCCATCTAGCTCTAGAAGTATGAGATCAGGCATCAAACAATTACCAATAAGGAAAAATGTTAAAAGATCAACTATTTTAAAAAGACGTAAGATATTCTCCAATGGTTATGTAACTGAAACAACATGCAAAAATAGGGAATTAAGAGAGGGTGACATGCTTTGATAATTCTCCCTAGGGTTCACCTAAAAGAATTTTTTTCCATTTTTAAGGCATTCATATTCTACTGATTCACTAGCATTACACTAAAGCTTTGTACTCAACATCTTTAAAATTTTAAAATAAAACTGTTGCTTGCTTTCTCGATGATGTTGCCGACCTACTGCATCAAAATACTAGCTAAATTTACTCTCTTATTTCATTATTTTTAGTTGATTCATTATTCATTACCTTATAGTGTTATCTAAAAAATATTCTTCTAGAAAGTCTATATATAAAAGTTCAATTATTAAATTAAATAATCTGTCGGTTCTTGTGCCACATCCATAAAGTTAAATCTACCCATTTTAGGGTAAACAAAAGGTAGAGAGGTAACCAAATATTCACATCACGGGTAATAGATCAATAGAATAAACTTAATAAGTATTTGAAGTAATACATCTCATGCTATATTTTTAAATAGAGCATTTTTTAGAGAAACTTATAAGCTTATATTTTAAGAAAATATTGATATTTTTAAATTTTGTAATCTCAAGGGATGATTTAAACCATGCTTCAATACAAATGCAAGAATTAAAAGTACTTATAATACATACACATAAAGTAAATAAGATTTTGTTTATATAGTTTGTTGGAAAAATACGTTGTTTCTCTAAAAAAACATAGTGTTTTGTTCCACGAATTAAATATATAATTGTAGTTATTGGAAAGTGTAGTTCACGCACTTGATGTGATCATACTCTGTGCACTATTCTATTAGTTCATTGTACCCGTGAGCTAGCTCCTAATACACATGAGTTTATTACTTGATTAGGTGATTGATGAGCTTTATAGCTGAGAAGATTCTAGAAGATACATTCACACTTATATATAGATGTAAGTTGTAACAATACAAACTGATTTTGGCAGTTAATAAATCTCTTCTACCTATCCCTTCTCTTTGATCATTGCTTGATTAATCAAGCTTTGTTCTAGACTTTTGGGTGAAATTTAACATGGTATTAGAGTTCTAGTTTGGTCATGGAGTATGAGAAGAGACTTATGGAGTTTAGGTCTCTATTTTGGTAGAGTTTCAATCCTTGTAGATTATTTCAATTGTATCATAGTTCTTAGCTTGCACTATTTATTCATGTAGTAAGTCTATCTCTGATTTATTGAGTTTGGTGTGATAATTCTTGGTGTGTGATAGTTGTTGGTATTTTCTAATTCATTCATCTAGTTAATTAATTATTGAAGTGTAAAATCGCACCTAAGATAGATTCCACTGATCCTTTGTTCATAGGCACATCAGATGTGTTTGGAGCTACCTTGATTCAAGTAAAGTTTATTGGATTTGAAATTTATAGTGTGTGGAGTAGATCAATAAGTATTGTACTATTACAAAATAGGGGATTTGGATTTATAACTGGTGCATGTAACAAAGATATTTGTAGAGAAGAATTACGTGAACAAAGGGAAACCTGTAATGTCATAGTGCTCTCATGGTTAATAAAACACCATAGATTCTAGACCTTGGAAAATTCTTGAGCTTACTATACAATTAATGACTTATCATATGAGTCATGTGGTGTGGGTATGGGTCAGGTGACCCAAATTGTTAGGTGTCCTATTGATGGTTGTTGGGGTTTTTTTATAGTTAAAGTTTGGTGGTACGACTCATTAGTGGTGGTACAACTCATTAGTGTTAGTGACGAGTCATTGGGACGATTCTTAATCAAATCATAAACATAGTGAACTTACCTAACCTTGTGTACAAGTGGCTTACTAATAACTGAGAGAATAGGTTATAAATGGTAAGGTTGGGTCGTGTGTTGTCTAGTGTCTAATCATTTGGGTCCTATCTTGGAAATGACTAGTCTATATGAGTTGTCTGGTCTTGTAATGAGTGGGGTCATGGAGTCATAGGGTGGATATTGAATGGGTATCCAACTCACTATCTTGGTCATGACTCAAGGGTATGAGTCATATGTTATGTTCACGAGTCAAGGGGTCAACTCGTAACCACCTGCGGTCTTTTTACAGTTTTTAGTTGGGGAACTTTAGACATTCCACACTTAAAACACTTAAGACCCCACATCTTTATAACACTTTTTAGTTATTTATTCTACACTTTACAAGATTAAACAACCTCTTTACTCTCTTAAAGTCCTCTTAAGCCAAATTGGTAAGGTTTCTCGAAAGTGGTCATCTAAGGTCTTAAAGATCAATTTTTCTTCGTGAATCTTTGTAATTCAGGCATGTCACTCTTCCCTAATTGTAGGTTTACTAAAATCACATATTTATAGCATTGTTCGTTAATCATTAATGGTGGTTTTGAAATCAAGGTTGAGGGGTTTGAATGCATATTATTGAATATTAATTTCTATGGTTGAAATTATGATTATGCATGTTTTAATTATTGTTTTGCAAATGTGGGTACATGGGAATGATTATTTAATGAAGGGGTCAAAATTGAGCCCCAAATTAGATGAGTTTGACTTTGATAATGGCATGCCCTAAATTCGTTTGTAAAATTGACAATGAGAATGATTTTGTCTCATAATTTAGTTATTCTTGGGGTCCTCCTATTGCATAAATGGTTAAAGAAATATGAATTGGTTTTAGTTTTTGTTTTTGTTTTTTCAAAGGCCATGGTGATTATGCTTTGATTATAAATGTATTTTTAATTAGAATTGATGGAGTCTAATCTAGTTAAATAGTTTATATGGAATATGGTAATAGAGTTGCAATCTCTAATTTTGGATTAATGACACCAATAGTTAATGCATAATAAAAGACTCCTTGGTAAAATATTGAGAATGTGTAAAATCATTTAATATTGACTTAAAGATGGTTGAGTAGAAAAGTCGTAGAAGCTGGGGGTCCCGGGTAGGTGAAACTGGAAACTCACATTTGTTGATGTGATGGTGGTTTTGGTGATCATGTGCATGATGTCACATGTTATATTTTGGATATGTACTAGTCATACCAGGTTCTTTTATCTAGTTGTGTGGATAACACACACTGGGCCATTTCAATAGGGGGAGTTGAACCCATATAGCCCATGGGTAGTTTTAGGACAACCAAGCTACACAACCCAGGTTAAAGGACTTAAATGCATGCTAAACCTTGTTCCTTATCCGAACACGATTTGTATATGTAAACGTGTGTTTGCATATGGTTACTTGATTTGTTTTTGAATGATGGCATTAATTTATATTTATCCCTAAGTTACATTCTAGTGTTCACTCTGCTAACCGTCTCCGGGCATTATATTCCTATGCGATGTAGGTTTCGGTCATACTACTATTCCTCTTTCTCAGTGACTTTAATTCAAGGACATCTTTGAGTTAGATCAAAGGGGTGATCTTCCATACTTTAGAATACCCCATTTCATGATATGGACTTCTATTCATTATTGTTATTTCTTTGGTTATGATTTTGTCTATGGTAAGGGGCATGTCCCAACTTGACATTCTTTGATTCTGGTAGTGTCATTGTCAGACTACTATTGTCATGGGTGGTGTTGATATTAGTGTGAGTCTTGGTATTGGTATTTCCATTGGGATTTGTATTGGTTAAACATTTTGTTATGGTTATTTGGTTATGTTTATAAACTTTATCTAATGCCTTTAAATTATTATTTTTTTAACTTGTTATATGTTTGAAATTCATCCAATATAGGATGTAGGGTGGCTAACAATGGGGTATTATGGGTGGTCTCCATTCCTTGTTAGACTTGAAATACTTGACACGACTAGGCCTTAGTTCGGCTCATGTCAGATTGGTATCAAAGTCGTAAGTTCATTGTCAACTGGGTGTCTGATAAAGTCATGTCAAGTAGAGTCTTCTTTAAGGGTGTGTAGCACGCCACACTTTTAAGGGAGAGGCCATGAGGCATTTAGGAATGTTTCTCTTTCTTGTATTCTATTTTAAAGCTGTAGAGTCTAAGGTCCTATAATTTTCTCTAATTCCCTATTGTTCTCTTTTCAGGTCATGCCACCCAGATTATATGAAGCACACAAAAACTCCATTGTCCCACCAGCAAGCAATATTGATGGGACCCATCCTACTTATGGGGTCCAGACTCGGTCTAGAGGTATAGTTCCTGATTTCTGTCCTGGAGTTCCACCGGTCCACTCCAGTCTTTCTTAAGCTCCTCACTATAATGTGACAAATGTTTAGTTTTGTTAGTCTATTATATGTTGGTGCAGTTGGTAGCTTTTCAGTCTGAGCGTGGTGCTTTTATTACTCGATATTCTGAGGTCATAAAGGTTAGGTAATATATATGGTTGAACCCTCCTTTGTTCACTGGTATAAAGGTTAAGGAGAATCCTTAATGTATTGATGATGAGATGCAGAAGATCATCTATGTTATGCATAATATAAAAGCGTAGGGTGTGGAATTTATTACCTACCAATTAAAACATATGGCTTATCAATGGTATTAGAAATGGGAACAGTCTAGGGGTGAAGATGCTGAGTGATCCTTGTGGGTTAATTTTTCTAGTGCTCAAGAGCTGAGGGAAATGGAAGAGGAAGAGATTGTTAACTTAAAGAAAGGCAAGATGTCAGTAAAGGATTATGCCTTGAAGTTTCACTAGTTATCTCGTTATGCTCTAGAGTTGGTTTCGAGCGTGATGGAAAAAATGAGGAAGTTTGCTTTTGGGTTATCTCGAGAAGTGATTTTTCAGTGTAAGGCTTCCTTATTGATCAAGGACATGGATATCTCCAGGTTGATTAGGTACATATAGTGAGTTGAGGAAGTGAAGAAGAAGCAAGCAGAAATGGGGGAGAAAAAGAGCAAAAAGTTTAGATTTTTTAAGTATGGCAGTCTCTAGAAGTAGTATGGCAGAGATGGTGGAAAGTGGTCCAAAATAAAGTTGGGTAATTCATTGTCTTATTTTAAAGCTTGTGCTCCCAAGCCAAAAATGCCAGGTGATAGGTATATTTATGGTGGCGATAATTATAAGGCACAGGGTGCCTAATCTTAGGCTAGTGGGGCACAATAATCTCCATTTTATCCAACTTGCAGATTTTGTGGTTGATTGTATCAGGGCTACTGTGATGAAGGAAAGGATAGGTACCTCAACTGTTGTTATCAATGGTACATAATCAGGAACTTTCCTATAAGTAAGGTTGCATCTGGGTAAAATAAGGTCCATGTTCCCTCTTCATCTGCTCTGGCACCAAAGAGTGCACCATCTAGCTCCAGCACTAGTCAAAACCAACTTTATGCTCTCATTTTCTGTCTGGAGTCCGAGGCATAACCTGATATTGTTACTGGTTTGTTGAAACTTTTTCCCTATGATGTATACTTCTTACTTGATCTAGGGTCCACTCACTTATATCATTTGTGTTAATGTATTTTGGTTTCGGTCATGAGATTATTTCAGACTCTTTTTTCTATTTCAGCCCCAATGGGTGAGTTTGTGGTTGCCAAAAGATTCTATAGGGGTTGTATGGTATATGTTTGTGTTCTGGAGACTTTAGTGGATCTGTTTGAATTAGACATGGTCGATTTCAATGTTATGTTGAGGATGGATTAGTTGCACTCATATTACACATGTTTAGACTATCGGACCCATAAGGTCATCTTTAAATTCCTTAATAAACCAGTTATTGAATGGTAGGGTAGTTTCCTAGATCCTAAGTGGAGGTTCATATCATATCTTAGAACTCAAAGATTCTTCTCCAAGGGGTGTCTCTAACATCTGGCCTGAGTTAAAAATTCTAACTCGAAGGGTCCTTTTTTATATTATGTCTCGGTGGTGCATAAATTTCCTGAGGTTTTCCCTGATGAAATTCCCGGCGTTCTTCCTGATAGGGAGACTAATTTTGGGATTGATCTTGTCTAGACACTCATCCTATTTCTATTCTCCCATATAGAATGGCTATAGCAGTGTTAAAGGAGCTTAAGGAGAAACTAAAAGATCTTTTATGCAAGGGTTCATCTATCCTAGTATGTCTTTGTGAGGTTTTCCAATGTTGTTTGTGGGTAATAAGGATGGTTCCTTTCGTATATTTATTGATTACCAACAGTTCACTAAGGTAATGATAAAGAAAAAGTACCCTCTTCCAAGGATAGATAATTTGTGGGATCAGCTTCAAGGGGATCCAAGAGTAAGGTGGATCATGTTGATCACCTCTCTATTTTATTGCAGACCTTGAAGAAGCAGTAGTTCTATTCAAAATTTTTGATATGTGAATTTTTATTGAACATTGTCACTTTTCTGGTCATGTCATTTCTAGTGATGGGATCATAGTAGATCCAAAAAAAGTTGTAGTGGTTAAGAAATGGCCTAGACCCATGACACCAACTGATATTCGAGGCTTCTAGGGTTTAGGTTGTTATTATAGATGGTTTGTGGAAAGTTTTTCTTCTATAGATGCCTCATTTACTAAACTGACTTAGAAGAAGGTGAAGTTCTTATGGTCTGATGTTTGTGAGGGTAGGTTTGAGAAGCGGAAGGATTACTTTGGCTCTAGTCTTGACTTTACCCAAAGTAACAGATGGATTAGTGGTCTATTGTGATGCATCCCATTTTGGTATTAGTTGGGTCTTGATGCAGTATGGAAAGGTGATAGATTATGCCTCTGGATAGTTGAAGGTGTATGAGACAAATTATCTAACTCATGACTTGGGGCTATTGGCAGTGGTATTTATCTTGAAAATATGGCGTCATAATTTGTATGGAGTGCCTGTAGATATCTTTCCAGATCATAAGATCCTACAATATATGCTTTCTTAGAAAAAGATGAATCTCAGGCAAAGGAGATAACTTGACCTACTCAAGAATCATGACATGAGTCTTCACTACAATCCAGGTAAAGCTAACGTGGTTTTTGATGCTCTTATCATGTTATCCATGGTAGTCTAGCTATGTGGATAAAGGAAAGTGAGAATTTGTGAAAGATGTTCATTGTCTGGCTAACGTTGAAGTTCGCATTTTGGAATTTGAGGATGGTGGTGTGTTTGTAAATAAAGCGGCGCTTTCGTCCCTGGGTGCTGAGGTGAAGGAGAAACATGTGTTAGATCATATCCTGATAAGGATCAATGGTGATGTAGGTGGGAAGAAAGTAATGACTTTTGATTGTAGGGGTGATGGTATCTTGTGGTACCATGAAAGATTGTTCGTTCCAGATGTAGATAGATTATGAGAGAGGATCTTAGCTGAGGTGCATGAGTCATATTGTGTTATTCATCTTGGTTAGACAAAAATGTATAATTACCTTAAGGGGATGCATTGGTTAAAAAATATGAAGTGGGATGTGGCTAGTTTTACAGTTAAGTGCATGGTGTGTCAGCAAGTGAAGGTTGAGCAACTGAGGCCCACAGGATTGTATCAAGCAATTAAGTTACCTGTGTTGTAATACCCGTGCCTTTTTCCTAGCTAGAAATTATCTCAAGGATTCTAGGACTTACTTTGAAATGCAAACCTATCTTTGTACACATGGTATTTTTGATATTTTCACTTTTTATCACATGGGAAATTGAGTTAGCTTTCCAATGGTACCAATTTTTTCCAAATCCGACATCAGACGAGGAAGTTATGGACGTTTTACTTGGAACTGTCGAAAACGCCCAAGTATGACGGCCAAGTTGACGGAGCGCCACATAAGTGATGGACCACCACTTTGACCATCACAACCAAGGCCGTTGAGTTATGTACGGGATAAGGACTGACCGATGAGTTGACGGACTGTCAAAGTTATGACGGACCATTATCCAGGTCGTCAACTCTTATCCAGTGAACCCCATTTTTTGTCCACGTCTGACGGGCTAAGTGACGGACAGTAAAGTGTCTAACGGACCATCAGTCGGACAGTCACACGTCATGATAAATTTATTTCCAGGTTGTTTTAACTGGGGTATTTTGGTCACTTACCACTTGCCTATATACCCAGATGAGTCCGAATTCAGCCATTTTGCTCATTGTTATTCCACACAAAAACTAGGGTTTCTCTCTAAATTTAATCCCCAAGAACAAGACCTAATCCTCTTCAAGAATCAAAGGATTTCAAACCCATCAAGTTCAAAAATGCCAAGAACCCTGAGTCAGGTATGCGTAGTGTTCATCCATGGATTCCTTTCGTCCGTGGAGTTCAAGAATCAATCTTTAAATATCAAAGCATAAATGGTTTTTGGTGATATGATTTTATTCATGTTGGTGGTTGTTTTTTGTGCTATAGAGTTGTAATTTGATGAATTTTCATGAAGGTTATGATCATGTAGTTAGAACCCATCAATTTGGGTAGTTTATGGTGAAATTCATGAACACACCTATGCCTTAAAGAATGCATGCAAGGTGTTTGATAAAATTCTTAGAATTCTAGAAATTTCATGTTTACATGGTCCCATATTATCTACATGACAAGTCCGTGTTAATTATATAATTCAATATGAATTCCATGCCATTATTTTGTTGCTATTGTTGTGGTATGAAGCATTTATGATAATGAAGTGATACAATATGTACATGATATATATCCCATGCGCTCCCTACCATGCACAAAATGTTGAAAATTACATGTGGTATATTATCCCCTACCTATGATATTATGAATTGGGAACTCCAATCTTGTGATTAAGTCATGTCATGTGTGTCAGTTTCCTTACATCGAGTCCTGGGGTATTCGTACCTGAAAAATATAGTTGTGTGCCTAGAGACAAGTCACGTTATCCCAATAATCTCAGTGAAGCCATGATCTATAGAACTAAGTCAGTCATGTGACTCAGGAAACCACAGAAATGTCATGATCTCAGTAAAATCTCAGATAGTAGTTCTATTCAGTCAGTCAACGGAAGTAAGTTACTTAGTCCATGTACAGTCAGTTAAGTCATGTTTAGTCTCTTCAGATGGGAGTTGAAGTTAGCACCGAGTGAACCCAAGGATGGGAAATCACCTGCCAGTTTAGGGTATGATTCATAGAAGTTATCTTTGTGTTCCATAACGACATAGCCACAGTAGGTAGAGACATCTTATCCTTTCAGACTAGGGTTGATGAGGTGGCTTAACCTATGTGTTTAGGGTTCCCATCATTCTCATTTGAGTACCTTCCAGATGAGGGTCACTCACAATTGTCCTTAGCAGTGGTGCGGTATTGATACCTCTCTAGTCGGGGAAGAGATTGGACCCCAACATAGATATATACATTATTGGGAGATGTCGGTTAAACAACTACCTCCCACAGTTTCAGGCTCAGTCTCAGTAAAAGAACACAGATAGTTCTTCAGATGTCAGTATACTAGGACTGCCAAATACAGTCAAGTTCAATTATAGTATGAAAATCAGATAGTTCCATCAGACCCAGGACTATCAAACACAGTCACCCATGTTGACAAAACCATAGTTTCAGTCACGTCAAAAATCAGTAAATCATGTATTAGCGTACAGATCCACTAGTACGTATTTACATTTCCAGTTATTATGTATGTATGTTTGCACTCTTACGTTCATATTAGTCGATCAGTTAGTATTGCTCATGCATGTAAACCCTTTTCATTTAGCCAACCTCATTCGTATACTCAGTACTCCAGTCGTACTGACGCATTTGTACTATGGTGCTTTCTTTTCATGTTATACCATAGGTTCAGAGACACGAGTTCTAGAAAAGCAGTAGCCTTCACATTCCATTATATAGAACTGCAGTAAGTCCTCTTCATTCGAGGATGATATGATTCGATTCATTTATTATTTCAGTTAGTTTTCAATTTACGGAGTTAGTTGGAGACATGTTCCTTCAACTCCTTATTTAGTCAGTACTTCGAGAATTTCAGATACAGGTCAGATTTAGTTCAGTTTTGATTCAGACTTTAGTTATCTTGGGTATTTTCACCCATATGGATGTTATAATTATTTCAGTTGAACCTTATGGTCTATTGTTTATGTTTTCCGCATATTTCATGTATGTTATGTAGTGTACAGGTACAGATATAAGTCATGGGTTAGATTGTGGTCCCTCAGGGTCATGAGCACAGTGTAGTATTCCGGTTCAGAAAATCTGGGTGTTACAAACTTAGTATCAAAGCCTAAGGTTCAATAGAGTCATATAATGTCTGAAAGCCGCACCTAGTAGAGTCTTATGCATAGGTGTGTTTCACGCCACATTTATGTACAGAAGGCTGTGAGATGTTTTAGGAATAGTTTCCCTTCTTTCAGTATTCATGTCATGCTAGTGAGCATAATCTTAGGTTAAACTATCAGTCTAATCCATTTATCTCTTATTTCAGAATATATGACTCTAAAGAGAATAAGCCATCCAGTTCCTCATCCCGAAGACCCTTTGGGCGAGCATGTTTCTCATGCGGAGTTTAGAGCCGCATTCACCACACTTTCTTAGTCCGTGGCTTCCCAGAATGAATGGCCATCAGTTATTCTGGCCAATCCAGTGGCTAATTCCGTAGCAGCTAGAATTCGGGACTTCACCCAAATGAACCCTCTATCTTTCATCAGGTATAAGTATGATGAAGACCCTCAGGAGTTTATTGACCAAGTACAGAAGGTCATTGACTTCATGGGAGTTACTTCTATTCCGAGCACCGAGTTAGCCGCAGACCAGTTATAGGATATTGCTCACACTTGGTACAAATAGTGGAAGTCAGAAAGGTTAGAGGATGCAGGTCCTACAGAGTAGGAGGAATTTTTCACGGCTTTCTTAGACAGATTCTTTCCCTAAGAGCTGACGGAGGGAAAAGTTCTTGAGTTTATCAACCTTAGGCAAGGAAATATGATGGTTAGGGAGTATTCTCTCAGATTTACTTAGCTATCCAGATATGCCTCTCATTTGGTTGTAGACAATAGGGCTAAGATGAGCAAGTTCCTATCAGGAGTTAATGATAGCATGGAAAATAATTGTAGATCAGCGATGCTGAATAGTTATATGACTTTAGCCAGCCTCATGACCCATACTCAACAAATAGAGAAGAAAAAGCTTAGGTCTAGGGAGAGGCAAAATAAGAGAGCAAGATCAGGCAGTTTCAGTTTTGCTCAGCCCAAATCAGAAGGAGGAAATCGTTCACACTTTAGTCCCAAGTCATCATCTCCAGTTCAGTCTTCATCCAGTGCTCAAGATCCTAAGTTCGGAGATAGAGAACCCAGCTCTAAATCTCAGGGCAGTGTTAGCAATGCCCAAACTAATCCCCAAGGTCAAACTTGTGGTAAGAACCACCAAGGTGTTTGCAGAGCCGGTAATGATGTTTGTTTTGGTTGTGGCAAGCCAGGCCACAAATTTAGAGATTGTTCTCAGTCCAGTTATTAGGGTTAGAAAAATTGTTCCACAGCTCAGTCCGGTCGCCTGAACCAGCCAGGTGCAACTTTTAGTTCTACTAGTAAGCAACACACAAACAGACTCTATGCTCTCCAAACTTGACAAGATTAGGAAAATTCTCCTGATGTCGTTACTGGTACGTTACAGATTTTCCATGTTCATGTTTATGATTTACTAGACCCAGGTGCATCCTTGTCTTTTGTTACCCCTTACACAGCAGGCGATTTTAGAATTAGTCCCAAAATTTTAGCAGAGCCCTTTTTAGTCTCTACCCTAGTTGGTAAAACCATCATAGTTCGGTGGGTATACAGGAACTGCCCGGTTATGATATTTCAGAAATCCACGTCAGTGGATTTAGTTGAGTTAGAGATGACTGATTTTGATGTCATTCTCGGTATAGATTGGCTTCATTCCTGCAATGCCACAGTCGACTGCAGAAATAGGATTGTTCAGTTTCAATTCCCGAATAAGCCCATCCTAGAATGGAAGGGTAGTACTTCATCTTTCAGGGGTCAGCTTGTTTCCTACCTTCGGCCAAGGAAAATGATTTCTAAGGGGTACGTGTATCATCTCGTGCATATTAAAGATTCCATTTCCGAATCTCCTAGTTTTGAATCAGTCCCAGTGGTTAATGAATATTCAGACGTGTTTCTCGAAGATTTTCCACGCATTCCTCCTGAAAGGGAAATAGACTTCAGCATAGACCTTCTCTTAGATACTTAGCCTATTTCTATTCTTCCATACAGAATGGCACCAGCAGAACTCAAGGAACTGGAATATCAGTTGAAGGATCTCTTAGATAAGGGATTTATCAGGCCCAGTGTATCCCCATGGGGTGCACCAGTCTTATTCGTGTGCAAGAAAGATGGTTCTCTCACGATGTGTATAGATTACCGTCAGGTCAACAAAGTTACGGTCAAGAACAAGTATCCTCTTCCCAGGATAGATGGCTTGTTTCACCAACTTCAGGGTGCCAGTTATTTCTCCAAGATAGACCTCAGATCAGGCTATCATCAACTCAGATTTAGAGAATATGACACCATTGAAGACAACTTTCCGTACTCGGTATGGTCACTTTAAATTTCTAGTTATGTCCTTTGGTCTTACCAATGCCCCTGTAGCTTTCATGGACTTGATGAACTGGGTGTTCAAGCAGTAGTTGGACATGTTCATCATAGTATTCATAGATGATATTCTGATCTATTCTTACAAAGAGCGTGATCATTCAGACCATTTCAGCATTGTTCTTCAGACTCCCAAAGATCATCAGTTGTTCGCCAAGTTCAGTAAGCGTGAATTTTGGCTAAGATCAGTAGCATTACTTGGAATTTTTTTTATGGTGATGGTATTAGAGTAGATCCTCAGATGACCAAAGCGGTAAGAAACTGGCCTCTACCTATCTCTCCATCAGATATTAGGAGTTTCTTGGGTTTGGCTGGCTATTACAGATGCTTTGTCGAGGGATTTTCTTCTATTGCATCTCCTATGTCAAGATTGACTAAGAAGAAGGTTAAGTTTCAGTGGTCAGATTCTTGCGAGAAGAGTTTTCAAGAGTTGAAGACTCGACTCACCTCAGACCCAGTTCTAACTCTTTAGATAGTTCAGATAGTTTTATAGTCTATTGTGATGCGTCCAGAGTGGGTTTAGGTTGTGTCCTCATGCAGCATGGTAAGGTCATAGACTACGTTTCCAGACAGCTAAAGCCCCATGAAAAGAATTATCCTACTCATGATCTTGAGTTAGCATCCATAGTATTTGCTTTAAGGATTTGGAGGCATTATCTATAAGGAGTTCATACAGATGTCTTCACATAGCATAAGAGTCTCCAGTAAGTCTTTTCTCATAAATATCTTAATCTTCATCAGAGAAGGTGGTTAGAGCTTTTGAAAAATTATGACATGAGTATTTTTTTTCATTCGGGCAAGGCCAATGTTGTGGCCGACGCTCTTAGTAGACTCTCCATGGGTAGTGTTTCTCACGTAAAGAATGGTAAGAAGAAGATAGCCCAAGAAATTCACCATCTTTCCAGACTAGGCATTTGCTTAGTCAACTCTTCAAAGTGTGGTGTATGTGTTCAGAGTAGTTCAGAGTAGTTCAGAGTAGTTCAGAGTCATCTTTAGTTTCTGAGGTGAAAGAAAAGGAAGACAGGGATCCCAACCTTGTCAAGCTAAAAGAGTCAGTTCAGAATCAGAAAGTAGAGGCTTTCTCCTAAGGGGGAGATGTTGTTCTTTGTTGTTAGGGTCGTCTGTGTGTTCCAGGTATAGATTACTTAAGACGGCAAATTCTTACAGAGGCGCATGGTGCGCGATACTCTATTCATCTAGGGGCCACTAAGATGTACCTCAACTTGTGGGATATCTGTTGGTGGAGTGGCATGAAAAGAGATGTTGCAGAGTTTGTGGCTAAGTGCTCTACATGTCACCAGGTTAAGATAGAGCATCAGAAACCTAGTGGGTCCATCCAGAAGTTCTCCATTCCTACTTGGAATTGGGAAGAAGTGAACATGGTTTTCATGACGGGTTAGCCTCGAACTCGTCATCATCATGATTTGGTTTGGGTCATTATAGATAGAATGACAAAGTCAGCTCATTTTCTTCCAGTTCATACCTCTTATTCAGCCGAGTATTATACCAAACTCTATATCAGGGAGTTGGTCAGATTACACAGTGTTCCATTATCTATCATCTCAGACAGAGGTACATAATTAACCTCTCACTTTTGGAAAGTGTTCCAAAAGGGTCTTGGTACCCAAGTTTATCTCAGTACCACCTTTCATCCTAAGACAGATGGTCAAGCAGAGAGGACCATTCAGACTCTTGAAGATATGCTAAGGGCGTGTGCAGTTGATTTCAAGGAAAGTTGGGATGAGCACTTGCCTCTGATTGAGTTTACATAAAATAATAGCTATCATTCCAATATTCAGATGGCTCTATTCAAAGCTCTCTATGGTAGGAGGTGTAGATCTCTAGTCGGTTAATTCAAAGTTAGTGAGGCCTCAGTTATCGGTCCTAACTTAACATTCGACGCCTTAGAGAAAGTTCAGTTGATCAGAGAGAGATTTCGGGCTGTTCAGAGCCGACAGAAGTCTTAAGCAGATATTCATAGAAAGGATCTCGATTTCAAGGTCAATGACTATGTATATTTCAAGATCTCTCCCATAAAGGTAGTGAAGAGGATTGGAAATAAAGGGAAACTCAGTCCCCTCTATGTTGGTCACTTCAGGATTCTTAGTAGCTTCAGTAAGGTAGCTTTTGAGCTTAAGTTGCCTTCAGATCTAGCCTCAGTTCATCCAGTATTCCATGTATCCTTGCAAAAGAAGTACATAGGTGACCTAGAAGTTGTAGTCCCTATTCAAAAAAATGATGTTCAGGACAACCTCTCTTATTAAGAGATTGAGTCAAAATTTTAGACTATCAGATTCGTAGGCTGAGGAACAAAGAAGTCCCTCTAGTCAAAGTTCTTTGGTGAAATCATTCTATTGAGGGAGAAACTTGGGAATTAAAAGAAGACATGCGTACCAAGTATCCTCACCTTCTCTCCGCTAACCCAGATCAAGCTCAAGGTAACAGTCCTTCTTAAGCTTATTTAGTTTTATGTTCAACATTCAATACAACTTAATATTTCATTTTATGTCCATGTTCCATCACAAATTTTGTATCTAGTACCATTGCACATTCATTCATCCATACATGTATCAGTCAAGTAAATAATCATGCATCAGATATGCATTCTCATTGAGAGAACCTAAGTCATGCATTCATGAATCAGCTACATGTGCATCAGATATGCATGTTCAGTATAATGCATTCAGTTTGTCAGTCATAAGATCATGTTCCATCTACTCATGTTAAGATTATTTTTTCCCCTATCAGTCAGTTCCATTCGAGGGAAAATGTTCTCAAGAGGGAGATATTGTAATACCCCTTCCTTTTTCCTAGCTAGAAATCATCTCAAGGATTCTAGGACTTACTTTGAAATGCAAAACTATCTTTGTGCAAGTGGTATTTTTGAGATTTTCACTTCCTATCACGTCGGAAATTGATTTAGCTTTCCAATGGTACCAATTTTGTCTAAATCAGACATCAGAGAAGAAAGTTATGGACGTTTTACTAGGAACTGTCAGAAACGCCCAGGTATGACGGCCAAGTTGATGGACCGCCACATAAGTCATAGAACACCACTTTGACCGTCAAAGCCAAGGTAGTTGAGCCACATACTGGATAATGACGGACGATTGAGTTGACGGACCGTCAAAGTTGTGACGGACCGTCATCTAGGATGCCAACTCTTATCTAGTGAACTCTATTTCTGGTCCACGTCTGACGGGCTAAGTGACGAACCGTCAAGTGTCTGATGGAACGTCAGTAGGACCGTCACATTCCACGTTCATTTTAATAGGGGTATTTTGGTCACTTACCACTCGCCTATATACCCAGATGAGTTCGAATTCAACCATTTTGCTCATTGTTATTACACAAACAAAAACTAGGGTTTCTTTATGAATTTAATCCCAAAGAACAAGACCTAATCCTCCTCAAGAATCAAAGAATTTCAAACCCTTCAAGTTCAAAAACGTTAAGAACCCTGAGTCAGGTATGCGTAGTGTTCATCCACGGATTCCTTTCGTTCGTGGAGTTCAAAAATCAATCTTTAAACATCAAAGCATAAATGGTTTTTGGTGATATGATTTTATTCATGTTGGTGGTTGTTGTTTGTGCTATAGAGTTGTAATTTGATGAATTTTCATGAAGGTTATGATCATGTAGTTAGAACCCATCAATTTGGGTAGTTTATGGTGAAATTCATGAACACACCTATACCTTAAAGAATGCATGCAAGGTGTTTGATAAAATGCTTAGAATTCTAGAAATTTCATGTTTACATGGTCCCATATTATCTACATGACAAGTCCGTGTTAATTATATAATTCAATATGAATTCCATGATATTGTTTTGTTGTTATTGTTGTGGTATGAAATATTTATGATAATGAATTAATACAATATGTACATGATATATATCCTATGCACTCCCTACCATGCATAAGATGTTGAAAAATACATGTGGTATATTATCCCCTACTTATGATATTATGAATTGTGAACTCCAATCTTGTGATCAACTCATGTCATGTGTATCAGTTTCCTTCCATCGAGTCCTAGGGGTATTCGTACCTGAAAAATATAGTTGTGTGCCTAGAGCCAAGTCACGTTATCTCGATAATCTCAGTCAAGCCATGATATATTGAACTGAGTTAGTCATGTGACTCAGTAAATCTCCAAAATCTCATGATCCCAGCAAAATCTCAGATAGTAGTGCTATTCCATCAGTCAACAGAAGTCAGTTACTCAATCCATATACATCCAGTTAAATCATGTTCTTTCTTTTCAGATGGGAGTATCAGTTAGCACCGAGTGAACCCAAGGATGGGAACTCACCTTCCAGTTTAGGGTGTGATTCTTAGCAGTCATCCTTGTGTTCTAGAACTATGTAGCCAGAGTAGGTTGAGACATCTTAACCTGTTAGACTAAGGTTGATGAGGTGGATTAACCTGTTAGTTTAGGGTTCCCACCATTATTATTTGAGTACCTGCCAGATGAGGGTCACTTACAACTGTCCTTACCAGTGGTGCGGTATTGACACTCCTCTAGTCGGGGTAGAGATTGGACCCCAACTTAGCTATATACATTATTGGGGCATGTTGGTTAAACAACTACCTCCCACAATTTTAGGCTCAGTCTCAGTAAAAAAAGAACTCAGATAGTTCTTCAGATATCAGTATACCAGGACTGCCAGATACAGTTAAATTCAATTATAGTACGGAACTCAGATAGTTCCATAAGACCCAGGACTGTCAGACATAATGACCCATGTTGACAAAATCATAGTTTCAGTTATGTCACAAATCATTATATCATGTATTAGCGTACAGATCCACTATTACGTATTTATGTTTCCAGTTATTATGCATGTATGTTTGCACTCTCACGTTCATATTAGTTGACCAGTTAGAATTGCTCATGCATGTAAACCCTTTTCATTTATCCTACCTCACTCGTATACTTAGTAATTCAGTTGTGTTGACACATTTACGCTATGGTGCTTTCTTTTCATGTTACACCATTGGTTTAGAGACACGAGTTCAGACCAGCAGTAGCATTCGCATTCCAATATACAGAGCTACAGTAGATCCTCTTCATTGGAGAACGATATGATTTGATTCATTTATTATTTCAGTTAGTTTTCAGTTTATGGAGTTAGTTGGAGATATGTTCCTTCAACTCCTTATTCAGTCAGTACTTCGAGGGTTTCAGATACAATTTAGATTTAGTTCAATTTTGATTCAGACTTCAGTTATCTTGGGTATTTTTCATCCATATGGTTGTTATAATTATTTTAGTTAAACCTTATGGTCTATTGTTTATGTTTTCCGCATATTACATGTATGTTATGTAGTGTACAGGTGCAGATATCAGTTATGGGTTATCTTATGTTCCCTCGGGGTGATGAGCACCGTGTAGCATTTCATTTTAGAAAATTGGGGTGTTACATGTTTTGAAGTGGGAAGTGATCAACATGGATTTTGTTATCGGTCTTCCTTAGTCTCGGAATTATTTTGATTCAATTTGGCTCATCGCGGATAGGATGACTAAGTCTTCTCACGTTTTACCAGTGAGGACCAATTTCTCGATAAAGGATCATACGAGGTTGTACCTCCGTGCTATTGTGAAATATGCATGGGGTTCTATTTCTATCATCTCATATCGTGGCATAAAGTTTTCACTGCACTTTTGGCGGTTATTTCAGAAAGGCTTAGGGACCAAGGTGTGTCTTAGTACTTCTTTCCACCCATATATTAATGGGAAAGCTGAAAGAACTATTCATATATTGGAATATATGCTTAGAGATTTTGTGATTAACCATGCTGGTAGATGGGTCCAGCATTTTCCTCTCCTAGCATTTGTATGTAACAATAGATACCACTCTAGTATTAGGATTGCTCTGCTTCGATCTCTATATCATAGCTAGTGTAGGTCTCCTATTGGGCAGTTTGAGGTATGGAAGGCGGAGATGTTTGGCTCGGATTTGATTCACCAAGCCATGGAGAAAGTGAAGGTGATTCAGGATAGGATTAAAGCTTCCCAATGTGGCTAAAAATCATATTCAAATATGAGGTATAGGAAGTTAGAGTTTTAGGTTGGGGATAGGGTATTCTTGAAGGTGTCTCCCATGAATGGAGTGAGGTAGTTTGGGAAGAAGGGGAACCTTAGTCCCTGATATATTGGTCCGTACTTGTTTTTTAGAAGGGTTGGTAACGTTTCTTATGAATTGGAGTTTCCTTCTAGTTGGAGCTTTATTCACTTAGTGTTCCATGTGTCATGTTGAGGAAGTGTGTGGATGATTTGTCAAAAATTGTGCCTATCAAGGATATTGGTATTTAAGATTCTTTATCTTATGAGGAGGTCCCGATTAAAAGCTTGGACCGGCAGGTTCATCACTTAAGAACCAAGGACGTAGCTTCGATAAAGGTTTTGTAGAGGAACCATCAGGTTGAAGAGGCTACTTGGGAAGCTTAAGTGGACATGAATTCCCTGTAGCCATTCTTTTTATCTTCTCCAAAATATCGTGATTTAGGTATGTGTTATTATTAATATTTTTGTTTTCTTAGTTAAAGGTAATAGTAGAGGCATTTGGGGCAATAATACTAATAAATGCCTTGTTCCATCATTCGGGGATGAATGATCCAAATAGGGGAGAATTGAAACACCCTGGTTTCTAACACTTTAGAAATTCTTGAGCTATGAGCTTATGGTCCTATTAACGACTCATCATCCGAGTCATATGGTGTATGTACGGGTCAGGAGACCCAAATTGTTTGGTGTCTAGTGGATAGTGGTTGAGGTTCTATTATGGTAATGGTTTGGTGGTACGAGTCATTAGGTGTGGTGATGTGTTTTTGGGACGATCCTTAATCAAATAAGAAACTTAATGACTTGAGTTGACTCGAAGTATGAGTGGTTCACTAAATGCCATGAGGATAGGTTACAAGTGGTAAGGTTGGTTTATGTGTTGTTCAGTATCCAATCCTTTTGGTTCCTTCTTGGAAATGACAAGACCATATAATTCGTATGGTCTGGTAACGAGTGGGGTGACGGAGTCGTACGGTGGATAGTGTGTGGGTGTCCAACTCACTATCTTGGTGACGAATCAAGGGTGCGAGTCGTATGTTGTGGTCATTAGTAAAGGGGTCGACTCATAACCACCAATGGACTTTTTATAATTTTTAGCTAGGGAACTTTAGTATTCCCCACTTAAAACCCTTAAGACCCCACGTCCCTATAATATTTTTTGGTCATTCATTCCACACTTTACAAGATTAGACATCCTCTTTACTCTCTCAAAAACCTCTCAAGCAAAATTGGCTAAGGTTTCTCCAAAGTGGTCATCTAAGGACTTAAAGATCAATTTCTCTCCGTGAATCTTTTTAATTCGGGAATATGACTCTTCCATCATTATATGCTTACTAAAAGAACATGTTTAAATAATTGTTCATGAATTATTGATGGTGGTTTTGAAATCAAGATTGATGTGTTTGAATGCGTATTATTGAATATTGTTTTCTATGGTTTGAATTGTGATTATGAATGTTTTAACTATGGATTTGCACATATGGGTGCATGAGAATGGTTATTTAATGATGGGGTCATGGTTGAGCCCCAAATTTGATGATTTTGGCTTTGATAATGGCATGCCCTCAACCTATTTGTGAAATTGAAAATGATTATGATTGTCTCATAGTTTAATTATTTATAGAGTCCTCGCATTGCCTAAATAGTTAAAGAAACATGAATTGGTTTTGTTTGATTTCATATGATTTTGGAAAAGACTTGGTGGACATGGTTTGATTATAAATGGTTTTTGTTAATTGGAAATGATGGAGTCTGATCTGATTATATGGTTTATATGGAATAACGTAATAGACTTACAAGCTCTAATTTTTGTATGACGATACCAATGGTTAATGCCTAATAAAAAACTCCTTGATAAATAGTTGAGTATTTGTAAATGATTTAATATGGGCTTAAAAGGGTTTGAGTAGAAAAGACATTGAAGGTTGGGGTCCTAGGGGGGCGATACTGGAAACTCACTTTTGCCAATGTGAGGGTGGTCTTGGTGACCGTGTGCACAGTGTCATACTTTATATTTTGGAGATGTACTAGTCATCTCAGGTTCATTTCTATGGTCGTTCGGCTAACATGGAACTGGGGCCCTTTTAGTAGTGGGAGCTGAACCCATATAGACCATGGGTGATTTTTGGACGGCCAAGCTACATAACTCAGGTTAAAGGATTTAAATACATGATAAACCATGTTCCCTACCCCGACACGATATGTATATGTCTACATGTTTTTTCATATGGTTATTTGATTTTGTTTTGTATGATTGCATTACTTTATTTGTATCCCTAAATTACATTCTAGCATTCACTCCGCTAAACATCTTCGGGTGTTGTCTGCCTACATGATTTAGGAGCCGGCCATACTACCATTCCTCCTACTCTGTGATTTGGATTAGGAGACAACTTTGAGTCAGATCGAAGTGGTGAGCTTCCATAGTTCGAAAGAATCCATTTAATCCTATGGAATTCTTTTCATTATTGTTATTTCTAATGCTATGGTTTTGTGACACGACCCAAACTAGGGCCTAGTCGTGTAGGGTGCCCCAAGCCTAACCAAGACCTGAGACCACCCTCAATGCCAAATGTTACTGCCATACACCCAATGTCGGATGAATTTTGTACATATAACAAGATGGAACAATCATAAATATAATACATTAAAATGTCGTCAGCTCCAATACCAATACCAATGCTATGGCTGACACCAATATCGACACCGCCCATGCCAATCCGAAAGTAGTCTCACAAAGCCTCTATCAAAAATCAAAACAATACCCGATCGGTACATGCCTCCAGCCATTGCAAAAAGTCAAAGTGTAATAAAGAACAAAAGTATGTAGAGAAGTCCATAACATGAAATGGAGTCCTCCGGAGTGTGGAAGCTCACCACTTCAATCCAATAAAAAGTTGTCCCTGAATCAAAGTCACTTAGCAATAAGAGTAGTATGTCCTTTTCCTACATCGTGTAGGGATACAGATCCTGAAGACAGGTTAGCGGGTGAACGCTATCATGTACTCAGGGATAAGGATAAAATAATGCCAATATTTAAAACCAAGTAACTAACCAAGTGCAATCACATTCATACATATATATATTTCATGTCGGGAAAGAGAATCGGGTTTAGCATGCATTTAAAATCCTAACATGGGTTGCGTAACTTGACCATCCTAAACTAACTCATGATCAATATGGGTCAAATGTTACCCCCTGAATGGGCCCCATTGCAAGTAGCCGCATAAACCGAAGATATCATAGGAGTCGGGGATTCCCATGTAACGTTCGCCCTCCATGATAAATATATACAAGTATAACTTAGGGGATTCTGTGTACCCCACAAGTATATAGTCACCATGACCAACCCTCATGTCGGCAGACATGATTTTCCACCATCCGTCCATCGCACTCAGACCTTCACGGTCAGCTATCACACCCTGCTATTATTGCCCAATTAAAACCTTTTAGCACATAAGTAGTCCACCAATTTTAAGAGTTAATTACAAAGGCATTATGAAGTGGTATTGCCATATCAACTATAGATTGCAAGAAATATCATTAGCCAACACTTAAAGGATTCTCATATGCCCCATAGGATTTCCAATCAATCAAAATCATGGCCACCAAGTCCTTTCCAAATCATTTAATTAAATCAAACCATTTTAGGTTCCATTACCATATTATGCAATGCAAAGTTTTAAATAAAAGTCAAACTATGTGACGAAACAATTCTCACAGGCATTTTATCAAACATGTTAAGGGTACATAGTTTCCAAAACCAAAATCATAAACCAATGGACCATTCCTAAGCAACCACATGTTCAAACAAACATTATAACATGAAAAACCATAAATAAAACATGGGGAAATATTACCCAACCATTAGTAACAAAAACCCCCAACATATATTTCAAAACCAATATAAACCCACAATAATGCCATGAAAAACATTCATTAAAAATGCTTTTTGTTGAAATAACAATGAGGGAGGAGTAACATGCATTACATACCAAAGAAGATGGAGATAAAACACCATTGTAATTCCCAAAATGATTGTATTGAAGAAACCCTAGCCTTTCATGAACAAAGAACGCTGAGTGAAATTTGACACTGTTTAAAGTGTACTTTATTGAGAAAACTAGGGTAAATGAAGTCCCAAAAGTGCTTAAGTCATGGTATCAAAAGAAGTAAAGAGGGGAAATGTCCAAAATATCCCCAATTTAAACTATAAAAATCACCACAGGAGGGTATTGTTTGGACCCTTCACTAGTACCCACATCATACGAGAGGTACCCTCTACTCGTACCTTGATCAGAAGGTTGTACATCACACACTATCCATCATACGACTCCCATTGACTTAGTTGTATCTATACTGTATGACTAGTACCCTCAAACAGTATCCAAGATAGAATCAAAGGGGGTTGGACAGTTGGTAACATACAAATTGGACTATACCACCCGTACCTTCCACGTACGTATCGTCACCACCAACTCGTACCCTCAACAAAAAAACACCCACCACTCACTAGAAAACATATAAAATGTGTCACCTGACCCGTACACTTACCATACGACTAGTATGATGAGTCGTATGATGATCAGAAGCTCAAAACTCATGAAATTTAAAATGACCAAAACCTAAGGTGTTTCAGGTCTCCCCCACTTGGATCATTCACCCTCGAATGATGGAACTAGGCATTACCAGCATGAGCTACTCCCCGCCACCTCAACTCTAACCTTTAACTAAGTTTGAAAATAGAGATGCAAGGAAATTAATCTTTCCCTTGACTAAGTTAGAAAATAAAGATGCAAGGAAATTGATTATTCCTTTAACTAAGTTAGAAAATAAAGATGTGATGAAACACACATAACCTCTGTACAAATTTTTAGAGAAAGAGACAGGAATGGATACTTTGACTTTATGTCCTCTTCCGCTTCCCAAGTATCCTCTTCAACCTTTTAGTTAGTCCATAGAACCTTTACTGAAGCTACGTCCTTGGTCCACAAGCGATGAACTTGCCGATCCATGATCTCAATCGGGACCTCCTCATAAGATAAAGAATCCAAAAAAACAATATCCGTGATAGGCATGAATTGAGACAGATCACCCATACACTTTCTCAACATAGAAACATGGAATACCGAACTAATGGATATCAAACTAGAAGGCAACTCTGAATCATATGCTACATTGCCAACCCTTCTCAAAACCGAGTAAGAACAAACATACCAAGGACTGAGCTTCCCCCCTTACCAAAAAGCATCACTCCCTTCAAAGGAGATACCTTCAAGAACACCCTATCCCCAACCTCAAACTTTGAGTCCCTTCACCTCATGTCTATATAGGACTTTTGGCAACTTTGGGAAGCCTTAAGTCTATCCCAAATCACCTTCACGTTCTCCATGGCTTGATGAACCAAATTTGGGTCAAACATATCCGCCTCAAAAAGCTCAAATTACCCAATAGGATACCTACATCTCCTACTATACAATGCGTCAAATGGAGCCTTCTTAATGCTAGTGTTGTAGCTATTATTATAGGAAAACTCTAAAAGAGGTAACCTCTCAACAAAACTACAACCATAATCAATCACGCAAGCATGAAGAATCTCCTGCAATATCTGAATAGTCCTTTTACCTGCGGGTGAAAAATAGTACTAAGACTCACCTTGGTCCCCAAACCTTTCTAAAACGACCTCCAAAAGTGAGATGAAAACTACATACTGCGATCCAAGATTATAGAAACAGGTATCCCATGTAACTTCACAATCTCATGGAGATACAATCTTTCATAATCCTCCACTGAGAAGTTAGTCCTCAGTGGTAAAAAGTGAGCCGACTTTGTCATTCTACTCATGATGACCCAAACCGAATCAAATTGATTCTGAGACCAAGAAAGACCTATAACGAACTCCATACTGATCATTTCCCACTTCCAATCGGGCAACTCAATTTCTTGATACAATCATCTAGGCTTGATATACTCAACTTTTACTTGTTGATACACCATGCATTTTTCCAAAAAAATGGCTACATCCTTCTTCATATTTATCCACCAATACATCTCCTTAAGGTCATGATACATTTCATGGATCCAGGAAGAACAACATAGTGTGACTCATGCACCTCATCCAAGATCCATTCTATCAAACCATATACATCAGGAATACATAATCTCCCTTGGAACCATAAAGTACCATAACCTCTAATCTCAAATTCCATCATCTTCTACCTACCAACGTCACCCTTGATCCTCATCAATATAAGATCTAACATTTTCTTCTCCTTAATTTCAGCACCAAGAGACGATTGTGTTGCTTTTTGTACTAACTTACCGCCATTTTCAGAGTCTAAGAGACAAACTCCAAGGTTAGATAAATGGTGAATGTCCTTCACCAAATCCCGTTTCTCCTAATCTACATAAGCTAGACACACCATAGATAACCTGCTAAGAGCATTAACAACTACATTATCTTTAAATGGATTGTAGTAAAGACTCATGTCATAATCCTTGAGCATCTCAATCCATCTCCTTTTCCTGAGGTTAAGCTCTTTTTTAGTAAACACGCACTACATGCTCTTATGTTTAGAAAATATATCCACAAGCACCCCATATAAATAGGGATAATAGATTTTCAATGTGAACACCACAGCTAACAATTTCAAATCATGAGTTGGATAATTCCTCTTAGGCACCTTCAACTACTTAGAGGTATAAGCTATTACCTTACCATGTTCCATCAGAATGCACCCAAGCCCCACACGGGACGCATCACTATAAACAACAAGAAGCTTCGAAAGTCAATTGGAGTCATGGGTCTATGCCACTTCTTAACCACTACAACCTTTTGTAGATCTACCATGGTCCTTCAATAGAAAGATATCACCTAAAAAAGTGATAGCACTAAACCAGAACTCACATTTCAAGAATGTTTTGCATAATTATTGCTCTTTCAGAGTCCGTAATACAACACGGAGTGATTGGAATAATCCACATCACTCTTAGAGCATATACCAAAATGTCATCAACGAACACAATGATGAACAAGTCCAGAAATTGATGAAAGATGTTTTTCAACAAATCTATGAATGCCTCTGTGGCATTGGTCAACCCAAAAGTCATAACCAGAAACTCAAAATTCCTATACCGAGTGCGGAAGGCAGTTTTAGGAATATCCACCTCCCTAATCTTTAGATGGTAGTACCCAGACCGAAGATCAATTTTTGAAGAAAAACATAGCACCCTGCAACTAATTAAACATATCATTTATCATTGGAAGATGGTACCGATTCTTTACGTCACCTTATTAAATGGCCGATAATTAATACACATCCAAAGGTAACTATCCTTCTTAAGTACAAATAACACCGGTGCACCCTAGAAGGATACATGACGATGGATGAAACCCTTATCTAACAAATCCTTGAGTTTCTTTTTAAGATTCTTCAACTCAGCTGGACCCATTCTATATGGATGAATAAAAATTGGATGAGTATTCATAATAAGATTAATACCAAACTGAATCTCCCTTTCTAGAGGAACACAAGAAAGGTCATCACGAAAGACCTCAGGAAGTTTATTTACCACCGGGATGGAAAGCTACAAAGGACTCTTCGAGTTAGAATCTTTAACCCAGACTAGATGATAGAAATACCCCTTAGATATTAATCTCCTAGCTTTAAGACATTTTATGAACTTCCCCATAGGAGCTAGGTAACCACCCTCCCACTCAATAACTGGCTCATTAGGGATATTAAAGACAACCTTACTAGTCTGATTGTCTAGAGATATATAGCACGAGTGGAAGCAATCCATCCCTAATATGACATAAAAATCCACCATATCTAATTCATACAGATCCATCATAGTTTCTTTACAACCAATAGATATCACACACCCCCTATAGACTCTTTTAGCAATCACAAAGTTACATATTGGAGTAGAAACTAAAAAAAGGTTCAAAACACACCCCAAACAAAAATAAAAATGCACATCCACAATAGGGTCATATAAGATAGGGTGGACCTAAGGTTAAGTAAATAGTACACATCACGAGAAAAGAGTTTAACATAACAGTCATAAATTAGGTGATGCACAAGACTCCTGACATGTAGTGAGAGCATAAACATTGTTTCGACTATTTCCAGAACAAGATGGTGCACCCTTTAGTGTTGGAGCTGAAGTGGAGGTAACAAAGACCTCATTTGCCCAGAAACAACCTTACCAATAGGATGGTTTCTAAGCATTTTCCCTAGTTGACCAAAGTTGAAGCATTTATCCCTTGCCTCATCACAGAAACCTCAATGCAAGCGACTACAAAATTGGCAAGAAGCATATGATGGAGCTGACTGAGCCCCACTAGCCTGAGATTAGACACCCTATGCCATAAAGTTGTTTCCTCTATGGAAACACCTATCACCCGATAGCTTTGGGTAGGGAGCACTAGCCATCGAATAAGACCCCAAATTACCCCACTTCTTATCGGGCCACTTACCACCATCCCTACCACTCTTCTATTGGCTCCCACCTTACTCAGAGAACCTAAACTTCTAGCCCTGCCACTCTACTATCTTAGTCTGCATTTTCTTTTCCCCACTACCTGTTGCATGTATACCATCAACCTGGAGATATCCATGTCCTTGATCAATAAGTCTATTTTAATTTCAAGGATCAACTCTCGAGACAATCCTAAAGAAAACTTCCTCATCCTCGTCCTCATACCAAAAATATCTCTAGATTATAATGCGATACTGGGGAAAATTTAAGGCATACAGCTTACTGACATATTAACCCACTTTAGATTAACGAACTCTTCCGTTTTTGCTTCCATCAACTCCTGAGGAAAGAAGCACTCCACAAAAGCATTAGAAAAATCCTCCCACATGGTTGACTCATCACCATCAACTCTTGACTAATCTGATTCCTTGTACCATTGCTATGCCACATCCTTCAGCTGGTAGGAGAAAAATTACAAGCCAAACACATTCGTGGAATGCATAACTTGGATATTTTTTTCCATTTCATATAGAAAACCTTAAGGATTCTCGTCCATCTTAACACCCATAAAGGTCAGAGAGTTCAAGATTATAAATTAGACAAACCTTGAGGCCTCATAAGATGAAGTAACAGGAACACCATGCTCAAGATGAGTAGCTACTAACTGTGCCAACATGTGATTGGACTGACGAAACTCGATATCCATCACTTCAGCCTGAGGTATTTAAGATGGACTAAATCAAAATGGTGGAACTCTAGTTGAACAATACGGAACTGGAAACATAGATTAGGTATGGATCCAATGAGTAGAGCGGGTCCCATTAACATTGGCCCCAATTAGGACAAAGCTATTTTCGTGAGTTATAGATAATCGAGGGTTGATCTGAAAAGAGAACAAATAGAAATAAAAGAAGAATTAGGACAGAAGACTCTTTAGCTTGAAAATAGAATACAAGAAATAGAAATATTCCTAAATGCCTCGTAGCCTCTCCTATATGAGTGTGGCGTGCTACAGACCCTTAAAAGAGACTATACTCAACACAGCTTTATGGACTCCTAAGTGAACATAAATCTTGGGTTCTGATACCAATCTGATGTGACCTGAACCAGGGCCTACTCGTGTAAGGTGACTCAAGCCCAGTCAGGATGAGAGACCACCCCAATGCCTAACTGTAATCTCTTTACATCATATAATGAATAAATTCTGTATATATAAAAAGATGGAAAAATCATAAATAAAATACATTCAAATAGTGTCATCCCCAATACTAATACTAATGCCAAGGCTGGCACCAATACCGACACCATGCATGCCAATCCCAAAGTAGTCTCACAATGCCTCTATCCGAAATAAAAATAATACCCGATAAGGATAAGCCCTCAACCATAGACCAAAAACAAAGTCTATGAAATAAAGAAAGTATGTAAAGAAGTCTATAAGATGAAATGGTGTCTTCAGAGTATGGAAGCTCACCACTTCAATCTAACAAAAAGTTGTCCCTGAATCCAAGTCACTGAGCAGGAGTTGTATTGTTGATTATGCATCGCGTGGGTATACCGTGCCCAAAGATGGGTTAGCGGGTTAAGGATAGAACATACTCAGGAATAAGGTTAAAAAATGCCAACATTTAAAACCAAGTAAGTAACCAAGTGCAATCACATTCATACATATATATATTCCATGCCGAGAAAGGGAACCATGTTTATCATGCATTTAAAATATTAACTTGGGTTGCCTAGCTTGACCGTCCTAAAACCACCCATGGGCTATATTGGTCTAGTGTCACCCCCTGAACAGGCCCCACTGCGAGTAGCCACACGAACCAAAAATATCGTAGGAGCCCGTGGATTCCCGTGTACCCTTTGCCTCCATTATACATATATATAACTATAACTTAGGGGATTTAACACACCCCAAAATTGGGTCATGCCGTATGGGCCCCTCATACCCACATGATTTGGAGATCGCTTCAATAACCCAACCTAACCATTCTCACAACAACCACAAGGGTCGGGTGAATCCCGACCTTATAATAAGATAGCGGAAATATAGGGCTAATAGTCAATACTTAGAAAATATCTTATATTTTGTTAATGTTAACAATCTAGACAACACACCTAAGTCCACAATCATCCACAAAAGCCTCTACCAAACTGAAGTCGATATATGTTGGGCCATGCCCCCGACAATAGCCAAGTACTAAATCCATACCATTCTAAGACATAGAATAACGTGACTATGAAAGGTAAGTCTTTCAGAGTATGAAAGATCACCACTTCAAGGTTAATGCTCAAACTACTCGAATGCCTGATAACTGTGTAGATGAAGAAAAAGATGTTGCGGCCCCTATGTCGCGTGGGGACATAGCATCGAGAGACGGTTAGCAGTTAGAGCGCAAGCATATAACCCAAGGATAAGGATAAAATAGCATATTTGTTCAATACAAGTCAAATCATAATATACTATCATATCTACACAAGTATAGACATATATGAAGATACATGGACATTGTGTTACACAGCATGTCAAACCATGGAACAAGTTATGAAATGCATTCTTAAATCATTCTTTCTTGAGTCATGGTGTGAAGAACTTTCAATCTTCCATATTACCAATTTTATAACCTTGAACTTCCTTGTTACCTTAGTCAATGGGGTTTTGAACCCAAACCCAACTAAACCAATTTAACCATGTCAACCAATTAATATTATTTAAATAATTTAATCAATTCATTAGGCAAGGTACTCAAACCATAAGATATCTCATTGGACTAGGGATTAGACCCACAATTCATCTCAGCGGATAAGGGACTCGAACCACTAGTTAATTCATGAGACAAGGTATTTTAACCTCAAGAGATCTCTTTAGACAAGGGACCTGAACTACAAGCCATTTCATTAGACTAGGGACTCGAACCACTAATCTTTTCATTGGGCGAGGGACTTGAACCAAAAGACATTTCATTAGACTAGGGACTCAAACCACTAGTCATTTCATTAGGTGAGGGACTCAAACCGCAAGACATTTCAGCAAACTAGGAACTCAAACCACTTTTCATTTTATCACCAATATTAGCCGAAATTTAAAGTCTTAACCTATTAGTTCAAACATTAATATCCATACAATTCACTTCAACGTCTAATCACTTAAACCACTTACCCATATCAACACTATACACAACCACATGGTCTTCATTGAACCCTTCAATGCTCAACCGTAGCAATAGGCCAATGCCCTAACTCAACTCGTCATACAATTCAATTCATGGTCCTCAAGACACACACAGGACCATGAGGTTTTTGTGGAAATATTCTTTGATTAAACACTTATTAGGCTAATTCCTCAATTCAAATCATCATTCAATTCAATCGGCAGTCATCGAGACCTTTACTAACTCATTCTATCTTAATTAGCATTTCCATACCACACTTTAGTTCCACACACAATTTCAAGTTCAAACTTAGATAATTGTATCCCTTTTTTTAGACATCAAACAAAGATGGTCATAATTTAACTAATTACAGGGATAAAAATATCAACACAATACAAGTTATCAACCATTTTTACTTATAGGGCCATCACCCTATTTAAATCCATAAGCTAATCAATTATATGATTAACAAGGTTCTTATCAACCTTTTACAAAGCATTCACAATCATTATATCATTATCATGACTCATTCATGTTTATTTAACCAACTACATAGATACACATTTGACCTTCACAGAACCATTTAACCACTATTCACTTCAATTGACTAAATGCCTTGAATCAATTCAATTTATGGTCGACAAGATCAACATAACTATTCATATTTAATTAGCAAGCTTTCACCATATTCTCACCTCATTTAGGATTAACACACAACTCAAGTTCATTTTCATATTTAGAGGCGTCAACCCCCTTATTAGTCATTAGCTCAACAAATTCATTCGATTATACAATACATGGCTCACATTATCTTTACGATATCATTTATAAATCATTCAAGCTTATTGGGTCATAGCCCTAGATCAAAACATCGCTAACATGTGACTAGACTATTCACTTAGACATTTTCACAAACACCTTATGTGCATACCTTTACAAGGTTATTATCATGTTAAAAATCATCAAAATTAGGGTTACTCAAGACCTCATGTTAAATCACATACATCTAGCACCCACATAGGTAAATCCTCATTAATAACATGTATAAACACTAGTCTAAGAAGTAATAAACATTATTTATCATTAGGAAACAAAACCATTTTCATTTGATTTCAAAACCACTATGTATGCTTTCTAATCCTAGTGTGACATACATTGGTTTAGAGTTATTTAATAAGAGGAAGAGTTACAATCCTTAAACAAGATAATTAACAAAAAACTTGAGTCCTCTTGATCTTCTAGATGAGCAACTTCCAAACCCTAGACTCCAATGTTATTCCATGAACTTCAAGATGTGACTAGATAATTCTCTTAGACATTTTCACAAACACCTTATGTGCATACCTTTACAATGTTACTTTCATGGTAGAAATCATCAAAATTAGGGTTAATCAAGACCTCATGTTAAACCACATACAATAAGAGCCCACATAGGTAAATCATAAACAAAAACAAGTATAAACACAAGTCTAAGCAGGAAAAAACATTATTCATCATTCGGCAGCAAAATGCTTGTCATTTGATTTCAAAACTACCATGTACACTTTCTAATCCAAGTGTGGCATACATGTGTTTAGAGTAATTTAACAAGGGGAAGAGTTAAATATCTTAAACAAGATGATTCACCAAGAAATTGACTCCTTTTTATCTTATAGATGAGCTCCCTCCAAACCCAAGCCTCTAATTTTGTTCCAAGAACTTTGTGAGTGTTTGAGAGAGAGTTTAGGATGTTAAAACCACTCAAAATGTGCTCAGGGAGATCATATACACTTATATAGTGAGATGGCTTAGGGATTAGGTGTAGTAAATGACCAAAAGACCTATGGTTGAAAACTAAAACTTTGTCCCATCCAGGGGTATGACTCACCATACGACTCATGAAAGGAATCATACCCTAGGGTACGAGTGGTACCCGTACTTGTACCCTAGGATTCTCCTAGGTCAGACACACTGTTAAGGGTACAAGTGTACACCCTTGAGACATATAAAAATTGTATAACTCAACCCTTAATGTTTATACACCAACCCTATACAAAATAGTCCACTCAAGTTGAGAGTTCACTCCATACGATCATGTTGGGTACGACTCATATAGTTAGTGTATGATTAAGGGGAGGTCCACTCATTTAAGGGATAGTATACTATCCTTCCTATTCTACTTAAGGTACGAGAGGGGAAGGAGAGGTTTGATATGACCCGTATCTAAGGGTACGATTGGCTTATCCAATCCTTTCTTGGTCATCGTGCTCAAAACCAATAATTTATGCTAGGCCAAGATCTTGGGTGTTTCATTCTCCCCTACTTAGGATTATTTTTCTGTGAATGACGGGTAAGGAAAGAATCAACACAAGTTTATATTTTAGCATATTCTAAAATAACCCATAAATAAATTATGACAAAGCACATAAAAATGATTCAACACAACACATATCATGATCATCATCAATCCATTAGTTTATTTTGTTTATCCTCGGGATTCAAACCCATCATTTATCAAAGACTCTTGTTTCCCTCAAATATTAGGGACTCAAACCCATTATTAAACCAAGACATAAGTCAAATCAACAAAATCAACACATAGTTCATTTATGAGTTTCTGGGATGGAAGACAGATGTGGATACTTGGACTTTATGTCCTCCACTTCCCAAGTAGCTTTCTCGAACTATTGGTTTCCTCAAAGAACCTTCACGGAAGCCATTTCTATCATATACAACCGGCAAACTTATCGATGTAAGATCCTCACTGGGATCTCCTCACATGATAAAGAGTCTAAAAGGTTAACATCCATAAATAAACCAACCAACAGAGGATCACCCACAAATTTTCACAAAATACAGACATAGAAAACTGGGGAAATGGAGTTCAATCTAGAAGGAAACTCAAACTCGTAGGCAACATTTATAATCCTTTTTCAAAATCAAATAGGGACCAACATAACATGGACTAAGATCCCCCTTTTTTTTATTACATCACTCCCCTTATGGGAGACACCTTCAAGAATACCCAATCGCCAATACTAAACTCTATATCTCTTCGCCTCACGTCCGCATATGACTTTTGGCAAATTTGAGAGATTTTAAACCTCTAACGAAACACCTTCACCTTTTTCCAAGGATTGGTGAACTAGACAGGGTTTAAGAAACTTATCCTTACCAACCTCATACCAACAAATGGGACAACAACATCTCCCATTATACAATGCCTTAAAATGGTGCCTTAAAATCTCCCTCACTTAGGGACTTCTATATTTCCCACTTCAAAACATCATAAAGATCCCCTAGCCACTATTTACAGAAGATGGATCACGGAGGAACTAAAGAACAATAACCACTCACACCACATAAGGCAAGACCATTCGAAAATATATGACAATATAGGCACAAAATGTTCCATAGAAACCACCTAGGTCATAAATGAGACATATCCTGACATAATATAACAAAGGAGGAGTCCCTAGGTTCGTATACAAAAAGATAAACTACCTCATACCATTTAGGGAACTACCATAATTCTTCCGCTAGAGATAGATAACTGGATAAAGAAAAGCTATGGCTTTCATCCAAAACTTATACTTGGAGAAATTGGTATACCAACAATGATTCTTCAAAGTTTGTAAGATGTCACACAGGTGATATACATGATCTACCTCACTCTTATAGTAGACTAAGATGTCTTCAATGACAACAATGACAAATATGTCCAAGAACGGATGGAATACCCTATTGATCAAGTCCATGTATACCACTGAGGCATTGGACAACCCAAAAGACATCACAAGACACTTATAGTAACCGTACCGGGTTCTAAATGCAGTCTTAGAGATATCTGCATCCTTAACCTTAGGCTGATGAAATCCTAATCTAAGATCAATCACAGAGAAACTCTTTGCACCCTAAAGTTGATCAAACAAATCATTGATTTTAGGGAGAAGACACTTATTCTTTACGGATACTATGTTCAACTGACGATAATCAATGCACATAAAAAGGGAACCATCCTTATTGTGTAGAAACAACACGGGGCACCCCACAGAGACATACTAGGGAGAATACAATATTTATCTAAAAGGTCCTCGAATTTCTCCTTAAGCTCTTTAAGCTCTGCTAAATGTAATTTATAAGGAGGGATAGAAATAGGATGAGTGTTCAAAACAAGATCAATTTCAAAATGAATTTCCCCATCAAGAGCTGCACCGGGAAGATCATCGGGAATTTATTAACTACGGGAATGGATTTTAGAGAAGGCTCTTTCGAGGTACAATCCTTAACTGAAACCAAATGATACAAACACCCTTTGAGGTCAACTTTTGGGGCTTTAAGATAAGAAATAATCCTTTCCTTAGGTACTAAGGAAACACTTTCCCATACAATGACTAGCCCATTAGGGAATTTGAACATGACCCTACGGGTTCATCAATCTAAGAAAGCATAACACGAGTGCAACCAATCCAACCCCCAGAATGAAACCAAAATCAATCACATCCAACTCTATAAATTCTACAAGAGTCTTACTACCACCTACAGATGCCACATACCCCTACAAACCCTCTTATTAACCAGAGATTATCCTATCTCGGTAGAAATAAAAAAAAAGAATTGACAGACTATCAGAACCAAAACCAAGGTGCATAGTCACATTTGGGGTCACATAAGAAAGAGTACACCCTGGGTCAAGAAAACAATACACATCAAGAGAGTAAAGTTTCAACATACTTGCATCAACATTACAAGATGCCTCAGGATCTCGAGGGATAGTAAAAGCATTGAGACAGTCTCAACCATAAGCAATATCAATTTAAAGATTTCTACCTCCAAAAAGGTTTGGGTAGGGAGCACTAGCCACGGAGAGAGAACTAGGACCCACCCAAAACTTCTTCCTAGACCTCTTCCCACTATCCTGAGCACACTGAGCAAACAAGCAGTGAAATCCAACATTTTGCGGTGACTGAGGGGAAGTGCCAACTCCAATATTAGGGTTAGTAATAACAGGAGGAACCCCATGAGAAAATTTAGATGGCATAAGCCTTGACTGGTTCTGAATCCAAGAAGTTAGACAAACTTTGTCCATATTGCCCCCAGTTTGGACAGAAAACCTTGCTTGAACATTAGATCTTCTTTGAGACGTGATCTGAAAGATGATCAAATAGAAATTAGATGAATCAAAGACCTTAGACTTGATATAGCTTGAGATTGAAACACAAGAAAGGGAAATAATACTAAATGTTTCATATCCCCTCTCTTATTAGTGTGGCATGCTAAACACCCATAAAAGAGATTCAACTTGACACGAATCTGTACTCCCAACTGACTATCAACCAAGGATATAATACACACTTGACACACCCTAAAAATTGAGTTATGTCGAATGGGAACATCTAGCCCACACGAATCAGAGGTTTCCCCGATATCCCAACCTAACCATCCTCACAACAACCTTAATGGTTGGGTGAATCCTGACCTTATAATAAAATAGCAAAAATATAAGGCCAATAGATAATACTTTGAAAATATCTAACCTTTTATTAATGTTAATAATCTATCCAATACACCCAAGTCCACAGTCATCCACAAAATCCTCTACCAAAATAGAGTTGATAATATGTCAGGATATGCCCCCGATAATAGGCAAGTACTAAATCCATACAAGTCTAACACATAGAATAACGTGACTATGACAGGTAGGTCTTCCAAATTATGGAAGATCACCACTTCAAGGTCAATTCCTAAACTGCTCAAATGCTTGATTACTGCATAGAAAAAGAAAATGCTCTGGACCCTATGTCGCGTAGGGACATAGAATCTAGAGATGGTTAGCAGTTGGGGCGCTAGAATGTAATCAAAGGATAAGGATAAAATAGCACATTTTTTTAATCCAAGTCAAATCATTCTTTACTATCATTTCTATATAAGTATAGGCATATATGAAGATACATGTACATATAGTTACACAACATGCCAAACCATAGAACAAGTTATAACATGTATTCTAAAATAATTCATTAATGATTCATGGAGTGAATAACTTTCAATAGTCCACATTACCAATTTTATAATGTTGAACTTCATTGTTACCTTAGTCAATGGGGATTTGAACCCCAACCCAACTTAACAAATCAAACCAGCTTAACTAAGTCAACCAATTAACCAATTTGACTAATTAAATCAAATTATTAGGCAAGGGACTCAAACTACAAGTCATTTTATCATACTAGGGACTCGACCCACTAGTTATCTGATCGAACTAAGGACTCAAACCACAAGTCATTTTATTAGATAAGGTATTTTAACCTCAAGAGATCTCTTTACGTGAGGGACTCGAACCGCAAGCAATTTCATTAGACAAGGGACTCAGACCACAAGTCATTTCTTTGGGTGAAGGACTCGAACCATAACCCATTTTAGTGAACTAAGGACTCAAACCACTAGTTATTTCATCACCATTATTAGCCGACATTTGATCTCTTGACCCATTAGTTCATACATTAACATCCATACAATTAACTTCAATTCTAAAGACTTGAACCACTTACCCATATCTACACTATACGGAACCATATGGTCTTTATGGAAGCCTTCACTACTCAACCATAACAATTGGCCAATGCCCTAACTCAACTCGCCATACAATTCAATTCATGGTCCTCAAGACCCACATGGGAACATAAGGTTTTCATGGAAATATTCATTGAATAAACACTGTATTAGGCCAATGCCTCAATTCAAAGAATCATTCAATTAAATCAGCGTCATCAAGACCTTACTAACCCATTCAATCTTCATTAGCATTTCCATACCACACTTTAGTTCCACACACAATTTCAAGTTCAAACTTACAGAATTAAACCCCTTTTCTTATCCATTAAACCAACATGATCGCAATTTAACTAATTACATGGCTAACAATGTCAACACAATACCAATTAAATTATACAATACATGATTAACAAGGTTCTTATAAACCATCTTCCATGAATTCACAATCATTATATTATTATCATGACTTATTTATGTTCACTAGACCAACTACATAGATATATATTAGACCTTCACGGAACCATTTAACCATTAGTCATTTCAATAGACTAAATGCCTTGAAATAATTCAATTTACGGTCATCAAGATCCACATAAATATTGAATTCTACTAGCAAGGTTTCACCACATTCTCACCATATTTAGGCATAACACACAACTCAAGTTCATTTTCGTATTTAGAGGCTTCAACCCCCTTATAATTCATTATCTCAAAAAAGTAATTAAATTATACAATACATGGCTCGCATTTTCTTTGTGATATCATTTATAAATAATTAATGCTTATTGGGCAATTTCCCTAGTTCAAAACATCGCCAACATTTGACTAGACATTTCACGTAGACAGGTTCATAAATACCTTATGTGCATACTTTTACAAGATTATTTTCATGGTAGAAATCATAATAATAAGAGTTACTCAAGACACTCATGTTAAACTACATACAGCAAGCACCCATATAGGTAAATCCTCATTAATAACATGTATAAATACTAGTCTAAGAAGGAATAAACATTATTTATCATTAGGCAACAAAACCCTTTTCATTTGATTTCAAAACCACTATGTACACTTACTAATCCTAGGGTGACATACATGGGTTTAGAGTTATTTAATAAGGGGGGGAGTTATATGACTTAAACAAGATAATTAACTAAGAACTTGACTCCTCTTTATCTTTTAGATGAGCAACATCCAAACTCTAGACTCCAATGTTATTCCATGAACTTCAAGAGTGTTTGAGAGAGAGTTTAGGATGTTAATCCACTCAAATATGATCAAGGAGTACATATACACTTATTTAGTGAGAGGGATTTGGATTTAGGGTGTAGGAAATAACCATAAGGCCTTTGGTTTAAAACTAAAAATTCGACCCATCCAGTGGTAAGACTCACCATTTGACTCATTAAGAGAATCGTACCCTAGGGTACGAATGGTACCCTGAATCATACCCTAGGATTCTCCTAGATCATGAACATTATTAAGGTTATGAATGTACACCCTTGAGTTATATTAGAATGGTATGATGCAATCCCTAACTCGTATATACCAAAGTATACAAAATAGTCCACTCAGGTTGAGAGTTCATACAATCATGTTGAGTATGACTCATATAATTAGGGTAAGATTGAGGATAGGGACACTCATATAAGGGATAGTATACTATCCTTCCTAGGGTGTTTATGGTACGAGGAGGGAACGTGAGGTCGGATAAGAACAATATCCATAGGGTATGATTGGCTTGTCCAATCATATATTGGTCATCATTATCAAAACAAAAAAAAAATTGCAACGCCAACATCTTGGGTGTTTAAGGATTACTATGTAACCCACAAGTATATTGGAACCATGATCAACCCTCATGTCAAAAAACTTGAGTTTCTATTATTTGTCCATCGGACTCACACCATCACGGTCATCTATTGTACCCCGCCGTTATTGAAAAATAAAACCATTTAGAAAATAACCACACCATCAATTCCAAGAGTTAATTACAAAGGGATAATGAAGTGGTATCATCATACCGACTATATCTTGCAAGTAATGTCATTATCCAACACTTAGGTGATTCCTATGTACCCCATAGTATTTCTAATCAATAAAAACCATGGCCACCAAGTCCTTTCCAAATAATTTAATTAAATAAAACCAATTTAGGTTACATTACCATAATATGCAATGCAAAATTTTTAATAAAACTCAAACTATATGACAAAACCAGTCTCATAGGCATTTTATCAAACATGTTAGAAAAAATAGTTTCTTAACCAAAACCATGAATCCATTTACCATTCATATGCAAACACATATTCCAACCAACATTATAACATGACAAAGCATAAATAAAACATGGAAAACATTACCAAACCATTAGTAACCAAAACCGCCCAACATATATTTCACCCAACCATTAGTAACCAAAAACCCCAAACATATATTTCAAAACCAACATAAACCCATGATAAAGCTATGGTAACCATTCATTAAAACATGCTTTTAGTTGAAATAAAAATGTGGAAGGAGTAACATGCCTTAGATACCAAAGAAGATGGAGAGAAACCAACTTTGTAAGCCCCTAATTGATTGTATTGAAGTAACCCTAGCCTTTCTTAAACCAAGAGACTTGAGAGATATTTGAGAGTGCTTAAAGTTTTTTTTATTAAGAAAACTAGAGTAAACTATTTTCATAAAGTTTTTTAAGTTATGGGGTCAAAAGAAGTTAAGAGGGGAAATGTCCAAAATACCCCTAAATTAAACTTTAAAAATCATTGTGGGATGGTATGGTTAGGACTTTTCACTCATACCCATATTATAGATGTGGTACCCTCAACTCGTACATTGATAAGAAGGTTTGACATCACATACTATTCATCATTCGAACCCCATTGACCCAGTCGTATCTATGCCATAAAACTAGTTCTCTCAAACTGTATCCAAGATAGAATCAAAGGGGGTTAGACGTTAGGTAATATACGAATTGAACTATATCACTAGTACCCTTAATGTATGAATCATCCCCACCAACTTCTACCCATAATAGAAACTAACATACCACACACTAGAAAACATACAAGATGGGTCACTTGAACCGTATCCTCACTATACGACTAGTATGGTGAGTCGTATATTGATCAGAAGCTTAAAACTCTTGAAATTTCAAAGGAACGAAACCCAGGGTGTTTCATATTGTCTATGGTCAATGAAATATCCCGATCGGACATTCTTTGATTCTGATTTGTGGCTTTGTTAAACTACTATGGGTATAGGCGATGCCGGTATTTGTGTTTGCCTTGGTATTGATATTGGCATTAGGATTGTATTGGTTGAACATTTGGTTATGGTTTTTTGGTTATGTTTATAGATTTCATATAACGCCTTTAAATTATTATGGTCTAATCTCATTATATATTATGAATTCATCCAACATGGGATGTACAGTGGTTAACAGTAGGGTATTAGGTGTGGTCTTCAGTCCTAGTTGGACTTGAGATACCAGACATGACTAGGCCATGGTTCAGGTCATTTTAGTTAATGAGTTTAGTGAGTTTTATGTTGTTAACTGAGATTGTTTATGCCACAAATGCACGAGAATTTTATTATGATTTGAAGGAAAGATTTCATAAGGTGAGTAGAATGAGATTATTCAAACTACGTAGAGAAATTAACACATTACTATAAGGTATTGATTAAATAACTACTTACTTTACTAAACTGGAAGGTTTCTGGAATGAGTATGATGTTGTAATCCTAACTTCTTTATATGATTGCCAAGGTCTAAGGATTAATTAGATCACCTTGCTCAAATAAGTTTGTTACAGATTTGGGGAAGATTGAATGACTCATATGAATAGGCTAGTAGACAGATTCTTCTAAAGGAAGATACATCTTTCCTTAATCAAGTATACAAAATGATAGCTGAAGATGAGTTACTAGACATACAAGAGAGTATTTCTAAAAGATGATTCACTATCCTACTTATTGGAAATCAAAGAGGAAGATAAATTGCAATAATGGAGGTTCAAAGGGATTGATGCCTCACAATCCTATGAATAACAAGAACCAATACATTGACCTTTACAAATCATATGCAGAAGATAGTGGTGGTGATAAAGGGTAAGTGGATTTAGGAAATGTTACTGATGATATAAGATTAGGTGCAGGAGAGTTTCCTCAAAGTACTTCAATGCCTAATCCATCAATGGATACAGAAGATCAACAAATTATTCAACCTGCTGACCCAGCTCTTTTATGCATAGACAATACAAAGCCTATTATTTACAGAAGAAAATCAAGGGTGGGTAAGAAATCTATTTATATTAAAGAATACACTGTACCTACAAAGAGATAGGGTAGAAGATATCCACTGTAAAATTACCTATCATACAAAAATTTTACATCTAATTATCAATGCTATGTGAGTAATTTTTCAGACTTGGTTGAGCCTTAGTATTTAAGTCAAGCTACCAAATAAGATAGATTGATAGATTAAAGCACTTGAAGACAATAATACATGGGAAGTAGTTGAGTTTCCCCTAGAAAGAATGTCATTGTCTTAAAACGGGTGTTCAAGATAAAGTATAAAGTTAATGGGTATGTTTATAGATTCAAGCAAGACTGGAAGCTAAAGGTTACAGTCAATAGGTAGGATTAAACTAGAATGATACCATATTACATGTGGCAATGATGGTGACTATTAGATGTGTTATTGCACTTGTTGTATTAAGAGGTTGGTTTCTGTAACAAATAGATGTCTATAATGCTTTTCCACAGTGAGACTTAGATAAAGAAGTATTCATGAAACTACCTGAAGTCCTCAAATAGAAAAGGCAAAATAAGTTTTACAAGTTTCTTAAATCCTTATATGGACTTAAACAAACTTCTAGATAATAAAACATCAAGTTGAATTCAATTCTCACAAATGCAGGATTCACTAAAAGTATTTATGACTACTCATTATTTACATAAAATAAAGTAAGAGAAATGGTGATAGTCCTAGTATATGTGGATGATGTACTAATCATTAGAGATATTGAGAGTGTGACCTCTGAAGCCAAAAAAGTATTGCACAAGCAGTTTAAGTTGAAAGACTTAGGGGAGTTCAAATACTTTATTAGAATTAAAGTTTTGAGCTCATCACAGGGAATTATTTTAAATAAAAGAAAATATCTATTGAAGTTGATCTCAAAATTTGGTCTAGCAGGTGCGAAGACAACGTCTACATCTCTAGAATTAAAATACCTTAAAATTTGGCTCTTGAAAATTTTCTGAGCCTTGAGCTCACTACCTTGGTTACGACTTGACCCCATGAGTCGTAGGGTTCCTTGACGTGTCATATGACCCAATTGTAAGGTGTCTTCTGAATTTTTTTGAGTTTCTATCTCGTGTACGACTTGGGGACATGAATTGTACAGACTCATGGGGAGTCTCTAGGATAAGTCGTACCTAAATCATTTAAGTTGGTGGATTGATTCTACTCTAAGTATGTGTGGATTACTAAAATTCCTAAGGTCTCATTACGAGTCATAACAATCAACCCTTAGGATGCCCAGTGCTCACCCTATTTTACTATGCTCTAGTTACGAGTAGGACCCTACGAGTTGTAGGGTCACTTTACGTATAGGTTGGTTGAGTCTTAAGGATAATAGTGTTGGGGGTCCTTGAGGCTATCTTGGTTACTAATAGTGGTGACAAGACACAAGGTGATGTTATAAGTTGATGGATGACTCATAACCAAGGATGATACTATTCTAGCATTTAAGTTGGGGCACTTTAGACATTTCCCATTTAAGATCCTTTAGACCCCACATCTATAAAGCACTTTTGGGGCATTAATTCATCACTTTAACGGATTAAACACTCTCTTTACTCTCTCTAAATACTCTTAAGAAAGTAAAGTTAGGGTTTTACCAATTTTATTTTCTAACGGCTCAAGGGTCGATTTATCTCCATAAATCTTCAGGATTAAGGCATGTGACTCCTCCCTCATTGTTAATTTTTTAAAATCACCTAATTTAATTATTATTCATGAGTCATTGATATGATTTTTAAAATAGGGGTTGAGGGTTTTAATGCTTATTTTTTAACAAGGTTTTCCCATGATTCAATTATGATTAACTATGTTTTTATTGTGGTTTTGCACATGTGGGTGCAAGGGTAATGATGATTTAATGGAGGGGTCATGGTTAGACCCAAATTTGATGATTTCGCCTTGGTTTTGGATTTGATAATGGTACGCCCTCAACTTGTTTGTGAAATTGTTAATAAGAATGACCTTGTCACTTGATTGAATTGTGTGTTAAACTAATGCATTTTCATGACATGATTAATGAATGATAAATGGTTTTATAAAGGCCTTTATGTCCATAAATTTATTAAAATTGTAACCTTGGGATTTGATTGGCTAAATGGGTTTGAGTCCCAAATGTTGAATCAACTTGATGCCTTTGTTTGGACAATGGGTTCGAGTCAAAATTGATGATATTATTGTTATACCATATATGATTGCTAGTGGGGTTAGTATAACAATACCAATGAGGTGCATATATGTATAATGGGTTAATAAATGATGATGCATATCAAATATTTTAAATTAAGCTTAAATGTGAGATGTGTAGCCAGGTTGTGAATGTAGAGGTCCCAAAGAACTAACACTGTAAACCACATTAGCTTGTGCGGGTGTCTAAAGAACAATGAGGTTTGAGTCCCCCACATTGAATAGATGAATGGGAGGTTTGAGTCTCCCATGTTGTATACATTGGTGCTTATATTACCTTGATTATGCCAGATGGTTCGACTCCCCTTATAAAATCATATATGGATATGGATATTCTCTAATTCGTGCAACTACATGCTCTAAGGCCCTTCTGAATAATGGAGTGCTTGGGAAATATAGCTCATGGGTGCCTTTTCATATGATGATTATGCTACATAGCCTAGGTTAAGGTCTTCAAATTTCATGTTAAGCCATGCTCCCTACCCAGCATATGATATTATATAAATATATATATATATTTTAGATGATATTATGCATTGAATGTTGTATTGGTTTTAAATTATTGTCATGGCATTATTTTTTCTGCTATCTCTAAGTTACAAGTAATACTCCAATAGCTAACTGTCTTTAAATGGTGTATCCCCACGTGATACATGAACTGGCAGTACTTTCATATTTCTTTCTTAATGACTTGGATTAGGGATTATCTAGCAAATCAGATTAAAGTGGTCTCCTTTTTATGGATTGACTATTTCTTTTGATATTGGTTTTTGCTATTATCGGAGGCATGTCCCGTCAGTTTATTGACTTTTATTTTTGTAGAATCTTTGTCGGATTATAGTGGAATTAGATGGTTTGGTCAATTGTTTTGGGATGGATGGCTATCTGGATAGTGAGGGTTTGTATAAATATATCATCAATTATGTTAAGTTCTATTAAATTCTATCTTGTTATCTATTCAAAATTCATCTAACATAGGTTGTAAGGTAGTAGGTGGTTTTTGACATTGGGGTGGTCTCCTGTCCTCAACATACTTGAGATACCCACCAAGATCAGGCCCTAGTTTAGTTCGTAACAAGGTGGTATCAGAGCTTATATTCATGGTCAAATGGGTTTCCACGAAGTCGTGTTAAGTAGAGTCTCTTTTATGGGCGTGTAATGCACCACACTTATTAGGGAAAGGCTATGGAATATTTAGGAATGTTTCCCTTTATTGTTGTTCTAATTTGGGCTATAGAGTCCAAGGTATTGGATCTTTCTAGTTTCTATTTTTTCTTCTTTCATAATGCCTCCAAGAAGATTTGGTGTCCATGGAATTTCTTCTATCCTATCTGTGGATAATGTGGAGGGAGCTCATCTAACTTCTAGGGATCAGACCGGTCAGTGGTCACTGCATCAGACTATCATCATGGAGATCCACCTGTACCCACTGATCCTACTCCTCAAAGAAACACTCATACTTAGTCACCTCAACGGGAGGTTATTAATGCTAAGTTTTATTGCTCCATTAACCTATTGACCCAGTTGGTGACATCTTAGTCATAATAGTCAGGTTTTGCTAATACTGTTGTTAGTTTATTTGAGGACACTAGAGTTGTACAACTTTGAGTATGCATCCTCTAATATTTACTGGTACTATGGTTATGGAGGATCCTAAAAGTTTAATTGATGAAATGTAAAAGATCTTTTGGGTTATGCAGGTTTTGAAGTTTGAAGGTGTAGAGTTTGATGCCTACAAATTGAAGAAAATGGCATACCTGTGGTACGATGATAGGGAACAGTTGAGAGGTGAAGATGTTGGTTTTGCCTTATTGGATGACTTCTCTTGTACATTTTTAGACCCTTTTTTCACATTAGTTGAGGGAGGAAAATGTGGAAGAATTTGTTAACTTAAAACAAGGAAGAATGCTAGTCAAGGAGTATGCCTTGATATTTCATCAGTTCTCCCGCTATGCTCCTAAGTTGGCATCTAGCATGAGGGATAGAATGAGAAAGTTCACTTTTGAGTTTTCCCAGGACTTGATTTTAGAGAGTAAGGCTGCCTTGTTAAACAAGGATATGGATTTTCTCAGCTTGTGATTTATGTGCTACAAGTCAAGGAAAATAGAAAAAAATAAGCTGAGATTGGAGAAAGGTAGAGTAAGAAATTTTGGTACTTAGAACAGGGTAGGTGCCAGTTGTAGACTGAAAAATTGACTATGATTAAAAGCTGGGGGTTTTTTAACTTCTATTCAACTGCTAGTGATCCCTACCCAAAGTGGTCTTTTTACCAACATTTCCAAGGGGTGATGCTTATATCGTACAGGATGCTGAATCTCAGGCGAGTAGGGACTAGTCAGTACCATCCTACCCTCCATATAGATTTTATAGTCAGCACCATAGTGGTCAGTGCAAGAAAGGTAGGAATCGATGTTTTAAATTTTGTCAGATTTGACATATGCAGTGAAATTATCCGTCTAGAGTTTTTTCAGGCAAACAAGGTTCCTATTGCCTCTTTATCTTCTCCTACATAAAATGGTATCACTTATGGCTCTAGCTTTGGTCGGAACCATCTTTATGCTCTCGCTACTCATTAGGATTCTTAGGCATCTCTGGATGTCATTACTAATATGTTGAAACTCTTTTTTAATAATTTGTACTATTTACTTAATCTGAGGTCCACTCTCTTATATGTGATCCTTAAGATTTCTTTTCACACCCGATATACGTATTTTGATTTATTGGTTATATCTTTTGGGTTGACTAATTCCCCAGCGGGATTCATGGACTAGATGAATATGGTTTTCCATCAGTTTATGGATTTGTTCGTGATTGTCTTCATTGATGACATATTAGTATACTCCAAGAGTGAGGCAGATCATGTCGATCACCTCTGTATTGTATTGCAGACCTTGAAAGATCAACAGCTGCATGCCAAATTCTTTAAAGATGAATTCTGGTTCAATGTTGTTACATTTATGGGTTATATGGTGTCTAATGAGGGGATTATGGTGGATCTGCAAAAGGTTGTAGTAATTAAAAAGTGGCCTAGAACCACAACTCCAATCACTGTTCAGAGCTTCTTGGGTTTAGCTAGTTAATTTGGAAGGTTTGTGGGAAGTTTCTCTTATATTGCCAGCCCATTGACCAAGTTGACACAAGAAAAAGTGAATCTCTTGTGGTCTGATTCATGCAAGGGTAGTTTTGAGAAGCTAAAAAATAAGTTGACTTTGGCTCCAGTTTTGACTTTGCTAGAGGGAACTGAGGGTTTTGTTGTCTATTGTGATGCATATTTGGTTTGGTTGGGTTGTGTACTAATGTAGCATGGGAAGGTGGTTGCATATGCCTCTAGATAGGTAAAGGATAATAAGAAGAACTATCTGACTTATGAATGGAGTTGTTAGCCATGGTATTTTCGTTGAAAATTTTGTGTCACTATCGGTATGGGGTCAATGTTGCTATATTTTATGATCATAAGATCCTGCAGTACGTGTTCACTTAGAAAAAACTTAATCTCAGGAAAAGGAGGTGGCTTGAGTTGCTGAAGGACTATGATATGAGTCTTCATTGCTAGCCAGGTAAGGCTACCATGGTTGTTGATGCTCTTAGCAGGTTCTCAGTGGGTAGCTTGTCATATGTGGATGAGGATAAACGGGAATTTTTGTAAGATATTCCCTGTTTGGTTAACCTTTGAGTTCTCAACTTGGACTATCAGGATGGTGGTGTGTTTGTGCAACAGGTGGCGCAATCATCTCTATGTTCTGAAATAAAAGGGAAGTGGGTGTCAGACCCTCTCTTGATGATAATCAGGATGATATGGGTAAGAGGAAGGTGATGGCCTTTAAGATCGGTGGTGATGTTATCTTGAGGTACTAAGAGAGGTTGTGTGTTCCCCACATTTATGGGTTGCAAGGTAGGATTTTGGCAGAGGGGAAATGTCTTGAATGCCCTTAACTAAAAAGCTGAAAAGTGACGTCTTTAACTACGGGTAAACCCCAACACACCATAAGACTCATGACCACGATTCATAACCAAAGTAGTACCACTAAGGAAACCTACACTTCTAACCTTATGACTCAGGCACAGGAATCATAATATGACCCCACGACTCATAGTGTCCATTCATAGTCAACATAGAGCCCAAATTGGGACTTACACTGGACACACTACGATTACACCTAACGACTTGTAACATATCCTTATGGCCCATAGTGAGACACTCGTACTCAAAGCATAATAAAGACACAAAAATACTAATTTGGTTATGAATTTTCCCAATGACTCATCAGGTTACCTTACAATTCATAGGGTCCTGTAGAAACTACGACACTGATATCAAAGCTCTAGAAATTTTGAAGGCCCAAAATTTGGGGTGTTTTAATTCTCCCCCACTTTGATCATTCATCCACGAATTATGGGTTAAGGTAATTTATAGAATGTTTTGACTCCATATACCACTACTCTTACCTTTAACAAAGATAGGAAACATAGACGACAAGGAAATCACACTTTTCTTTACCAAAGTCAAAAAAGAATGATGTTACAAACAACTCATACCTTAAGCATGATTGTCCAGAGCAGAAAACAAGAATGGATACTTATACTTCATGTCCTCTTTGGCTACTTAAGTAGCCTCTTCAACCTTGTGGTTCCTGTAAAGAACCTTTACCAAAGCCAAGTCCTTGATTCGCTGCCAATGAACTTACTTGTCAAAGATTTCAATAGGGACTTCCTCATAAATTAAGGAATCCAAATACCCACCTCCTTCTAAGGAATAACCATCTAAGGATCAACCACGCACTTTCTAAACATCGAAACATGAAATACTGGATGAATGGAGCTCTAACTATGAGGCTACTCCAACTACTATGCAACATTACTAGCCCTCTTTAATTCAAAGTACAGGCCGACATACCGGGGATTGGACTTCTATTTCTTCCCAAACCTCATAACCCTTTTCATGGGAGATACCTTAAAGAACACCCAATTTCCAACCTCAAACTCTAATTTCCTGTGCCTCACATCCGCATAGGACTTTTGGTGACTTTGTGCAACTTTAAGTCCATCCCAAATCACCTACCTTTTCCATTGCTTTGTGCACCAAATGCAGGACAAATATCTCAGCCTCATAAATATCAAACCACCCGATGAGAGACCTACACCTCCTACCACACAATGCCTCAAACAAATCTATCCCAATACTAGAGTGGTAACTATTATTATACACAAACTCTATAAGAGGAAAATGATGAACTCAACTACCACCATAGATAATCGCACAAGTTCAAAGCATATCATCCAATGTCTGAATAGTTCTTTCTGCTTTCCTATCTGACAGCGGGTGGAAAGCAGTACTAAGGCTTACCTTAGTGCCCAAACCTCTATGAAATGATGCCAAAAGTGTGATGAGAACTGAGTACCACGATTTGACATATTAAAAATACGCACCGATGCAACTTTACAGTCTATTAGAGGAACAACTTTACATAATCTTCTGCCATATAATTAGTCTTCATAGACAAAAGTGAGCAGACTTAGTCATCCTATCCACGATGACCCAAATTAAATCAAACTAATTTTGAGACCGAGGAAGACTGGTAATGAAATTAATATTAATTACCTCCCACTTCCAAATATACAGCTCAATTTCTTGATACAACCTTCGAGCGGCAAGTGCTCAACTTTAACTTGTTAACACACCTTGCATTTAGCCATAAAATTGGCCATATAGCACTTCATATTATTCCACTAATAAATATCCTTAATATCATGATACATCTTCATCGTACCAGGATTTATGGAATAACGCAACTCTTGATCCTTAGCCAAGATCCTCTCTCGCAAGCCATCTACATCGATAACGCATAATGTGCCATTATACCTTAAGATACCATCGCCACAAATCTCAAAAGTTGTAAACTATTGTTGACACACATCTTTCTTAATCGTCATTAAGACAGAATCTAGTACTTATTTCTCCTTTAATTAAATACCAAGAGATAATTGTGCCATCTTTTGCACAAACAAAACCCCATCCCAGAGTCCAAGAGACGAACTCCATGGTTAGACAAATGGTGAATTTTTTTCACCATATCCTGCCTATCCTCATCCATATGAGTTATATTGCCCATGGATAACCTGCTAAGAGCATCAACAACTATGTTAGCTTTAACTGGTTGTAGTAGAGACTCATGTCGTAGTCTATCAGCAACTCAAGCCACCTCCTCTGCCTGAGATTCAACTCTTTATGGGTGAACACATATTGCAAGATCTTATTATAAGAAAATATATCTACATAGACTCCATATAAATAGTGTCGTCAGATCATCAATATGAACACCACAGCCAACAACTCTAAGTTGTGAGTTGGATAATTACTCTTATGAACTTTCAACTACCATAAGCATAGGCAACTACCCTACCATTCTGCATCAGCACGCAACCAAGTCCCACCCGGGATACATCATAATAGACAACAAAACCATTAGTTCCTTAAGGCAGAGTCAAAACTAGAGCTGATGTTAACTTATCTTTTAGCTTTTTGAGACTGCCCTCACAAGCATCAGACTATAAGAACATCACCTTCTTCTAGATCAACTTAGTCAATGGGGCATCTATAGTCAAGAAACTCCCCACAAATCTCATACTAAACCCAAGAAGCTCCAAATACCAATCGGAGTCATGATTCTTGGCCAATTCTGAACCAGTGCAACTTTTTTCAAATCCACCCTGATCCCTTAACTAGAAATAACATGACCTAGAAAAGCAATAACTTTGAACCAGAACTCATACTTTGAAATCTTAGCATACACATATTGATCTTTCAAGGTCTGGAATAAAATACAGATATGGTCAGTGTGATCCATCTCACTCCTAAAGTACATTAGAATATTATAAATGAACATTATGATGAACAGATCCAGTAACTAATGGAACACCCAATTCGTGAGATCCATGAATGTCGTCGGGGCATTAGTTAGACCAAATGACATGAATCTGAACTCATAGTGACCATACCGGGTTTGGAAAGCAGTCTTAGGGATATCCACCTCCCTAATCATTAGCAAATGATAACTAGACCTAAGATTAATCTTAGAAAAACATCTAGCACCCTTAAGCTGGTAAAATAATTTATCAATCTGAGGAATAAGATACTTATTCTTCGATGTAACCTTATTCAATTGGCGGTAATCGATACACATCCTAAGGGAACCATCTTTCTTATTCATTAACAAAATAAGAGAACCCCACAGAGAGACACAATGATAGATAAAACCCTTGTCAAGTCTAAGCTCCTTTAAATTAATTGAACCTATTTTATAGGGAGGGGTGGAGATAGGATGAGTATCTATAATAAGGTCAATCCCAAACTCAATTTCCTATCGGGAGTGACACCAGGAAAATCATCAAGGAAGACCTTTGAGAATTCTTTAATCATTGGAATAGAATGTATGGAAAGACCCTTTAAGTTAGAATTTTTACCTATACCAAATGGTAAATTCACCCCTTGGAAATCAACTTCCAGGCTCTAAGATAGGATATGAACTTTTCCTTAGGATCTAGATAACCCCCTTCCCACTCAATGTTTGACTCATTAGGTAATTTAAACATGACCTTATAGGTCATACAATCTAAGGAGGCATAGCACAAGTGCAACCACTCTATCCCAGTATGACATCAAAATCAACCATGTCTAACTCTATTATATATACCAGAGTTTCTCTACCACCAAAATATATCATAAAAACTTTATAGACTCTCCTAGAAACCACAGTCACCCATCGAGGTAGAAAAAAACAGGGATATACTCCAGACCAAAACCAAAATGTACATGCATAAATGGGGTCACATAAGAAAGAGTAGACCTTGGATCAAACAAGCAATACACATCATGAGAAAATATTTATAACATACCAATAATGACATTAGGAGATGCCTCAAAGTCTTAGTGAGTAGCAAGAGCATACAAGTAATTTTGGCCAGTGTCAGTACTAGAAACAAAAGCAGCACCCTTTAAAGAAAGAGTTAATAAAGTGGCAACAGGAATCTTATTTGTCTCTGAAGCAACGTTAGAAGGACAATACCTCTACAAGTGACCAACCAGACTATATTTAAAACACATGTTCTTCCACTCTTAACAAAACATATATTGCACCTTCCCGCAGAATCGATAAGAAGGATATAATGGAGCAGAGTGAGCCCTACTAGCTTGTGATTAGGAACCCTGTCCCTTAAACCCACTATCACACTGAGAAAGACGATCACCCGATGGATAAATATAAGGGGCCTTATCCTTATAGTAGGACCTAGGATTCCCCACTTATTTTTAGAACACATTCTACCATCTTTATGCCTCTTTTGTTGATCTTCATCTTGATCAGAAAATCTAAACTTATTACTATACCTTTCCCCTATCTTTTCCTACTTCTTTTTCTCTTTCTCAACCTGCTGAATATACATAACTAATATAGAGATATCCATAACCTTGTTCAACAAGTCAGCCTTACTCTCTAGATTCAAACCATGGGATAACCCAGAAGTAAATTTCCTTATTCTAGCCCTCATGATAGACACTAACTTGACAGAATATTGGGACAACTGATAAAATTTCAAGACATACCTATTGGTTGTCATCCTACCTTGTTTTAGATTAAAAAACAATTACTTTTTTGCCTACCACAACTCCTGAGGAAAAAAGCAGTCCAAAAGAGCTCTAGAGAAATCATCCCACAGTATGGATTTAATATCATCTCCCCTACACTGTTCCCATTCCTCATACCATTGGTATGGAACATCCTTCAGCTAATAGGCAGTGAATTACATACCTTCAATATCCAAAGAAAGCATAACCCAAAAAATCTTCTCCACTCATCTTTAAAACATTGAGGATCCTTCTTAACATGAGTAAAAGTTGGAGCACTCAACCTCATAAACTGGACAACCCTTGTGTCCTTGGAAAATGGAGTAATAGAATCTTCACAATCAGACAGAGAATCTACCAAATTAGCTAATAAACAAATAGACTGATGAAATTCTACATTCGACACATCATCTTGAGGAGCTTAAGAAGGACTAGAAGGGATCAGTAGAACCCCTGAAGGGAATTTAGAAAATTGAGGAAATTTCACGACCTTACACTTTACAGACAAAAATAAGATAGCAAGAAAGGAAAACATTCCTAAATTACTCCTAGCCTCTCCCTTATAAGTGTGGCACACCCATAAAAGAGACTCTACTCGACATAGATTTGTGGACACCCAATTAACCATGATCGTAGGCTGTTATGCCACCTTGACATGACCCAAACCAATGCCTGGTCATGACGGCTATCTCAAGTCCAGCAAGGACTAGAGAACACTGATACGATATAAGGAGTACTTGAGGACATAATAGAAGCCAAGACGTAAAGACCCGAGCATATGGGACTGCCCAACCAAGTGGAAAATCTTTGAAGTATAGAGAACAAGATCCAAACACTAAAAGTCATCCATATGCCACTCTAAGGAAGCCTCTTTTTAAGGGCTCACTAAGGGCCTTTTGGTTATTTTTGTAATAAGTGTTGCCCTAGATTATAAATAGAACCTTTAGGTCATTTTTTCCATTGGACTTTGATGAAATATTTTATAAACTCTATGAGAGTGTATTGCAAGGTGTAATCCTTGTGGAAATTGTAGACATCACTTGTGTTGATAACAACCTTAGAAAAGGTGGTTGCTCGGGAATCCATTTCCCTTAAGGTCCCGTAAGAGTATTGGTGTTTAATATTACTTTTTGTTTATGTTATGGTGCTTAATATACACCTTAGTGCTTAGAACATGTAGTATTTTATATCATAGTATCTATCCTTTTGTTATTGTAATCTTATTTTCGTATTTATCGTGTTTGGTAGAACCCAAGAGTTGTTGTGGTTTTATTGTTAATGTTCTTCTTATAATTGTTGATAACTTAGTTTGGCTAGCTGTTTGGTGTCAAGAACACCTTGATATAGTCTTCTTCATACTATCTCCTTCGAATCCGAGTGTTGTCGCCAAACGAGTTCTCGGCTCTCTTAATTTAGAGGACTATTTTGTTGTGTAATTTGTTGTGTTCTTGGGGTGATTGTTTTTACCGACTCAAGACTACCCCTTAGTCGGTACACGGTGCTTACAGTCCTGAGGGACCACAAGCTAACCCATGAATTGTACCTATTAGGAGTACTAGATAATATAATCATGAATGTGAAAGAATAATTAAAAGGCCATAAGGTTTTTAATAATTAAACGACTACTGAATTATGAATCTGACAAAAATATTAAAATCTGAATAATCTGAATAGCTAATTGTAGAGTCTGAAAAGCCTCTAAACTTAATACTGTGAGTTGATGGGACAGGTCCATCTAACTATACTAACTATTGAGATAAAGACATGAAGTAATATTATCTGTCCTCGGATGATGAGGAATCACCACTGCTATGGTACTACTAATGATATGAGGGACTAAGTACAATTCAGGAATTGAGCGTCAGCACCTATGATATGATACATTATAGTGTAAAAGAAAGGTATGCAATAAGTACTTTGAATGTACTGGTATGTAAAATGAGGCAGGATGAAATGCATGGTATCATGATTAGGAATAATAATAATTAACTGAACATGCATATAAAGCATGGAGAACTGAATAAAAAGCATGGAATCTGTAGATATAGAAAATGCATGAAAATCTGTAGATATTTGATCTTGGGCATATTTATATGCTCAAAGCACCAATATGCACCCAGATTTAGATTTAGTTAAAGAACTTTTGTATAAATTCTTAAGTATAATTCATCTTTTATTCCGTTTTGTGCCTAACGGATATGATTAGTACTTTCAGGTCAAAAATTATGAAGAATTGGGCGCATTTGGATACAACGATGATATGGAAGGATTGAAGGAATGCAAGGGAGTGAAATAAAGCTAAAATACGAAAGATGGAAAGTATGAATCCTCATTTGATGACACTTTGCATCACGCTGACCAACAAAATATCAATGGTCAAATTCTAGTTAAGGTTCGCGAAACCAGCGCGTCGCAGAGCAGTTCCACATATCAGATTTTGTGACCTAAAAGTTTAGCGCATCGCGGAGGATGAATATTTCACAATTGTCCCAATCTAGTGGCTCACCACGATAGAGGCGCTTCACGGTGAGGGTAAATTTTACAATTGTTAAGGAATACTTGAGCTCTACGATTGCCTAGATTTTAATGGAATATAAAATTGGAGGCATGGCGCGACGCGCCGGGTGAAAGAATTGGGAATATTTTAAATGTTTTATCCCTGCTATAAAAGGAAAAATCCAAGATAATTTTGAGGACTTTTGGCAAGCAGAACAACGGCGGAAAAGCAGAAATTCCTCTATTTTAGGGTTCTTAGACATTGCTTTAACTTTCTTGACTTTAATATTTGTTTGGGTATGCATTATTACTTATTTTGGATGATGAATTCAAGCATGAGTAGCTAAACACCCTATTTCTGGGGTTGAGGCTAAGAATATGATTACTCTATAATATTCTTATTCATAGTTTCTTTTTGGATTATCATCTGGGTTGTTCTTAATTTCTTGAACCTACTATTTTAATGGTTCGCCACCATTAGAATAAATCTATATTTTTATGTGCATCCAGGAGGAGAATCATAGGATAGAATGAAGAAATTAGGGATCAAGGTTCCTATTCTTTTATCAAATAAGGGATTTGAATTAGCATCTAGGAAAGGGATATACCTAGAAGCCTTTCTTGGCTTATTTTCAAGAAGAAAACTTCATGAATCTAAAAAAATTGTTGTATCTCTGCAGGAGTTATAGCTACAACATTCAATAGATAAAAGATTTGAGGTCGGGAGACCAAGATCGTTGCATAAACCTTGCAAATCATCAACCTGATAACCAATTAGAATGTGATAAGAATAGAGAATTGTATGATTGTTAGAAATACCTCAATCCTGGAATCGTCCTCACTATTTATTACAACCGTAGCTTGTTTTGCTCTAGTTATCACTAATTATTTCTTGTTTAGTAATTTACAATTTATTTATAAAATCAAAATCATCTTGATACCTTCAAGCACTTAATTCCCAATTATCTTAAACTAAATATTGAATAAATTTCTAGTTTATTGATCCTCGTGGGAACTATATATAACTGTCTAAGTCATTATATTACTTGCATGATCGCATACACTTGCGTGTGCGTAGATACACAATAATTTTTTTGCGTCGTTGCTGTGGATCAAATAGAATTAGTACATTGCTTAATTTTTTGACTTTAGATAATAAGTTTAAGTGTTAACAACTTGATCTTAGCGGCTGAATTTTTGCAGGTTTAGCTGAACATTAGACTGGCTAGGGATAAAGAGTTAGTAGAGCCCTTTACTGAACAAGAAGTAATTTTCATATGAGGCAAAGAGATCAATATTACATTCAATAGGGAAAGATGGCTGAAATACGAGATCCTATTGTTGCAGATCGAAATATTTGAAATGTTTCAGCTCCTATTATTCCAGCTGCAAGACCTGTTCGTCAGGTGGTAATCCCACTTACGAACCATGTGACTAACAGTATTTAGAAGCCTGAACAAGGAGGTCGGTAGGAATTGAATCAAAATATGGTGCAATTGTTGAAATCTGTAGGGGAATTTTACGAACTTTCACATGATGATCCGCAACAACATTTACAAACCTTTCTGGAAATAAGTGACACATATATTCTTAGAGATGTGAATATTGATTATGTCAAATTGACACTCTTTCCCTTTTCTCTAACAGGGGAAGAAAAGAGATGGTTACATAATGAACCACATCACTCCATCACTTCATGGGAAGATTGTGCTCAAAATTTCCTCATTTGATTATTTCTATCCCAGAATACTACACGATTAAAGAGAGAGATATTGAGTTTCAGACAAAAATATGGAGAAAATCTCTACCAAGCTTGGGAGAGATTCAAGGGCATGCTCGAAACTTTCCTTATCACCATCAATCGAATGATGTTTTGGTGCACACATTTATAGAAGGCCTTGAGTATAATACGAAGATCCTCTTGGATTCAGCATCAGGGGGCCAAGCTTTGTAGAAAAAAAATGAAAAACTGTATACCTTGCTGAATCAAATTGCACAAGGGAATCCTGATTGGCATGCAGACTCAAAGAGTGCTCCCAAGAAGGTTGTAGGGGTTTTGGAGGTTGATTAGTTCACTGCATTACAAGAATGGATTGCAGCAATGCAAAATAATATGACTACTCAGCTCAACAACTTAAATTTGGGTGCAACACAACCAGCAAACACAGCAAATGCAGTTTAATAGGTATATTTGTGGTATGAACTTTGCGGAAGTGTCGAGCACAAAGTAGATGCATGTTCTGTTAATCCAGATTCAGTCAACTATGTGGGGAATGCAAATAGCTAGGGTCAACAGAATTTTGGTTGTACGTATAATCCAAATTGGAGGAACCACCCTAATTTCTCATGCAGTGGAAATCAGGTATAGAATACAAATCAGTATAACGGACCAGTCCAATCAAATCCATAATCAGTTCAGAATAATTAGGCGACTGCTCAGAATAGTAATATGAAGGAATTGATTAAGCAATTTATGGCTCAAAAAGCAAAGTTTACGGTAGACATAAAGGCTTAATAGGCATAGTTTACAGCTGTGTTGAAGATTCAAAAATTGCTCACAAGAAATCTGGAGTTGCAGTTGGGTCAAATTGCAGGATCGCAGAATACAAGGCCACAAGGAGAATTACCTAGCAATACTGAGGCTAATCCTAAACAGGTGAATGCAGTTACAACAAGGAGTGGGCTAAAAACTAAGCAGACAGTTCAGGAGCAGGATAATCCCGCTGTCACTGATGATAGTTTGCGAGAGAATGCAGAAGTGAAAGTCAAGGAAAAAGAAGCAGGTGAAGCGATTCATATGGAGAAGAAGACTATCCCCTTAACCTTTCCTCAAAGGGCAAGGAAGCATCAAGAAGAACCATGTTTTAAGAAGTTTCTAGATCTTTTGAAACAAGTTCAAGTAAACCTTTCTCATGTTGACATTCTGCAGAGTATGCCAAAATATGCTAAATACTTTAAGGATATTGTTGCAAATAAGAACTGGTTGACTAAATATACTACAGTTCCACTTACTCAAGAGGGAATATCTAAAGTTCAAAATAAACTGCCCACGATGTTGAAGGATCCGGGTAGTTTCACCTTGCAGATTACCCTTGGTCAAACTATTTGTGCACGTGGATTGTGTGACTTGGGTGCTAGCATAAATCTCATACCCACGTCATGGTACCGGAAGATGGGTCCTGGGAGTCCCAAACCCACGACTATTGTGTTGCAGTTGGCAGATAGATCACTTGCTAGACTAGATGGTATTATTGAAGATATGTTGATGCAAGTGGGATCTTCAATCTTTCCAGTGGATTTTATGATTCTTGACTTTGAGGCTGATCCAGTTATTTCTTTTATTTTGGGATGACCCTACTTAGCAATAGGACAGTCACTCATTGATGTGGCAGCTGGAAAAATGACAATGCGAGTGAACGATAAAGTAGAGGTTTTTGATGTGTACATAGCATTGAAACTGCCAACCATATATTAGGAGTTGTCTTCTATATCGACTGTTGATATTGCTCTGGATTGGTAGTTGATTTTGTTCGATGATCCATTAGAGAAAGCATTGATATATTATGATCTGTATGGAGACGTGGAAGCATTAGAATTAGTCCAGGTTATGAATTTGGCCATAATTGAGACAAACAAAGTGTTGATTGAGCATTTGATTAGACCAATTGGTCCACCAACCAGGCCTTCAGTCAAAGAAGCTCCTAACATGGAGCTTAAGGTTCTTCCTCCTCACTTATAATATGTTTTTCTTTGTGATCAAGATACCTAACCTATTATTTTGTCTGCAGGATTATCAGATGTATAGGTAAATGAAGAAGTAGCGATTCTCAAAAGGAGAAGAAAGGCGATTGGCTGGAAGATATCTGACATTTTACGAATCAATCCAGCATTTTGCATGCATAATATTTACTTGGAAGAGAGGTACAAACCAAGAGTGCAGTAATAACAAAGATTGAATCCTATAATGAAGGAGGTGGTCAGGAAAGAATTTATAAAGTGGTTAGATAGTGGTATTATTTACCTAATTTTCGATAGCAAATAGGTGAGTTCGGTGTACTGTGTACCCAAGAAGGGAGGAATGATAATAGTGACCAATGATGATAATGAGTTAGTTCCCACACGTACAGTGACCGGTTGGACAATATGTATAGCTTATCGGATTTTGAATGAAGCAACTCATAAAGATCACTATCCAATTCTCTTCATTAATTAAATGTTGGATAGATTGACTGGGCAAGAGTATTATTGATTTTTGGATGGTTCTATGGCTATAATCAGATAAGCATAGCACCGGAATACCAAGAGAAGACCACGTTCACTTGTCCATACGGTACATATGTATTTAGACACATGCCCTTCAGCTTATGCAATGCACCTGCTACATTTCAGAGGTGTATGATGGCGATATTTTTAGACATTGTGGAAGAATTTATGGAGGTATTCATGGATGGTTTATTTGTGTATGGTAATTCATTTGAAAAGTGTTTGCAGAATCTTGACAAAGTTCTAGCTCGATGTGAAGAAACAAACTTGGTGTTGAATTGGGAAAAGGAATTGTCTTAGGCCATAAAGTCTAATGCAAAGGGCTGGAAGTGGACAAAGCAAAGGTGGAAGTGATTGAAAAGTTGCCTCATCCAGTCACATTCAAAAGAGTGCAGAGTTTTTTGGGACATGCTGGGTTCTATAGATAATTCATTAAAAATTTCTCAAAGATTGCAAGTCCCATGTGCAAATTGTTAGAAAAAGAAGCCAAGTTCAAGTTCGGGGCTGATTGCCATGAAGCTTTTGAAAATCTTAATGAGAAGTTGACGGAAACACCTATTTTGATTGCACCAGATTGGGAATTACCTTTTGAGATGATGTGTGATACTAGTGACATTGCAGTAGGAGTAGTGTTGGGTCATAGAAAAGAGAAGGTATTTTAATTGATCTACTATGCTAGTAAAGTGTTAAATGATGCTCAAGTTAACTACACAGTTGTAGAGAAAGAGATGTTGGTTATGCTATATGCATTCAACAAGTTTCGATCTTACTTAGTTGGTACCAAGGTCATTGTTCATACAGACCATGCTGTCATTAAGTCTCTTGTGAACAAAACATATGTGAAGCCATGACTAACTAGGTGGATTCTTCTACTTCAAAAATTTGATCTTGAGGTGCGAGATAGAAAGGGAGATGAAAATTAAGTTGCTGATCACTTGTCAATGCTGGAAAATCGAGACCATATTGTGGATAACTTTCTGAGTATTAAGGAAAAGTTTCCTGATGAGAAGTTGTTATCATTATATGCAGTTGAGTTCCTATAGTATGCTGACATTGTGAACATTATAGCTTGTAAGGTGTACCCTCCTGAGTCCACCACACAACAAAGAAAGAAATTACTCCACGATTCTCATGCTTACATTTGGGATGAACCGTACCTTTTCAATCAGGGTCTAGATGGAGTGATTTGTAGGTGTATTCCAGAGGCTGAATTTTCAAAAGTGTTACAAGATTGTCATTCATCTCTCTATGGTGGAAATCATGGGGGTGAGAGGACTGCAAGAAAAGTGTTACAATCAGGTTTTTTCTGGCCGACTCTCTTTAGATATTAGTGGCTTTTGTAAAAAATTCTGATCAATGTTAAATTTGGGTACTATATCGAGGCATCATGAGATGCCCCTTAACGATATTTTAGAAGTAGAATTTTTTGCTGTTTGGGGGATCAATTTCATGGACCCATTTCCACCTTCGAAAGATAATTTATACATTATTATAGCGGTTGACTATGTCTCTAAATGGGTGAAAGCTATGGCGAGTCCGACTAATGATGCAAGAGTGTTTCTGAAATTTGTGAAGAAGAACATATTTTCAAGAATTGGTAAGCCAAGATGAATAATTAGTGATGGAGGTATGCACTTTATCAACACCTGGTTCAAAAATCTTCTTTCTAAGTATGGTGTTAGGAATAAGGTTTCCACTGCATACCATCCTCAAATGAGTGTACACGTAGAGGTATTCAATCAGGAGATTAAGCAAATACTTTAGAAAACCATGAATGGACAGAGAAAAGATTGGCCGGAGAAGTTAGATGATGCACTTTGGGCATATCAAACAGTGTACAAGACGGCTATTGGGACATCTCCATATCGCTTGGTGTATGGTAAGGCGTGTAATCTTCCTGTAGAGTTGGAACACCAAGCATATTGGGTGGTGAAGAAGATGAACTTTGAGTTGACTGTTGTGGGGGTAATAAGGTTATTACAACTGAATGAGCTTGATGAGTTTAGACTCCACTCCTATGAAAATGCCAAGATCTACAAGAAGAAGGCCAAAAGATTGCATGACAAGAAAATTCAAGCGAGGGAATTTAGACTTGAAAAACTTGTGTTGTTGTTTAATTCATGGATTAAGTTATTTCCGGGTAAATTACTATCAAAATGGTTTGGACCTTTCAGATAGTTATATCAGTCTTCAGTGTTCAATTTTGAGTATTTTAGATGTTTTGAACCTTATAGCAAGTTTCCACCAATTTTCTGCATTTATTTTAATATATTATGTAGTGCTCAGTTACATATATCAGAAGGGGTTAGCTTGTGGTCCCATGGGGTCATGAGCACCGTGTGGCGTGCCGGTTCCAGAAAATTGGGGCATTACAGATTTATGAAAGGATCGGATAGGTATTATGTTTCTGGATTAGCCGGTTACTCATGTTATTATTGTTACCTTAGATTGTGTATGTTATTGCTATTATGGTTAGTCTAAACAGGATAATTATTGGGTTGGTATTTCTATTTGAGGTACGATTCTAACTTTTTTTACTTTATGGTTACATTTATATGAATGATTATCCATTATTTAGGTATTATCGTTTAGACCCTGATATTTTTATTCATTCTTTACAATCTCTTTATTTGCTAGTTAGTTTATGTGTAGACATATGGATTAGAGACCCTAAAGATATTAGCACTAGCTTATAATAATATTATGAGGCCTGAAGATGCTATTATGATGACTTAGACGATTCCATGTGTTGCCCTGGTTTTTATATATGTACATCTATATAAGTAGTTATGGTATTATCGTATATCCCTTTCTTTTTTCATTTATTCATTTAGTATATTCATTCCTTAGCCTTGTATATTATACATCCTTCTTTCTCCATTTACTCTTATATTGGTCAGTGATATATGCTATAATATTGAGGTTTCTGGGTATGGATAGAATGGGATAGTTCATTCGTAATACATTCTTAGCCTTAATATGTTAGTTTCTAGGGCATGAATTGGATAGATTATTTATTTTATTTCATTAGCTTTATTATGCGACTATTGGATATTTGGGTTTAGTTACCTTTCTGTTTATATGTTATATATAATTTCTTTATCTTTGTTGCTTAGTCGGCAGTTGCCTACTCAGTATCATATTTTTGGTACTCACACTTCTACAGCCTACAGATTACAGTATGGTTTATCCCCGTTATTGTGTACATCATATGGGGCAGCTATGGTTTAGAAATATAGGGTTAGCTCCTGGTATTTGGAGTATTACTTTTCTCTCTGTTACATTCTATACTAGTCTCCATGTTGCATTCAGAGATGGTTGTATTTGTATATTTATTTAGGACCTCATTTGTCTCCTCATTAATGGTAGAAGCTTTTGTACTAATTTCACTAGGTTTTAGGATTATCTTATGTATGTTAGTCTTTTATTACATCTATTTTGTATTATTTCCTTCGATCTCTTGGTAGTTCATTTCTAGTAGTTCTGGACTATGAGGTTGGTTTGCCTACTGAAGCGTAGGCGCCATCATAACATGAGAAATTAGGTCATAACAGATTGGTATCGAATCCTAGGTTAACCAGTGTACTGGTACAAGAGCTAAGTATCTAGTAGATCTTGTGGATCAGTGCAGAGACATTCGTGACCTATCTTTAAAAGGCTACAAGGAATTCTTAGAAAATTTATTTCTTGACTATTTTTTGGGTTTCCATATTCCTATGAGCCTCAAGTATATTGTTGACTTTATTTTATCCCACATGGTCCATACGAGGTTGTTGATAGAAATGGACAAGTCTTTGGCATACGTTTCTAGAGCTTCAGTTCAGCGTCGAACTAGGGAATCATAAATAGATGTCAGAGTTCTTCTACATTATTCAGAGATTTGGGGATAACCCAAGTTCTAGTAAAGCTCATGACTACTTACACTCTTAGAGGTTTGAAATTGGGGATCCCAAGTCTCTTTATGTATATCTCATAGCTTGAGATGACAGATGGTTTCCCGAGCAGTTCTCTATCCAGAGTTGGATTTACTGGTGTATAGCGGGGGTTTTTGTCAGTTTCAGAGTATGATATTGGGTTTCTTGAGATGGCCAGTCATATTTCTATGCTATATCTATCAGAGAAGGACATGGTACATGTATTAATTAAAGTATCAACATTGCTACTCCATTTGGCATCAGATCAACTAATAACATTGGATTTTCCTTCTCTCAAATTATTGATTATGAAAGGGCCATAGAGACAGCATTCATTAAGACTTATAGAAGTGGTGGTAAGAGGCTATGTTATCAATACAATACTATTGGTATTTTATCTAAGAGTAAAGATCCTTTTGATGGGGCTCAACATCACTTGCAGCCTATCATTTCTATGTAGAAAGCATTTTAGATTATAGGTGACTCTCAGGTTAGTCATGGTAATCATTCTGGATCAGAGTTTGTAGTGCCTGAGTGTATTCCAAAAGCTTGTTTTAGTTGTGGTGAGACGGTACATTAGTTTAGAGAGTGTCCCTGATGAGGGATTATTGGTTATTTAGCTCATTCAAATCAATTGGATAGTGTTGTGGCACCCTTAGTTAGAGATAGTGCACTTATCCCCTCAATTGATGATTCAGCTAGTCTGAGTTTTACCCATTTAGATTTGTTCTCCTTCGGGAATGCCAAACATGTGACTTTTGATTCCACCATGACTGGTGAACTTTTGAATCCTCTACCCTTTATTTAAGTGTATTGGGTTTAATGTACCCATCGATTATTATATGCCTTGATAAACTCATAATTGTTGTTATGTGCCTTGTTATTGAATTCAAGATTATATGACTACCCTGTGGATTGTTTTTTTAGTAGTTGATGGAGTAGACCCATGTTTATATTCCTTAAAGGTGTAGCATTTGAGTTTGAGTCTCATTTACCTTGGCATATTGGCTTTATTGTGGCCATTGAGTGGTACATGCTATTGATAACTACTATGGTCTTGCCTATTTAATATATTGGTGTTTATATTGTTGTTATTATTGTTATTATTTGATTTAAATGATCCTCACTTGATATATAGATAGACTATTAGCATCTAGTTAGAATCTTCCCCTTCTTTGCCATTCTTATTATATGACTTGGGTAAGCTAGCTGGGTTGGATGATTTCTCTCTTATTGCAATGTGAGGTTACTTATTTTCCTTATTTATTGGTTGTGCTAGATCATTTGTTGAATGAATTATGGCATCAAAGGTAGGTTAACCTTCTGTAATTCTATAATGGTTCTAAAGTTTGTAATTTGGTTATATTGCCCATTCTTAAATTTAGGATTTTTGGTCTATCCTTTTTGGGTTACAAAGGGTTTACGATGGTTATCCTTCTCTATATAGCCAATTTATGAGGTTGATCTATTAGGGTTCTATTCTTTCAAATTGGCTAGCTCATCGCCCAATATTGGCTTAGTTGTTAGTGTCAAGGAATTTTGGATTTGTCTTTCTAGTTTGTTGAGTTCATCTCCTAGTGGAAGTTTTCACTTGGTATCAGTGTAGATTTAGATTATTTATTCACGTCATGCGGTAGTTCTTGTTGAAATGGATTTTGAGAATTTGACAGAGGTGATATTTCCTATGACCACTTCCTAAGTTGGCAAATTAGAAATTCTTTATCTTGAGTTGCTTCGGATCCTATTATGGTAGTGGTATTGACCTTGACATTGGTGTTGAGCTAGGTACTTTCTTCCTCGGAAAAATGATACATGGGTTAAGTGAGTTATGGTTGTCCTACTTGGGTAGATCCAGGAAATCTATTTTGGAATTTGGTTGGCAAAATAAGACTTGGTGGAGTGTTTCTCCTTGGTGTTATATGCCTATGAGTATTCTTTGCTTAGATCGGGTATTGAATTTATCATTCTCTAGCTAAGGTTATATTTCGTCGAGATGCTAGAGTTTTTTCTTTTACTAGTTCAATTGCAGCATTTGTGCGTTCTTGAGTATGTTTTGGTGGTTCATGCCCTCCAGCAGATATGGATATTATTCCTTTTGTTTTCAGTTGTGATTTATCCTCTATGGTGATTTTATTCTTTAGCTATGTTTCAGTTCCTATTCTGGCATGATTTAGTAAGGATATGTCTGATTTGGATGGTAAGATAGATTTGAGTATTTATCTTTAGTTTCGGCTTGTTGGCATAATTTTGGATTTGACGCCTTGGAATGGCAAGTTGGAAGTAACGATAAATATGAAATATGAATACTTTACTATGCTTAGGTTTATTTAGCTAGATGAGATAGAGTTGTTTAGCCTTGAGGTTGAGATTTAGCTTGAAGTTGTAGAGTTTGAGTGCAGCTTTTGTTTTAGAATTACCTCGCCTAGAATTTCATATATAGGTTGTCCGAGCCTACTCTGTTGGTACTTATTCAGTCTTCTTGAGTTTATATAGATTATGGTCGATTGGTGTTCAGGTGATATTCCATAGACATGTTATTTGTTTCTTAAGCTCTGAATATGGTTTTTCAGTTTTCGTTGAGGTTTTAGATGATTTACTAGTATGCTTGAGTTTAATTGTGCTTGGTTTTATTCTTAGTTAATGGGACATCCTGAAGGGGATAGTTCAGTGATGAGTAGTTATCCTTTGGACTTCTGGATTTCAATTTTGATTATCATTTGGACCAGTTGTAGTATTGGCATAGATCGCATACATTGGTTATCTCCATTTGTGTGCCCAGTTTGTGCCTTATGGGCTTAATCTCATGTTTTCCATATGGATTCTCAGTGAATTAGTTTTAGTTCCTTGAGTTGTCATGATGGTATAATACGGATAGGACATGGCTGACTTTCTTCTTGGTTTAGAGTGTTAGCTGATTTGGAAAGCCAAAATAAGGTTATTTATGGATTTAGAGTTGGTTATATGACCGATGCCTTGATTTACCTTTAGCTTGGATGAGCCTTTATTGGATTGTGTTGGTATCTTTGTGGTATCTGTGTCACATAGTTTAGATTTGTGTTCATCAGCCATCCTCAGTTCAGTTGGGGGAAAGTTGGTGGTTAAGGTTGATTTTTATCTATTAAGAGTAATGTGGGGTAGATGGTTGAAAAAGGAATACCTGTGGTAAATTTCCTTAGAAGTGTTGCCTCACCTTGGAGGTTATTTGGGAATTCTTGCTCAGAGATTGGGGGCCAAGTATCTTATCCTTTTAATCATTTGAGATCTTTCTACCCGTTGATTTTGGTAGATAAAGTCCTTTTAATAGTGGATATTATAATGACTCTCTAGGTTATTTCCTTGATTTGCATGCATTTATTGCATTTTGAGCTTTCCCGTAGAGGCTACATGTCATTTATGACTTGCCAAAACTGTTAATTTGGTGATCGATAGTTTGTTTGGATTTTAGGCTTTTTTTCCCTATTTTGGAGTTTTCACTATCAGGATTTGATCTAGTACCAAAACTCCCTTTAGATGACCTTGGATTGAAATTCTAACTGTACCATTAGGTTCAGAACATCGATTTTAGGCTAGGGTCAATCTTAGTTAAGGTACCGAGGCTTCCAGACTCATTTTGGGTTATTGGGTAGATTATGAGAAAATGGAACTACAAGTGTTGGCCCCATATTTAGTCGAAACAATCTAGGACGAAAGTTTCCATGATTCCATTAGATCCGAAATGTGGTTTACAATCAAAATTTAATATTGTATCATGTTCATAGGGTTTCGAATGATATGCGAGTGTCAAAAACAAGTTTTTCACTTTGTTGGTGCATCAGGTTATTGGTGTGATCGTAATCGCAATGGGTAAAATGCAATTACGACATGAGTTTTATTCCTTGCAGATTGCAATTGCAATTTTAGAGTCGTGATCGCGACTCTTGACCCTATATTTTATCCCTTTCATCAATTCAATTTTTCAACACTTTTTCCACTATTTTTTAACATCATTTTGCAAGATCAAGAAATGTAAAAGAGTTGGAACTCATCCAAATAAGGTAAGATAAGATAACTTAAACCTTTTTGGTCATTTTCCATTGATTTTCCCTTTGATTACCACCCAAATTCATGGTAAATTCTTAGAATTTAGGGTTTTGAATTCCTAAACTTTGAGGGTTAATTTGTGACCCTATTTGTGTCCTATTTGTGCTCAAATTTTGATCACACATTCCTTATTCTTTGAGGGATCTCGTGATGATTTCAATTTTGGATTCTATTTATGGGCCCGCTTGACCAAAAATTTTACCTGATCTATTAAATGGCAAAAAGTCCTTGTTTGACTCTAAATAATGCATAGATTATGGTTTTAATAGAGAAGAGACATTTCAGGATCGTGGAGAGAAGACGATCATTTTATGGATGATTCAAGGATTTGCGGTTCAGCATTGAGGTAGGCTCTTGTCTACTCTTCTTTAGAAGATGGTGTGTTTTATATACTCCATGCAGATCAGAAATGTTAAGATTGATTATAGGTAGAACACCGTGACTTAATCTTGAATATTGAAGTTTAGGGGATTAGATATGTGATTTGACCCATAAGGTGAAATACTTACTATACTTCTAGAATCTTATTATTTTTTTGTATAGATTGAGCTAATTTGTAGTATGATTATGGTATTATCAAAGATTTGGGATACGGTTTTGATGTTGGAAGCGTGATTAGTATGATTGGTCTTATTTGGACTATTTAGCTATCTTGAAACAGTAATTTAGGTAGAGTTGACTTAATTACTCACCTCCTAGGTGAAATCACTATCTTAAGGCTAATTATGGCTTATGGACCATCTCAAAATCAATTCAGATGCATTAGCCTAGTCCGGGGTAGAAATTCCCTAAGTATGCATTTTGAGGATTAGAAGTGGGTTCCTCCGGCCCACCTTAATCCCATACTTTTGTTTGCTTTGTGGACTTATTTATGCATTTTAGACATAGTTAAGACTATTAAGCGTTTAGTATAAGGTTCCTCTGTGACTTTGTGAATGCCCAAATTATGATCAATGGCTCGTAGCCATGATATAGATTTCAGATTTAATTAACGCTATGGCATGCTGACATTGTAAATGATATACCTCATAGATATGATATTGTCGATAAATATGATATCCCTCATAGATATGATTATGGCCTATAAATATGATATGCCTTATGAATATAAGATGCCTAATAAATATGAGTTGACTTATAGACATGGATATTGATATAGATTCTGGGTATGCTTAATTTTATAGCTCATGGTTGTGAGTCTTGATATAGCTTTGGGGTGTGGCTAAGAATATAGCATATGATTATGCCAGAGATACATTTGGGCCTCGGGCCATTATTATGATTTGGAATTATTCCGGACATATTATTAGGCCCAAGGTTGTGTTCATGATATTGAATGGTTCAATTTCGGGGAGTATTCCATCCTCGTAAAGAAAATGGTAGTAGTCTACCGACATATTGATTCTTAAGATTTAATTGTTTGAATATTGTTGATGGTATTCATAACTTTAGTGCATTGATGATCACTAAGTATGGTAAACGGTATGATTCCAACTAGTATATGATTTTACCACTAATTTTTTCCTAAAAAAAAAATTAAAGCCTACTATTCACTTTTAAAATGGATTACTTCATAATAGGAATCGTACTATCTAAATGGATGACTTATGTGTATTGAGATTGAAAATAGTGTTTTAAAAAATTTGTGGAGATAGATTTTGGTCCACAGTTTTACTACTATTATTACTCCGATCAAAAGAGATTGTAGCCCTTTTTACACTCTTGTGATTATTTAGTCCCGAAGTTTACCCTAAGCAACGAATTTATAGATTTACACTCTTTTAGCTATGGATCTTGTTTGCACTTTTATATATATATAATATATATATATGGCATTGATAATATGACTTTTGGGTCAAGCTCGATATTGATGATGGTATTGATGATATGAGTTTTGAGTCAAGCCTGATGATATATGATGGTATTGATGATATGAGTTCTGGGTCAAACCCAATGATTGATAATGGTATTGATGATATGAGTTCTGGGTCAAGCCCAACGATTGATGATGCTTATGATGTTAAGGATATTGATTATACTATTGATGTTATATATAGATGTACACATATCTACTGGTTCAAATTTGGATAATTATGGATTCACCTCACATTCATTCATGCATATGTATTGCATATCACCAGTATGTGCCTATATCTATCATCCATTTGGGGGTAGCATAGGTGTAGGTATGATTGTTATTTGAAGTATATTGTGTGGAGCTTCTATCTATCAGCCTTATGGGGGATTGTATATGTAAGGGCTTCGACTGTGTTTGCCTGAGTGTTGATGGAACCTTCTAAGCATATAGCAGTGTGGATTTATGACTGTCTAGTTTAGGTATTATGTGTCCGAAATAGCCGATTTCTCATGTTATTATTGTTACCTTGGATTGTGACTATCATTGCTACTATGGCTAGTCTGTAACAAGTTGATTATTAGGTTGGTATTGCAATTTGAGGTATGATTTTGGCTTTTTTACTTTGTGGTTATATTTATAAGCATGATTATCCATTAGTTAGGTATTATGGTTTAGACCCTGATATTATGATTTCTTTCTTTACTATCTCTTCATTTTGATAGCTAGCTTTTGTCTAGGCATATTGATTAGAGACCCTGAAAATATTAGCCTTAGCTTCTGCTCTTATTATGAGGCCTAAAGATTCTAGTATGATGACTTAGGTTATACCATGAGTTGCCCTGGTTTTATATATGTACATCTATATAAAGAGCTATGGTATTACTGTATATCCCTTTCTTCATTTATTTAGATTGTATATTCATTTATTGGCTTTGTATACCATTATACATCCTTGTTTTGCCCTTTACTCTTATATTGTTCAGCGATATACAGTTTAATGTTGAGGTTCCAGAGTATGGCTAGAATGGGATAGTTCATCCTTAATAACTAATTAGCCTTATTATGTTAGTTTCTTGGGCATGAATTGGATGGCTTATCCTTTTATCTCATTAGCATTATTATCTAGATTGTTGGATATTTGGGTGTAGTTACCTTTCTGTTTATATGTTATATATAATTGTTTTATATTTGGAGCTCAGTCGGCAATTGCCTACTTAATACCATGTGTTTGGTACTCATACTGCACTTCTATACCCTACAAATTATAGTATGGTTTATCGCCGTTGTTGTGTCCGTTGTGCGGAGCAGGTATGTTTCGGAGAAGCAGGGTGAGCTCCTGGCGTTCGGAGTATTACTTTCCTCCCTCTTATGCGCTAGACGAGTCTCTATGTTGTATTGAGAGATAGTTATATCTGCATATTCATCTAGTACCTCATTTGTATCCTAGTTAATGGTAGAAGCTCTTGTACTGATTCCACCAATTTTTGGGATTATCTTATATTTGTTAGTCTTTTATTACATCCATTCCACATTCTTTCCTTCATTCTCTTGGTAATCTGATACTAGTAGTTCTAGACTACGGGGTTGGCTTACTTACTTGCCGATTATAGTAGGCGCCATCATGACCTGAGAAATTGGGTTGTGACACCATGTACCCCTACAGCAAAGAAGTCCCATACTCTTATGGTATCATAATTAATATCAACACAGGGACTACGTCAAATCTCTCGCACTCATAGAAGTTCAAACAATGTACATGAAATACCATACGCTTGTCCGCATTTTCTATGCCTTAGTTTTATAGAAATTTGAATTGGGATCGCTATAGTACTTTTCGTGGCTTGTAATATTGGTTTAAGGGAAGGTATGCTACATATGGATAATAATGATTCACCCCCCTTGACACTACACCTATCTTTTGGCTCCACTATTAAACCATGCTTTGTTTATTTTCCCCTTTTCTCCTTTATTTATTTTAAGATTGGATGTGGTTCTCATCATACTTTCTATTTAGTATTTCTTTTCTCTTCTCATTTTTTTCTTATTCTTATTATCTTTTTTTCAATTTTTTTCTACCACACCCAACCCTATCATGTTTTCTATTCTCAACTTCTTCTTCATACCTATCTTTAACTACGTACCCCTATGATAGTCACCCTTAACTTAGGCAATTACCCTGAGTGGAGGTACATAATGTCCAAGGAGTGACCATGGCCAACACTGTTTCATGGTAGTTAAAATTGGAAAGTGAGTTGGTTAAACAAGAAAATAAGTCACTTTAGGCTCAACTTAGGGATCAAGGGATACTTATATTTATTTTACTAGTCTTTAAAGCCTAAGAATTTGAAGAAGAATCCACACTTTGAGCCCTAGATGACCAACCCATAAAAACCCTAGCGTTGTTCTTGACATGGAAATTTGAGAGGGAAGAGTGTGTTTTTGACTTGTTAAAATAATGAGAAATGGACCCATAGGATGCTTTATGGTTGTGGATTATAATTGGGTATGGAAGGAAATGACCAAAGCACCCCTAATTAAAAAGCAAAAAATATTATCTTTAGTGACTACGAGTCACCTTACGACTCATGGTTACTGATCACAAGTTGTCAACAAGACTCGTAGCCTGGGTAGAAACTCAGGGCCTCCTTACTGGTTCGGTCATGATTCACACCCAACGACTCGTAACCTCGCCCTATGACTCATAGAGTCTAGTCATTATCAAGGTAAAAACCTTAGGCCATCTCACTATTAAGGTCTTGAGTTCCTCATAACAACTCGTGACATTACCTTACGACTCGTATGGTCCCAGTCATGACATGACAGAAAGTTAGGGAAACCTTACTGGTTAGACTATGATTATCTCTATATGACTCGTGATAAGTCTTCATAACTGATCACCTGAGTCTTACCCTGAGCAGTAAGCGCAATTACTAAGAAGAATTCAAATTCCAAAACCTGGGACATTAGATTACCCCCCTCCCCAGGATCGTTCATCCCCGAATGAGGTGTTAAGGCATCTTTTTGCATGAATACAAGACAGAAAGCAACCACAAAACCATGAACAAAATCTAGAAAGCAGTATGAGAATATGGGAACCCATTCCTCAAACACTTTTATCTAACGCGGGGAACAAGAATGGATACTTGAACTTTATGTCCTCTTCGGCTTCCCAAGTAGCTTCTTCTACCCTTTGATTCCTCTAAATAACCTTCACCGAAGCAGCATCCTTAGTCCACAACCGACGAACTTGACTATCCAATATCTTCATGGGACTTCCTCATATGTCAAGGAATCTAAAATATAAAAATTCTCGATAGGCAAAATCAAAGAAGGATAACCCACACACTTGTTAAACATCGACACATGAAAACCTGAATGAATAGAACCCAAACCCACAGGCAAATACAACTCATAAGCAATATTCCCCACTCTCCTCAAATTAAGATACGGACCAACATAATGGGGATTGAGCTTTCTTTTCTTTCCAAATTGCATAACTCCCTCCATAAGAGAGACTTTCAAGAACACCCAATTGCCTATATCAAACTCCAACTCCCTTTGGCTAACATCCCCATAAGAATTTTGGCGACTTTGCGTAGTCTTAAGTCTTTCCCTAATCACTTTCACCTTCTCCATGGCTTGGTGAAATAATTTAGAACTAAAAATCTTAGTCACACTAACCTCAAACCATCTAATAGGATACCTATACCTCCAACCATAAGGGAACTCAGAAGGAGCCATCGCAAAACTAGAGTGATAATTATTATTATACACAAACTCAATCAAGGTAGGTGATTAACCCAACTACCTCTAAAATCAATCACATAGTCTCTTAGCATATCCTCCAGAATAAAAATAGGTTATTCTTCTTGTCCATCTATATGTGGGTGGAAAGCGATGCTAAGTTTCACATTAGTCTCCAAACCTTTCTAAAATAAATACCAAAAGTGAGAAAAAATTTGCGTACCTCGATCCAAAATAATGGACATTGGCAATCCATGACACCTAACTATCACCTCAATAAACAACTTGGTATAATCCTCTCTAGAGTAAGTAGTTCTCACAGGAAAAAAGTAAGTCGACTTAGTCATCCAATCCACAAAAGCCCAAATTTAATACCAATTACGAGACCGTGGAAGGCCTGTTAAAAAATCTATATTGATCATCTCCCACTTCCACATAGGAAACTCTATCTCTTGAGCCATCCCTCCAAGCCTTAAGTGTTCAACCTTTACCTGCTGACAAACCACACACTTGGTCAAAAAAATCACCATATATTTTTTCATATTGTTGGACCAATAGATCTTCTTCAAATCATGATGCATCTTCATCAAACCTGGATGAACTGAGCCTCGGTCAAAATCCTTACTCGCAACCCAACAATATCAGGAATGAAAAACCTACCTTGGTACTTCAGGATACCATCACCACCAATCTCAAAGTCCATAACCTTTTGCAGTCCCACCTTATCCTTAATCTGCATAAGAATGGGATCCCAAGCTTGCTTTTCCTTCACCTCAACACCGAGATATAATTTAACTACTTATTGAATAATTACCCTTCTATCCTTAGAATCCAAAATATGAACCTTGCCATGTAGCATCAAGACATAACCTAATACGACACGGGATGCATCAGGATACACTATAAATCCATTAGTACCTTTGGGTAGGGTCAATACTAGCACAGAAATCAACGTATCCTTAAATTCTTGAAGCTACCCTTACATGCATTAGACCATAAGAACCTTACCTTTTTCTGAGTCAACTTCAGCAATGAAGCAGCAATGGAAGAGAAACTCTCCATAAACCTCGTATAATACTAGACAAGCCCAAGAAGCTCTTAATATCGATTGGATTCATTGGTCTAGGAACCCTCTAAACCACGTTAACTTTCTGTGGATCCACCTTGATCCCCTTACTAGAAATAACATGCCAAGAAAAGTCACAACATCCAACCAAAACTCACACTTAGAAAATTTAGCATATAACCTTTGATCCTTAATAGTCTATAACATAATTATGAGGTGATTGTCATTATCCTCCTAACTCTTAGAGCACACAAAAATATCATCAATGAAGACAATAATAAACAAGTTCAAAATTTTCCTGAAAACTTGATTCATAAGATCCATGATAGAAGTTGGAGAATTAGTTAATCCAAATGACATACCTAAGAACTCACAGTGATTATACTAGGTTTTAAAAGTAGTGTTGGAAATATCAGTCCCGCAAATCTTCAACTGATGATATCCCGAATAGAGATAAATGTAAGAAAAACACCTAGCACCCTAAAGTTGGTCATATAGATCATCTATTCTAGGAAGAGGATACTTATTCTTCACCGTAACCTTATTCAACTATCGATAGTCTATGCACATCTGAAGAGACCCATCTTTCTTTCACACAAAAAGTAAGGAAATACCCTATAGAAAAACACTAGGATGGATGAAACCCTTATCAAAGAGATCCTTTAACTGCTCTTTCAACTCCTTCAACTCAGGTGAAGCCATTCTATAAGAAGTAATAAATATAGGATGAGTATTCGGTAGAGGATAAATCCCAAAATCTATTTCCATATCACGGGGAATGTTAGGAAGATCATTGAGAAACACCTTAAGAAACTCATTAATAATAAAGATAGATTGCAAGGTAGGACCCTCCGAATTACAATCTTTAACCCAAACCAAATGATATAGAAACCCCTTGGAAATTAATTTTTGGGCTCTAAGATAAGAAAAACACCTCTCTTTAGGCACTAAGGAACTCCCCTACCATTTGATTTCCAATTCATTAGGGAAATGGAAACTGACCCTTTGGGTCCTATAATCCAAATAATCATATCATGAGTGAAACCAATCCATTCCCAAAATCATATCAAAATCTACCATATCAAGCTCTACCAAATCTACCAATGTCTATCTATAAAAGATATACATCAATAACCTCTATAGATTCTTTTAAAAACTATAGAATCACCCACTGGAGTAGACAAAGAAAAGGGGTCTCAAATACTTTTTGGACCAAAATCAAAGTGTATAATCACTAAGGGTCATATAAAAAAGGATAGACCCCAGATCAAGAAAATAATACACATCTCGAGAGAAAAGTTTTAATGTACATGTGAAAACATCTGGAGATGCCTTGGATTCCTAATGGGTGGCAAAAGTATAAAGACAATTTTGACCAATGCCGGTACAAAAAGTAGAACCCTTTGATAAAGAGGCCAGAGATGTGGTGACTGAAACTTTATTAGCCCTAGAGGCTACCTAATCCACAGGGAAATCCCACTGTATGTGACCAAGTTGACCATAGCAAAAGAACTAATAGCTTGTCTCATCACTATAACCTCTATGAAGTTGGCCATAAAATCTACATGGAGGTTAAGGCAGGGCTAATTGAGCTTCACTAGCCTGAGATTGGGAATCCTAAGCCTTAGGACCACTACTAGTGAAACATCTTGTCCTTGAATCACTTAGAAAATTATCTGGGGTGGAGGTTTTGTAAAACATATGACTAGAAGGTACTAGGTGTATGTTGTGATATGGGATGGGGTTCCCCTTTTGTATGTTGGATAGTATGCTAGGGTTGGTTTATTCCCTATATATGATTGAAAATCATACCACTTGTAAGATAGTGTAAGAGTGGTAAGTTACCAAGTCGTGTGACACTATGAATCTTGTCCAAAGTATTCTGCCTAGGATATGATTTATAGGGTACTACTCGTACAATAGGGCATGACTTGGACATGAGGGGTCGTATGTTGATCCGTATAGGGTCCAAGGAGAAGTATAAGGTATGATTTATGGTACCACTTCTACCCTAGTGTATGGTTAAAGGTGGTGAGTTGTACCCTCTTGGGTGCAATTTTCAGATTTTAAGTTGAGGATATTTTAGACTTTTCCCACCACTACACCCTTATAAACCACGACTTATAACATTTTTTGGCCCTATATTATTTACTTGGTCAAGATAAAAACATTCTAACACACACTCTAAAGTTCTTCAATAAGATTGGAGGCTAGGGTTTCAAGAGGTGTTCTTATAGAGGCTAAAGGGGTCAAGTTCTTTTCGTGAATCATCATGTATAAGGAATATGACTCTTCCCTTATTGTTATTTCTATAATATCATTTATTTTTAACCTTTATTATGATTTGTAAATGGTTGTTTTAAAATCTAATGTTGAGGGCTTTGATGCATAGTGATGAGTATTGTTTACTCGTGTTTAACCTTACATTTATTCATGCTTTTTGTGATGATTTTCACATTTCGGTGCTTGTTGATTGTGGTTAAGCAAATAGATCATGAGTAACCCTAATCTTGATGGTTTTCACTTGAGTTTTTGTCATGGTAAAGGTATGCCCTCAAGGTGTTTGTGAAAATGTCTAAGAGAAATAACTAATTACATGCTAATAGTTTTTTTAACAAGGCAATGGCTTAAAGAGTAAGAATGGCTGGCAAGTGAGTTTTAAAGCCTAGTTGGCCACATAATAAGTTAGTTGGTGACTTTGGTGAATTGTTTGGTCAAAACGGTTAGAGTCCCTAACATGAAATTATTTTATGTCTTGAACTAAGGTTTGGTATATGAATGATAATGAAATAAGTGGTGTTATATAGGTCTTAATGACAACAAATTGATTTGATGGATGGTTGAAACTAAGGCATTGGCATATTAAAGTGATTGATTGATAAATGGTTCATGAAGACTTTGTGGTCATGTGTGGTGTTGAATTGTAGCCTTGATGGCTTGAATTGCCTAAGTGGGTTAGAGTCATCGAGTGTTGAATTGAAAGGATGTTAATGCATGTAAAAAGGGATAGAATCCCAATGTTGACTAATAATGGTCTCTACGTCTTGAGGTTAGATGCCAGCACTCCAACCGCTAACCATTTTTGGATGTTGTGACCTCATGTGACACAGGGGCTACAACTTCTTTTTCTCTTCATGTATAGTGACCAGGTGTTCTAACGAATCGTGTGTTGACTTTGAATTGGTGAGCTTCCATACTTTTAAAGGCATATATTTTATGGTCGATTTATCTTATGTCATAGACTTGTATTAGACTTGGTTTTAGCTATTATCGGGGACTTGTCCCAGTATATTATCGACATTGAATTTGTAAAGGTTTTGTCGATGATTGTGGAATTGGGTCTATTGGCTTGATATGTAACATTAATGGATTGATTAGACACTTCTTAAGTTATGATTATTAGTCTTTTTTATGCTAACTTGTCATATGTTTGAAGTTTATCTGACACTTGTGGATTGATATAATGGTCGGGTTAGGTTAATGGGCTGATCTCCAGTCCTTGTTGGGCTCAAGATTCCCATATGACATGGACCAATTTTAGGTCATGCCAAATTGGTATCAGAGCCTAGTTTCATGGTTAGTTGGGTGTCCATAAAACTGTGCCAAGTAGAGTCTCTTTTATGGGTGTATAGCACACCACACTTATCTGATAGAGGATATGGGGCATTTAAGAATGTTTTACTTTCTCATTGTCTTTTTTTGAGCTATAGAGTCTAAGGTTTTGGATTCTTCTGATTTTCTTTTGCTTATTTTCAAATCATGCCTCCTTGACAATTTAAAGCTCACAAAATCTCTTATGTCCCAACTAGGGATGATGTTGATGGGATCACTCTACTTATAGAGTTCATACATGATCTAGAGGTCTAGTTTATAATGGTCCAGGAGTTCTACCGGTTCCCTCTATCCCTCTTCCTCTAATTGCTCAGGCTAACGTGATGAATGTTGAGTTTCGTCAGTCAATTCATCTGATGGCTTAGTTGGTAGCTTCTTAGGTTGAGCGTGGTGCTTCTGTTACTCCATCATCTGAAGCCACAAGGGTTGTCCAATTCATGAGGTTGAGTCCTCTGACCTTTACCAGTCTTAAGGTGGAGGAGGATCCTCAAGGTGTTATAGATGTGATAGAATTTTTTCTCATAGTTATGCATGCCACTAATGTGGAAGGGGTAGAGACTGTGGTCTATAAGTTGAAGGACGTGGCGTACCAATGGTACAAAGAATGGGATCAAACAAGGGGTGATGTTGATGAGTCATCCTTGAGGGAGGATTTCACTAATGCATTTCTCGACTACTTTTTTACTTACTAGTTAAGGGAAGCAAAGATGGAGAATTTTGTTAATCAGAGGCAAGGAAATATATCAGTCAAGATGTATGCCTTGAAATTCAATTAGTTGTTTAGGTATGTTCTAGAGATGGTATCGAATATGAGGGCTCGAATAAGAAAGTTCGCCTCACGATTTTCTCATGAGTTGGTCCATGAGAGCAAGGAGGCTTTGTTGATCTAAGACATAGACATCTCTAGATTGGTTATGTATATGCAACAAGTGGAGAAAGAGAAAAAAATAGGTTTAGTTTAGTGAAAGACAAGGGAAAAAATTTAGTCCTTCTAAGCTAAGTGGTAGAGATGATGGTAAATGGCCAAATATGAAGTGAAGGAGTTTTGGTTGTTTCTCCTTGGTTAGTAATCCTTACTTAAGGACATTGGGTGTTCATCGGTCTTAGTTTGATGGTGGGTTTCGGGCATAGGGTGCCCAATCTCAGACTAATGGGGCTCAATTGTCTCCATTCTACACTTTTTGTAGATTTTATGGTCAGCATCATGATGGCCTATATAAGAAGGGGAGGAATAGATGTTTTAGATATGGTCATATTGGTCATATACGATGAGAGTGCCTCTCTCTAATGTCTTCTTGGGCCAACAGTGCCCCAGTTGCTACTTCTTCTGCTCCTGTATCGAAGGGTGCTGCTTCTGCTTCTGCTCCTGTTTATGGTACTGACACTGGCTAAAATTACTTGTATGCTCTTGTGTCTCGCCAGGATTCTTAGGCATCTCCTGATGTGGTTATGGGTATGTTGAAACTTTTCTTTTGTGATGTGTATTTTTTACTTGACCCTGGGTCCACTTTGTCTTATGTGACCCCTTTTATTATTATTCATTTTGGTTTTAGTCTTGAGTATCTATCAATGTTTTTTGTTTCAACCCTGGTAGGAGATTCTGTTTGTTAAGAAAGTCTATAGGGGGTGTGTGGTAGTTGTTGGTAGTAAAGAAACTCTTGTGGACTTAATAGAGTTGGACATGGTTGATTTTGATGTTATTTTGGGAATGGATTTGTTGCATTCGTGCTATACTTTCTTAGATTGTCGGACCTGTAAGTTCATGTTTAAATTCCCTAATGAGCAGGTCATTGTATGGGAAGGGAGTTCTTTAGTGCCTAAGAGGAGGTTTATCTCATATCTTAGATCCCACAAGTTAATTTCTAAATGGTTTTTGTATTATTTAGTCCGAGCAAAAGACTCTAACTTGGAAGTTCCTTCTCTAGAATCCATTCCCTAAGTTAATGAGTTTCCTGAAGTCTTACCTAATGAACTTCCTGGCATACCTCCCGATAGGGAAATTGACTTTGGGATTGATCTTGTTCTCGACATTCATCCAATTTCTACCCCTCCTTATAGAATGGCTCTGACAGAGTTGATGGAGCTTAAGGAGCAATTGAAGGATCTCTTAGATAAAGGTTTTATCAATCCTAGTGTGTTTTCTTGGGGTGCTCCCGTATTGTTTCTGCATATGAAGGATGGTTCCCTTCGAATGTGCATTGATTATCGTCAATTGAACAAGGTGACCATAAAGAATAAGTATCATCTTCCTAGGATCTATGATTTGTTTGATCAACTTCAAGGAGCAAAGTATTTCTCTAAGATTAACCATAGGTTGGGTTATCATCAGCATAAGATTAGGGTAGCAGATATCACTAAGACTACCTTCAGAACCCGATATGGTCACTATGAGTTCCTAGTTATGTCTTTTAGGTTGACTAATGTGCCGATAGTATTCATGGATTTAATTAATCGGGTCTTCCATCCATTTTTGGATTTTTTTTCCTTATCTTCATTGATGATATCTTGGTCTATTCTAAGAGTGAGACGGATCATGCCGATCACCTCCGTACGGTGTTGCAAACCTTAAAGAAACATCATTTCTATGCCAAGTTCTCTAAGTGTGAGTTTTGGTTAAAGGCTATGATATTTATTACTCATGTTATCTCTAATGATAGGATCAGGGTGGATCCACAAAAAGTTGCAACAGTTTAAAAGTGGCCTAGACCTGCCACTCTAATTGATATTTGGAGCTTCTTAGGTCTAGCCAATTACTATAGGAGATTTGTGGAAAGTATTTCAATGATGGCTGCTCCATTGACTAAATTGACCTAAAAAGTTCAAATTCTTATGGTCGGATGCATGTGAAGGTAGTTTTGAGAAGTTAAAAGATAAATTGACTTCGGTCCTGATTTTGACCTTGCCTAAGGGTAATAATGGTTTCATGATGTATTGTGATGTTTTTCGTATTAGGCTTGGTTATGTATTGACGCAGAATGGTCGGATGGTGGCCCATGCTTCTAGGCAATTAAAAATTCATGAGAAGAACTAACCTACTCATGACTTGGAGTTGTTATCTATGGTATTTGTATTGAAGATTTGGAATCATTATCTTTATGGGGTTCATGTTGACATCTTTTCTGATCATAAGAGCCTTCAGTATGTGTTTACTCAAAAGGAGTTGAATCTCAGACAAAGAAGATGGTTTGAGTTATTGAAGGACCATGATATGAGTCTCCATTACCATCTAGGTAAAGCTAATATAGTTGTTGATAGTCTTAGTAGGTTATCCATGGGGAGTTTAGTTTATGTGGATGAGGAGAAGTGTGAGTTGGTGAAGGACATTCACCATTTGTCTAATCATGGATTTTTTCTCACGGACTTTAAAGATGGTGGTTTATTTATGCATCATCTGGTATCAAAGTCATCTTTAGTTTTAGAGATAAGGGAAAAGAAAATATTGGATGCCGATTTGATAAAGATTAAGAGTAATGTGGGTCTACATAATGTTGTTGATTTTGTGATTGGTGGTTATGGTATCTTGAGGTACCAAGATAGGTTATATGATACCAATGTTGATGGACTGATAGAAAAGATTTTGGCCGAGGCTCATGGATCTCGGTATGCTAATCATCCCGGTTCTATAAAGATGTATCATGATCTTAGGGAGTTTTATTGGTTGAATAATATGAAACGAGATATGGCTAAGTGTATGGTGTTTCAACAAGTGAAGGTTGAGCACTTAAGACCCGATGGTTTGTATCAACAGATAAAGTTCCTGAATGGAAGTGGGAAGTGATTAATATGGATTTTGTCACTAGTCTTCCCCGGTCTCAGAATTAATGTGATTCTATTTGGTTCATTATGGAAAGAATGTCCAAGTCCACTCACTTCTTGCCGGTAAGTACTATTTATTCAGCGGAGAATTATGCTATGTTGTATCTTTCGTAGATTGTGAAGTTGCATGGTGCTCCAGTTTATATCATCTCGGATTGTGGTACCCCATTCTTATCTTATTTTTTGAAGTTGTTTCAGAAAGGTTTGTGAACTAAGGTGTGCCTTAGTACTACTTTTAACCCATAGATAGACGGACAAGTTGAGAGGACTTTCCAAATGTTGGAAGATATGCTCGGTGCTTTTGGGATTGGTTATGGTGGTAGTTAGTATAACCATTTGCCTTTGATCGAATTCACCTGTAACAATAGTTAACACTCTAGCATCTATATGTCTTCTTTTGAGGCATTGTATGGTGGAGGTTCTATTATCCTATTGGGTGGTATGAGGATGGTGAGGGTAAGTTGCATGGCCCTAATTTGGTTCACCAAGCTTTGGATAAGGTGAAGGTTATTCATGATAGGCTGAAAGCCGCTCAAAGTCACCAAAATTCCTATGTTGATGTGTGGTATAGGGATTTGGAGTTTAATGTTGGTGATTAGGTATTCTTAAAGGTATCTCCCATGAAGGGAGTGATGCGGTTTGGTAAGATAAGGAAGCTTAGTCCCTGGTATGATAGCCCTTATTTGATTTTAAAAAGTGTTGGTAATGTTGCTTATGAGTTGGAGTTTCCCTTTAGTTTGAGCTCCATCCATCTGGTATTTCACATGTCCACGTTGTGGAAGTGTATGGGTAATCCTTCGTTGGTTGTTCCCTTAAAGGATGTCTGTATTTTAGACTCTTTTTCTTATGAGGAGGTCCTATCAAGGATCTAATATTAACAAGTTGGCCGATTTCAAACAAAATAGGTGGCTTCGGTGAAGTCTCTATGGAGGAACCAAAAGTCTAAGGAAACTACTTGGGAGACGGAAGAGGACATGAAGTCCAAGTATCCACATTTGTTTTCCATTTTGAAAATTCATGCTTGAGGTATGTGTTAATATTTTTGGCTTGATTTATGTCCTTAATAGGCAATGGTTGCAAGTCCCTAAACTTTGAAGTGAGCTAGTGCTTTTATAGACAATGGATTCGAGTCCCAAAGTCAATTGAATGAATGATTAATTGATAATGCTCATGGCATGTGTCTTATCCTTGATGTGTGTCTTTGTTTTCTAACATGATTAAAGGTTAGTTGATGTGTTATGATGTGTTAAGTCTTTCTTGTTCTATCCTTACTAGTCATTCGAGGACGAATGATTCAAGTGGGGAGAATTGAAACACCTTTACCTTGAATCCCTTAGAAAATTGTCGAGGGTAGATAATTTGAACAACAAACGAATAGAAGATACTAGTTGTATATTGTGATACAGGTTGTAGTCCCTCTTTATATGTTGGACAGTGTGCTTGGGTTGGTTGTTTCTCTAGGTATGATTGAACATCATGCCACTCGTATAATAGTGTACGAGTGGTGAGTTCCCAAGTCATATGATGCTATGAGTCTTGTCCAAGGTATTCTACCTAGGGTATGGTTTATAGGGTACTACACATACCTTAGGGTACGACTTGGACATGAGGGGTCATATGTTGATCAGTATGGGGTCCAAGGAGAATTCTAGGGTATGAGTTAGGGTACCACTCATACCCTAGGGATCGGGTCAAGGAGGTGAGTAGTACCCTCTTGGGTGTAATTTTTAGCTTTTAAGCTGAGGACATTTTAGACTTTTCCTACCCCTAAACCCTTATGTCCCAGGACTTATAACATTGTTTGGACCTTTATTCTTCACTTGGTTAAGATCAAAACATTCCAAAACACTCTCTAAACTTTTTCAATAAGATTGGAGAGAGGTGCTCTTCTAGAGGCAAAGGGTTCAAGTTCTTTCCTTGAATAATCTTGCATAAGGAATGTGACTCTTCCCTTATTGTTATTTCTCAAATATCATGTGTTTTTAACCTTGATTATGATTTGTAAATGGTTGTTTTAGAATCAAATGTTGAGGGTTTTGATGCAAGTGATGAATATTTTTTACTCGTGTTTAACCTTACGTTTATTCATGCTTTTTGTGATGATTTGCACATGTCGGTACTTGTTGATTGTAGTTAAGCAAATGGATCATGAGTAACCCTAATCTTGATGATTTTCACTTGAGTTTTAATCATGGTAAACGTATGCCCTCAAGGTGTTTGTGAAAATGTCTAAGATAAATAACTAATTACATACTAATAGTGTTTTGAACTAAGGCAATGGATTTATGAGTAAGAATGGTTGGTAAGTCATTTTTAAAGGCCTTGTTGTCCACGTAATGAATTAGTTGGTGACTTTGGTGGATTGCTTAGTTAAAAGGGTTAGAGTCCCTAACATAAAATTGAATTGTGTCTTGAACTAAGGTTTGGTATATGAATGATAATGAAATGAATGGTGTTGTATAGGTCTTAATGACAACAAATTTATTTGAAAAATGGTTGAAACAAAGGTATTGGCATATTAAAGTGATTGATTGATAAATGGTTCATGAAGACTTTGTGGTCATATGTGGTGTTGAATTATAGCCTTGAAAGTGGGTTAGAGATCTCAAGTGTTTTTTTGTTCGAAAGAAATTTTTTTATTCCAAATAGAACACTTTGAGTACAATTTTCTATCCTTTCTAACTATTACAATCTCAACTACATTACATCATCTAAGGGTAATAGTTCAATCTTGCTAGTTCATCCTACCATCTTCTCTGTTACTAGCCTTTGATGAGTACTTTAAGACAAATATCTTTGATCAACTTGGCATTGTTCTTGGATTGTCCCTTGAATCGGCATGCATTTCTTTCACTCCAAAGTTGGTAAACCGTAGCAGCAAACATACATATTAGAATATGTATCTTGCCTTTGAGATGTTTGTTCTATTAATCAGCAATTTTATTTCATCTGCCCATGTGTGAACCTATCTATGTATATTCATCCACTTCAACAGAGTTCTGTAGGTGTTCCCAGAATAATTACATTCAAACTATAGATGCTGAAAATTTTCTTTGGTCCTTGAACAGCATAGGACACAACCAGCAGCTACATTATGCCCCATTTCTCAAGCCTTTCAACTGTTGCTAACCTACCATGAAGAGCCATCCATGTTATAAATTGGTTCCTTGGAATAGTCCCTGCCGTCTGAACCAAGTTTCTCCATGCTACCTTGGGTTGTTAGGGAAGCAATGAGTAATACAATTTTCTGATACTGAAGTTTGACCAAACTGTGAACTGTGTTAGGCATTGCAATGAGTTTCCAGTTGGGAGCCCTTGTCTAGCATCAAATATTTTCCTAACAAGCCAACATGCTTGTTTAGGTGTATGCGTTGACTCTAAGTACCTCCCCTTGATATAGATATTGTGGATCCATTTGACCTACAAAGTGTCCTTCTTATGTGACAATGCCCATAATAGCTTATATAGAGCTACTTTATTCCATCTCTCAATCTCAATTATGTTTAGTCCTCCAGTAGCTTTAGGTAGACACATAGTATTCCAAGCAACCAATGATTTCTTTGAGTTTTCAATACCACCTGTCCAGAGGAATACCCTGCAGATATGTGTTACCATGGCTACAACTTCTTTTGCCAATAAGAAAACTTGTGCCCAGTATGTTTGCATCTCAAAGAGTACACTTTTAATCAGTTGTAACCTACCATTATAGGATAAGAGTTTAGCAGTCCAACACTTTACCCTTGCTACCATTTTTTCAACTAAGGGCATACACTGTTGAATCTTTAGTTTTCTAGATGATAGTGGTACCCCTAAGTATTTGAAAGGCATTTCTCCTAATGTAAATTGCATTTCTATTAAGATCTGTTGTTTAAATTCACTGGGTACTCCTGTAACATAAAAAGAGATTTTTTCTAAATTAGCCATCAGTCTTTAAATAGCAGAGATATGCACAAAGTCCTCTAAAATTAGTTGGATGGACATTTGGTCTACTCTGCAACATAACAATAAATCATCTGTAAAACAAATGTGGGTCAGTTGTAGTCTGGCACACCTTGGGTGATAGTTAAAGTTTGGGTTATGTCTTAACTGTTTCAAGGATCTGTTTAAGTATTCCATCACCAACACAAAGAGATATGGGGACATGGGATCCCCCTGTCTGAGTACTTTCTTAGCAGCAAACTTCTCAGTTAGGTTCCCATTCACAAACACAAAATAACTCATAGTAGTTACACAAGTCATAATTTATTTAATTATTTTTGCAGGGAAGCCATACTCAACAAGTATCATCTGTAGAAACCCCCATTCAACAGAATCATAAGACTTCCTGATGTTTATTTTCATGAAACACCTTGGAGAAATATGTTTTTGGCCATATCCCCTAATCAATTCATGTACCACTATCACATTATCCAGGATACTTCTTCCTTTAATGAATGAAGACTGTGAATGGCCCACTGAAACATCTACTATAGGCTTCAATTTGGTAGTAAGAATTTTTGCAATGATCTTATACAAAGTAGTGCAGGATGCTATTGGCCTATACTCTTTTACAAAATTAGGGTTAACTACCTTAGGGACAAGTGTAATAGTTGCACAATTTATACTCTTTAACAGCCTTCCATTTTCAAAAAATTTTAGCACTACTTTAGTAATCTCTTGTCCTACTACTGACCACTGACTTTCAAAAAATTCTATTGGGAATCCATCAATACCTGGTGCTTTGTCACAGGGTAGATGTTGAACTATCTGCCAGATCTCATGTTCTGTCACTATTTGCACTAATTATTGTTGTTGCTCCATGTTTAAGCAAGGTCCATCTCTTGCTATGTCGATATTGATGCAAGGCATTTCATTTGATGCAATCCCTAGGAGTTGCTGAAAGAACTGAGTGAATTCCTGTTGGATTTGGGGTGGTTCTGTAATTCTCCTTCCTTGATTATTACATATAGAGCCAATCTTGTTTCTTGCTTGTCTTTTATTTAAGTGAGCATGAAAGAATTTTGAGTTTGAATCTCCATGTGCTATCCAAGTTGCCCTGGACTTCTATCTCAAAACCAGTTCGTTTATCCAGTCCCACTTTTGGAGTTGAGCAAGAACTAATCTCTCTTATTGGATCAAGTCTATATCAAATAGATTAGTACTCAATTTAGCTTGCACTTACCATAATTCTGATCTCATCTCTTGTATTTTTTGCTCCAATGAGGACATCTGTGTATTGAGGGTATTAGCCTTAATTCCAATCCTCTATAATTTCTGCCACACTGAGTACATTGTATGCCCCTCAATATTTTGACCCCAGACTTCTTTTACTATGTTTTGGAAGTTGTCTTGGTGTAATAGGACATTCAGTAGTCTGAAGGGTCGTTTAGTAATCTGTATCAGGACTTCTGAGTTGACGGTGATTGGTGAGTGATCTGAGCATCCTAGTTTTCTAAACACAGCCTCTAGGGCCCCATACTGCATAAACTAGGTTGTATTTCCTAGTATCTAATCTATCATGCTATATATTCTTTCAGTAGCTTCCCTTCTATTACACCAAGTATAGTCACACCCATGTTTAGGTAACAAGACCAATCCTAACTGCTCTATACAGTCCTGAAAGTCCTATATTTAGTTTGTTGGATAGGGGCCCCATTAATTTTTTCAGTCACAGAGAGACCTGTGTTGAAGTCACTTAGTATGACCCAGGGTTCATTCATATTCTGCTGAATTTCTCTAAGTTGTTCCCATATTTCTTTCCTACTTTCACAGGTGTTGTAACCATAGATAAAAGTCATGAAACTAGTAAACCTGGCGCCTTTGTCTTCCACATAGGAGTGCACCACTTGTGAAGTACCTAATTCAATTGTGACCTTCACTTGTTGATGTTTCCAGCATAGCCATATTCTTCCTGTCTGATCCACATTATAATCAGCAGAGCATATCCATTCCTTACCCTGCAGCTTTGTAATAGTATCCTTCTTACTACTCTTTATTTTTGTTTCTAAGCAACCTAATAAGTTTATTTTATTGTGGTTCGGCCCTCTTATATTCCAGGAACAAAAGATCATGTTGGGGCATTAAAGGGATGCCCAGGAACCTCATTAATTTCCAATAAACTGAGCTTACAAGCCTCCTATATATCTCTACTCTCTTATCTGCTGCTGCAATCTTGATCTACCCTTTCATCCTATATGACTTGTGCTTGCTCTTTTCCCTTAGTCCTCCTAGAAATAGCTCCATCAGTGTTATCAGCTAGAGGGCCCTTGTTTTATGTAGTTGTTGGATTAGCCTTTTGTAACTATTGGGTAGGCCCCTTAGTCTTTTCCAGTGTTGGTGTTGGTCTAGCAGGTGCAGAGGGTTGTTGTATTTCTTTCGTTAAGGGGGATTTATGTGTCTCATGTCCTAGAGCCATACAATCTTGGCAGTATTCTGGCCACCAATCGTAATCCAAGTACTTTTTCCTAAGATTTCCATCAGTCTTTTCAACCAGCAAATGCTCAGGTAGAGGTTGTGTTACATCCATATCTATTAGCATTCTACCATAAGAAATTTTGTCTTGTCCAGCAGTGAGGCCATCATTACAGACTGGTTTACCTAAGTAGCTTGCTATTCTGCTTAGGTTTTCAATAGCCCAGTACTGAATTGGAAGATTAGGGAGGATAACCCATTATGGTACTTGTTTTAGAGACTCTTTACTCCTCATAAAGTTTGGCATCCATAGTTTCAGCACAAATGCTCTATAGTCATATGTGTATGGGCCATTGTTGAGGACTTTTTCTCTATCATCTTCATTCTCAAACCGAAATATGAAGTATCCATCATCATGTAGGAACACTCTAGGTGTTGTCACAAATTTCTAGAATATGTACACAAAGTGCAACATCTGTTTAAACGATGGATTCTTCCCCACAACATACCCTATTAACGGACAATCCCATTTCCTTTGTTTCTTTTCTACTTCATTACAGGAGGAAAGTATTGAAGTTGCTTACCCATCATTAAAATCTTGCTTTGTGGTTCCTCAGGTGGTTTGGAGCTTGCCAAGAAAGTTAGCTTCATCATCGCCTATGTTAATTCCTCTCCATCAATAGCATTTTTAGATGGTGAGTTGGTGGTGTGGGCAATTTGGGGGTTTTGTATCAGATCATTTGTTAAGACTTTTGAACCACTACTAGATCCCAATACCCATTCATCTAGTTGAACTGTAGGTAGTGGATGAGGAACCCCTGTTTCCAGCATGACTATTCTCGCTTCCAAATCCCTGTTTATCTCTTTTTCTCTTTTAGATAGCTGACCTGTACTGTGTTGCAAAGCTCCCTGAGATGGAGTTACTAACTTCCTATTTGATGTTGTTTGTTGTGCCCCTACTTCCGATGGTTCTTTAGGTTTTGTAGTGGTAGTGAGCCTCGTCTTCATCTATCATTTCTAGGCCATTTCCAATGATGGCGTACGTTAGATGACTTTGCTAAATGTGTGCCCTCATTAACGTGCGCCATCTCATCTCATACTAATTGAGATCATCTTCCTCCTCGAGTTTTGAATTGAAAGGATGTTAATGCATGGAAAAAGGGATAGAGTCCCAATGTCGACTAATAATGTTCTCTACGACTTGAGTTTAGAGTCTCTTTCCTAATGAAATGTCTTGAGGTTAGATTCCCTTTTCTAATGAAATGGCTTGTGGTTAGAGTCCACATGTTTCATAAGACGGCTTGAGGTTAGATTCCTCTTGCTTAATGTAACCGAGAAGTTCAGATTTCCTAATCTACATGAGTGAAAGGTTAGAGTCATCCACTACATGTTTCATGATTTGATGTTTTGAGATGCATGCTAAGGTCGTGTTCCCTTTCCTGATACTTGATGTATCTATATGTCTACATATATGCCTATGTATATAAATATGGTAGCTATGATGGTTTGACTTGATTTTGAATGATGACACTATTTTATCCTTTCCCTTGAGTTACATGCTCGCACTCCAACCGCTAACCATCTCCGGGCAATGTGTCCTCATGCAACACAGGGGCCAGAGCTTCTTCTTATCTTCCTATGAAGCTACTAGGTGTTCGAGAGGATTGTTTGTTGACTTTGAAGTGGTGATCTTCCATACATCGTAAGTGATACATTTTATGGTCTTTATATCTTATTTCATTGACTTGTATTAGACTTGTTTTTGGCTATTATCGGGGGCTTGTCCCGACATATTATAGTTATCAGATTTGTAGAGGTTTTGTGGATGACTGTGGACTTGGGTATGTTGTCTTGGTTTGTGACATTAATGGATTGATTATACACTTCTTAAGTTATGATTATTAGTCTTGATTCTGCTGACTTGTTATATGTTTGGAGTTCATACGACACTTATGGATTGATATGGTAGTTGGGTTAGGTTAACAAGGTGATCTCCTGTGCTTGTTAGGATCGATATTCCCATATGAAAAAGACCGTTTTTGGGTCATTTCAACTAGTCTGAAATCAATGATCACCAAAATATTAGGATACAGAGCACTAGACGAAGAATAAGAACCATAGTTTCCCCAAGTCATCTTCCTGCTCCACAGTCTACCATCTTTTTCCCTATTATGTTGACCTCCACCCTGCTCTTAATACCTGGACTTCTTTTTTTTCCTGTCTCCAATCTCTTCCAGTTTCTTTTTTCATCCTTCACCAATTGTATATAAACTACAAGCCTGGAGATATCGATATCGCAATTCAACATAGAAGCCTCACACTCCAAAACCAAGTCACGAGACAATCCTAAAGCAAACTTCCTTATCCTATCCCTTATGCTAGAGTCTAACTCCAAAGCATAGCAAGACAACTAATGAAATTTCAAAGTATACTCTTTCACACTCATTCTACCCTACTTCAGATTTTACAAATTCCTCCGCCATAGCTTTCCTCAACTCTTGAGGAAAGAAACGATCAAGGAAGGTACCATATAACTACTCCCACATAACCTTCTCAGCCTCATCAAACCTCGACTGCTCCTACTTCTCATACCACTAATGTATAATATCTTTCAACTGATATACACCAAAATCAACACCCTATATATTTGTAGCATGCATCACTATAAATATCTTCTTAATCACATCAATAAGTCCTTGAAGATCCTCCTAAACCTTAGAGATAGTTAAGGTTGGGGGATTCAACCTCATGAACTGACCGACTCAACTAACCTCTGAAAAAGTTACAAGTGAAACACCATGACCTGACTGGAAAGACTGGGAGGTCACCAACTGAGTCAATAGATAAATAGAATGACAAAACTTTTCATTAGAGATTTCTCCTTATGGAGATTGAGCATGAGTTTCACCAATTGGATAAGGACTAGTAGGGACCAATGGAACCTAAGGTAAAGCAGCACATTTGGGAGAAAGGACCCTAGACCGAGTCTGTTCTCCATAAATAGGGTGAGTCCACTCTATATTTCCCACGGGTGGGGCAGAGGGACCAGCAGAGTTTCTACAAACATCATATCTTTAAGGAGGCATGATCTGAAATGCGAGCAAACCAAGAGTTAGAGAAATTCCATGACCCTAGACTCTATAGCCCGAAATAGAACATAAGAAGGGGAAATATTCTTAAATGTCTTGTACCCTGCCACTTATAAGTATTGTGTGTTATACACTCATAAAAAGGACTCTACTCAAAATGGCTTTATGGACAACCAAAGACCCTGAACCTATGCTCTGATACCAAGCTTGTCACGACCCGACCCCAGGCCTAACTATGATGGGTATCTCAAGCCCATCATAGGACGGATACCACCCTCATATCCATTCCAATCCTAACTTAATCCAAATAATAAAAAATTGGAAGACAACTAGAGAATAAAGATAAAATAGTTAATGTAACTTAAGAATAAACTCAAAGAGTCAACAAGACGATCTAACCCACATATGTCCGCAAAAGCCTCTAAACTAATCAAAATATCAAACTAGGTTGTGAAATGACCCCGACCATGATATTTACAATGACAATGATAATGTTAATGTGAAGTCTTCAATTCTAAAATATGAAAATAAATTGATAGAATGACTAAGCTTTGGAGTATGGAAGTTCACTACTTCACGGCGAACCAACCAATGAACTGGATCACCTAACGCTGTACAGGGGTAAAAGAAAATTCTTAAAACTCTATATTATAAAGCAATGTAGAATCCTAAGATGCTTAGTGGCGTGAGCACTAGCATGTAACTCAGGATATGGATAAAATAATGTCATTTCAAAATCAAGTCCAAACTTATTGTATATATTCAGATACATGCATATATATATAAGATGTTGGTATAGGGAACAAGGTTTAGCATGATATTTAAAACCATTATCCTGAACTATGTAGATCTAACCATCTTAAAGACACCCACAGGCTATATGGGTTCAAATCTCATCGCTGGAAGGGCCCAGTGCGTATTAGCTGCACAAATTAGAGAAATCTGAGAAAGGTAAAGGGAATCCATAACCCCAGCAATTCCAATATATATATATATATATAGTGTGAACTATGCACATAGCCACCGAGGCCCCCACACTAATAAATATTGTTTCCAATATCGGTTCCCCCAAGACCTTCACCTTCCACAACTAGATACACTACGCCTTTAAGGCTAAATTTATACATTTACACCTAACCCATAAATTTCACCAAGGAGTCATATATTTAGGCATTTACCTAATAGTACTATCATACCAATTAATTAGGCTTACAAGCCAATTCCATTATGCCAAACCAAACTAATTAGCCATAACACTCCAACGTTCAAATTTAAAATCAATCCATGGCCACCAAGGCCATTTAAAACCATTTATATTCCATAAACCCTTTTATGCAATGTAATAGTTTCAAAAATGGTTAAATTATACATGTAGCCATGTTTCAAAGACAATTTCATAAAGTGGGTTGAGGTTATTTCCAATTGTAATACCGAAATTCATAAGTTTGAGGGAAACCATGACCCTTATTATGTTTACTATTCCCATGCACATAATGAGTTCTATAATCCATCAATTAAGCATAAACAAATGAATGGAAACAATGAGAATACCATTTAAACGATATTCATCCAAAACCCTCAACCCATATTTCAAAACTAAATATTAAAACCATATGACTACCAAACCATTGCATGCCATGATAAAATAAAAGTTTAAGAGGAGAGATATATTCTTGAAAAAACTAAGAATTTGGTGAAGAAACAACACTTTGAGACCTAGATGACCAACCCTTACAAACCCTAGCCTTATTCTTGACTTGGGAATTTGAGAGAAAAGAGAGTTTTTTAACTTGTAAGAATAATAATAAAGAGACCCTTTGGGTGCTTTATGGTTGTGGTTTGTATTAGGGATGGAAGGAAATGACTGAAGTTCCCCTAATTAAAAAGCAAGAAAAACTATTGCCAGTAACTATGGGTCACCTTATGACTCGTGGTCATAGATCATGAGTCATCACCAAGACTCATAGCCTGGTAAAAACTTAGGACCTCCTTATTGATTCAATCACGAGTCCCACCCTATGACTTATTAACTTACCCTATGACTTATGTAGTCTAGCTGTTGCCTAGACAATAATCTTGGGCCATCTCATTGTTAAGGTCATGAGTCTCTTACCATAACTTATGACATTACCTTTTGACACGTATGGTCCTAGTCATGACCATGATAGAAACATAGGGAAACCTCACTAGTTAGAATACAATAAGATCAATATGACTTATGATGAGTCTTCACAACTCATCGCCTGAGTCATACCCTGAGCAGTAAGCACAATTACTGAGAAGAATTTAGATTTTAAAACATAGGGAATTGCACTTTCTTAGGTCATGTGGTGACCAAGGATGGTGACATGGTCAATCCGGCCAAGATTGTGGTGGTTTTTGATTAGGCTAATCCTAGTTTTCCTAATTAAATTCAAAGCTTAGTTAGTATACAGGCTACAATCGATCCATTATTAAGGATTTTTCATATTTTGCAACTTCCTTAAATAAGTTGGCATAGAAGAAGATTTCCTTTTAGTGGTTTGATGTTTGTTTGGAGAGCATTCAAAGGCTCAAGGATTTGTTAACCTTAACTCCTATCTTAACTTTCCCTAAGAAGGAATTGGGATTTACCATCTTCTGTGATACTTTTGGTGTTAGATTAGGTTTTGTGTTGATGTAAGAGGGTAAGGTAATTGCATATGCTTCTCGTTAATTGAATCCCCATGAGAAGAATTACCTACCCATGATTTGGAGTTGTTTGTAGTGGTATTTTGTTTTGTATTATGGAGATATTATTTGTATGGATTCTGATGTGAGATCATCTCAGATCGTCGTATCCTTTAGTATTTCTTCACCCAATGAGATCTTAATGGGGAGGCACCATTGGATTGATTTGCTTAAGGATTATGACCTTACTATCCTCTATCATATATCAAGGCTAATATGGTTGTGGATGCTTGAGCTAGAATTTGACCAGTATAGGTATCTTGGTGAATCTTTTGGCGCATAAGAGTTCTTTGTCCTTAGAGGTTCAGTGTTTAGATAACTAGGTGGTTAGGCTGGCTAGGTCTTATTTGATGGAGCATATTTAGATTCATCAATAAGATGATGTTGGTTTAAAAGTGATTTGCAATAATTTGTTGAGTGGTGAGGCTATAGAAGTCTTACTTAAATCTGATGGTTCTTTGAAAATTGGGCTTAGTTTATGTGATAAGAATGGTGAGTGGGTTAGATTAATTATAGAGAAGGCTCATTATTCTTAGTATTCCATCTATCTAGGAAGGACCAAGATGTAGCAGATTTTGTAGCTCATTGACAATATTTCTAGAAGGTGAAGGTCATGCATTTGAGGCCTAGTTGATTGATTCAGAGATTACCCATTCTAGAGTAGAAATATGAACTGATCACAATGGACTTCATAACTGGGTTTCCTCATACGTCTTTTAATTATGATAGTGTTTGGGTCATCGTGGATCGATTGACAAATTTTCTCATTTTATTCCAATTCAATTTTCCTTCAGTCCTGAGATGTTGGCCCATAGCTTGTTCATGAGATAGTTTGTTTCTATGTTGTACCAGTGTCTATCAATCAAATAAAGGTTCTATTTTCACTTCTCATTTTTGGAAGAAAATTTAAGAGAAGTTGGTTGCCCGCGTTAATATCACTGTAGCTTTTCACTCCCAAACTGAAGGGAAGTTGTAGTGAATTATTTAGGGCTTAGAGGATCTGCTCTGCGCTTCTGTTATTTATTTTGGAGGTTAGTGGGAGTAGCATTTGGATTTGGTGGGTTTACGTATAATAATAGCTACTATTCTAGTATTGAGATGGCACCTTTTGAGGCTTTATATAGTAGGCATTTTCATTCTTTTTTTAGTTTGTTTGAGGTTTCTGAGGTTATACCTCAAGGTATGGATTTCCTTTGTGAGTCTTTGAATAGATTTTGGGTCATTCGTGATAGACTTCAAGCATCCCAAAGTAAGCATAAATGCTATACGAATCATAGACTTCGTGCCTTGAGATTTAGTGTTTGTGATCGAGTCTTTCTTTGTGTTTCACCTATGAAGGGTGTGATGAGGTTTTGAAAAAAGAACAAGTTTAGTCGCAGGTATATTGGACCATTTGAGATTCTTTAAAGTACTAGGAATGTAGCTTATGAGTTAGCATTTCCCATAAATTTATCAGCTATTTATCCAATTTTTTATGTATCCATGCTTTGGTGTTATATTCCAAATGAGTCTTATGTCATTTGTTGAGATATAGTGCTGTTAGATGAGAGGTTACCCTTTGTTGAGAAGCCGGTCTACATTTTAGCCTGAGATGTTAGGAGAGTGTGTTCTAGGGATATTTTAGTAGTTAAAGTCAAGTAGAGAAACTGACCTGTAGATAAGGCTACTTGGGAGGTTAAGTCTGACATTATAGTAGATGTCCCTAGTTTTTTGCTGATTCATGTATTTTTCTTACGTTCAGTTTGACTATGAACTAGATTTTTAGTTGTTGATATTATAATGACTTGATTCTATGAACATTCCCTTTTTATTCATTTTAACCATTTTACCCCTCACCATGGTTGTTGTGTGTTATGTCTGGGGAGTGGGGGTTATTGGCATAGTTCTCTATGCAAATAAAATAATTTGTGTGAGTTTGTGATTTTTAGGGGTGAAAAAGGGCTCATAGTTGACTTCGATCGACATTTGTTGTTCTATTTGTCGGATGACAAAATGGATATACTAGAAGATACAGAATGTCAATTATGGATGGATAAGGTAGTTGTTATAGTTTCCCGGCTTTTGGATCTCATTTTGATGCTCGATTTGGAAAATGGTGAAATTAGGTCTCTAGGTCAATTTTGTGAAAACAACCATTTTTTGAAAATCAGATGTCGCCATTGAGTCCATAACATCGAATTTAGTGTAGAAGCATATTCTATCTGCAGTCTCGCGATTCCAAATAATCTCGAGGGTCCCATCGAAAACTTGGAAAAAACTTTAAGTTTGATGGTGTAGCATCTGCTGATGCGTCTCTTAAGAGAACCAAGGGGCCGCTTAAGCAGCCAACTGATGTGTCCTTAGCCACTAAAGCAACGGCCCATTGCTAAAGCAGATGTCTCTTCAGAGACAGGAAGGTCTCTTAAGGAAAGGACAACTTATATGGACTAGTCTCTTAAGCGATAACTTGGTCTCTTAAGTGATGATTGCTTAAGCAATCATATAGTTTCTCAAGCTATCACTGCTGGGTCTCCATATAAAAATTAGTTTTCTCAATTTTGTTTACATTTTTGAAATTTTGAGCTTCGTTCAAGATGTTCTTGGATGAGTTCTTCCATTTTCAAGCTTGGGTAAGCTCCAAATCACCATTTCAATTATTTTACTTTGATTCTTGGCGTCTAAAACCTATTAATTTGTTATATTAAAAAGTAAAATTTGGGGATTTTTTCCTGGGAAGTCCTAAAATGGTTTTCTTCAATTTAAACCCTATTTTTACTTGGGTTTTGTTCAGTGACATCTTTTAATCATGGGTAATGTGTTTATTAACAAAATCCCAATTTTACCCATTCTTTTCGTAAGCCCGTTTTAGATGCTCATTTTGACCCCGACTCAAAATAGGTAACTTGGGTATCATTTGCTTTTTTGAACACATAGATTTAATATTTGCATGTTTACTTGGTTTTGAGGTCGTTTAGAGGGGTTAGGCTCCGAGTTAAAGGGTCTTAGACTGGACTTTGTATCTTTGAGGTAGGTTATGGCTTAACTTTCTTCAGACTAGGCTGGATATTTAATATTTGTATACAAACATGTTATAGGTATGGCAATAAGTATGGAAATAATGTGATTACTATTGTGTTCCCGTGTTTGGTTTTATGTAGTTGTCATTGGTGATTTGAGATGATAATATCTATGTGTGGCCCATGTGTAGGTCTTGTCTGATATTGTTGTATACATTTGGTTGTTTTCTTCATGGTAAAAAAGCCTAAGTTGGAGTTAGTACAATATTAGTGATGTCTTACTTTCATATTTCACTCTAAATGGTACATGGCTTATATTGAATCATGGATGTTTGACATATTGAGTGCATTTTGAGCTCATATACGTGTATATTGATTGGATTTGAGATCTTCATACTGGTTTGGTTGTGAACATTACATCCTCATATTTATATAAGTTCTTGAGATGTTAATACCATTGTGGAAATACTATTTTTAATGACATTTTTATCAAATCCTCTGTCACAGAGCCCGAGTTAGAGAGGAGATATGGATATTGAGATTAGATTTGAGTATTGATATTGTATATGTGTTGTGAATCCTCCATGAGTCTGCACAAGTGCTCAGTAGATGTATATGGAGGTTATGCGGTAACGTCGATCATATCACATCATCTTTATATTTCATACAATATGCATCCTTAGTGTTTTGCTTTTGTATTAGATTTGATATATATCTACTCTGTATTATTTCTCTTTCGAACTTGTATCTGATTTATGTGATATATTTAGAACTGTTATTGTAGATGGTGTGAGCTATTTTTTGGGACATTTTCTGATTGCAGGTAATAAGCACATAGTGTATATTTATATACCTTATTTTCTACTTTGCTAAGTTAGCTTATGATACTTACTAAGTACAAGTAGACCGTACTCATCACTACTGTGCCCTTTCGGTACAGATCCAAGGATGAGTTCTCCACGCAGTAGCTATGTTCGGGTGGTGACTTGATATACTCTAGGTAGGGGCCGCTCTATTCTTTTAGAGTCAACCTCCGACATCATCCTATCTAGTTTATTTCTTATTTTTCTATTCGGAGACAAACTTGTGGGTCTTTTTTATTCTCAGTTGTATTTTGAGACTTCGAGTTTTATGTAGATTGTTCATACACTGTGACATTAGGTTTCGGATGGGTTATGTTATTATTGTTATTCAGAATTTTGTTATTATTTTACATGTATGGTTTGATGTAACACCCTAGATTTTTTAACTCTGAAAGTTTCTTCACTTTTGTGCTCACGGCCCAGGTAACGACTCACCTAACGAGTCCTAAAGGCTCATTATGATTCGTAGGGCTCAAGTTGTAGGAAAACCAGTGAGAAATACGCAAGTTTCTATTGATGTCACGACTAGGACGCTATGAGTCGTAATGACGAATTATGAGTCATGTGGTACGAACTCGTAGGGTCAATAGTGGGAATACCTTGGTCATTACCCATACTACGAGTCTAGGTAATGACTAGTAGTCAGACATTACGACTTATCACGTGACCCTGAGCGACTGGGGACAGTTTTTCCTACATGTTTTCATTAAGGGTAAATCAATGTTTTCTCCTATCAAACTTCTATTTTGTGACTTAAAACACTCTTGTAGCCCTATTATCACCAAATAATCATAAGATAAACAGTATTCTTCTCTTAAAGTTCTCCAAGCAAGAATAATTAGGGTTTTCAAAGGATTGGGCATTCAAGCTTACAATTTGTGGTTTCTTTACACGACCCGACTGGGGGCCTTGTCGTAATGGGCATCCAAAGTTCGATCGGGACCAGAGACCACCCCCATTAGCCAACCCAACCTCTAGTTGCCTGCCTTAAGTTGGCTGAATTTCGAGAATATAACAAGATAGTCTAACAACTCACATGAAGACTCTGGGATAGGATCACAATCGTGACTGACCCAACCGAGTCCAACCATCCCATACCAACCGTCTAACCATACCAAACCAATACCGAAACAAGGGCCATAAACCAGGCCATAACCAAATAATTTCCAAAACATAATATGATTATTCCCAAAATGAAATACAATGGAACAACCAACAATATCGTCAACCGGTATTAACCCTAATTCCAATGTTGGTACCAATACCGATCCCGCCCATTCCAACCCATAGCGGTACCACAAAGCCTCTAACCAAAAGAGTAAGAATATTTGGTTGGGACATGCCCCCAACCATAGCCAAAACCAATATCCAGAAATAAGTTAAAATGTCTAAGAATATCCATAACATGAAATGGATCCTTCCGGAAAGATGGAAGCTAACCACTTCAATCCAACAGTTGTCCCTGAGTCAATCACTATGTAGAAGGAGTAGAACAGTCGGTTCCTGCAAAGCGTTGGTATACATCCGCCCAAACACGGGTTATCAAGTGATCTCTAGCATGAACTCATGATAAGGATAAAATAATGCGATTTATAAAACCAGGTGAAACCATCCATATGCACACAAACCATACATATATATATATGTCGGGAAAGGGAATCGGGTTTAGCATGTCATTAAAACCTTTACCTGGGCTGTGTAGCTTTGCCGTCCTAAACCACCTACAGTCTATATGGGCTCAGCTCCCCTTGCTGAAAGGGCCCCAGTGCATGAAGCCGCATGACCAGGGAAGAAAACCTGGGATGACTAGTACATCCCCCAAATATATAGTGTCACATCATGCACACGGTCACCAAGACCAAACCTCACATTGGCATATATGAGTTTCTAGTTTAGGTTCCCCCCCAGGACCTCCACCTTCCACAACTTTTCTATATACCCCTCCATTATTTCTCAATTGAAACCATTACCAAGCAACCAACCAATCCATTAACAATTTATTAACTAAGGACATTAATAGTGGTATCATTATACCAACAACAACTTGCAAGTTTTGTCCATAGACAACCTTATGTAGGTTTTACGGGACTCCATGTACTCTTCATGATTTCCAATTAAACAAAACCATGGCCACCAAGACCTTTCCATTCCATTAAAAACCATTTAAACAATTCATATCATTTAGGGTTCCATAACCAAGTTTCAACCATGCATAAGTTCCATGGACAAAATAATATTATAGTGAAAACATTGTTAAAAGCATTTTATCAAACACATTGGGGGCATTGTTTTTTTAAAACCAAAGTCCATTACCAAAGAACAATCCCAAGCAACCAATTATCCAAAATCACCATTAATGCATATAAAAGCATAATTAAAACATGAGAAAACCATAGCCAAGCATTTATAACCAAACCTCCAAATCATAGTTGAAAACCTTAAATCATACAACAATGAAATCATGAAAACCATTCTGAAAAACCATACCTTTAGTTGGAACTAACAATGAGGGAAGAGAACATGTCTTAATTGATAAACTAGATGGAGAGAAACCACCAACATGATCCCCAAATTAGTCCTCTAGTTGAAACCTAAGCTTTCTTGCTCAAAATCTTTTGAGATAATTATAGAGTGTTTAAGAATATTTTCTAAATGTTAATGAATAGAATAATAGGGTAAATAGCCTCCCAAGAGAGTTAGAAGTCATGGTACCTTATTAGGGTAAGTGGGGAAATGTCTAGAATACCCCCACTTAGGTTTCACAAAATACCATCATAGGGGTACGACTGACCTTCACGAGTCGTACCCTTCGATACGAGTGGTATCCACCACTCGTATCCTAAACCTTAACCTTTGGACCCAACACTGTCCAGTATATATCTCATCCTACCCAAGCCGTACTGACAATATATGATCCGTACCCTTCACCCGTATCCCTGGCAAGATAGAATCACAGAAGGTGTGAACACTATCCACCATACGAATCCTGGGTATGACTCGTACCATAGATTATGGCTCCTGGTGAGCCACTCGTACTCAGATCCAACTTAAGTTACCAAGTCTATGGTTAAGTAAAGAAACCAGATGATTCATATCCAACCATATGAATTGTACCACCAAGTCGTACCCGTTCTAGTGACCAAAATCCATCCCACCAACCAACACTGGTAGTATACGACTGGACCAAACCATCCCTACCCCAATATACAACTCGTACCCATAAGTCGTATTGGGTCCAGAAACCGAAATTCCAGGAAATTTTCTAAGGTCCAGAAACTAGGGTGTTTCAGTCTATCCGACAAGGAACATTTATCCCCGAATGATGAATAAGGTAAGGATAACCACACGCACAAGTCATTTGCATTATCAATTATATTTCCAATCTTTAATAAAGTTTGAAAATATAAAGGCAGAGATATTAATATTTCCTTAAACAAACTCAGAAAATAAAGATGTATTGAAGACATATACCTTTCACACGAATCCCAAGAATAGAAAACAGATGTGGATACTTGGACTTCATGTCCTCCTCAGCTTCCCATATAACTTCTTCCACCTTATGGTTCCTCCACAGAACCATAACCGAAGACACATCCTTGGTCCGCAACCAATGAACCTGCCTATCCAAGATCTCAACCAGGACCTCTTCATTTGACAGAGAGTCTGAGATACCCAACCCCTCCAAAGGAACAATCGAAGAAGGATCACCGAGACACTTCATCAACATGGAGACATGAAATACCAGATGAACCAAACTCAAGATAGAATGTAACTTCAACTCGTAAGAAATATTACCAACCCTCCGCAGAATCTTACAAGGACCAACATACCAGGGGCTGAGCTTTCCCTTCTTTCCAAACTGCACTACTCCCTTCATAGGAGATACCTTGAGGAAAACCTTATCCCCAACCTCAAACTCCAATTCTCTACTCCTAACATCCGCATCGAACTTTTGGTGACATTGGGCAGCCTTAAGACTATCCCGAATCACCTTCGCCTTGTCCATAGCCTAGTAAACCAAGTCAAGACCAAACATATACGCCTTCCCATGCTCAAACCAACCAATATGAGATCTATAACTCCTACCATACAATACCTCAAAAGAAGCCATACCAATACTAGAATGATAGCTATTGTTGTAAGCAAACTCTACTAAATATAGATGCTCCACCCAACTACCACCATAATCAAATACACATTCCTGAAGCATATCCTTTAATGTCTGAATAGTTCTCTTTGTTTGTCCATTCATCTGCAGATAAAAAGAAGTACTCAGACTAAACTTATTCCCTAGCCCTTTCTAAAAAGACCACCAAAAGTGAGATGTAAATTGCGTGCCACGATAAAAAATAATCGAAAACAGGTACTCCATGTAGCTTCACAATCTCCTAAAGATATAACTTCACATAATCTTCCGCCAAAAAGGTAGTCCTCACTAGCAAGAAGTGAGCAGACTTTGTCATCCTATCCACGATGACCCAAATCAAATCATATTAATTCTGAGATCGAGGAAGACCGGTAACGAATTCCATATTAATTACCTCCTATTTCTATTTGGGCAAAACAATCTCTTGATAGAACCTACCAGGTCTCATGTGTTAAATATTAACTTTTTGACACACCAAGCACTTGGCCACAAAATTAGCCACATCCCTCTTCATACCGTTCCACCAATACATCTACTTGAGATCATGATACATCTTTATGAAACTGGGATGAACAAAATAGAGTGATTCATGCGCATCTGCCAAAATACTTTATCGCAAATCATCGACATCAGGATCACATAACATTACTTAGTAACGTAATGTACCGTCATCACTAATCTCAAACACCATCACCTTTTGCCCTCCAACATCACCCTTGATTTTCATCAAGACAGGATCCAGCACTCTTTTCTCTATGATCTCTACACCAAGAGATGATTGAACCACTTATTGAACCATTATACCTCCATCCTTAGAGTCCAAGAGAAAAACTCCAAGATTATCCAAGCAGTAAATATCTTTCACCAATTCATATTTTCCTTCATCCACATAAGCCAAACTCCCCATGGACTCTCTGATAAGAGCATCAGCAACTAAATTAGCCTTACTAGGGTGATAGTGAAGACTCACATCATAGTCCTTGAGAAGCTCAACCCATCTTCTTTGCCTAAGATTTAGCTCTTTCTGAGTGAATACATACTATAGACTTTTATGATCAGAAAAGATGTGCACATGCACTCCATACAAATAATGTTGCCATATATTCAAAGCAAAAACCATAGCCAACAGCTCTAAATCATGAGTAGGATAATTCCTCTCATTCACCTTCAACTACCTAGAAGCGTAGGCAACAACCTACCTATGTTGCATCAGAACACAACCAAGACCTACCCGAGATACGTCACAATAGACCACAAACCATCATTGCCTTCCGATAAAGTCAGAATTGTAGCCGAAGTAAGATTATCTTTCAACTTCTAAAAACTCCCCTCACAAGTTTTTGACCAAGAAAACTTGACCTTTTTCTGAGTCAACTTAGTCAAAGAAGCAGCTATCAATGTAAATCCTTCCACAAATCACCTATAATACCTATCCAAGCCCAAGAAGCTCCGAATATTGATTGTAGTTGTGGATCTAGGCCATCTTTTAACCATAGCCACCTTTTGTGGATCCACCATAATCCCCTCGATAGAAATAATATGACCAAGAAAAGTCACAACATTCAACCAAAACTCACACTTGGAGAACTTGGCATATGACTGCTATTTATTTAAGGTCTGTAATACCACACGGAGGTGATTAGCATAATCCACCTCAATTTTGGAATAAACTAGAATGTCATCAATAAACACAATGAAAAAAGAGATCCAAGAACTACCTGAAAACCCTGTTCATCAAATCTATGAATGTCGTGAGGCATTAGTCAATCCAAATGACATTACCAAAAATTCAAAGTTGCCACAGCGAGTACGAAAAGTCATCTTAGCGATATCCTCATCCCTAATCTTAAGTTGATGATATCCATACCAAAGATCTATCTTAGAAAAGAACTTGACACACTACAATTGATAAAATAGATCATCTATACTTGGGAGAAGTTACTTGTTGTTGATGATATCCATACTGAAGATCTATCTTAGAAAAGAACTTGGCACACTGCAATTGATAAAATAGATCATCTATACTTGGGAGAAGTTACTTGTTCTTGATTGTCACCTTATTCAACTACCTGTAGTCAATGCATATCTGAAGGAAACCATCCTTCTTGCGTACGAACAACACCGATGCACCCCACGGGGATACACTAGGATGAATAAACCCCCTATCTAGAAAATCCTTAAGTTATTTTTTTAGTTCTCTTAACTCAGTCGGAGCCATTCTATAAGGGGGAATAGATATTGGACGAGTGTCCGAAACCAAGTCAATACCAAACTCTATTTTCCTACTCGGAGGAACACCAGGAAGATCATCCAAAAAGACCTCAGGAAACTTATTTACCACCTAGGCTGACTATAAAGAAGACATTCCAAGTTAGAATCTTTAACCCAGACCAAATGATAAAGACAACCTTTAGAGATTAACCTCTAAGATCTAAGATAAGAAATAAACCTCCCCCTAGGAGATAGGGAACCACCCTCCCACTTTATAAATGGTTCACCAAGGAACCTAAAGAAAACCTTATGAGTCCGATAATCCAAGGACGCATAATAAGAGTGTAACCAATCCATCCCCAGAATAATATCAAAATCCACCATATCAAGTTTAAACAAATCCACCAAACTCTGCCTACCACCAACAGATGCCACACACACCCCTATAGACTTCCTTACCAATAACTAAGTCACCTATCGAGGTAGAAAAAAAAGGATCTGAAATAACCTCAGGATCAAAACCAATACATATAGCCACAAATAGGGTCATATAAGAAAGAGTGGACCCTGGATCAAACAAACAATACACATCACGAGAAAAAAGTTGTAACATACATGTAACGATATTAGGTGATGCCTCAAATTCTTGTCAAGACGCCAAAGCATACAACCTGTTCCGGCCAACACTAGAACCAGGAGTAGTAACAGAAGTAGATATGACACCACTGGGTGTAGGAGCAAAAGAGGAAGCGACTGGTACCTTATTTGCTCTCATAGCAACCTTATTAACCGGACAATCCCTGAGCCGATGGCCTATCTAGCCACACTTAAAGTATTTATCCCTCTCTTCATTATAATAACCCAGATAAGGGCGATTACAAAAATAACAAGAAGGGAATAAGGAAACTAACTGACCCCCACTTTCTTGAGATTGGGCACCCTATGCCCAGAAATTATCACCACCCTAGTGATGCCTGTTACCCGATTGCTTCGGGTAAGGAGCACTAGTAGTAGAGAAGGATCCACGACTCCCCCACTTTTTCTTATTTCATTTGCTGCCATCTCGACCATCCTGAGACTGAGCACCTCCCTGATTAGAAAACCTGCTCCTCTTACCCTACCAATCTCTAAACTCTACCTATTTCCTTTTCTTATCATTTACCTGATGCATATGAACAGTCAACCTAGAAATATCTATATCTTTAATCAACAAGGCAGTCTTGCTTTCCAAGATCAAATCCTAATTAAACCCAGAAGCAAACTTTCTCATCCTCGCTCTCATGTCAGCCACCAAATCAGGAGCATACCTTAACTGTTGCTGAAACTTTAATTCATATTCCTTGACAGGTATTCTTCCTTGCTTAAGATTCACAAACTTCTCTGTTTTGCTTCCCTCGGCTCTTCAAGATAGAAACAATCCAAAAAATCTCCAATAAAAGCATCCCATAAGGATGACTCCTCCACATCTTCTTTATCCCTAACCACTCTTCATACCAATGGTATATAACATCCTTGAGCTGATAAGATGCAGAGTTTACACCTTCTATATTAGTGGCCTACATCACCTTGAATATTTTCTCTATCTCATCCAAGAAACTCTAAGGTTTCTCCTCCACCTACATACCAGTAAAAGTAGGAGGATTCAGTTTCATATACTGACCAACTCTTGGGGCCTCAGCACACAACCTACAAGATGCATCCTGCTCCGCCTGAGCAGCAGCCAATTGACCAATAGCAAGAATAGACTGGCTAAATCTGCATTAGTCACCTCACCGTGAGTAAGACTAGTAGCAACCAGAGGATCTCCAGAACTATTAGGGATAGCACCCTGAGATCAAAGATAAACTCCAGACTTAGGACGTACCCCCTCAACATTATCTCCAGATGGGACTAAGAAGTCTTCTTATGTTCCAAATCATCGAGGCATGATCTAAAAAGTGAACAACCAAGGATTAGAGAAGAATTCCAGGACTTAGACTCCAAATTTGAAAATAGAATACCAAGAAAGTAAAATATTCCTACATTCCTTGTATCCCTTCTCTTATAAGTGTAGCGCACTACACACCCTTAAAAGAGACTCTACCAAACATGGATTTTTGGACTCTCAATTGACCATGAACCTAAAGCTCTGATACCAACCTGACATGACCCGATTGGGGGCCTTGTCATAATGGGTGTCCCAAGTCCTACTGGGATCGAAGACCACCCTCATTACTGAACCCAACCTCTAGTCTCTTGCCTTGGGATCGAACTCCAATACCGATCCCGCATATTTAAACTCATAGTAGTACCACAAAACCTCTAACCAAAAGAATAAGATCCAGTTGGGACCAGCCCCAACCATAGATAAAAATAATATCCAAAAATAAATCAAAATATCTAACAATATCTATAACATGAAATGGAGCCTTCTAAAATAATGGAAACTCACCAGTCTAATCCAACAGTTATCCCCGAGTCAATAACTATGTAGAAGGATTAGAACGGCAGGTTCCTACATAGCATGGGTATATAGCCACCCGAAGATGGGTTAGCGAGTGATCACTCACATGAACTCAAGATAAGGATAAAATAATGCCATTTATAAAACCAAGTAAAACCATCCATATGCACATAAATAATACATATATATATACATGTCGGGAATGGGAACCAATTTAGCATGCCATTAAAACCTTTACCTGGGTTGTGTAGCATTACCACCCTAAATTACCAATGGGCTATATGGGCTCAACTCGCCCTACTGAAAGGGTCCTAGCGCGTGAAGCCGCACAGCCAGGGAAGAAAACCTGGGATGAGTAGTAAATCCCCAAAATATAAAGTGAGACATCAGAACACGGTTACCAAGACCAAACCTCACATCGACAAATATGAGTTTCCAATTTTGGTCCCCCCGGGACCTCCACCCTTTATGGCTTTGCTACACACGCTGCCATTATTGCTCAATTAAAACCATTACCAAGAAACCAATTAATCCATTAACCATTTATTAACCAAGTCCATTAATAGTGGTATCATCGTACCAATAATAACTTGTAATTTTGTCCATAGCCAACCATAAATAGGTTTTAATAGATTCTATGTACCTTCATGATTTCTAATTAACCAAAACCATGGCCACCAAGGTCCATTCCATTTAATACCACTTAAACTATTCATATCATTTAGGGTTCCATTACCAAGTTTAAACCATGCATAAGTTCTACTGAAAAACCAATATTATAGTAAAAACATTGTTAAAAGCATTTTATCAAACATATTGGGGCATAGTATTTCAAAACCAAAGTCCATTACCAAAGAACCATTCCCATGCAATAAATTATCCAAAACCACCATTAATGCATAAAAAGCATAATTAAAACATGGGAAAACCATAACCAAGCATTTAGAACCAAAAACCCCAAATCATAGTTGAAAACCCAAAATCATACAACTATGAAATCATGAAAACCATTAATTGAAATCATGCCTTTAGTTGGAACTAACAATAAGGGAAGAGAACATCCCTTAATTGACAAATTAGATGGAGAAAAATTGCCACCAAGATCCCTAAATTAGTCCTCTAGTTGAAACCCTAGATTCTTTCCCAAAAGCTTTTGAGAGAATTATAGAGTGTTTAAGATGAGTTTCTAAGTGTTAATGAATAGAATAATAGGGTAAATTGCCTTCCAAGAGAGTTAGAAGTTGTGTGACCTTATTAGGGTAAGTGGGGAAATATTCAGAATACCCTACTTAAATTTCACATAATCCTATCACAGGGGTACGACTGACCCTCACGAGTCTACCCTTCGATACCAGTGTTACCCACCATTCTTATCCTAAGCCTTAACCTTTAAACCCAATACTGTCCAGTGTATGACTCATCCTACCCAAGTCAAATTGATAGCGTATGATCCATACCCTTCACCATTATCCCTAGCAAGATAGAATCACAGAAGTTTTGAACATTGTTCACCATACAAGTACTGGGTACGACTCATACTCTAGATTATGACTCTTAGTGAGCCACTCGTACTTTGATCCAACTTAAGTTACCAAGTCTAAGGTTAATTATAGAAACCAAATGATTCATATCCAACCATAAGACTCGTACCACCAAGTCGTACCCATTCTAGTGACCAAAATCCATCTTACCAACCAACATTGGTCAGCATACGGCTGGACCATACCATCGGTACCCCAACATATGGCATATACCCACGAGTCATATTGGGTAGAAAAACCAGAATTCTAGGAAATTTTCTAAGGTCCAGAAATGAGGGTGTTTCATTTCTCTTTAATTTTCTTGAAATCTCAGGCTTGTATCTTGAAACACCCTCGGTTTGGGACCCTTAGAAAATTTTTGGGATTTTTAGATTTTGGGCTACATACAGATTTTGGGTACCAATCATATGATAGAGTACGAGTGGTATGTCTTGGTCGTATAATAACCAGTGATGGTTTGTGGGTTGGATTTGTTTCTAGATCGGGTATAATTTGGTTGGTATGAGTCGTATGATTGGTGACGGGTCATATGGTGTGTTTTTTATTCACCTAATATGATACTTAGTAACTTAAGTTAGATCTGAGTATGAGTGGTTCACCATGATTAGATCTGAGTATGAGTGGTTCACCATGATCCATAAGATAGGGTACGAGTCTTACCACTGACTCGTATGAAAGACAGTGATTAAACCATCTTTGATTCTATTCTATCAGGGATACAGTTTAGGCGTACTAATCATATGGTTGGGGATAACATGGGTTGGGAAATTCATAGGGTGTATATTGTTGGGTCCAAGGAGGAGGTATAGGGTACGAGTGGTGGGTACCACTCGTATTGGAAGGTACGACTGCTATGGGTAGTCGTACCGTATGATGGGAATTTTAAGAAGTTAAGTTGGGAGTAATCTGGACAATTCCTCACTTAAGCACATAAGGCCCCATGACATATAACTCTATTGGGACATCATTTACCCTATTATTCTAATATTAAGCACTTAGAGACTCTCTCTAATTTTCTCTAAGGCTCTTAGGTAAAGGAAGGGTAAGGTTTCATGTAGAGGATTAATTTGGGGATTGTACTGGTGATTTCTCTCCATCAACTTGTAATCTAAGGCATTTACTCTTCCCTAATTGTTAGTTCCAACTAAAGGCATGATTTTTACAATGTTTTCAAGGCATAATTGTTGTAGGGTTTTGGGGTTTTCAAATATATGTTGGGGTTTTGTTATTAAATGCTTGGTTATGATTTTACCATATTTTAATTATTTGATTACATACTTTAATGGTGGTTTGGAAAATTGGTTTCATGGGAATGGTAAATTGGTAATTGGAATTAGTTTTTGAAACACTATGCCTCTAACATATTTGATAAAATGCCTATTGATAACGCCAAACTTACTCCCATTGTCAAAAGGTAAGGCAGTCGTTGTCAATATCCCAACTCACATTGGGGTCGAATCCATAAGAAGTGAAATGTGAATTTCAAGTCCTATGGGTGCTCTAATTACTAAAAGGATATCCGAAATGCAAACAAAAATAATATTTAAAGTAAAATAGGGGGTTTGGTTTGTAGTTTGTTTATAACAAACTTTGGTCAAACAACACACTAGTATAGCACTTTTGATTTAAAATCAAGTTTGGATGTGATCTTGGGTTATGCCTACCTAAAAGTAATGAGCATGTGGCTAAATGATGGCTTAACATAAATATTAGTTGTTAGGTGAGATATAGATTAGGTCTAAGTATTTGTGGTTAGTCTTTCAACAAGACCACAAAGATATCACTCATTGGCTCTTTCGAGCACCTAACAAGTGTGTCATTTATAATCACCCAAAACCTTAACTAAACATCCCTATTTCTAGGAAAATGCCTATGATATGACTTACACTCTATTTACACATATATAAGATTTTAAATGGTAGCAAAACACATACTCAATTGTCCACCATTGCTTTGTCCCCCTATAACCCTCTTTTAAGGATGCTATGGGTTCCCATATGTTAACCTTTATCCCTCTTTTAAGGATGATGAAGGGTTTTTAGAGTTTGGGGTTTTAACCCATCAAACCCATTTTGGGATTTGGGGATTTCACCCATAAAATCCAACTATTAAACTCAAGCAATGGTGGAATCCATACTTAACAACTAAAAATCATGCAAACGCACCAACACCCATACACAATTACACTTTAGTTTAACATAATCCCAAGACTAGAGAAATTAGCTATTCATGGGATAAAGAGAAAGAATTATACCAAATAATTCATCCATGGAATCCATAATAATAGAGGGTAAAGATAATTTTCACTTCCACACTTTAACTTCACCAACTTCTCCTTGGAATAACAAGTACAATAAAGATAGAAATAGATTTTTCCCCAAATTCTAGGGTTTCAACAATGTCAAATTTTTCAATCTACGCTATTGCTTAATATCCATAGGGAAAAGAATTTTGGGTCTTCTATAGAAATTTGATTCAGTTGACCCATTTATCTTTAATGCCCTTACACATTAATCCCGCTAGACCGCGATCGCAAAGCTCCTCCACAACCATATCTACCACGACCACTGTCAGATCCACATAGTCGCGGCTGAGTGACCTTTTGACTGATCGTGATCGCGTTCCTCAGACTGTGACCATGGTAAATGAGGTTGTGTCTACTCCATGTCTCTAACAGCACTCCTTTTCTTTCATTTGACCCCTTCTTAGCTCTAATCCACACCTTTTCATCTCATCAACTATGTGCCTACAAAATATGGATATTAGTGCACTTAATTATGATTATGTCTCATTTATTCCTTCAAAACATGGTAGTGTACAAAACTAATGACTGCAAATGAGTGCTAAATTCACCACTCATCAACACCCCCAACTTAGAGCTTTGGTTATCCTCGAGCACACTACCTCTTATCATGAGACACTACATATTTATGCCCAAAGTTCATGCCCCAAAGATCATAATGACTTCAAGCTTAGTCACTACCACAAGTATCTCCTTGCACATGTGCCAAGCTATTTTCAGGACACCCCTCATCATAAAATTGTTATTCAAGGATTCAAAGGACTTCGAAGCGCAATAAAGCAATAACTACCAACACTCTAGATGTGACTCACTTTTGACCAAACCTACATGATACTCTTTTTGCCTCATTGCTCGGAGGATGATAAAATCACCCAACTCAACTCATTCACATGCCTCCTCACAAGAAAGAAAATTTCACATACCAAGCTACCAAACGTGCAACAAGAAATTTAAGTGCAAAAAATCTCTCCCTCATAAAAGAATTTTCTATGTACACAAGTGTCATACCATAGGCTAGCCTCTATTTTCAATCACCACTACAAAGAAAGTAAATGGTTGGAGATCTCAAAGGTCTTTTTGAGCTTATAATGTAGGTTCGGGTTAGGGTAGGATATCATTTGGAAGCAACATGGCTACATCCTTCATTTAACATCTACATCACACTATTTATTTCACATTTTTTACTATGGGTCACTCCTATTTTATCTCCTCTCTTTTCATATGCCTACTGCCTCCTTTGTTTGCCCATTTTCTTCTATTTCTCTTTCTTGTAATTTCTTGCAATTCTTTCCTTTGTTGGACCCTTTCTTTTTTTGTATTCATTTGTTTTCAATGCTTAGGCACTTAAGAATTTTATTAACAATTTCTTGGCCCCGAACTTACTTCCATCGATTAATACCACCCTCAATTTAGGCTTTTAACCACAAGTTGCATTTTCAAGTTCAAGGAGGGTATGGTTCAAAAGAGGGATAAAAAGAATTGTTCACGACTTGTAATATGTTTGCCAAAAAATTTCCAAAGGCTCAAATAGGTAACTAAGGATTACATTTTTGCATGATAAGGTTTTCTAGGTTAAATTGGGCTTTTAATGTCATAAAGATGGACTAAGATCATTTCTCTAACCAAATACGATCAAAATTAGCTTTGAAAGACTAATGGGGAAAGTTCAAGATAACACAAGTATACAAGAGATAAATGTTAATAGCTCACCACACATGGCATGCAAAATTCGCTAAGGAGGCTCAGTTTCCCCTTTTGGTAGATATAAGATTAGAGTATCTATCACTCTTTACAAGTCAAATATTTGTAGAGTCACAAAAAGAGAAAGAGTTTTGTTACAAGGTTGCTCACGTCCATGCCCTTGATTTTTAAAAAAAATTATACTGAGGGGTTTTCATGTTTTGCGTTTGCACCATGCTCAATTTTCTAACTTACGGCTTCAACCAAAGATTTAGCCTCATATTTTGGCTTTATATGGGCAAACCAATGATATGGCTACTCAGAATTCACCAACGGTGCACATTAAGATCCCAAAAATACAATGCCATAGGTACTTAGACTTTCTTTTCATTTGTGGCCTTGATGCCATGGGTACTCAAACTTCCCTTGCATCCATGGCTCAAAACTGAGAAAGCTCAGGTAACCTCACTGCACACTTTGCTAACTTAAATGTTTGAAGTTCCCTCACTGAAGTAAAATTAACAATCATAAGGGTTGAGAGGGGCTCACTGAAGTTCCCTAAAATTAACAATCATAAGGGTTGAGAGGGGCTCACTAAAATTAACAATCATAAGGGTTTGAAGTTCCCTCACTGAAGTTCCCAATTGGTTTGGCCTACATTCACCATTTTTACAAGTATTTCTTTGATTTCTCGGTTCGAGACTTTGACTTGGCCACTTTTTTAAGTGTGATACGGGGTGGATACTTTGTGCTTAACCCTATACTTGTCAAGAAGGGCCCCAAATACCTGATTACAAAAATGTGAGCCACCATCACTAAAAATGGCGTGCGGTGTTCCAAACCTTGTGAAAATATACATTTAATTAAAGGATGTAACACTTGATCTCATTATTAGGAAGTGCCATGGCCACCAACCATTTAGAAACATAATAAACTTCTACCAATATGTATTTGTTTCCATATAAGCTCACAAACTGGCCCATAAAGTCAATTCCCCACATATCAAATAGTTCCACTTTGAGGTTTGGTTTGAGGGGAATTTCATACCTTCCATAAATACCACCATGCATTTGACATTGGTGACATGATTTTACCCACTAAATGGCATTCCTACGCATGGAGAGCCAAAAACCCCATATTGAAGGATTTTGGCGGCGGTGTGTATTCCTCCATGATGACCACCATAGTGTGAGGAATGGCATACTTTGAGGATCTTATTCATATCCACCTCCATGACACATATCCTAATGACTTCATCCGCACACTCCCAAAATAGGAACGGTTCATCCCAAAAGTATCTCTTTGCATCGAACAAGGACCATTTCTTTTTATGGTAGTCCATTTCTTCAGTGAGTACACCACTCGCTACATATTTTGCAAAGTAGGCATACCATGTTGCACTTTTTACCATAATAGACATGACCAATTCATTGGTAAAGGCATCATTAATTTTAATTTCTCCTTACTTTTCATGATTACCTTTAAGACATGAGAGATGATCGGCCACTTGGTTTTCGCACCCCCATCGATCTTTTACCTCAAAGTTGAATTCTTGAAGGAGAAAAAACCTTATAATTAGGTGCGTATTTACCTCCTTTTTGTCCATGAGGTATTTGAAGGCGGCATGATCCATGTGCACCACTAATTTTGTGACTAACAAGTAAGTATGAAATTTTTCAAAAGCATACACAATCGCCAATAATTCTTGCTCGGTAATGGTGTAGTTGCATTGAACGTCATTCAAGGTCTTGATTGCATAGTATATAGGATGGAATATTTTTTCTTTGCATTTAACTAACACTATATCCAATGCAATCCTACTTGCATCACATATTACCTCGAAAGGGGACGACCAATCCGGGGCCACAATGATAGGGGCTGAAATAAGCAATTCCTTGAGATGTTCAAAAGATTTAAATCATTCCTCATCAAAGTTGAATTTGGTTTCTTTCTTAAGGAGATTAGACATTGGATAAGAAATCTTAGAAAAATCCTTAATGAAATATCGGTAGAACTTGGCAGGTCCAAGAAAGCTCCGAGCACCCTTGATGGAAATGGGAGATGGAAGCTTAGAAATTTACTCAACCTTGGATTGATCGACTTAAATGCCTTTTCCCGATATCTTGTGTCCCAATACAATGCCTTTTTTGTTCATGAATTGGCATTTCTCCCAATTCAACACAAGGTTTGTCTCCACACATCATTCAAGCACTTTGTTTAAATGTTCTAGGCATGACACAAAGGAGTTCATCTCCACCAAGAAATCATCCATGAAAACCTCTATGTATTCTTCCACTATATCTGTGAATATGACAACATGCAATGTTAAAAGTTTGTCGGGGCGTTACATAACCCATAGGGAATTCACTTGAATACGAACGTCCTATACAAGTAAGTAAAAGTCATCTTCTCTTGGTCCTCTGGGGCGATACATATTTGACTATACCCCGAATAACCATCTAAGAAATAATACCATCCTCACCCATATAGCCAATCCAATATTTGATCCATCAAAGGCATTGGAAAATGGTCTTTCTTGGCCCATGAGCTTAACTTTTGGTAGTCCATAAAAACATGCCACCCGGTGACTGGTCAAACGGGAATAAGATCATTCTTCTCATTTTTAACTACCATGATACCACCTTTCTTGGGGACGCATTCCACTAGACTTACCCAAGTTCGATTGGATATCAGGTATATCACTCCCGTATCAAGACACTTTATGATTTGTTTCTTTACTACCTTTTGTATAGGCTAATTTAACTGTCTTTGGTGTTCCACACTCGGTACATGGCCTTGATCAAGTTTAATATTGTGAGAGAAAATATTGGGGGCTATTCCTATTATATCTGCTATTGTCCATCCAATTATTTGAATGAACTTCTTTACCACCACTTTCAGTGCATCCACTTGAGAGGGTTTAAGGTTGTCAGCAATGGTGATTGGTAATGTATCTCTATCCCCAAGAACACATATTGGATATGGGGTGGTAAAGGTTTCAATTAAACTTTAGGAGGCTCGAGGATGGATGGTTTTATTGGTGGTCACTCACGGTTCTTAAGATGAAGGTCCAATTTCATCAGGTTATTGGTGTAAACTCCAATCCCCGTTAAAGATGCAACCACATTACCATATTCTTCCAATTCATCCCTTCTGCAATTCCATAACACTCCAACCAAAGGATCATCCAACAAGCTCACATCAACATGATTTGCCACTTCTTCATCAATAACATCAATCATCGAGATGACTTACAAGTTCATATGTTTGTTCATGGACTTCTAAACATTGAAGGATACCTCTTTATTATTCAACCAAAACTTTATCTCGCTGGACTCCACATCCACCAAAGCTTTCCTAATAGATAAGAATGGTATCCCAATTATAATAGGAACTTTAACATCCATTGCACAATCCAATATCACAAAGTCAACTAGGAAGATGAGTCGCTCAACTTTTACTAGCACATCATAAAGCACTGCCATTGGCTTTTTGACGAACCGATCGGCTATAAGCAATTTTGTTTTGATGGTCTTAGGCTTTCCCAATCCAAGTTTGTGAAATATGGCATAAGTCATTAGGTTTACACTTTCTCTAAGATCGTACAATGCCTTTGTAAATTTAAATATTCTGATGGTGCATGGAATCGTAAATGCTCTGGGAACCTTCTTATTTTCCACAAATGTTCTTGACACAATGGCACTACAATTATGTGTTATTTAAATTGTTTAATCCTCTAGAATCTTCTTCTTAGATACCAAATCTTTCATGAATTTAGCATACCCCAGCATATCTTATAGATCTTCAATAAGGGAAATATTAATGGATAGAGTGCTAAATTTATCGAAGAACTTGTTAAGCTTTGAATCTTTTCCATTTTTCTTGGACCACTTGGGTAAAGGAGGCAAGGTGATCGGTGGTATAGAGACAATTTTACAATCATTTACCCTTTGCTCTCCCATCCAAATATCACTCAACTTTGTCTCCTCGTCATTCGACCTTTTTCTTTTTGCCTTTATTTCTTCCCCACTTTGTATTTCATCACTTTGCCTTTCCATGAGATACCTCAATATTTGATTCATTTTTACCTCTAATTGTTAAATGAAGGTCGAGTGGGATGTAACCATTTGGTGGAGCATAGAAAAATCACTTCGCATCTCATTTACTATTTTGTCGATCCTCTCAACACTACTCAGGATTTGAGCCAAAGTATCTCTATTAATTTTCTTTATTTCTTCACATTGTGTCATACTTAGACTCTCACGGTTTCGACCTTGATTCCCATATTGCCCTTGATAGATAAGATGGAAACCCTTTGAGCTTTTAGGTAACACATTCAACTTGCTATTGGTTATCTCTTCCTCCGCACTCTAAAATAGTTGAACTTCTCTTGCATTTATCACACTTGCACTTTCGATTGGGTCTTCTAAAATATTCTCAATTAGGAGTTCAAGGAATAAAATCATCTTGACCATATTCTCATCTTTCTCCTCCCTTTCATGTTTTTCATCTTGGTACACAAAAGATGAGGAGGGAGCCCCCACGGACACCTCGACATTCTTTATGTCCCAACCCCTATAAAAAATTGTCACTTGATCCAAGACTTTTTAAGCAACCCCATATGATGAATTAATGAATGATCCATAGGATAAATTGTCCACTATAGCCTTATTTAATAGATCCAAAGAAAAATAGAATATTTGGAGAAGCATCTTCTCTGGCATCTCATGGTTAGGGCAATTTGTCAGCGTTTCCTTGAATCTTTCCCATGCTTCAAACCAAGGTTCTTCATGGAATTGATGGAAATTAACAATCTCATCCGCAATATCAACATATTTGTAGGTGGGAAGTGTTTACTTAAGAAGGCTTTTGTAAGACTTATCCATGAGGTAATGGACCCGACGGGTAGCGATCTTAGCTATAGCACCACTTTTCCTGTAAGAGAAAAAGGGGAAAGATGCAACCGAATGGACTCTTGTAATATGAGAGCAATATTTAAAGGAGAACAAACTTCCAAAAATCCCTTCAACTGTGCATTTGGGTTCTTAAGGGTTGACCCCCGAAAAGTCCCTTTAAATGGATTTATTGAAGCATTACACTTGTGACAAAAACAATCTATGCCCTTCGGTGGGTGGGATATGAATGGCACTCTATTGACCTTCGGTGCCAAGGAAATCCAAAAAATCTTGATGCATGATTATATGGAAAGAACAATTCTTACCTAAGAAAAAATTAAAAACAACAAAGAAGGTAAATCACACCACCCCAGTATACCTAAGAAACAATCACACCGCACAAGTGAAATATATATTGCACTCCCTGGAAATGGCTCCATTTTGATAACGCTCAACTTACTCCCATTCTAAAGGGGTAAGGCAATCATTTTCAATATCTCAACTCACGTAGGGGTCGAATCCACAAGGAGTGAAATGCAAATTTCAAGTCCTATGGGTGCTCTAGTTACTAAAAGAATACACAAAATGCAAATGAAAACAACATTTAAAGTAAAATGAGGGGTTTAGTTTTTAGTTTGTTTATAACAATCTTTGGTCAAAAAACACACTAGTATTGCACTTTTGATTTAAAATCAAGTTTGGATATGATCTTGATATTATGCCTACCTAAAAGTAATGAGCATGTGAATTAATCATGGCTTAGCATGAATCTTAGTTGTTAAGTGAGAGATAGGTTAGTTCAAAGGTATTTGTGGTTAGTATTTCAACAATATTACAAATATATTACCCATTAGCTCTATCGAGCACCTAACAAGTGTGTCATTTATAATCACCCAAAACCTCAACTAAACATCCCTATTTTTAGGAAAATGCCTATGATATGACTTACAATCTATTTACACTTATGTCTAAGATTATAAAAGGTAGAAAACCACATACTCAATTGTCCGTCATTTCTTTGTCCCCCTATAAACCTCTTTCAAGATGCCATGGGTCCTGGTATGTTCACCTTTATCCTTTTTTCAAGGATGATAAAAGTTTTTTAGAGTTTGGGGTTTTCACTCATCAAACCCATTTGGAGATTTGGGGTTTTCACTCATAAATTCCAACTATTAAACTCAATTAATGGTTGAATCCATTCTTAACAACTAAAATATCATGCAAACGCACCAACACCACCATGCAATTACACTTTAATTGAACATAATCACAAGACTAGAGAAAGTAGCTACTCATGGGATAAGGAGGAAGAATTATACCAAATAATTCTTCCATGTCATCCATAATAATAGAGGGTAAAGATAATCTTCACTTCCACACTTTAATTTCACCAACTTTTCCTTGGAATAACAAGTACAATATAGATGGAAATAGATTTTTTCCCATATTCTAGGGTTTTGACAATGTCAAGTTTTTCAATCTACTCTATTTCATAATATCCATAGGGAAAAGAATTTTGGGTCTTCTATAGAAATTTGAATTAGTTATCCCATTTGACCAGAATGCCCTTGCTCATTAATCTCGCTAAGCTACAATCGCATAGCTCCTCCGCGACCACTACTACCATGACCGCAATCAGATCCATGTTGTCGCGGTTGAGTAAACTTCTTGATTGGATATGACCGTGGTCCTCAGACTGCGGTAACTATGGTCGTTTCTGCACCAGGTCTCTAGCTATACTCTTTTACTTCTATTTGACCCTTTCTTAGGTCTAATCCATAACTTTTCATCACATAAACTATATGCCTACAAAATATTGATAGTAGTACAATTAATTATGATTATGTCTCCTTTATTCCTTCATAACATGGTAGTAAACACAAATAATGAGTGCAAATGAGTCATAAATTCACCACTCATCACCTATGATAATGCATTTATTATATTATTGGACTTTTAATAGAACTATTGCATGATATAGTTTGGTAATGGAACCCTAAATGGCATAAATAGTTTAAATAGTTTGGAATGGTTATGGTTAATTAAAATTCCTTGTGGGGTACAAGGAAATCCCCCAAGTAAATATGGTAATGAATATCTTGTAGGGTACATGGGATTCACCCAAGAGAACTTTATAATGGAACACTAGAGGGGTACATGGGATTCCCCCATGTTAACTTGCTAATTTAATCTATGGGTACATTGAAATCCCTTTCAATGAAAAGGTTGGCTAAGGACATTGCTTACAAGGTATAGTCGGTATGACAATACCACTACTTATAGCCTTGGTTAATAATAATAGAACAAAGGGTTAGTTGTATGGTAATCATTTTAATAAATCAATAATGGCGGGGTGTGATAGATAATCGTGAAGGTTTGAGTCCATTGGATGGAAAATGGAAACTCATGTTTTTTGACATGAGGGTTGGTCATAGAAACCATATATGATACTATGAGGTATATGGGAATCATCTAAATACACTATAGATATGTATCATGGAGAGCGAAGGGTACTCAAGAATCCCCTACTCTTATGGTATCTCTGAATCGTGTGACTACACACATCGAGGCCCGTTTAAGGGGTTACACCAAACCCATATAGCCCATGGTTGGTACTAGGATGGATAAGCTATACATACGCAGGTTAATAGTTTTAAAGGCAAGTTAACCCTGCTCTATTTCTCGGCATGGTGTTATATATATATATATGGTTTGTATGCATATGGTTGGTTTACTTGATTTTACTAAATGGTATTATTTTATCCTTATCCTGAGTTCATACTAGCGTTCACCCGCTAACCCATCTTTGGGCGACTGTATCCCCACACGATTTAGGAACTGTCCATTCTACTCTTCCTGTATAGTGCTTAATTTTGGGATCAGCTCAGTTGGATTGAAGTGGTGAAATTTCATAATCTAGAAGTCTCCATTTCATATCATGGATGTCTTTACATACTTTGGTTATTTTATGGATATTGGTTTTAGCTATGGAGGGGCATGTCCCAACCAGATATTATTTTTCTTTTGGTTAGAAACTTGTAGGACTACTTATGGTTGGAATGGGCGGGATCATTATTGGTGTTGGCCTTAGATTAGTTGTATGGTTGATACCGTTGGACTAAATTTATGATTGTTCAATCCTCTTATATTATGTTATAGATAGTAACTTTGTTATTGTTTTGGTTGTAGGCTTATGGTTTTAGTTTGGTAATTTGGTTATTGATTGGTTTTGGATGGTTGGACTCATTTGGGTCGGTCACGGTCCAAGACCTATCCCATAGTCTAGAAGTTTTATAAAATACGTTATCTTGTTATATGTTTGGCATTCATCCGACTCAGGTTTTATGCATGGTTGGTTGGGTCAAGGATCAAGGGTGGTCTCAGGTCCTGGTTGGACTTGGGATGCCCATTATGACAAGGACCCGGGTCAGGTCGTGTTAAGTTGGCATCAGAGCTTTAGGCTCATGGTCAATTGGGAGTCCACAAGTAGTGTCGATTAGAGTTTATTTTAAGGGTATTTAGCACCCAAACTTATAAGGGAGAGGCTACAAAGCATTTAGGAATGTTTCACTTTCTTGATATGTTATTTTCAAGCATGGATTCTAAGTCCAGGAATCTTCTGTAATCCTAGTTTATCGCTTTTTTTATCATGGCTCGATGATCTGAGACACAATAAAACTCTTTTATCCCAACTGGGGACAATGTTAAAAGGACACACACTACTCAGGGCATCCATACTCAGTCTAGGGGTCCCGTACCTAATATTTCTAGAGTTCCACCAGTTGCTACTAGTCCTCCTGAGGATGAGGTAACTAATGTAGAATTTTTTCAATCGATTCATGTTATTGCTCAGTTGGTTGTTGCTCGGGCTGAGTAGGATGCATCTAGTGTTTCATCTGTTAAGGCCATAAGGGTTGGCCAGTTTATAAAGATGAATCCTCTTACTTTTATTAGTGTGAAGGTGGAGGAGGATCCTCAGAGTTTCTTGGGTGAAATAGAGAAAAATTTCAGGGTAATGCAGGCCATGAATGTGGAAGGGGTGAATTTTGTTGCTTACTAGCTTAAGAATGTGGCGCACAAATGGTACGAGGAGTGGGATAGGGTGAGAGGTGATGTTGAGAAGTTGACTTTTTAGGAGACTTTCTCTAATGCTTTTATAGGTCGCTTCTTTCCTTAGGAGTTGAGGAAAGAAAAAGCGGAGGAATTTCTTGATCTGAGACAAGGGAAGATGTCGGTCAATGAATATGCCTTAAAATTTAATTAGTTGCCAAGGTATGCCTTGGAATTTGTGTCTAATATGAGTACAAGGTTGATAAAGTTCACTTCTGGACTGTCTCGGGATATTATCCTTGAAAGAAAGACTACATTGCTGATCAAGGATATGGATCTTTCTAGATTGGTGGTTCAAATGCAATAGGTGAAGGAGGAAAATATAAAGCAGGCTGAGTTTGAGAAAAGGCATGGTAAAAAGTTTAGTTCATCTGAATAGATTAGTGCTCAACAGTAAGGTGGTAGGGATGGAGGTAAGTTGCCAAAAAAGAAGTGCTCCTTACCCAAAGTAGATGGGTATTAGGCGTCAGCATTGTGGTGATAATTTTTTAGGACAGGGTGCGTAATCTCAGGCAAGTGGGGCTCAGCCAGCCTCATCATGCCCTCCTTATCGGTTCTGTGGTAGGTTACATAGGGACTTCTGTGATGAGGGGAGGAATAGATATTTCAAATACAGTCATCCAAGTCATATACTAAGAAATTATTTTATTGGTAAGGGTGCTTCGGGGGCAACCAAGGATCCGGTTACTTTATCTTCTTCTCCTGCACCAAAGGGTGCTGCTTCTGTATTTATTTCTATTTCTGGTACTGCATAGGTCAAAATAGGTTATATGTTCTTGATACTAGGAAGGAATATGAGGAATCACCTGATGTTATTATTGGTACGTTACAACTCTTTTCTGATGACGTGTATTAGTTTCTTGATCCGGTGTCCACTCTCTCTTATATGACCCTATTTGCGGCTGTGTATACTAGTTTCGATCCTGAGGTTATTTCAAATTTATTTTCTATTTCTACCCTGGTAGGTGACTCTGTGATTGCTAAAATAGTCTAAAGGGGGAACTGGTATCTGTTGGTAGTAGGCAGACTTTGGTGGATTTAGTTAAACTTGATATGATGGATTTTGATGTTATTCTGGGGATGGATTAGTTACTCTCTTGTTATGCGTCCCTAGATTGTCAGACCCGTAAGGTTGTCTTTAGGTTCCCTGTTGAACCGGTTTTTAAGTGGGAGGGTGGTTCCTTATGTCCTAGGGGAAGGTTTATTTCTTATCTTAGATCTTGGATATTAATCTTAAAAGAGTTTTTCTATCATTTAGTCCATGTTAAGATTCTAACTCAGAAGGTCTTTACTTGCATTCAGTTCTGGTCAATGAGTTTCCTGAAGTCTTTCCAAATGATCTTCCTAGTGTTCCTCTGGATAGGGAGATTGATTTTGGTACTGATTTGGTTCCGGACACTCATCCAATATCTATTCCTCCTTATAGAATGGCTCCAACCGAGTTGAGAGAACTTAAGAGTCAACTTAAGTATCTTTTGAAGAAGGGTTTCATACATCCAAGTGTATCCCCGTGGGGTGCACCAGTGTTATTTGTTCAAAAGAAGGATGGTTCCCTTCAGATGTGCAATTAATATCGGCAATTGAATAAGGTAATAGTTAAGAACAGTATCCTCTTTAAAGGATAGATGACTTATTTGATCAGTTGCAAGGTGCCAAATTTTTTTCTAAGATAGATCTTCGATCTGGATATCATCAGCTTAAGATTAGGGAGGAGGATCCTTAAGATGGATTTTTGTACACGGTATGTGATGTGCGAGCAAAAGCTAACACATTTAATGCTTTTTACCTCAAAATAATTGTGAATTCTGAAGCAACTCTTGTTGTTTTGATATGTTTGCTTATGATATTGTAGAAAAAAGTTGAAGAAATGAGAATAAACAATAATGGAGCAAAAGAGTTGAAAATCTGAGAAAAATAGAAGAAAACATGGTTGATGACCTCCGCGATAAATCATTTTCTCGTGATAGTCTATCAGCATTGGCGTCAGGCTTAACCAGGGAGTTGCAGTTTGAGGAGCAGTTCTGACAACGCCGGTGATGTGGCGTCAAAGTCGTGATAAGGCGTCAAGAATGGCGTCAGCCTAAAGCAGAAAGTTAGCATGGGAAGAAGATATCTGACGACATCGGTGATACGCCGTCAGATCCCTGACACAGCGTCAGCCATATCATCAGCCTAATACAGAATCTGAAGTGATAAGGCGTCAGAACCTTGACGTGGCGTCAGCGATGGCGTCACCTATTCCGGACAATTTTATTAATTTTGTTATTTTATTTCCTTAATTAGGCTTTAGTATAAATAGCATCTTTTAAGGTTTTTGATTGAATGAATAATTCATCTATCAGACATAAACTCTAAGAGGAGAGACACGTATTTTTGCACTCTTTCATAAAATATTCTTGTGTTTTCGTATCAACTATTTTTGGGGTTTCTGCCTTGTGATTAAATCGGAGGAAATACTTGTTATTTTCTATCCATTCGTAAGTTCATCATTCTAATCATAAATTAAACTTGTTATTTCATTCGTCAAATCATGAGCGGCTAATTTCATTAGACGGAGTTATGGGATCCATGGATTAGGGTTTGATATGATACTAGGTATTTAATGGATTCAAAGAGTAGTAAAACATCTTAAAATTCTGTTGTTTTAACTAAAATCTAGTGGTTGCAAACATTAGGTTATGCCTTAGGTTTTATTTGCTTCTAACGGAGAAATAGACTAGGGGACGTGAATTATCAACAAGGACTCGAAAGCTACCAACCTTCTGTTTAATGATTAATGTCGTAAATGGATTAATCTACCTGAGATAACATCCTATTGTAAATAGATAAGTTATCTAAGTTCGAGAGAATTAGATAATAAATTATCTGGTGAGGTCGAGAGATAAGTCAGATAGTATAATCGTCAGGGATATTCTGTTGTTCTACTCATTCAGAGAATCTCTAGCATTACCTAGTATCTGTCAATTCCCGAAACCCTTGGTGAACATAGCTCTGGTTTCCCATTTAGGCTGATTTCAAACACTAAAATATTGAAAGTTACAATTAACTCTCTGTAAACCTTAAACCCCCATTTTATCTTTTTATATGGATTGTTTGAATTTAACTTGAAACTATAATTTCAAACTAGTTTAATCGTCACTCACATTGTTCCCTGTGGGATTCGACCCCAACCTAGTTGGGTTTTATATTGACAAAGATCGCTTACACCCATTCAAGAGTGTAATTTGAGCGTTATCAAAAATGGTGTCATTGCCGGGGAACAATTTGGCATATTGAGTTAGTTTGGAATTTTAGCTTACTTGCTTGAATTCAAACTTGTAAATATTTGCTTGTGATTTCCTTTGTTTCTTGTGTTAGGTAGATTTTCTTTATTTTTGTTTATTTCTTACTACGGAATCATGGAATGAATGTAAGTTTGATGGTTGGAAATCTTATCTGGATGATCCATGTCCATATTGTGATGGACCCCAGTTTTGGCAAAATTGTAGATATGCTCCTCAAAGAGAGATGCGTGCACCATCTCCATCCTACCAGGAGTATAATTGATCTTTATGTGGTGGTCAAGATGGACATTGGAGTGATTGCCCAAATGCCCCCTCCCCCTATTGTGCTAACCCAAGTTCTAGTTCTTCTTATGAGTATAACAGGTCTTATGGTCAAGAAAAGGAAGAACGAAGCACTGGAAAGAGTGACATTAAAGCTATGGTTCAACTAATATTGGATCGTACAGACACAACGAATGATACAATATGTGACATACGTCAATACATTAGGGCATTTAATGAGTGAACAGAAAGTATAGAAGAGATGGATATCGAGGTCAATCATCCAAAACACTTTTCTACATTATGGTTAGATAATAACTTATCTGTGGAATCATTTAAAATAAAGGAAGAGTGTGATGATAAAGAGCAAGATTCCTATACTGATGATGAGCTTGATGTTGATCAATCCTTGGAGATTTCCTAACCAACCGAGCCAACCATGAGGGATGATTCCAAGATTGAGGAAATGGTTCTAGAGGCAAAAGAAGAAGCCAAGTCAATCTCTTATGAAGACTCTATCCCAATTTAAAGTAAAAATGTTGAGAAGATGAATAAAAGTGAGTGTGTAGAGGATAGTGTAAATTTTGACGTAGGATTTGTTGGGCCACACTCGCAGCATTTTTCCATATTATGTTTAGATAATATCTTGTCTATGGAATCATCTAAAATAGTGAAAGACTGTGAAGATGAGGAACAAGAATCCTATATTCTTTATTTTACACTTGATAAGCAACACAAAAACACACCTCACTTTAAAGCTGAGTTGTTTACCATGCATCATCCATTACTCGACTTCTAAATCCTTGTACCACCTCTCAATGAACGAGTCAAGAAGATGGACTCTAAGTTGGGGGTGAAGTTTATATCCTCAAGATGGAGGAAAAAGCTGAGTTGGGTCGTGCCGCGATACTAAATTAGGCGTTTCTTGGGAGGCAACCCAAGATATTTTGTTGTTTGTATTGTGTGATTGACATTAGATCTTCGCACCCATGGTGCCACAGGTATGTTTCTAACTCTCTTATTTTGGATTGATGCGTTGGGAACACTGCATGATATTAATTTGAGGGTGGGGCTACTTGTTGGTGTGATGTCCTCCTGGGGTTTTTGTTGTCGTGCCCCTTTTCCCCGTAGTCTTGTTCCTAGTAGAGCCAGCATGTTTAGGTGTATTGTGTTTTGTTTTGTGATGTGTTGTGGTTAATTGGGAGAAAAATAAGTATCTAGGATAGTTGACATATTTTTGTTGATTTTTTATACTGATAAACACCTCTCTGTTGGTCTATTTTATAACTGTGTGATATACATTTATGTGTGACTACTGTGCAACTTGTTATGGCATTAGTACTAGTGACATGATATCCACTGCTAAACAATGGCATGAACTGGATAGGTAGTAGCTTGTGATGTATCTTTGTGCCATGTGTGTGTGAGATACTACTTAGTTCCCTTTGTGTGTTAAATCCAAAACTTGCCCGGTTAGTCTTACCTTGGTTGAAAGATAGGGGTTAGGAAACGATCATAGGACGTTTTGATTTTTAAGTCACTTTTTGCCTAAATGACCTTCCCTGTATGTATGATATCTCTTGATCCCTATTTTGAGCCTGAATTGACCAGTTCTTTCTATGACACCTATCACCTTCCCATTTATATCATAATGAACCTGTTTTGGCCCTGGTCCTCCTTGGACACTGTGCACCTAGACTTAGGTAGACAACCTAAGTTGAGGGTGGCTATCATAGGGGTGCGTGATGTAAACTGGGTATGAAGAAAGGTAGAATAAAAGGAAAAGAATAAGTGAAAAAAATGAAAAACTGAGTGGTGTGGAAGAAGAATAAGTCAAGAAAATGAATGAAAAAGAAAAGCCACATCCATCCTGAATAATGTGTGATCAAGAAATGGAGAAAAAAAAGAAAAAAAGTTAATAAGTGAACCCCAAAAGTTAAGGTAGTGCCAAGGAGGCTTAGTCACTCTGAATGCCATTGAATATCATACCAGCCCTTAGCCTACATTATAAGCCGAAGAAAAGACCTATAGTGATCCTAACTTATCTGTTTGGACACCTTGGTAATGAAAATAAGGGCAAGCATATGGAATTTGACATGCATTGATTGGAATTTCTTTCTGATAGTGAGTGTCTCTTGACCGTCCCCGCATTGACATGCTTGAGTTCATATATGAGTGAGGAGGGACTTCTTTGTTGTAAAGGCATATCGGTTGCATTGCTAGCTGTTTACTTGTTTGGGTAGTGTAACATGTACATATGCATGGTTATTGTTGCTGAATTGATGTCATATCTTGATTCCTTTGGGTCACATTGTTAATCTTCATGGATATGCACAATTGGATTGAACGTGGAGAGTGGCATGAGTTTTGAGCTAAACTTGATAATCAACTGTGATAGGTATCTTATGTGTCTCTTGGTTAAGAATCGTAGTATGGTGTTATGTAGTTGCTTGAGGACAAGCAATTGTTTTAAGTTGAAGGTGTTGATGTGTGAGAAAAAGCTAACACATTTAATGCTTTTTAACTCAAAATAATTGTGAATTTTGAAGCAACTCTTGTTGTTTTGATGTGTTTGCTCATGATATTGCAGAAAAAGACTGAAGAAAAGAGAATAAACAATAATGGAGCAAAAGAGTTGAAAATCTGAGCAAAATACAAGAAAACATGGCTGACGACCTCCGTGATAAGTCATCATCCTCGTGATAGCCTATCAGCATTGGCGTCAGCCTTAACCAGGGAGTTGCAGTTTGAGGAACAGTTCTGACGACACCGGTGATGTGGCGTTAAAGTCGTGATAAGGCGTCAAGAATGGTGTCAACCTTAAGCAGAAAGTTAGCAAGGGAAGAAGATATCTGACGACGTCGGTGATATGCCGTCAGATCCCTGATGCGACATCAGCCATATCGTCAGCCTAATACAGAACTTGAAGGCAACTAAAGCCTCTCTGATGCCATCCGTGATAAGGCGTCAAAACCTTGACGTGGCGTTAGCGATGGTGTCACCTATTTCGGACAATTTTATTAATTTTGTTATTTTATTTCCTTAATTAGGCTTTAGTATAAATAGCATCTTTTAGGGTTTTTGATTGAATGGATAATTCATTTATCAGACATCAACTCTAAGAGGAGAGACACGTATTTTTGGACTCTTTCATAAAATATTTTTGTGTTTTCGTAACAACTATTTTTTGGGTTTCTACCTTGTGATTAAATCGGAGGAAATACTTGTTATTTTCTATCCATTCGTAAGTTTATCATTCTAATCATGAATTCAACTTGTCATTTCGTTCATCAAATCATGAGAGACTAATTTCAGTAGCCGGAGTTATGGGATCCATGGATTAGGGTTTGATATGATACTAGGTGTTTAATGGTTTCAAAGAGTAGTAAAACATTTTAAAATTCTGTTGTTTTAACTAAAATCTAGTGGTTGGAAACATTAGGTTATGCCTTAGGTTTTATTTGCTTCTAACGGAGAAATAGACTAGAGGACGAGAATTATCAACAGGGACTCGGAAGCTACCAACCTTCTGTTTAATGATTAATGTCGTAAATGGATTAATCTACCTGAGATAACATCCTATTGTAAATAGATAAGTTATCTAAGTTCGAGAGAATTAGATAATAAATTGCCTGGTGAGGTCGAGAGATAAGTCAGATAGTATAATCGTCAGGGATATTCTGTTGTTCTACTCATTCCGAGAATCTCTAGCATTAGCTAGTATCTGTCAATTCCCGAAACCCTTGGTGAACATAGCTCTGGTTTCCCATTTAGGCTGATTTCAAACACTAAAATATTGAAAGTGACAATTAACTCTCTGTAAACCTTAAACCCCCATTTTATCTTTTTATATTGATTGTTTGAATTTAACTTGTAACTATAATTTCAAACTAGTTTAATCGCCACTCACATTGTTCCCTGTGGTATTCGACCTCAACCTAGTTGGGTTTTATATTGACAACGATCGCTTACACCCATTCAAGAGTGTAATTTGAGCGTTATCAGTATGGGTACCTTGTCACCCTCAACTAGAAGGTGAACACCTTGTCAACCTTCAACTGGCAGGTAGATATCTGTAACCTATGCTGGCTACGTAGTTTTGTAACTCAAGGATTGCCACTATGGGTCACACCCTCTACTACCTGGTAATCCCTCATCCCAGGGTTCGCTCGATGCTAAATCCTACTCCCTACTGAACTGAAACTGGATTGAGTTTAACTAAACATGATTTCATGACTGATAGTGCTCATTATGATCATAATAACTGAATAAATAGGAATAATCATGGCTTAACTATATCATACTTGAAAATATTAAAATTATGCAAAACATGTAGGTATCATGTGTTCATAACCCACCAACACTGAATGATCACTGAATGCAATAACAAGCCTAAAACTATAGTAAAGGATCATGGTTCAAAACCCATAAGCATATACATTTCATCAAATATGTGAGGATCATGAATTTAACATGGGAATGCTTGCTAAGAATCACAAATTTAGGATTTATCTTGGAATTCACTTGAAATAGGACATGGGAAACTGATATACAAAGCATGAGTAAATCAAATCTTGCTTGGGATCATACATGGGCTGGATTGAATTAAAATCACCCTGAAAACATGAATTAAACCCATCTAAAGCAATATAAAATACAATAATGATAGAAAAATCCATTCTTTAATTGAATAGAGTGGTTTTTTGGGTTACATGGGTGAAAGGACCATGAATGAACATCCCACATACCTTAAGCTTTTAACTTGAAAGGAAAAATTTTATTATTGATGCTTTCTTGAACGTTCTTGAACTTGGGGAACTTGAATTATTGATTTCTTGGAGATAAAGGAATTGAATTTGTGTTCATGGGAAAAGGGAATGGCATTATTGGGAGGAAAATTGGATAAAAAGGGCAAAATTATGCCCTAATTGATGCCCAAGTCATGATATGAATAATTGGGTTGAGGGGGAAAAGACACAATTGCCCATCAACCATTTAAATCAAAAACTGGATGCGGCAGGCTTACTGTGATGTAGTCCTATCACGGTCGTTCATTTCCCTCACCACGATGCGGTCTGCATGAGAACGGGAATAGAGTAACAACGCGGACTTATCGCGATGACCCTCTAGTGTTGTGATCCAAATATGACCCAAACCTTGTCCGAAAAATCTGAAACTTCTATGAAATATACTTCTTACACCCCTGAACATGAATCAACTCAAAAAGCAACTTCTAGGGGTCGGGAAGACCAAAAATAAAATCCTCAAAGTTTAGGGATCTTTGAAATGACTAAGCCCCCAACACTTAGTGAAATTATTATGCCTTAAGCCCCTCATTCATACAACCAAAAGCTGAATGGAGCTAAGAATTGTATCGGGTATTACAATATCTCCCCTTGGGAATATTCGTTCTCGAATGAGACTGGTTAGATCGAGAGTAATGTACTAAGGAAATTGATATCATATACTGAGCATGCATGAATGGGAACATGAATACATAATTGAATCTAAAACATGATACATGATCTGAACTAATATTGTGAATGCATAAAATGACATGAGAATGATTACATAGCTAGAACTGAGAATGGGAAAGAGTCAATCTAAAGAAATTGTTACCTCAACCTAAGTCTTAGTTTGTAGAGAAAAGATGAGGGCACTTGATACGTATATCTACTTCTGCTTCCTAAGTAGCTCCCTCAACGAACTGATTCCGCCATAGAACTTTAACTAAGGAAACTTTTTTGTTCCTTAGCCTACAAATCATATGGTCAAGGATCTCAACTTGGAATTCTTCAAAAGAAAGGCTATCCTAAACACCTATACTTTCTAAAGGAATAACAACAGTTGAATTACCAATACATTTCTTTAACAAAGAAACATGAAACACCAGATGGACTGATGCCATATTTACAGGCAAGTCTATCTTATAAGCTACCTTCTCAAAATGGTTTAAGATTCTATAAGGGCCAACATATCAGGGACTGAGCTTTCCCTTCTTTCCAAATATCTTCACTCCCTTTATGGGAGATATTTTAAAATAGACTAAATCACCAATATCAAACTCAAGGTCTCTTCTCCTCATATCTACATAAGATTTCTGATGTTATTGGGCTGTCTTAAGCCTCTCCATAATCAACTAAACTTTCTCCATCACCTCAAATACTGAATATGGCCCTATTAAAGTAGCCTCACTTGCTTCAAAACAACCACTAGGATATCTATTTATCCTTCCATAGAGAGCCTCAAATGGATCCATCTGAATACTGGAGTGATAATTGTTATTGTAGGCAAACTCAATCAAAGATAAGTGGTCATCCCAACTACCTTTAAAATCAATAACACATTCTCTCAACATGTCCTCTAAAGTCTGACTGGTCCTCTCTGCCTAACTATCTTTCTGAGGATGAAAGTTGTACTGCGGTGAACTTGGGTACCAAGACCCTTCTAAAAATTCTTCCAAAAGTGAGAGGTAAACTGAGTACCTCTATCTGAAATGATAGATAATGGGATCCCGTTCAACTTACCGAACTCCAAGTCTGGCATAGTCCTCTGTTGAGTATTAAGTATGAACTAGCAAGAAATTAGTTGATTTATTCATTCTATCTACAATGACCCATATCGACTAATGCTGACAATGTGTATGAGGCAAACCCATAAAAAATCCATGTTCACCAGTTCCTACTTCCAAGTGGGGATGTTGAACTCCTGCAATATACCACTAGGCCTCTGATTCTCAAGCTTAACCTATTAATAATTTGAACACTTAGCCAAAAACTCTGCAATATCCTTCTTCATACCATTCCACCAAAAGATTTCCCATAAGTCACGATACATCAGGGTGGCTCATGGCTGAATAGAATTTCGCGTACCATGTGATTCTGCCGAAATTCTCTACCTCAAATCATCAACACGTGGAACACATAACCTACCCTGATAATGCAACACACTATCTCCCCTTTGGGAGAAAACCTTTACTTTCTGATCTCCGACTAATTTCTTCAACTTTGCCTGACTGGGATCCCTATCATGCTTTTCCTTTACTTCGGTGACAAATGAAGATTCCAAACTATTCTGAACCCATACACAGCCTTCAGTTGAGTCAACTAGTCGAACACCTAATCAAGCTAGCTGATGAACCTCTCAGACTAACTTCATCCTATCCACATCAACATAAGAAACACTACCCATATACAATCTACTAAGGGCATCTGCCACTACATTGGCCTTGCCCGGTTGATACAAAAACCTTCTATCATAATCTTTCAACAACTCAAGCCATCTTCTTTGAAGAAGATTCAAATCTTTCTACGAGAACACATATTGAAAACTTTTGTGATCCGTGAACACGTCAACATAAACCCCACAAAGATAATGTCTCCTATTTTTCAAGGCAAAAACAATAGCTTCCAACTCAAGATCGTGAGTAGGATAATTCTTTTCATGGGGTTTAAGATGTCTAGAGGCATAGGCTATGACCTTACCTCTCTACTTCAATACACAACCTAGACTAACGCTGGAAGCATCACAATAAACTACAAACCCATCTGAACCATCTGGCAAAGTCAAGATTGGGTGTGAAGTGAGTCGAGTCTTAAACTCCTGAAAACTCTTCTTGCAAGAATCTGACCGCTAAATTTGACTTTTTCTAACTCAATCGAGACATAGGGTATGCAGTAGAAGAAAATCCTTCAACAAACCATTTGTAATAGTCATCCTAACCTAAGAAACTCCAGATTTATCATGGAGAGATGAGTCATGGGTAGTTTTTCACTACTTTAGTCTTTTGAGGGTCAACTCAAATGCCATTACTGGCGACAATATGGCTAAGGAAATCTACTGATCTTAGCCAAAACTTGCACTTACTAAACATGGAAAACAATTGATAAGCTCTAAGGGTTTGGATAATCATTTTCACTACAGGAATAGACAAGAATATCATCAATGAAGACTATGACTAACATGTCCAACTACTTCTTGAACACTCTGTTCATCAAATCCATGAAAGTTGTAGTGGAATTCATTAGTTCAAAGGACATAACTATAAATTCGAAGTGACCATACCGAGTTCTGAAAGTTGTCTTTGAAATGTCATATTCTCTGACTCTGCGATGATGATAACTGAATCTGAGGTCAATCTTAGAGAAGTAACTGTAACCCTGAAGTTGGTCAAATAGGTCATCAATCCTGGGGAGTGTATATTTGTTCTTGATTGTGAGTTTGTTCAACTGACGGTAATGGATGCACATTCTGAGAGAACCATCTTTCTTATGAATGACCAAGATGGGAGCACCCCATGTGGAAACACTAGGCCTGATGAATCCCTTATCTAAGAGATTTTTCAACTGATCTCTCAATTCCCTAAGCTCAGATGAAGCTATTTTATAGGGCAGAATAGAGATAGGTTGGGTATCTGGAAGGAGATATATTCAAAAGTCAATTTCTCTTTTGGGAGAAACTCCTAGAAGGTTTTCAGGGAACACATCTGGAAATTCCCTTACTACTGAAACTAACTCAAGACTTAGAGTCTCGGAACTAGAGTTCTTGACTCAAACTAGATGGTAGACACACCCTTTAGATATCATTTTTCTTACCTTAAGATAAGAAATGATCTGACCCCCAAGCACATAGGTACTACCCCTCCATTCAATGAATGATTAATTGAGAAACTAAAATGAAATGACTCTATTTCTACAATCAACTGAGGCATAACATGAGTAGAGCCAATTCATGCCGAGAATGGGAATCAAAATCAGTCATCTCTAACGCCATAAGATCAACTGAGGTAACTTTCAGAGATACTGTGATAGGGCAATTTTTGTATACCCATCTGGCGATAATAGATTTACCCACTGGAGTAGACACTGAGAAAGTTTCTGCTAAATATTTAGGAATGACACCAAAATCAATGGCTATATAGGGGGTTAAAAGGGAGAGTGAAGCTCTGGGTTCTAATCGACTACTATATTAGTTGCAGAGTTCACACTCATGTTGCCCTGCTTCAAACTAATAAAATCCTGAATCTTAGCCTCCCTTAACTCTAATGGAAAGAACCTATCTAGGAAAGCTGTGGAAAACTCCTCCTACTTAACAGGCCCTGCATCAACACCATGATCCTCCTTCTACTAGTTAAACCAGGTATGAGTTATATCCTACAGGTGATATGTAGCTAACTCTACACTATCACTCGAAGTGATTCCCATAATACTGTCACCTTCTGAATTATATCATGAAACTCCTGAGGATCCTGTTCAGACTTGGATCCCAAAAATAGTAGGGGATACATTTAAGTAAAATCCTGAATCCTAGCTGCAGTTGTATTTTTCACAGGATTGTATGGGGAAATAGCTTGATAGTTGTTCTAAGTATCTACCAATGGATTAAGGTAGTAAAAGCAGCTTTGAACTTGGTGTGATAGACATGTCCATTCAGGGATCTTCCTGAATAGGTGAAGGTGTAGGCTAGTCCCCTTTCCTTCTTTCATTATTTTTTTTGGAAGGTATAGTCTGTAATAGAATGAAGAATGAGTTATAAAGAGAGTTTAAATATATATCATGCTCATTCGTACGACATGAATACTATAAGAAGAGAAAATTTTCCCAAAACATCTCATAGCCTCTTTTCCATAAGTGTGGGGCGCTTCACACCTATGCATAAGACACTACCCAACAGGGTTTAAGACATCCTAAGACACTATAAAACCTTAGGCTGTGATACTAAGTTTTATCACAACCGAGGATACCCCCTATCCGCGACAACGATCCTTACAGTCACAAGTGAAACAATCTAACTCGTGAAATGGTACCTGCTGTAAGCATGAATAAAATATTAATCATACACTTGTGCGGAAGATAAACTACTAAAGAAATTCAAATCTAAATACTAAAATTATGTTTCAACCACAAATTTGAAACATCTGCTGAAATACTAAAATCTAACTGTCAATTTAAAACAACTAAGAATACTGAGAAGACTAAAAAACTAGACAAGTGTCTAACTGACTGTCTGATTGTCTAAAAAGCCTCTAACTAACTGAGGAGTTAATAGGACAAACCCCCAACTAACTTCGACTTAATGAACATAATAAAATACTGAAGTACTGAATGGGAGATAATATGTCCTCGATAGATGAGGACTCACCACTACAGCTGTTGAATAGTGCTAGATATCTAACTGCAGTTGAGAAATTGAGCCTCAAAACCTATGATATAAGACATCATAACACAAAGAAGAGTATGCAGTCAGTATTTTGAATGTACTGGTATATGAGATGAGGTTTGGCTGAAATGTATGGGGTACCATGCACAAAAGATAAGGACTAACAGAACAACATGAAATTAACTGATCATGAATACATCAAAACTATATTATCTGAGAATGAAAGACCAAGCATTTACATATTTCTGAAATAATCTATAAACTGAGAGACTAAAATCAATATAACTGAATAACTATAAATCTCTATGTTTTGGTCAAGCAAACCTAAACTATATATACATTGAATACTATACTGAGACTATGGGGGGTATCATGTAACCGATATTCCCCAATCTAAGCTAATCAGGGTTCAAATTGTAACCCCAGTTAGAAGGGTATTAGTTTCGTTCCGCGAATACTAACTCTGGCTATGTGTATCCACTAAAATGGTGTCCCAAAGAATTAAGGAGTCACTCTCAACTGACAGGTACTCTAATGAGATATGTGTCACCCTCAACTAACACGTAAACACCTTGTTAACCCTCAACTGGAAGGGACACATATCTAACCCACACTAGCTATAAAGTTCTACAACTCAGGGATTGCTACTAAGGGTCACACCCTCTACTGCCAGGTAAGCCCCCATCCCTGGGTTTGCTCGATACTAAATCCTACTCCCAACTGAACTGACACTAGAACTAAACCTATACTGGCTTTAACTAAACATGATTTCATGACTGATAGTGCTCATTATGATTATAGTAACTGAATAAATAGGAAAAATCATGGTTTAACTAAATCATACTTGAAAATATGAAAATCATGTAAAACACGTAGGTATTGGGTGTTCATAATCCACCGACACTGAATGATCACATAATGCAATAACAAGATTAAAACTGTAGTAAAGGATCATGGTTAAAATCCCATAAGCATAGATATTTCATTAAACATGTGAGGATCATGAATTTAACATAGAAATGCTTGCTAAGAATTATAAATTTATGATTTATCATGGAATACACTTGAAATAGGACATGGGAAATTGAAATTCAATGCATGAGTAAATCAAATCTTTCATGGGATCATACATGGGCTGAATTGAATTAAAATCAGCATGAAAACATGAATTAAACCCATCTTAAGCAATACAAAATACAATAATGATAGAAAAATCCATTCTTTAATTTAATAGAGGGTTTTTAGGGCTCCATGGATGAAAGTACCCATGAATGAACATCCCACATACCTTAAACTTTTAACTTGAAAGGAAAAAATGCTATTCTTGATGCTTTCTTAAAGGTTCTTGAACTTGGGGAACTTGAATTATTAATTTCTTGGGGGAAAAGGAATTGAATTTGTGTTCTTGGGGAAAGGGAATGGCTTTCTTATGAGGAAAATTAGAGAAGAAGGGTAAAATTATTCCCTAAATGATGCCCAAGTTGTGATATGAATGATTGGTTTGAGGGGGAAAAAACACAATTGCCCCTCAACTATTTAAATCAAAAACTAGATGCAACAGGCTTACCGCGATGCGGTCCTATCGCGGCCATTCATTTCCCTCACCGTGACGTGGTCTGTATGAGAATGGGAATAGTGTATCAATGCGGGCTTATCATAATGACCCTCTGGTTTTCATTATCCAAACATACCCCAAACCTTGTCCAAAAAATCTAAAACTTCTTCGAGACATACTTCTTATACCTCTGAGAATGAATCAACTCTAAAACCAATATCTCAGGGATGGGACGAACAAAAATAAAATCCTTGAAGTTTAGGGGTCTTAAAAATGACTAAGTAACCAACACTTAGTGAAACCTTTAGTCCTTAATCCCCTCATGCATGCAACCAAAAGCTGAACAGAGCTAAGAATAGTACGGGGTTTTGCACCCATAACTCCAACCAATATTTGGATCTTCTTAGGTTTGGTTAGGTATTATATGCTGTTCATGGAAGGTTTATCAATGATAGCTTCCCGATTGACTAAGTTGACTCAAAAGAAGGTGAAGTTTTTTTGGTTGGATGCTTGTGAGGGGAGTTTGAGAAGCTGAAGGATAACCTAACTTTGACTCCAGTTTTGACATTGCTTGAAGATAATATGGGGTTTATGGTTTATTATGATTTATCTCGGGTGGGACTTGGTTGCATCTTTATGGAGCATGTAAAGGTTATAGCCTATGCTTCAAAGCAGTTGAAGGTGCATGAGAGTAGTTATCCTAATCATGATTTATAGCTTTTAGTAATTTTTTTTGCTTTGAAAATATGGCAGCATTATGTAGATTGAGTGCACATGGACATCTTTTCTGATTATAAGAGTCTACAGTATGTGTTCGCTCAAAAGAAGTTAAATCTCAAGCAGAGAAGATGTTAAGAGATTCTCAAGGACTATGATATGAGTCTTCACTACCACTCAGGTAAAGATAATATGGTTGTTGATTCTCTTAGTAGGTTGTCCATGGGGAGTTTAGCTTATGTGGATGAGCGGAAGCAGGAATTGGTGAAGGATATTTACCACTTGGCTAATCTTGAAGTTTATCTCTTAGACTCCAATGATGGTGGTGTGATGGCATAAAAAGTGGTTTGGTCATCTTTGGGTGCAAATATCAAGGAAAAGAAAATGCTAGATCCCATCTTGATGAAAATCAATAGTGATGTTGTGGGCAAAGGGTGATGGTGTTTGAGATCAGCAGCGATGGTACCTTGGGGTACCAAGGGATATGTTCTTGACGATGATGGTTTATGACAAAGGATTTTGGCTAAGGCACATGAATCACGTTATGTTGTACATCTCAGTTCAACAAAAATATATCATGATCTCAAGTAGATGTATTAATGGAGTGGTAAGAAAAGAGTTATGGCTGATTTTGTTACCAAATACATGGTGTGCCAATAAGTTGAAGTTGAGCACATGAGGCTTGGAGGGTTGTATCAGAAAATTGAGTTGCCTGAATAGAAATAGGATTTAATCAATATGGATTTCATTACCGATCTTCCTCAGTCTCAAAACTAATTTTATTAGGTTTAGGTCATCATGGATAGAATGACAAAGTCCGCTTACTTCTTGCTGGTGTGGACTAACTTTTTGGGTGAGGACTATGCGATGTTGTATCTTTAGGAGATTGTAAAGTTGTATGGGGTACTTTTTTTTATTATCTCTAATCATGGTATATAGTTTTCATCTTACTTTTGGCATTATTTTCAGATAGGGTTGGGTACTAAGGTTAGTTTGAGCATTACTTTTCATCCGCAGACAGATAGGCAAGCAAAAAGGACTATTCAGACATTGGAGGACATGCTTTGTGCATGTGTGATTCGATCCCAGACTTAATAGCATTCAACGGAATAGAGGTTAGCGAAGAAAGAGGGAAAAGAGAAAGCAAAGGCTTCGGCTGATGTAGATTCGGCAAATGATTACTCTTCTTCAGGTGCAGATGAGGCTTACGGGGAAGAGGAGGCAAGGGCAAGAAAATCATAAAGAAAATCCTTGTCCAGGAAAGGCGTATTAGAATTATGGTGGCAATTGGGTTGAGCATTTACCTTTGGTCGAGTTTGCTTACAACAAAATATGTCATTCTAGCATTGAGATGGCCCTTTTTGAGGCATTGTATAGTAGAAGGTGTAGATCTCCTATTGGTTGGTTCGAGATTGGTGAAGCAGATATGTTTTTCCCAAACTTGGTTTATCAGGCTATAGAAAAAGTAAAGATGATTCAAGATAGGCTTAAGGTTGCCCTATGTCGCAAAAATTCTTATGCGGATGTAAGGTGTAGAGACTTGGAGTTTGAGTTTAGGGATAAGGTATTTCTAAAGGTATCACCCATGAAGGGACTAATGTGGTTTATTAAAAAGGGAAGGATCCATCCTTGGTATGTTGGTCCTTATGCGGTTTTGTGAAGGGTTGGTAATGTGGCATATGAATTTGAGTTGCCTTCTAGTTTGAGCTCCATTCATCCGGTATTTTATGTCTCTATGTTGAGAAAGTTTCTTGGTAATCCTTCTTTGGTGGTTCCTTTAGAAGCATTGGGTATCTCGATTTCTCTATCTTATAAAGAGGTCCCAATTGAGATATTGGATGGCAGGTTTATCGGTTATGGACCAAGGAATTGGCTTTGGAAACACTATGCCCCCAACATGTTTGATAAAATGCCTATGATAAAGCTTTTACTATATTATTGGACTCTTAATGGAACTATTGCGGGATATGGTTTGGTAATGGAACCCTAAATGGCATAAATGGTTTGGAATGGTTATTTTAATTAAACTTCCTTATTAGGTACAAGGGAATCCCCTAAATAAACATAGTAATGAACATATTGGGGTACATGGGATTCCCCCAAGAAAACTTAATAATGGAACACTTGACGGGTACATGGGATTCCCCAAAGTTAACTTGATAATTTAATAGATGGGTACATGGGAATCCCTCTACTTAAAAAGGTTGGCTAAGGACATTGCTTGCAAGTTATAGTCGGTATGACGATACCACTACTTATAGACTTGATTAATAATAATAGAATAAAGGTTTGGTTGTATAGTAATCGTTTTAAATGGGTAATAATGGTGGGGTGTGATAACTAACCATAAAGGTGTGAGTCCAATGGATGGACACTGGAAACTCATGTTTGCCGATATGAGTGTTGGTCATAACGACCATATATAATACTATAAGGTACTTGGGAATCCTCTAAGTATATTGTACATATGTATCATGGAGAGCGAAGGGTACTCAAGAATCCTCTACTCTTATGGTATCTCCAGTTCATACGGCTACATGCACCAGGGATCGTTCAAGGGGTTACACTAGACCCATATAGCCCATCGGTCATTCTAGGATGGTTAAGCTACATATACCTAGTTTAATGGTTTTAAAGACATGTTAAACTCGACTTCCTTTTCTGACATTGTTTTATATATGTGTATGTGTGTGTATGTGTGTGTATGGCTTGTATACATATGGTTAGCTTACATAGTTTTACTGAATCATATTATTTTATCCTTATCCTGAGTTCATGCTGGCTTTCACCCGCTAACCCATTTTCGAATGTTTGTATGCCTAGGTGATGCAGGAATCGACCATTCTACTCCTCTTGCATATTGCTCAGATTTGAGATCATCTTGGTTGGATTGAAGTGGTGAGCTTTCATATTTTGAAAGGCTCCATTTCTTATCATGGATATCCTTAGATACTTTAGTTATTTTTTGGATATTGGTTTTGGCTATAATTTGGGGCATGTCCTAACTGGATATTGTTTTTCTTTTGGTTAGAGGCTCGTGTGACTACCATGGGTTGGAATGGACAGGATCAGTATTGGTGTCATCCTTAGTATTGGTATTAGTATTGGGGCTAATACCGTTGGACTAAATTTTATATTATTCCATCCTCTTATAGTATATTATGGATAGGAACTTTATTATTATTTTAGTTGTTGGCTTATGGTTTTAGTTTGGTAATTTGTTTATTAATTGGGTTTGAACAGTTGGACTCATTTGGGTCGATCATGATCATAGACCTATCCCAAAGTTTGGAAGTTGTATAGAATATGTATCTTGTTATATGTTCAAAATTCATCCGACTCAGGGTTTATGCATGTTGGTTAGGTTGGGTATCAAGGGTGGTCTTCAGTCCTGGTAGGACTTGGGATGCCCATTATGACAAGGACCCGACTCGGGTTGTGTCATATCTCTTCTCTACAATTTAGTTTGTCAAAAGCATGTGTTTAAGATTACTATCCATGTGATTTAATTTTTTATTTAAAAATTGGGTTGATGGTTTTTGGGTAATATTGATTGAATTGCTTTTCCCATGGCTTTTATGATTCATTTATGTTTTGAATTAATAGATTTTGAACTAATTGGGTGCTTGGGCTTGGTAAATAGGAATAGGGGTCGTGGATTCCCCCAAATTGATTTGATAAACTTGCGAAGGCCGTGGATTCCCCCAACTTTATGGATTTTGGTAAGCGAATTAGTAATAACCTCAACCCACCTTATGAAATTGGCTTTAAAACATAGATATATGCATCTTGAAACCAAATTTGAACTATTACGTAGTATAATAGGCTAATGGAATACAAGTGGCTTTGAAAGGCCTTTATGGCCATAAATTAATTTTAAATTAAACCTTAGGAGTCGTGGATTCCCCCATGTTAATAGATAATTGGAATATAGGGGTCATGGATACCCCTAAGATGGTGAATAACTAGATCATGGGGTCGTGGACTCCCCCAAGTTGATGGTCAATGGAAATGGCGTAATGATATTTGCTTGCAATGCGTAGTTGGTATGGCGATACCAATGGTATGTTCCTTAATGAATGGTCCTTAGTTTAATGAATGAGAATTTGTAAATTTTTTTATTGGTCATAAAGAAGGTTGTGTAGTTGTCTATGAAGGTGGAGGTTTTGAGTGACCGATACTAGAAACCCGTATTTGTCGATGTGGGGGTTGGTCTTAATAGTTGTGTGCTTGTGTCACACCTTGTATATATTTATCATGGATTAGTGAAGGGTCGTGGATTCCCCTGCCTTCCTTGATACCTCCAGTTTGTATGTCTAACACGTTCTGGGGCCCTTAAGGTGGGGGAGCCAGTCCCATATAGCCCATGGGTACTTTTAATGACGGTTGAAGCTACACAGTCCAGGTTAATATTTTAACTCTCATGCTAAACCTTGTTCCCATCCTAGTATATTATATATATATATATATATATATATATATTATGTGCATATGGTTTATGAATGATTTGGAATGATTGATCATGGCATTATTTTATCCCTTCCCTAAGTTATATACTAGAGGTCACCCAGCTAACCATCCCCGGATGTTGTATCCCCATGCGATGGAGGGTTCAAAGACACTTCTGTTTCCTTGCACAGTGGTAGGCGATTTTTGGATTGTTCGTGAGTCAACTTTTAAGTGGTGAGCTTGCATTCTCCGAAAAGCCCTCATTTTATGGTTAGCTAGGCAAATAGGGGTGTTGTCCGGTCCTTGGTGGACATAAGATACCCATCAAGACTAGGCCCTAGTTCGGGTCATGACATTTGCTTCACTCCAGAAGGCTTGCCTTGGGATTTTCCTATTTCTTTTACATATTAGTTTGGATGACTAGCTTACTTTTCAAGTCTTAGCCGCGATAAGTGAAATCATGACCTTAGTTTGGGTCGTGACAACCACGATCCTTATATTGAAATATGATCGTGATGACCAATCATAAGATAGCCCCTAAATTTCATCCAGTTGGACTTTGTGGGTTGTGTGCAACCTACTGAACCTACTATCGTGGAATCTTCCCATAGTCGTGGCACCATTTTAGGGCTTTAGTGTTTGTACCAATTTTGAATTTTCTTTTCTGCACAATCCCTGCATAAGTAACACAAAGTACTGTATAGAATAAAAAGTACAAAATCATGGGGTTACCTCCATAAAGCACTTGATTTAACATTGCAGCACGACGTGGCTATGTTGGTTACTCAGACTTCACCAACTATCCTATGGGTTTCCTTCCATGAAGTTCCTGATTTAATATAGAGACACCATGCAACTCCCTTGATTAATCGAACATTGTCAAGGATGAATTTCGCCATTAGTTTAACCTCATTTGTAGTTCCAACATAGTGTTTCACGCACTGATCATTTACTATGAAATAAACACCATCATGCCTTTTCATCTCAAATGTCGCATACGGAAATACCTCTACTATGGTGAATGGCCCAGACCATTTGGATCTTAGCTTACCTAGAAACAAGCGAGGCCATGAATTATACAACAAGACCAAGTCACTAGGGTTAAATTCTCTTTGCTCTATCTTTTGGTTATGGTACAATTTCATCTTTACATTGTAGAGGATTGAGCTTTCATATGCTCAGAGACAAAATTCATCTATTTTGTTCAATTGATCTATTGTCTATTTTTCCATATCACATCAAAATTCAGCCTCTTCTGTACCCCCGATTTTGATATTCAAGATCAACAAGCAAGTGGCATGATTTTCCATACACAAGCTAATATGGGGAAGCACCAATAGGTTCTTGAATGTTTTTTCATAAGACCATAATGCATCATCTAACTTCAAATCTCAGTCTATCCTACTTAATCCCATGATTGGAGACCTCAACTTACCTATTTTTCTGTGGATGGTAAGGCATTACCAGCTTAAGTTTCACACCAAATTTCTCAAGCAAGGCTTTGAACATGCATAAAAGTGTGAGCTTCCATTACTAATAATAGCCCTTGGTATCCTGAACCTGGTAACTATGTTCTGTCTAAAGAAATTTGTGACACTTTTCCCTTCATTGTTTGAAAGAACAACTCCTTCCAAATATTTCAAAACGTACTCTACATACACCAGGATATACTTTATATCATGTGACCCCATAAACAGGCCCATGAAGTTAATACCCATGTATCAAATAATTCATGCTTTAGAATAGTTATCATTGAAAGTTCTTACCTTCGCGGAATATTTCATTGCCTTTGACATTGGTCACAAGCCCTTGCATAATCATGTGCATACTTGAAAATGGTAGGCCAATAGTTCCAGTATTTCAAGATCTTGTGCCGTCCACGCTTTGCTATGATGACCCCTAACTAGGAACGAAAGACATGCCTCCAAGATACTCATCATCTCAACCCCAAGAACTAATTTTTGAACCACTCCGTCTGCATAAATTCAAAAAAACATGTCTATTCCCAAAAAAACTTCCTCTTGTCTTGCATAAACTTCTTACATTACTGAAATGATATGTCCTCATAAAAAACATCGCTCACTAAGTAATTTACAAAATCAGTGAACCGTGGAATTAAATCTTGTGATGCAGCCAATCTTGTAATGCATCTGGGAAAGTGTCATCAATCTCAAGTTCATATTTTAATTTTAGCATTTCTTTTTCTTTAAGGTATGATAAATGGTATTCCAGTTGATTTTTAGTCCTCTTTGGGTCTTTGACTTCAAAGTCAAACTCCTACAATAAAAGTACCCAAAAAATCAACCTTGACTTCACATCCTTATTTGCCTAAAGGTACCTAAGAGTTGTGTGATCATTATGAATAATAAATTTTGTGCCAATCATATAAGATCAAAATTTTTCAGAAGCGAACACCACAACGAGAAACTCTTGTTCAATCACAGTATAATTTTCTTGAGTTGAGTTAGGATCTTTGCTAGTATAGTCGATGGGATGTAAGATCATCTCTTGACTTTGACTTGGCACTTCCCCTATCATCACACCACTACCATCACATATAACCTCAAATGGTGATGACCAATCTGGAAACACAATAATAGGGCTAAAATCAACTTCTTTTTCAGGCACTCAAATGCCTTCAAACATGCATCATCAAACAAAAATTTTACTTTCTCCTCCAATAAATTGCACAAAGGATTTGCAATTTTAGAAAAGTCCATGATGAAACTTCAATAGAAACCAGCATGTCCCAAAAAAATACAAATACTCTTCACAAAAATTGGTGGAGGCAACTTTTCAATCACCTCAATATTTTCCTTGTCAACTTCAATCCTTTTTTTTTAAATCTAGTGACAAAGCATTGTTCCTTCTTTCACCATGATTCCACACTTCTCTTAATTTAGTACCAAGTTACATTCCTTGAATCTCCTTAGAAACATTGTCTAGATATGTAAATTAATCTTAGAATGAATCACCAACAACCAAGAAGTCATCCATGAACACCTAAATAGTGTCCTCAACCATTTCAGAATAGATAGCTACCATACAATGCTGAATTGATGCAAGTGTATTACATATATGAAAAGTCATCCTTTTGAATATGAAATCCCACATAAAAACTGAAAGTGGTCTTTTTTTGGTCTTTAGGGGAACTAGAAATCTGATTGTAACTCGAAACCGTCAAGAAAATAATATCATCCTCTACTAGCAATACGGTCTAACATTTGATCAATAAAAGTCATAGAAAATTAATCTTTCTCGATCTATGCATTCAACTTCATATGGCCCATGAAAACACACTAAATGGTAACTGGCCTCATAGGAATAAACCTATTCTTCTCATTTGGAACCATAGTGATTCCACCTTTTTTGGCATGTAAATCACAACCCACATGTAATTGTACCCTGTTCTAGCATAATCCAATGAGGAAAAACTAGCTACTCATAAGATAAATAAGTAAGGATTTTACCCAAAATCTCCACTGATTTGATTTGAGAAAATCTAAGTGAATGTAACATCATACTATAAGATCCAACAAATCTTCAATGGGAGTTAACTAATTCTTAACTTGGAAGTGACTCCAAAGTATTCTTACAAAAAATTTATACAATATTGTCTTCTTCAAAAATGGAGGCTATAACCCTAGAACAATGTCTCAAAATTCATAAAGATGAAACATATCCAATAATAGGGTTTGAGTCCTCTTTTGTCAAATTTGGGATCAGCCACGTACATTTACATTTCTGCCCTTGGACTGTATTTTTTTGCTAGGATGCTATAGCATAGGCTTGGCCGCAATCACGAATACAGAGACCACGATTAGTTCATGCGACTGCAGTAGGTTGACCTTATTGACTAACCGCTATTGCGGTCCTCAGACTGCGACCGCAGTAACTGAAGCCATGTCTACTCCAGGTATTCAGTTGGACTTTTTTGTATCATTTATATCATTTTTAGTTCCAACCCCATATTTCTATCTCACCAAATATGTGCCTACAAAATGTAGATATTAGTGCATTCAATCACAATTATGTCTCATTTATTCATTCAAAACATGATAATGTTCATGAATGTTGAGTGCAAATGAGTGGTAAAATCACTACTCATCAACACCCCCAACTTAAAGCTTTTCTTGTCCTCAAGAAACACTACCCCTTATCATGAGACATTACACTTTTATGCCCAATTTTCATGCCTCAAAGATCACAATGACTTCAAGCTTAATCACAACCACAAGTAGCTCATTGTACATGGGTTAAGCTATTCTTACTACACCCCTCATCATAAAATATAATATCTAAGGATGCACAAGACTTTAAAGAGCAACCAAGCAACAAAAATGAATAATCTTAAAGTGACTCACTTTTGATCAAAACTAAGTTATACTCCATTTTCTTCATTGCTCGGAAGATGACAAAATCACCTACCTCAACTCGTTCACATTCCTCCTCACAAGAAAAAAAATTCCACACACCAAGCAACCAAATATGCAACAAGGAATTTAAGTGCAAAAACTCTCTCCCTAACAAAATAACTCTCAATGTCAACAAGTGTCATACCATAGGCTTGCCCCTATTTTCAATCGCCACTACAAAGATTGTAAATGTTTAAAGATCTCAAAGGACTTTTTTAGCTTGTAATGTAGGTTTGGGTTAGGGTAGGATATCATTTGGGAACAACATGGCTACACACTTCCTTGAGCATCTACATCACACTATTTAATCTGCCTTTTTGACTATGGGTCACTCCTCTTTGATATTTTCTTTTTTTATATGACTAATTTTTGCGTCCTTTGTTCACCCATTTGCTTCTATTTCTTTTTCTTGCAATTTTCATGCAATTTTTTCATTTGTTTGACCCTTTCTTTTTCTATTCATTTATTTTCAATGCTTGGCACTTAGGCATTTCACTTATAACTTTGTGGCCCCACACTTACCTCCATCAATCATTACTACCCCCTACTAAGTCTTTTATCCTAAAGTTGCGATTTCAAGTTCAAAGAGGGTATGGTTCAAAAGAGGGATAAAAAGAATAGTTCAAGGCTTGTAATGTATTTTCCAAACAAAGATCCAAAGGCTCAAAGTAGGTAACTAGGGATTACATTCATGAATGGGTGGGCTTTTTAGTATAAAGTGGTCTCCAAAGTAACAAAGATGGCCTAAGATCATTTCTCCAACCAAATACAATCAAAATTAACCTTGAGAGACTAACGGGGAAAGTTCTAGATAACACAAGTATACAAGAGATGAATACAAATATCTCACCACACATGGCATGCAAAATTCACCAAGGAGGTTCAATTTCCCCTCCGTTAAAGACAAAATTGAAGTATCTATCACTATTAACAAGTCAAACATTTATGGAGTCATAAAAAGAGAAAGAATTTTGTTACAAGGTTACTCACATCCATGCCCTTGATTTTTTAAAAAAATTTGGATGGGGGAGGGGGTTATTTGTTTTGCATTTGCGCTACACTCAATTTTCTAACTTATGGCTACAACCAAAGATTTAGCCTCACATTTTGGCTTAATATAGGAAATCAACCATGTGGCTACTCAGACTTCGTCAATGGTGTACAATGGGATCCCAAATTTATAATGCCATAGGTACTCAGACTTCCCTTGGATTAATGACTTAGATGTCACGGGTACTCAGAATTCCCCTACATTAATGACTTAGATCCCATGGGTACTCAGAATTCCCCTACATCTATGGCTCAAAACTCAAAACAATGCTTTACCCTTAAGAAAGTCGTCACTCAATCTATCATAGGGAAAGGATCTTCATGCATCATCATAATCAAAATAAAACTAAAGTAAAAAGAAAAAACTAAAAATAAAACTACATGATAATCCATGAAAACGTGGGCACCATCTGAGTGCCCAAATGTAACATCCCAAAATCAAAATAAAAACAACATCAGAATGCCAGCAGGCCAACATAAAAAATATTCGACAACACATCAAAACAATACAAATATAGGGAAAGGTACCCCCAACTGAAAGGCTAGCAGTGTCCCCACTGCATAATTAATAAAATCATAGGAAAAAGGTATGGGTCCTCTCTAAATCTGCATTAGAAGCTTCTCTCTCCTGCTGACTCTGCACCTTCACCACCGGCATCATTAGATGACAATTCCATTGGGGCCTCATCATCATTCTCTATCCGGAGATAAGGAAATCTATCATTGGCTTTTAGGATCTTCCATAGGCCTTTTACCCCTTTCCACATCTTGCTGAAGAATTTGTCCCTCTTCTTCTCACTTTCTTATGGGAGTCCCTGAGGTCCCTATATGATCCGTCTAAGGCTGAGTAGGCTCTCTCAAACTTGGAAATAGAGGCTTTCTGCTTCTTCTGCTACTCATGATATATTTCATAATCTGATCGAGTCATATATGAGTGGAGAGCCATAGAGGCCTGTCCTGGTGGTTGAGGCAAACTGGACACAAGCTCCTTCATCACCCGCAACTGCCCTAAGATATCATCAAAAGGGTTTGCTGAAGAAGGTCTACAAGAGTTTGTATCGTCCTGGGTTGCCTTGCCTAAGTCTACTTTTCTCTTCTTGCTCTGACCAGGGGCATTGTCACCCTAAAATTTTAATGAAAAGATATGGGGGCCTGGGTGCACCCAGGTATCTGCAGTATATTCCTCCACTTCTTCCCTCTTGCATAACTTAGTGATAAGGGAAGGAAGTAAAAGAAGTATACCTCCATGAGTCTTGAGATGCCTCCACTCTGAGATCACAATCTTGCCATATTAAGAGGAATGCCAGATAGGATGCAAGCCATCATTCGAGCTCATATATCAGTGACTATAGTCATGTATGTGCATGGCGATACTCAGCTATAGATGATATTTATCTAAAGACTGGCCTCAACTATAAAATCATTCATCACAATATATCTCTTGGTGGTGGCCTAGAGAACTTCTTTACCCGTACATAATATGTTTATCATCTAGGTCCCTAGCTCACATTTTTTGGCCTAGAACTGCTTTATATCAGTATTCAGGAGGCTATATATCTCATTAATCTACTCTGTTCCAAAGTTTACTTGCTTACCCAAAATTTTTATCACTGGGTATGTGAGAGAAACTAAGCTAAGGTTCTCATAGAACTCACATACCCATTGCTCATTCGCATAGCAGGGGTCCGAGGCAAAGCACATCTACCTGGTGGCAGTGAGTCAGGTATGGAATCCTGGGAGCTTCTCCTCCACTTTATCAAGGAAAATACCCCTCTCTGGGAGTAATTTTTTCCTTGGCAGATCACCATAATAGAGGTTTTGGCATTTGACCGACATGAACCTGATGTTGTCATAATCTCTCATTTTATGGCTTAGAACCTGTAAGAAATATAATTCAGACCATCATTAGCATTATCACGCCAAAAGCATGCTGGATTATTCAGATAAACTCATCCAGTAGTGTTATAGAAGGTTTTGGGGTGACAAATGGGTGTGCAAAAATTTTTGGTTTCTGCAAACAATCGCCCTCAGGAATGGCGATCGCGGAGAAATGATTGTGATCGCAGTTACGCAATTACGGTCATTGCGGCAAATCGTGGTATTAGAGACCATAGTCGATAGTTCTGCACATCACTCAAAACACATAATTTTAACCCCAAATTTGTATTCTAACTAGTTACATCAACATCACAATTAGAGAACTTAAGCCAAGAATGCGTGACTATAGCCCTGAACTCGAAGTAATTCGCATTGAACTCATTGGGTCATTGAACCGAACACTTGGTGTACACGTTAAGTTCTATAGCTTTAGGCCTAATTCTGGGTACTCAAAACTTCCCCATTGGTATGTTCACCAACTATAATAGCTAAAAACTACAATACTTATAAACAACCATGCATTTTGTATTAAAAATAATACTTCAAGCCTTTCTCTAAACCACATGCTCTAAGCATACAATTATACTTAATCTGAGAATGAGATTAAGCCTATCTGATGGGTGATCCCTGGTTCTGATAATAGGATTACTCAACTGAATCTGAGACTGAGATCAAGCCTATCTAGCGGGTGATCTCTGGATCTAATAATGAGATTAATCAACTGAATCTGAGACTGAGATCAAGCCTATCTAACGGGTGATCTCTGGATCTGATAATGAGATTACTCAACTAAATTTGAGATTGATACATCAGTCTGAAAAGCCTCTAAAGTGTCTGAATTATGGAGTTGATAGAATATGTCCCCAACTTACTCCGTCTACTGAGAATAACTAAGTCTGATATGATAATAATAAAAATAAGGATCATCCTCGACTGAAGAGGACTCCCTACTATGTCTACTGCTGCTACCTGGGACTGAGCTGCTAAGGGTACTCTGGATCTCGTGCCTCTAAACCTTTGGTGTCAAATAAAACACCATAGCGCAATTGTGTTAGTACGGGAATATACCGAGAATGAAGATGAGGTGAGGCTAAATACAAGGGCTTATGCATGAACAATTACTTAACTGAATAATCATGAGAGTACTGAATGAGAACACATGCATGAATGTACAAATCATAAATGAAATCATCATGACTTGAAATACTGAAACTTGGATACCGCCTTACTGTTATCTGAACTCACTACAAATACTAAGATATTAAACAATTAAATCTCCTGATATTGATAACCGAGTACAAGAATTGAGATCAGTCCTCTCTAGCGAGTGATCTCAGAAATTGATGTTACTGGAGTTGATTAACTGAATCTACTCATATCAATGACTGCACTCTGAACTTTTTACTTTCAAATGACTGAATGGCTGATCAAACCTCTCTAACGGATGATCCCAAAATCTACTATCAATGATAAGAAGAGATTTTATCTGAGATTGAACCTATCTAGCGGAGGATCTTTGAATCTGATAATGAGAATAATCACTGAATCTGAGAATGAGATCAAGCCTATCTGATGGGTGATCCCTGGATCTGATAATAGGATTACTCAACTGAATCTGAGACTGAGATCAAGCCTATCTAGTGGGTGATCTCTGGATCTGATAATGAGATTAATCAACTGAATTTGAGACTGAGATCAAGCCTATCTAACGGGTGATCTTTGGATATGATAATGATATTACTAAATAACTTTATATGGGATCATGCCTATCTAGTAGGTATTCCATGAGTCAATAGAACTATCTGAGTTCCTCACTGAGATAGATGATTGTATCTGACAGTCCTGATTTCTGAGTTTTTTTCTGAAGACTGATACTGAAACATTAACTGTGGGAGTTATCACTTAACCGACATGCCCCGAATCTAAATTGGTGGGGTCCAACCTGTAACCTCAGCTGGAAGAGTGTCAATATCGTGCCACGGGTAAAGACCTCTCTGGTCAAGCCTCTCTAACGGAGACCCTCGCAGGAAGTCAAGTCTAAGGCAGTATAATAGTCAAGCCTATCTAGCGGATGACAAGCCTTTTCTAAAGGGTGACTCCTGCATCCTGCACTGGCTACGCAGTTCTGGAGTTTGGGGATTACTCCTAAAGACTATGTCTCTCTAACGGGGAGTCGTCATCCCTGCACTCTCTCGGTGATAGCTCCTACTCCCAACTAAAAGACTCTGAACTGATTCTCAACTTAAACTAAACTAAATCTGATACTGATCATATTTCTCGAATGATCTGACTGAGTTACGCTGAATTCACTTGGTTTCGTATCTGACGGAATACTACTGAATCTCGTTATTTGACTGAATGATACCGAGCTTTGAATAGATTACTCGATTACTACTGAGGTCTGAATTGAATACTTGAATACTACTAAAATTGATCTTAGTACAGAACTAGGGCTAGATTACTAGAGATACTGAGATTACAGAGATTACTGAGATTTCTAAAGTTCTGTATCTGTCTGAGAGTACAGAGTTCTATAACTCACTGAGTTCTGAGAATCATGGCTTGACTGATATTATCGTGAAAAATGACATGGGCTCTAGACTGCAGCTAAATTATCGGGTATAAATACCTCCAGGACTCGATAACATAAAGTAAAGCACAACCATTCTTAAATTATCAATACCATGGACATTCATTCACCTTCACAATTACTAGAGCATATCTTCAGGCATTTAGAAATTATAAATATGTGATAGTATAGAGAGACATGCTATTGGCTCATACTCCATTCAACAAGGTCTTGCATCAAACAATTAACATGCATTAAAGAACACATAATTGGAAGATTTCATGCTAACATTTCATAATTCATTCTCTAAGGCTTTTCAACAAACACTTGGCATGCAACGGCTTGCACACAATTGGGGATTTTTAGTCAACATGCTATAATGGCTCTAATTCCTTCACATACGCATTTTATCAAACATATGGGGAGCATGCTTTGCTTATTCAACAATTTCTACACTTAATTGACATGAACACATCACTTAGCAAGCAACTTTAAGAGGATTTATTATTAACATCACATGAATATCACATACTAGGGTCAAAGCTTTAAACCTCATAAATAAAACATGAATTAGAAACTCAATAATAGCATGAACTCACATTTCAATTCACATGAATCATGAAAACTCATAAACATAAGATCTTTGAAATTTAGAAAAGGTTTCTTGAGCTTCTTGGATGAAAGGGACCCAAGAATCAACATCTGCATACCTTAGTTTCTTTATTCTTGAAAAGTTAACGGAGGAATCTTGATGATTTGGGTCTTGGATTAGAAACCCTAGGTCTTGTTCTTGAATTCTTGGCTAGGGTTCTTGACTTCTTGAGAGAGAAAATACTTGGATTTGGGGAAAAATTGTGAATAATGAAGTATTTTCATTATTTAGGGTATTGATCCTTTATATAGACTGATTTGGGGCTTAAGGAAATTACCAATTGGTCCTTGAAATTTAAAAATGGATTCTGAAAATCCTGATTTCACATGCTGGTGCGACGCGGTGGAATCACGCCAGCTCACTAGAAACTGGACAATTGGAAAATTGATTGGTGACGCGACGCGGTGGAAATCGCGTTGTCACCTTGGTTGCAAACTGGAAAGGCACCGCCATGCGGTGGAATTGCATTGGTGCACTGGAAATTGATAACTCTGAAATTGAGCCTTGGCGCGATGCGCCATAATCACGGAGGCTCACGGGATTTTGACGATTGCCATTTTGGATAGCTCCGCGACGCGCTAAAGTACCAGGTGGTACACTGTCTCACTAAAATGGCTCTAACTCTTTGCCCGAGTGTCGGATTTGAGCGAATTTGGTATCGACGGAAAGCTTATTCAATTCTCTACATGAGAAAAAGTCGATATTAGGGAAATTCTACATGGTTTAAAATACTTCTCACTTGGGAATATATTTTTTAACCTTTTAGGGTCGGATTAACACTTCACTGAACACGATCTAAGGCTTAGACTACGAGAGAATTTTGTGGGGTCTTAAAATATCTCCCCCTTGGAAACATTCATCCTCAAGTGTCGCTTGATAGGCTAAGAATACTGATCGACTAAACTTACTCAAGAAACAGGAGCATCTAAAACATGACTATGCAATTGGAACTACTGATATTCTGAACTCTCATACTGGACATGCATATCTAATGCATGGAATACTCGACTGAAGCTACTCATAAGCTGAAATCTCATAATAGACATGCATATCTGATACATGGATGCGTAACTGAGTTGTTCTCATGAATGCATGACTGAATACACTGAAAAACTGAACTCTTTCTACTGAACATGCATATCTAATCCATGAATGTCTTACTGAACTGACTCTCAAAATCATGACTGGCTATACAATGATAACTGACGTTAACTTCGTAAGGAGAGTTTGAACATGCAACTGAATGAGTCTAAGGACATGAAATAATTGCAATATCATAGGGTATATCCCCCTTGGGACTCTATGTCTCCCTAAACAAACTTCGCTAAAATCCTAGGGCAGTGCACGGGGCACCTACAAACTGGGTCATGATTGACCGACTGAGATCTGAAAGTAATGCATGACTCATGCTGACATATAAGCTCAAAATGGGAGCAAAGAATCTAACAATGCATAACATAAAGATGAAGGACTCATAACATACCCGAATCTATATCAGGGAACCTTTCCTAATCATGATGGGTCTGAAGTGCAGGAAGTCTATTCTGACGCTGACCACTACTGGCACCGAAAGGGGCACCCTGCTGATGAAACTCTCTACCCCTCTAAGCTAGCACTCTACATTCTCACATTCTTTGGACTAGCTCACCATACCCAAAGCACAGATCACTACCGGCTCTACACGCACCTAGGTGACTCTTGCCACACTCTCCACAAAGCGGATAGGTACGAACACCACTAGCACTACTCTGGGATTTGCATCCTGGCGCTCCATCATAACTGACATCCCCAAACTTTGGTGTAGGTACACTAGCTGGAGATGGAGCTAGGACTAAAAATATCTGGCTATGCTGAGAACGGCTACCACCCTGGGACCCTGCCTGAGAGAAACCATGACTATCTGTTTTGGCTTTCTCTGCCTCAATTTGTTGCGCATCCATCATCATCCTAGAAAGGTCCATATCTCTATTAATCATAGCGGACCTACACTCTTTCAATACTAACCCAAATACACCTGTTACAAACTTACTCATACTCGCTCTAGGGTCAGCTATCAAGTCGGGAGCATACTTAGCTAACTGGTTAAACATAAGACAATACTCTTTCACTGTCACGAGGCCTTGCCTTAGGTTTATGAACTCTTTTACCTTAGCCTCTCTCATCTTTAGAGGGAAAAACTTATCTAAAAAGGAATCCTGAAACTCCTGCCAAGTCATGGGAGCTTCACCCTCTGCTCTACTTTTCGCCACATCACTACCCAATCATGAGCAATATCATTCAGCCTATAGGATGCTAACTCTATACTCTCCTCATCAGAAATATGCATAATCTGGGTGATTTTCCTCACCTCCTCTAGATAAAGTTGTGTGTCCTCACCTGCTACTGACCCAAAGAATTCTAACGGGCTCATCCTCATGAAATCTCTAATTCTGGATGCGGCTGAACCCCCATCTTGCTGAGATAGGGCCACAGCCTAATGGTTACCCTAAACATTAATCATAGCTTAGGCTAGTGCCTAAAAAGCTACCCAAAACTTTGCATATAACACATTCTCATTCTCAAGATTTACTGGCTGAGGTGGCTGGTCATCAATCCTATGGAAATTATCTCTTCGAAGAGACATACTCTGTACATGGAAGAAAGAGGTGGATTAGACTGAGGATCAACTTGAGCTCATACTCACTCGCACGACATGAATATTGAAAGAAGTGAAATTGCTCCTAAAATATCTTATAGACTCTTGTACATAAATATGGTGCGCAACACACCCATGCATAAGACATTACTAGATGTGTCTTTTTAGACTCCCTAGGATAATATTGAACCTTAGGCTCTGATACCAAGTTTGTAACGACCTGATTTTCAGGAACAAAAACGTCACACGGTGTTCATAATCTCGAAGGACCACAAGCTAACCCTCTAATGATATCTATACCTGAACACTATAAAATATAGATAATAAAAACAAAAACTGTCCATAAGGTTCAAAACATCTAAAAATACTCAAAATTGAAGACTGGATAGTGATACATCTATCCAAAAAACCTCTAAACTGTCTAAACTATGGAGTTTATGGAACATGTCCCCAACTAACTCCGTCTATTGAGAATAACTAAGTCTGATATAATAATAATAATAAAAATAAGTACCATCCTCTACTGAAGAGGACTCACTGCTATGTCTACTGCTGCTGACTGGGACTGAGCTACTAAAGGTACACTGGATCTCGTGCTTCTGAACCTATGGTGTCAAATAAAACACCATAGCTCAATTGCATCATTACGAGAATGTATCGAGTATGAAGATGAGTTAAGGCTAAATGCAAGGTCTTATGCATGAACAACTACTTAACTGAATAATCATAAGAGTACTAAATGAGAACACATGCATGAATGCACAAATCATAACTGAAATCATCGTGACTTAAAATACTGAAACTGGGATATCGGCTTACTATCATCTGAACTCACTACAAATACTAAGATACTGAACAACTGAATCTCCTGATATTGATAACCGAGTATAGGAATTGAGATCATTCCTCTCTAGCGAGTGATCTCAGAAACTGATATTACTGGAGCTGATTAACTGAATCTACTCACATCAATGATTGCACTCTAAACTTGTTAATTTTAGCTGACTGAATCAAAGATCAAACCTCTCTACCGAATGATCCCTAAATCTACTATCAATGACAAGAAGATATTTTATCTGAGATCGAACCTATCTAGTGAAGGATCTCTGAATCTGATAATGAAAATAATCACTAAATCTGTGAATGAGATTAAGCCTATCTGATGGGTAATCCCGGGATATGATAATAAGATTACTCAACTGAATCTGAGACTGAGATCAAGCCTATCTAGCGGGTGATCTCTAGATCTGATAATGAGATTACTCAATTGAATCTGAGACCGAGATCAAGCCTATCTAGCGGGTGATCTCTGGATCTGATAATGAGATTACTCAACTAAATCTGAGATTGAGATCAAGTCTATCTAATGGGTGATCTCTGGATCTGATAATGAGATTACTTAATAACTTTATATGGGACCATGCCTATCTAGCGGGTGGTCCATGAGTCAACGAAACTATCTGAGTTTCTCACTGAGATAGATGACTGTATCTGACAGTCCTGATTTCTGAGTTCTTTTCTGAAGACTGATACTAAAACTGTAATGTGGGATTTCATGCTAACATGTCACAATTCATTCTCTAAGGCTTTTCAACAAACTCTTGGCATGCATAGGCTTGCACATAATTGGGGATTTCTAGTCAACATACTATAATGGCTCTAATTCCTTCACATAAGCATTTTATCAAACATATGGGGAGCATGCTTTGCTTATTCAACAATTTCTACACTTAATTGACATGAACACATCACTTATCAAGAAACTTGAAGAGGATTTATTATAAACATCGCATGAATATCACATACTAGGGTCAAAGCTTTAAACCTCATAAATAAAACATGAATTAGAAACTCAATAATCGCATGAAATCCAATTTCAATTCACATGAATCATGAAAACTCATAAATATAAGATCTTTGAAATTTAAAAAAGGGTTCTTGAGCTTCTTGGATGAAAGGGACCCAAGAATCAACATTTGCATACCTTAGTTTCTTGATTCTTGAAAAGTTAATGGAGGAATCTTGATGATTTGGGTCTTGGATTAGAAACCCTAGGTCTTGTTCTTGATTTCTTTGCTAGGATTCTTGACTTCTTGAGAGAGAAAATACTTGGATTTGGGGAAATATTGATGAATAATGAAGTATTTTCATTATTTAGGGTATTTATCCCTTATATAGACTGGTTTGGGGCATTAGGACATTACCAATTGGTCCTTAAAATTTAAAAATGGAATCTGAAAATCCGGATTTCACATGTTGGCGCGACGCGGTGGAATCGTGTCAGCTCACTGGAAATTGGGCAATTGGAAAACTGATTAGTGGCGCAACACGGTGGAAATCACGTTGCCACCTTGGTTGCGAACTGGAAAGGCACCATGACGCGGTGGAATCGCGTTGGTGCACTCGAAATTGACAACTCTGAAATTGAGCCTTGGCACAACGCGCCATAATCACGGAGGCTCACTGGATTTTGACGATTGCCATTTTGGCTGGCTCCGCGACGCGCTAAAGTACCAGGTGGTACACTGTCTCACTAAAACAGCTCTAACTCTTTGCTCGAGCATCGAATTTGGGTAAATTTGGTATCAACGGAAAGCTTATTCAATTCTCTACATAACAAAAAGTCGATATTAGGGAAATTCTACACGATTTGAAATACTTCTTACTTGGGAATACACTTCTCAACCTATTAGGGCCAGATTAACACTTCACAGAACATGCTCTAAGGCTCAGACTACGAGAGAATTTTGTGGGGTCTTATAGACTCCATGTAGCTCACATGGTTTATGTCGGTTAGAAGAAACTCCCAAGTTCATAAGAGTCTAGAGTTTTCCGATGTCTTGAAGTTTCTAAAGTTCTAAGTCCTTGAGTTTCAAAGAAGTTCCATTCTCCTCTAGATGAAAGCATGAGTTTAGAAAGCATAGTTTAAAGATTCCTTTAGCTTACAAGTTTTGAGAATGAGAGGAGAATACAAATTTTTGAGTTAAGTATAATGACTCACGAGATTTATACTACATGTTTCATTATTCCTGATTTATGAGATTTATGTTTCATACTTATTCTAGCCATGTGAGTCATTCATATTTGCATGCTAGATTTTATAAAGAGTAATGATATTGTTTATGTAAATGCATACACCCCCATATACTCAATATATCCTCAAAGTACTGATCCATATATATGTCTATGTGCTACATTGTCTTATAATGTAGGTTTAGGTGCTCAGTCTCAGCATCATCAGTGATCTCCGAGTACCTTGATCTACACTTTGTAGTTAGTGAGTTCTCATGGTTTGAGGACCTATTTCTCAGACCTTCAGATTTGATATCAGTGGTTATTTCTTTTCAGTTGTATATGAGTCAGTTGGGATTTGTCCCAATGGCTCTCTAGATCTTGAGTAGCAGAGGCTTTGTCAGACTAGAGTTTCAGATGTTTGTCAGATATTTTTAGTATTTCGTGTTTCAGACAATATATATTCAGTTTTTTCGGTTGAGATTTGATGAGATTTATTCTTATTATCTGATTTTGAATCCTTGGAGTAAGTATGAGATTTAGTAGCAGGCTCAAATGTTTAGCTTGAGGTTATATGTAGACTTGAGCACCGTGTGATGCTTCGGGATAAGATTTTAGGGGGTTACAGATTATAAGGCTGAGATAGAAATGAGGGAGTCAACTGATGAGTAACCATTACTTCAAGCTGGATCCTATTTCATGAAGAAAATGAAAGGTTTAGGACATAAATACTCGGGGTATTACATCTCCCTCTTAGGATACTTCATCCCCTGAATGATACTAGCTTGGATGAAATACTAAGGAAAAACTGAGATGATGTACGGGACACTTACGAACTGACTCATGGCTAAACATATGGAATATGGATCTGATGCCTGATGCATGAATTGAACTGAATTTTATGACTTGCATGGTCGTGAATGAATTACCTCATGAATAGAAAATATGGAAAACCATAGGAACTTGTCTGTCTGACTGCTAGACTGGATTGTTGGCTATACGGACTGAATTATACTAAAAGCGTATACTCAACTATACATTTCACTTGTACACCAACATGACATTCAAGCCTATCTTCATAACCACACATGAACTTGTAATCAATCCACCATAAAAGCATCTTTCTCATATTGTCTAAACCTCTATCATTAAAACTTTTATGCACTAGCCTAAGAAAACACACATAGAATTTCAACTAATCGTGACATAAGGAAAGGTCACTGAAAGTTAGAACATGAGGACCTAAAACATAAAAAAATAACTTTAACACTCAACTGAGGCTTGAGTAATAAAGTATCAATGACATGAATTCGTTAGAGAGGTATGAACTGAGGACATACATAACATAAACTGAATTTTGCTGATCATTAGAGGAGTAGCATGAGCAACTGGAACTGAACATGTTATAAGGCATGGTTACATAAGTCATGATCTGCATGACCTGAGTTTGGAGTTCATGATTTCATGGAACATGATTCATACTGCTGAGTGATCTGGAACTCCTCATACTAGAAACTAAAAGTATACATGGTTTTTCTATAAAGTGAATGAATATAAGTTGTGATAAGGGAGCTGACATGTTAGGCATGAGTAGATATTATGATGACTGAAAGCTTTGCACTGAGATAAGAATAGTTTGGTAATCGTCCTCCCTTATTACTTTTTTACACATATTGGCACTACTACTAAAATCTGAGAGCCTGACATGGTCACTTGTTCTATAATCTCCTCCTTAGACTAAAGCTATCATCTTAAGTCTGGGACCAATTTACTAAACTCCAAACTAAACTGCAATCACTTTACTCTAGAGTCTGGGGTATAATAATACACATGAATACTAAACTCCCATAGAATATACTACCCTTAACTTTCTTTAGCTTCTGCAATCATCATCATATACTTACACTCTTCTCAACACATATTTGCCTCACTAAACACATCATCTACTTATGTTTCTTCATAGACTTCTAATATCATATCTCTTAACTCACATCCACACCATCATACTTAATCTCAAATCAACAAACTTAAATTCTTGCATACACTGTTCAAGCCCACTGGTTCATATTCTGTACAACTAGCCCCGTGAATATATAATCTTCTCAATCTGGATAACACCATCCCAACGATATTACTGCTAATCTTCTGGGTTTGTGATTCTGACTCTAGATCATATGCTATCATAAGATTCTGGGGAGGGATCTGAGAGCATTTCTGACTTCAGCTCAATGTAGGATTTTCATGAATAAGAATAAAATATCTCAAAATTTAGGATATAAGGGCACATATGGGATACTTCTAGCCGGCGTGAAATCTCATAGCTGTCTGTAGGGACTGTCTGAGAAAGTTATACCTGTAGGAATTTAAGCTTCACTATTTTTGTTGCCTCTAAACTAAGACAGAGTTAGCAAGAATAAAGAAAGATGAGGATCTGCATAAATTTCTTTGATAATACTTCTACTGCACGATTTGAGACTTGAAAGAAGGGAAACATTTCATAAATGCCTTGTAGCCTCTCAAAGAAAAGTACAGATGTCTCAGTATCGTTCCACAAGACTATAATAGACACGTCTTCATAGACACCCTAGGATACTTGAAATTTGTGCTCTGATACCACGTTTGTAATGACCCGAGACTACCCTCTAGTTGTCACACAGTGCTTGAAACCACAAGTGATCCCAAGCTAACCCATGAACTGGCATACAATTAAGAAACTGAATTATAACATAATAAATAGTTGTTCTATTGTGCGGAATCATAATCATACTAAAAATCTAAAATAGATACAATACTGATAAAGCTTTACAATTTGATAAATTTGAAGGATGAAACTGAAATTTACATGACTGACTCTGACTGACATCTATAAAGCCTCTACTATACTGACTATAAGTAGATGGGACATGCCTCTAACTACCACTAATCAATACACATGATAGTAAATAAGCTGTACATGAACTAAAACTATTTGGAGTTCCTGAAGTAGGAGAACCTATCACCTTCTGGAGGGAATCTGCAACTGTCTGATCATGATGTATGGGCTACAACTGGTACCTACATTATGAAATAATGTAACCACACAGATGTATATGTCGATCAGTACTTCTGAAATGTACTATGTATGCAGGGGTAAATGCAATAAGTAAAACTGATTTCATACGTAATCGTAAAACATGAATGCTAAGTGTAAGTAGACTCACCAATAGGTTGGAATAAACTGAAAACTAAAATATCTTAAAACATGAGTGACAAACATTCTCTGATAAGATGGTGAATCTCTACACTTTATTTTTGTAAACTTCACTTTAATGATATAAGTATAACTTTAACTGGGATATGATAAAATATGGCTACTGTATGAATACTGGGTATGAAACTACATGATGGTGAATAACATAAATTGAGTATCTAAATATACAATCACACTGAGCATAAATTCATAAACATACTAACTTATCTGATTAACTGAATAACTGATAGCTGAATACTGGGCATGTAAGACTAAACTGTACTTAGTCTGAATAACTGGACTGAAACTGTAGAGTAGTATACCTATAAGGTAAGGACTGAATGAGTAACGTAAGGTAACTGAGCATGAATTCGTGAAAACTATATTATTTTAGAATGCAAGACCAAGCGTATAACATGATTCTACAATAGTCTGTAAACTGAGGTACTAAAATACTGATAATTGTATGCTATGGTCAAGTAAACCTGAAACTAAATTGAGTTACTGATCTGATTACTGGACAGAGATTATGACTGAGACTATAACTAAGATGGTAACTGAGACTGTAACTAAGACTGTAACTTGGACTGTAACTAAGACTCATACTGGAACTGAATACTGGGTTCAGATAATTGAGTGACTGATATCTGAGATTACTAATAACTATATTACTGATAACTGGTTGAATGTTTCTAACAGTCCTAATTCTGTAGAACTGTACTGAGTTCTATACTGAGTTGGGTGACTGTATTTGACAGTCCTGATTCTGTAGAACTAAATTAAGTTCTTACTTAGTCTAAAACTAAAACTGAAACTGTAGAAGTGTTCATCTAACTGATATGCCCCAAATAAGATAACTGGGGTCCAACCTGTAACCCCAGTTGGAAGGGTGTCAGTACCATGCCACGGGTAAAGACAAGCTGAAGAGTCACCCTCATCTGGCAGGTGCCCAGAACGAGAATGATGGTACCCTCAACTAGCAGGTATAAATACCTCATCAACCCTTAACGGGCAGGTTGATTTCTCAGCCTACGCTGGCTACGTAGTTCTGGAATGTAAGGATTGCTTCTAAGGATCACACCCTCTACTAGCAGGTGAGCCCCCATCCTTGGGTTTACTCGGTGCTGAATCCTACTCCCAACTGAATAGACCGTGGACTGATTACTAAACTGTACTGGATTTGACTAAACTGCTACTGAGTTCACTGAGCTCTGTAACTGACTGAGTGCTACTGTTCATGATATTACTGAGACTATTCTATAGCTACTGTAATTCTAGGTAAGCATCTAGATTTTGGATATTGAATACCCCCAGGACTCGATAGCATTGAAAGTAAAACATGGCATGATCATAATAGCATAACAATAGTAGCTTGTTAACAATGCTTTCATTTAGACATTTTGTCAAACACTTGAGAGACATGAACTTGTACATGAATGGGACCACATGATAACATGCCATGATCATGAACTTGAACATGGGAATATCTCATAGCATGATTACATAACTAAGATCATGAATTGGGGAATTTACATTTAATTCACTTGAAATAAAACATGAGTGTTTCATCAAAACATGTAAAGTTCATAACATGAATGTAAGAATGTCTTAAACATGAGGAAATAATAGAGTTACATGGCAAAATTCATAGCTTAGGGATTTATCTTGAAATTGACTTAACATGATATGAGAATTTCATAAAACATGTGGAAGGCATGAATTCAAAACATGAGAATATTGCTAAACATCATGAATTTAGGATATATCATGGTATTTACTTGAATAATGCATGGAAAACTCAAATTCATAGCATGAGGAATTCAAAATCTTGCAGGGAATCATACATGGGCTGAATTGAATTAAAAACACCATGAAAATATGAAATTCAATCTTTCTTGAATATACAAAATACCATAGTAATGGAAAATCTATGCTTTAATTAAAAGAAAAGGGTTTTTGGGCTCCATGGCTGAAAGAGGACCCATGGATGAACTTTCATACACCTTAAAACTTTAAATCTTAAAGAAAAGACAAAATCTTGAAAGCTTTCTTGAATTGAGAAACTTGAAATCTTGACTTTTCTTAAAGAGGATTTGATGGAGTTCTTGGTGTTCTTGAGGGGGATAGGGTTCTCTTTGGAGAGAAAAGGATGAATAATAATGTAAATAATGCTTTTCGGACTTTAATTATCTATTATGGATGAGTTAAGGTAAAAGAAAGGACCCTTTTTCCCTTAAAAATGCGAAAATAGAACCTGGGAAATAGGTGCGGGAGATGGAGCACGCGTCGCAGGCATATCGCCTCGGCTTACTACCTCTCACAAAAATAGCTGTAACTTTTCGTTTGGATATCAGATTTTGGAAAAATTGGTATCGTTGAAAAGCTAATTCAATTGTCTAAATTTGAAAGGTTTTGAGCTGCAAAATTCTTGTATATAAAAATTTATACACGTTCAAAGTAGACCCCTGTAGAATCGAATACCAAACTTCGGACGAATCAAAGGATCTTAGCTCAACTTGGCTCTACATGATTTCTATGAACATTTTTAACCTCATGAGCATTTCACAAACTAGTAAAGGATCATAAAACATATATTCACATGAGAATAATTTGGATTATAACCTATACACGTAGGAACGATGGTTCATAGATTAGCCCAAAAATACGGGGTGTTACATATGTCTTGCACATTCTCCTCCGTTGCAGTTACCCGATCCAAAATAGTTTGAAGCATTGCTTCAAAACTATTGGACACGGTATGTTGCTCTTGCTTATTCTCCTAATAAGACCTATCAAACTCATAAGAAGAACTAGAAACTCAGTTAGCATAATAAGGGGATGGGTAATTTGGATAATCACTCCAATGTCCATCTCAACCACCACATTAAGAATAACCATACTCACAATAGGATCGAGATGGTGTTTCTATCTCTATCTAGGGTGAATATGTGCAATCTCTTCCAAAGTGGGGTCCATCACAATATGGACATGGATCATCAAGATAGGACTTCTAACCACCAAAATTATATTTGTCAGAAGATGTCATAGAGAAAAGTAAAACAAAAACAAAAATCTACCTAACACAAAAAATAAAAGAAAATCACAAATAAATATTTTCAAGTTTGAATTCAAGAAAGTAAGATAGAATTCTAAATTAACTCAATACGCCAACTTTTTCTCCGACAATGGTGTATTTTTTATAACGCTCAACTTACACATCAATTTAAATTCAAGGCGATTGCCTTCAATATATATACCCAAATTTGGAGTCAGGGTTAAATCCATAAGGAATAATATGAGTGGCAAATAAATTAGTTTGAAATAATAGATACTAGCTAAATTCAAACCAATAGCACAAAAAGATAAAAATGAGGGGTTTGAAAGGTATCACGCTTAATATTTCTTTTTGAATTTTTCGAGTACAAATTTGGGGCTATGAATACTTAGAGTCTAAATAATTAGGCGCGGATCTTTGGATTATGCTTTCCTAGGGGCAAGATGTGCATGGAGACATGATAATTCGGTGCATGTTCTAATTGATGATAATGTGGTAGGCTAGGTTGTAAGTCCTTGGGGGTAGTTTGTCAACATAGCCTCAAAGATTTCACTCATTGACTCTTTCGAGTACCTAAAGAATGTGTCAAATAAAGCCATCCAATACCTCAATTAGGCATCCCTTTTTCTAGGATGATACCCAAGGAATAGTCAACTTCACAATCACTCTTATGTCTAAGGTAGTGAAAATTTAGCAAACTATTCCAATAATTGTCTACTATTTCTTTGGTTCTCACATCCCTCTTTCAAGGATGTTGTTGGTTCCTAATATTCACCCAAACCCTTCTTTCGAAGATAGATTGAGTTTGCAAGAGCTTGGGATTTTCACCCACAACCCCATTTGAGTATTTGCAGTTTTCACCCACAAATCTCAACTAATTTAATGAAGCAACAATAGTACCCAATAATCAACACATTAACATATGCACAAATAAATCATAACCCACATGCAATTGCACCCTATTCTAGCATAATCCCAAAAGGAAAAATTAGCTACTCATAAGATAAATATGTAAAGATTTTACCCAAAATCTCCATCGATTTGATTTGAGAAAATCTAAGTGAATGTTACTTCAAACTATGAGATCCAATAAATCTTCAATGGGAGTTCACTAATTCTTCACTTGTAAGTGACTCCAAAGTATTCTTCACACAAAATTTATACAATATTGTCTTCTCCAAAAATGGAGGCTATAACCTTAGGACAATGTCTTAAAATTGGGGAAGATGGAATATATCCAATAATAGGGTTTCAGTCTTCTTTTGGTCAAATTTGGGAACATCCATGTGCATTTACATTTCTGCCCTTAGGCTGCATTTTTTCGCTAAGCCCCGATCGCATAGGCTTGTCCATGACTGCAACTACCGCGACTGCGATTAGCTCATGTGACTACAGTAGGTTGACCTTATTAACTGACCGCGACCGCGGTAACTGAGGCCATGTCTGCTGCAGGTCTTCAGTACTTTCATTCTTTATTTTGATCATTTTTAGCTCTAACCTACATATTTCTATCTCATCAACTATGTGCCTGCAAAATATAGATATTAGTGCATTCAATCACAATTATGTCTTATTTACTCATTCAAAACATGCCAATGTGCATGAATGTTGAGTGAAAATGAGTGGTAAAATCACCACTTATCAATAGCCAGCGATAGCCCGACCAACCATGACTTTTGAGGACCAGAAGATATTGGGTCAATTTTAGATTGACTCTACCGAGATTATTAGTAGCCCAAGAGAGGATGCACATAAATTTTTAATTAATTATTAGAAGAGTTTGCAAAATTTTGGCTTAATGGATTCTCATGGTACGGATTATATCATATTTTAGCTTGACAATACAATGAGATTGTGGTGAAGGATATGCATTAAGTGAAGGTTAGTTGGATCTAGTTCTGCGACTTGGATTAAGTTCTCTAAGATTTTGTGGAGAAGTATGTATCTTTCAGCATGCGTGAGCATTTAAGGGATGAGTTCTCAAGGTTAGAGTAGGGTTCCATGACTATATCTGAGTACGGGGCTAATTTTTATAAATTAGTCAGAAATGCCACTATGATTCTATCGATCGAGCATAAGAGAGTGTGATTCATCATTAGAGGGTTGACATTTTATCTCTCTATGGTCATCTAGATTGTGGTATCTTTAGGTAGATCATTTGTAAATTTTGGTGATCATACTCATACTATGGAGGATTTAAATTGTGAGACTCATAAAGGAAACCATAAGAGATCCTGTCATCAGGATAGTTACAGTGGTAGTCGTCGTGGGTCATATTTCTGAGGTAGGGTTTTACTAATCAGGCATCAGTAGCACTATCAGAAGTATGGTTGGTCTAGTAGTCATACTACCTTAGCATTAAATTAGTTGCCCTAGTTATAAGTGTTGGTAATATTTATACCTTGTCCTTCACAATTTCAAACCCATTTCAACTCTATTTTTCACCATTGTTACACCCTTGAGCTTAGAAAATTGTACTAGGATCATCCACTTAAGCTTCGGATCATTGTCTTCTTATTCCTTGATCATTTTTTATCTTAAACTCGTAAGTTCCCGACTCAAAAAGCGATTAATTCTTTAATTGGTTTCTTGAAATTTCTCTAATTTTTTGGGCTAATTTTAGATTGTCTGAAGGTTCAGATTATTCTTAATTTTGGAGCACGTGAGCATTGAGTTGAGAGAGACTTGATGACAGATCTAATTTCTGATTCCATCGGTGGGCCCAGTGAAAAGTTACATTGATCGCAAGCTTCAAGTGTTATAGTTTGGAGTTGGTGATTGTGTATTCCTTTGTGTGTCGTCCATGAAAGGTGTGATGAGGTTTGCAAGGATGGGCAAGCTTAGCCCAGGTATATCGAGCCATTTGAGATTCTAGAGAAGGGTGTAGATGTAGTTTATTTGTTAGCCTTGCCTCCAATATTTTATGCCATTCACCCTATTTTCCAGGTGTCTATTCTTTGATGTTACATTCCAGATGAGTCTCACGTGCTCCAGTGGGATCCAGTTCAGTTGGATGATAGGTTAACTTACATAGAGGAGCCAGTTGTTATTTTATCAAAGATATTAGATGATTGAGTTCTAGGAAGATTTCGGTGGTAAAAGTAAGATATACTTAATAAAGTCCTTATCTTGCATACTAAGTACATCCCTACATATTGACTGCATACCTCTTTTTTGTGATGTTTTACTACTTATTATATATTTGGCCCTGGTTCGAGGTTGGGTATGCATTGTTATTATTTCTGGTTGGAAGTCTAGTTCGATTCCGAGCATGGTCTATGTATATGGTTGGTGGAGGAGTATATGGTACGTTTATTGCATATCAAGGCGTTCTTTTGCATTACATATAATTCTACCTAGTTTATGTTAGTATTACTTATTGTTTGTATCTATCAGGCTTATAGAGGCTCGGTTGCATTTATTTTTGTTGTGTGTACCTTCTGAGATTATGAGGATCCGGTTAGGTTATAGTTAGACGTTTATTTATGCTTTTTGAATACTTACTTATATTCTTGTGATTGTCTAGTCTTAGTCGATTACCTCTTTTCTGATCCTCCTCTTACCTTTATCGTGTGTTCAGACTTTATTATGTCTTTATCTTATTTGAGTTCAATCGGCATACGATGCCTACTGAGTACTGCATCTTTTGGCACTCATACTACAATTCTGCATCTTTTTTTTCTGATGCAGATCCTAGTACAAGTCACCATCGTTGACGCCATCTGCATATGGAGCTGTTGATCGAAGACTAAGGTGAGCTTTCAGTTTTCGGAGCTGATCTTTCTCCTTCTAATTTGGGATTAGTCTTATTTCTCATCATTTGGGGATCATTTTGTATATATTGCACTTATCTAGTACTCCTTATGCATAGTGGCTCTTGTACCGATTATATCAGGTCTTTGGGGATTCATTTTGTACATTTTGTTTTTTGCCCTCACTATTTGATGCGTGCATTGTTTATTTTTCCCTATTAGTCGCCTTATTTACTGTTTTTACCCCATTCTTCTCCCTTTCGCCTGATAGCCTGTTACTTGCCATTCTAGTCTCTGATTATGGCTTAATTATTGGCGGGTTATGGTAAGTGTCATCATGACTTGAGTTTTTTGGTTGTGACAAAATTTAGTATATCCAATGCATAACTCATACTCATGAATAAGAAATGAAAACATACATCATATTAGTTCACTAAAAAATATCCTATGTATGAATTAATGTGAAACAAACCTGAGAAAGATTAGGTCCAGAAGCCCACGAAAATCCCGTTTGATTTCTTCAAGCCCATGCAATTCCTTGATCAGATAATTTATTAATCAAATTCACGTACACTCAAATATTTTTTAGAGAAACTTTAATTTAGAAGGTTCAATGTTTTTCATTTTACAAATTTATACCAACAATTTTGTAGTGCTCGAATTGCCCAAACCAACTATTTTTGTGGTTGTTTAATTTACGTCATATTCCAAGTTGAATACATCCAGCATTAGAAGAATTGTTGCCTCATGTATTCATCATGTATTATGAGTTATAAAGAATACAAATTCTGTATCGGCAATATTAATTCAATGGTACAAAGTAGTGGATTTGGTTGAAGGAAAGGTTGTTCAAAAGAACCACAAGAGTTGGTGTGATGGTTCAGCACCTCACCCCTTAACCAAGAGGTTGAGGGTTCGCCTCACCTCTGGTGAATAGAAAAAACTCTGTGGCCAGTTTCCTACCGCTTAGTGCGCTGACAGTAGGAACGGAGGATTAGTCTCACGGCTGCCGGCTATGGGAATACCTTGGGAAACCAGGATTGTATCAACAAAACTAACAATGATAGGAATGCGATAAAGAGATGAAATGTTATGGTAGCACATGAAGAACAAAGACATATATAAATGCAATCCTTGTCCTAAAAGGAGAACAAACAAACAACATAATCAATACTTTACAAATTGTTTCTTTTTTCTTTTCCTCGCTCACACAACATTAAAAAACAAATAATGTGAATATATATAGATAACATAATTAACTTAAGAAATGGAAAATCTTCTCCTCCTAGGCTTAGTAATATCTACAGCGCCATCATCAATATTGAAAGTGTCCTTTGATCCATGCTTAAAGGGATTCAATTTCCCCAAAGTTTTGGACATAGAAGAGAAGAAGGTTGTCTTCCTCAAACTTCCTTTATTAGCTGAAGTTCCTTGAGTAACAGTTGTTTTCTGTATATCTGCTATGTACATCTTCATCTTCAACAACTCCGTTCTTAGAACTTCATTTTCCTTCACAAGCGAAACGTCTGCTTCTAATTGGTTCCTCGTTGCAATGGCTCCTGGCATGTTGTTATTATGAGTGTCGTCTGCACTGCTCCTTATCTTGAGTTGATCAAAGTAAAGAGCATGAAGGACTATTTGCACTGGCAAACGTTTGTTTTGAGAAGCATGGACTCTGGCTTCATAGGATAGTTTCAGAGGATCCATCACACTGCAGACTTTCTCTCTTTCAATTTCATCCAGATGTGGATGCGCCTGCAATTTTAGCAATGCAATTCTAATAAGTCGTGTACTTGATTAATTTAGTTAAGTCACACTAATATATATAAATAAGGATTTTGTCACCTTCAAATAGATATCGACAGCTCTGTAAAGATCATCATCAGCCTTTCTCGCTCCCTTAGGAACCAAAATAGCAATTCCATTGAATTTTGATATACTGAGATCCCCAAAAGTAGCAATTTCACCAAGGTACGCATCGACAGTCTTTGCAACTCTCTGCATCCCCGTGGAACAAACTTCTCCAAAATCACCACCATTAAACACTGCTACACTCTTCTCTTTCTCCATAAACCCAGAAATGATTCTCCTAACGCTCTCAAGATCAAATAGTCTTTCTCCATCATAAGTAAAAGACAACACTAACAGGTCATCTACGGTCACATGTTCTAATATTGTTGATATCCTTTTCTCCAATTCAGTCTTGCAACTATTGGCTGCTCTTAAGAAAATAGCTGTACGCAGGAGACAACACAAGAAATTGATTGGGAAAGCTGCTTTCTCGACAGGTAAGAGAGCGACAATTGACTCGAGAAGTTCCCGTTGATGCATTCTAATATCGGAGTCCTCTGGTTCTATTAATCTGGTGCCGTTTCCCGAGTGATCACGTACAAGATCGCGAAGAGACCTCTCTGTATATGTGATTATAGCACTTGCTATTGTTAACGCTTTTGCTCCACGGCCTTTCATTGCAACAATGATTCTCTCGAAAAATGATACATCTAAGATGGTTAACTCTTCCGTCCACCAATTTGGTGGTGATCTGCTCGGAAAATTTGCTTCCACACATGCCTACAAGGATAAAAAGGAAATTAGATAACTCAATTTTCTTTGTTATATTCATGTTTGCATTAATTTTATGTTAATGATTTAGTAACTAATAGATCCCTAATTAACTTTTAGATTTGTTGGCAACGTGGTATATATATGAATACTAGATACTTAGCCCGTGTCAGCACAGACCCAACATATGTTATTTACGTTATCTCAATTTACGTAGCACAAATAATATTTGGAGTGTCAATCAAATTTTTCTTAATATAAATTTTTAAATAATTTATGTTGTTAATCATTGTGATTTATAGTATCTTTTATGTAATTTAGTAATTTATGTTACTCGTTTTGTCCCAATTTTAGAATTTAGTGAGTCAGACAAATTTTTTTTACTAATATATTTTTAAAAAAATTTTAAGTTGTTAATTTTTGTGATTTTAGTATCTTTTAATGTAATTTCAAATAATTTATGTTACTTGTTTTATCGCAACTTGTGTGACACTATTAGAATTTTAAAAGTCAATCATATTTTTTACTATATGCTTTTAAAATATTATAAGATGTTAATAGTTATGACTTATAATTATTTTTTGCATAATTTTTAATTTTATAATATTTTACCAAAATAAAGTAAATAAATTAAAATAAACAAAGTACTAAATTCTTAAAACATGTTAAATTCGAAAACATCATTTGGATCAACAAATTACTAAATTAAAACAATAAAACATGCCAATTATAAAATGTCAAAACTATCCCAAATTTACGTGACACAAATATAATTTAGATAATCAATTAGATTCTTAATATGTTTTTAAATATTTTAAATTGTTAACTATTGTAATTTATAATATTTTTTATGTAATTTTCAAATAATATATGTTACTCTCCTTATCCAAATTTTTGTGGCATTGATATTCAACTATATTCTTAAAATAATTTAAGTTTTTAATTATTATGATTTATAATACTTTTTCTTCTATTCCAATTTAAGTAGCACTAAAATAAATTTGAGAGTCAACCAAATTTTATGATTGAAGCAGCGAAGTAGATAAGTCCTAAATGACTTATAATACCTAATTAGAAGTGATATAGCAAAATTACTATGAGAAAATACTTGTGAAAAAAAATTAAATGAGTCTCATATAAGATGTCATGTTAATTTAAAACATCAAGAATTAATTTATCATTTTATGTCAATTTTATTTTTATTAAATATTATTAAATTTTTAATACCTAACTGACTTATAATAATTAATTAGGGGTGATATAGTAAAATTATGGTTGAAGCAGCTGAAGTAGACATGTCATAATGTTTATTTTAGTTTTTTTTATTAAATATTATTAATTTTCTTATATGTAAATGTCTTACAATAATTAATTAGGGGTAATATAGTAAAATCATGGAGCAAACATACTTGTGAATTTGTGAATTTTTTTAAATAAGTCTCATATAAGATGTCCGATTAATTTAAAACATCAAGAATTGATTTATCATTTATATCTATTTTATTATTTATTAAATATTATTAATTTTTTAATACTTAGATGACTTATAATAATTAATTTGAGGTGATATTATAAAACTACGATTGAAGCAGCTGAAACAGACATGTCATAAATGCCTATTTTACCTTTTTAAAATTAAATATTATTAATTTTCTTATATAAAAATGAATTAAGTAAAGAAGCAGGCATGTTAACGAAGAGTTGCCTGTTTCTTCGCTCTTATTAATAATAGTAAATCACGGAGCAGCTGAAGCAGATGAAGAAGCAGGCATGTTGACGAAGAGTTGCCTGCATATTAATAGTAGTAATACGAGTCTTATAGAGCCCGGGCTAAGCTCACTTAAAAAAAGAAGATTTTATCTCAACTTATTTTTGTGAGCTTATATTAATAATGAAAAATAAAGTATATAAATAATGTTTTGTGTTGGGCTCAAATTTCAGATTTCATCTTCAGTTATTCAGCAAGCCGACATCAAAAAATTTAATTGTTTTTTTTAAAATTATTTCGGAGAATCAATCTGATTTTTATGCCTGGTCGCTCAACGACAGAGGCAATCCATCTGGTGAGGAGATTGGTAGAGCAGTACAGGGAAAGGAAGAGGGATTTGCACATGGTGTTCATCGACTTAGAGAAGACGTATGACAAAGTTCCTAGGGAGGTTCTTTAGAGATGCTTAGAGGTAAGAGGTGTTCCGGTGGCGTACATCAGAGCTATTAAGGACATGTATGATGGAGGGAAGACTCGGGTGAGGACGACGAGAGGTAACTCAGGGCATTTTTCGATCGAGACGGGCCTGCATCAGGGTTCGACTCTTAGCCCTTTTCTTTTTGCGGTGGTGATGGACGTGTTGACGCGGAGTATTGAGGGTGAGGTGCCTTGGTGTATGTTATTTGCGGACGATGTAGTGCTGATTGATGAGATACGAGGGGGTGTGAATGAGAAATTGGAGGTTTGGAGGCAAACCCTGGAATCTAAGGGGTTCAGGTTGAGTAGGTCCAAGACGGAGTATTTGCAATGCAAGTTTAGTGACGCGAGTCAGGAGGATGAAGTGGTGGTGAGGTTAGATTCCCAGGTTGTTTGTAAGAGGAATAGTTTTAAGTATTTTGGGTCGATTATCCAGGGGAATGGCGAGATTGATGAGGATGTCTCTAAATGTATTGGAGCAGAGTGGATGAAGTGGAAGTTCGCTTCGGGAGTGTTGTGTGATAAGAAGGTTTTCCTTAAGCTTAAAGGAAAATTCTACAGAGTGGCAATCCGTCCGGCCATGCTGTATCGAGCCGAGTGTTGGCCAGTCAAGAACTCCCACATCCAAAGACTTCAGGTGGCGGAAATGAGAATGTTGCGATGGATGTGTGGACTTACTAGAGGGGATAGAGTTAGGAATGTGACTATTCGAGAGAAGGTGGGAGTGGCTTCGATGGAGGATAAGATGCGAGAAGGGAGGTTGAGATAGTTTGGGCATGTGATGAGAAGGGGCACGAATGCCCCAGTTTGGAGGTGTGAGAGGCTGGCCTTAAATGGCTTTAGAAGGAGTAGAGGTAGGCCAAAGAAATACTGGAGGGAAGTGATTAGACATAACATAGAGCAGCTGCAGCTCACTGAGGACATTACCCTAGACAGGAAGGTGTGGAGGTCGCGGATTAAGGTAGAAGGTTAGGGCGAGTGTATGGATTGTGGCTAGGTGTTAGGAGAGCGAGTGCGTATCCGGGCAGTAATCCCAGGCCTGTGTCCTTGAGTAGGAGCCTTTAGCCAGGTGAGTTCGGGTGGGGTGGGTAAATTGGTGTCCTAGTTCTTATTTCTTTTTTCATATTGCTCGTATTTCTCTTATTTCGTACTTCACTGATATTTATTTCTATTATTTCTTATGTATGCATGCCAATCTTTCCTGTTACATGTTCCAATACGATCTTAGTGTATTATTCGAGATTCTGAGCTGGGGGTCTATCGGAAACAACCTCTCTACTTCTTCGGAGGTAGTGGTATGGACTGCGTACATCTTACCCTCCCCAGACCTCACTTTGTGGGAATACACTGGGCCTGTTGTTGTTGTTTTTTACATTAGAATCCATTCTCTTTTTTTAACCAAAACGCCTAATTTTTTTCTGGATGTATTAGGACTTCAACATTAATCCAAACTCAAAAAATATTTATTTTATCCTCTTTTTGTTATAAATGTGTTTACATTATAGTGAATGTCTATCAAGATCTACTTTGATATCTATTAGGATTTGAAGCATCCGTCTTTTACTCAGACTAGGCGAAAATTTCTCCTATAAATAGAGAGGTTTTGTTCATTGTATTTACAATCTTATGATCTCTCATCCCTCAAGAGAAGAAATAAGAATCACTCTCTCTATTCTCTCTACTCTTCTTTTTGTTCTTTTTTATTTTATAACACGTTATCAGCACGAGACTCTGCCGAACAAGGACCATCATTCTTTACTAGAATATTCTTTGCAATGAAATCAGCATCATCCAGATGTCTCAAAGAATTAAGAGCAACAATCTAGTACAGTCAGGTACACTTGTATCAATTTAGCAAGAGAATCACGTCCTGCCAAGATATTTTAGCCTGTAGGTACTGTTTGGAATTCACGGAACCCTAATAAAAAATATTTTTTTTAATTCCTTATTTATTTGTTTTTTAATAATTATTGTTGGATTTGATGGATCTGAGAAAAAATAATTAATTTGAAACCATTAATAGCTAAACCATCGCTAATGAGAACAAAGCTTCGTGTGTTGGTCTGAAATATGATATGTTGCATACAGTAACACTTGTATGCATTAGACCAATAAATTATGATTATTTCTTTTCTCTCAATTGGTTCAAGGTCGGAAATCAATTATTCCATCTAATAATTTTGATGTGCGGTATACGATTAATGAATATACCATAATGCACAAAGATGGATTCCTCAAAGAAGTAGAGGATGTATGTTAGTTTTCCTAACATAAGAGGGAGATTATAAGCGCTATGAAATATGATAGGAATTATCACCAGATCCTCATTCAAAAGATAGAGTCTATGCATGCGTGAAGCGTGGTAGACTAATCGGTTCCAAATGAAATAGTCCTTGAAAAATAAGGAGCAAATAATTATAATAAGAAGGCAATGAGCTCTTGAAGAGCCTACGACATAACACTTCATGAAACCTTATATAAGGTTCATGTACCTGAAAATAATGAAGTAATGAGATTTCAAAATATTATGTCGCATTGTGAACCGATACGAAATGATATATCATCAGTATATTTGACACAATATTGGCGCAATATTGTGAAAGATTACGAGGATCTAATTCTACGTTTATTTAAGCATACTGACGTAGAAACATTTATCAAGTGACATGAAAGAATGCATCTTGGTAAGTATTAAACTTATTTGATTTGAAGTCCAGATATTTAAAGATGTCACTCATGAAATGTTGAAAATTGTCACTTGACAAAACTTATGTGAAAAACTTTTAAGGATTCAAAATGCTTGAAGCATATAAAAGTTTCTGGGAAACTTATTTATAATCCTTATATTGTATAAGCTTATTGCTTGAACAACATTGGAACTCTTGGAGAGTTTTCAAAGAAATAGATTATTTGCTGAAATTCGACATATATCGAATTAAATTGGTTATGAAGTACCATATCGTAGTGCAATTGATACACTTATGTACCTTGCAAATACTACAAGGCCTATAGCCTTTTCAGTCAATTTGTTAGCAAGGTATATTTCTACTCCTACTATGAGACATCAAAATGGGATAAAACACATGAGCTTGTTTTATTCTAAAGATTGCAGTCTCGATCTTATTGGTCATGCTGATGTTGGGTACTTATCTGACCCGCATAAAACTCGGTCTCAAATAGGCTATGTGTTCATTTGTGGTTGTACTGCCATATCTTGGAGATATACAAAGCAGTCTATCGTAGCCACTTCATCGAATCATGCTGAGATAATAGTTATTCATGAAGCAAGCCGAGATGTGTATGGTTGAGGTCCACGATACATCTCATTCGAGAAAAATGTGGTGTGAAATATGACAATCTACCTACAATTTTATACACAGATAATTTAGCATACATAGCACATCTTAAGGGGGGATTCATAAATGGAGATAGAACGAAACACATTTTGCCAAAGCTTTTCTACATACATGAGCTACAAAAGAATGATGATATTAACATGCAACAGATTCGTTCAACTGACAATGTGACTGATTTATTCACCAAATCTTCTCCAATTGCAACTTTCAAGAAGATGCTGCACAAGATCGAGATGCAAAGGTCAAGGATGTTCTCATTAGGGAGAGTTAATACGCGTTGTACTCTTTTTTCCTTACGAGGTTTTGTCCCACTGAATTTTCCTTGTAAGGTTTTTAATGAGGCAGCCGAAATGTGTATTATTAGAGATGTGTACTCTTTTTCCTTCACTAGATTTTTTTTCTACTAGATTTTTTCTAGTAAGGTTTTAACGAGGCACATTATCTACCAATTAGACATTCAAGGGGGAGTGTTATAAATGTATTTACATTATAGTGAATGTCTATCAAGATCTACTTTGATATCTATTAGGATTTGAAGCATCCGTCTTTTACTCAGACTAGGAGTAAGTTTCCCCTATAAATAGAGGGGTTTTGTTCATTGTATTTACAATCTTATGATCTCTCATCCCTCAAGAGAAAAAATAAGAATCACTCTCTCTATTCTCTCTGCTCTTCTTTTTTTTGTTCTTCCTTGTTTTATAACACTTTTTATATATTAATTAAAATTAACCAAATAAAAAAACACCTACTAAATTCCTAATCCCCAATCTTCCAAGCAAGTGGCGTCATATTTGTGGTTTACATTTCCAAACTCTTACTGCATCGTTTAGAGTATTTCCGGATAGTTTACCCTTTTCCTTACTAGTCCTAGTCTAGGATTTTTGGACTTCTTTGAATCTTTTTAGGAGTTTTTCTATGAGGAACCCGAAAATGTAAAGAAAAATTTAAACCTTTTATCTATAGATATTGTTTAGTGACATAGATTAATCAGAAGATGAGCCTAGGTGGAATAACATATACGAATATTAGTTCAGTTGTAAGTGTATTTTTAATATTATTTAGCACAATCACGTTTCTATATACTTAGATATAGAAAGCTTCGAGTATGCTACCATATCAATTCAATAGCAACCAAGAAAGTCATTATTTTCTCATTCCAAAGACAGCCAGTTTTCGTGTGTATACTCTAATATCTTGTCTCAACACACAAACTGAGATGCTAATAACACGAGCAAGATAAAAATCTGACGTTTTCCACATGAAAAATTAATTCTCATATTTTTCAAAAATCACAGAGAAAATAAAATTACATTGACTATAAAAGTTGGGACACTTGGAGCTTTAATAAAATGGACCATATACTTTTTATTTACTCAGTAACAGGTTACATAGAAGACACTGGAGTTTTTGGAAAAAGTAGACCTCAAGGACAAAACATTTGATTTTAAAAGATGAAACAAGACTAATAAGGAATTAATTGCAAGTTTAAATTTAAAACAACAGAAGATTTCAGCCCAATTCTGTGAGGAGGACAAAAGTCCCATATCTTCTCTTATATAAAGTAGTAAAGTAAAGAATGTGTTAAATACAAGTATAGAAGGAGGTAGGTACCTTAGCGCTAGCTATGTCAACACATCTTTGAAGGATGTTGAGGTCGTGGGCAAGGGAGAGAAGATTTTCACAAGACTTTAATACGACCAGTGCACCAGAAAGGCTGGTCAAGGCAACTTGAGAAAGGAAATCTTCGGTCCGGCTAGCAAGATTGTTATCGCAGTATTTATCAGTCATTTGAAGATACTCGGCAACACACCGAAGAGCAGCCACGTTATGAACTGTGATTTCAAAGTTGACTCCATAGCAAAACTTAGCTGCCTTCTCAAACATCTCTGGTCCTCCAGGAATATCCGACAAGATTATCCGAGTTACATCACTTTCTTTAGTCTCAAGTATAAGTTTCCTTATGTGGTTGCTCTTTGCTACTAGCATGAACTGACATGACAAAACAATTATACCCATTAGAATAAAAACCCAACTTTGTTTCCACTTAAAACTATATATATCTACTAGATCCTGAATTTGTACATACCTTGTGAAGATTAAAGTTTGCTTCACCTACTTCAACAATAACATCAGTTGGAATTTCTTGGGAAAAAACCCTGTAGCATGGAATATGACATTAACACAAAACAGAGACATTTAAAAATATGAGGAAAAAAAGATTACTGCTGGAGCGTTTGAGGGGGTGGAGGGGTGGGGCGTGGGGCGTGGATAGAGATAGTACCATTGGCCAGTTCTTTCCATGGCAAGAGAGAGTCTACTGGTATTCTTGATAGGAGCAGCCATGTGAGGATGTTTAGTGCATACAGAGAGCTTTAGGATAATAAGACTAGGGGTCTAGTTATATAGGGAGAAGTTGGTCTAATTGTCTTGATTGTGTCTACCCTACCTTAGTTTTCGGAGAACAACGCCTTCCTCAATTCCTAAGTTAGTAGGTGTTTGGTCATCAAAATCAAAAAAACTTACAAAGAGTTTGGAATTGGAGTTAGAATTGAAGTTGGAGTTTGGAGTTGTGTTTGATTATAAGTATTAATTGGAGTTGTTTTTTACTTTTTGTAGGAGAAGTGAAAGTGAAAAAAGTGAATCACTTTTCTAAATATAATTTTAAATTGTATTTGAAATTCTTATGGTCAGACACTACAATTTTCACTAAAATGAAATTATTTTTCAAAAAAAAATGTGTAAAATTTCCATGGCTAAACACCCTCTTAATTAATTGTTGCGTCGTAGTGCTAGCGCACACGCAAGTGTACGTGGTCAAACAAGTAGTGCAGTGGCCCTTTAGATTCGAATATCGATTCCACAGGGACTTAGCGCTTAACAAGCCATATAATTCTAGTGTTACTAATAAGATTAAATAAGTGTGAGTTTGTAACAATAGTATGAGCTTTGTAATTATAACTAAGTAATAAGAAACAATAACGGTATGAAATTTGGATTGTAAACAATATATGGAGTGTTTCCTGGGTTGAGACTTACTACACATTCATGCATAACCATGGTTTCTAGCCAGTGATGATGTTTATCGTGATTGTTGACCGACGGGATTGATATTATAACTTGAGAATGGTCGTCCTCTAAGTCATCTACCCAAGCTAATCTGACAAATACGTCATTGAATGGGGATGTGAGTCCTTAATTCGAATGCATTAAACTATCTTTCTGCTTCATTATCCAAGTGGATCGTTTAGGTATATCTCTATCCTAAATACAAATCATCCTTTAACAACTAGATTTTAATGATTAAAGATATAATCCACACTCCTTACATTCTTCATTCTGTCTCTCAACTCGTATGGTCAATTCGTTTTGGGACTATAATTTATCCTAAATTTCATGGCTCTTTAGAATAGCAAAACAAGAATGTAAGAATAATCACATACTTAATAAACATATACACTAACTATAAAACCATAGTTACACAATCATGTTGGTAGCCTCAACCATAGAATTAAGATGTTTAGCCAATCATAGTCTTACAAAGAATCACCATAGATGAGTTCATAAAGTAAAATTACAAGAAAGTAAAGTTAAAGAACAAAGAACCCTAGTTTGAGCCCCTTGATGTTTTATCTCCTCTCCAATTCATGTCTTGATCCAAAGATAGGGTGAAATTGTAACTAACCGCTACTTTAATGTTGTTTTAAGTCGTCCATGGGTATCCCAACACGAAATATATCAATTGACAATAATGCCCATCATTTAAGAGGCTAAGAATCAACTTTTGGATGCCCCGGGAAGTGCCTTATGGTAGCTCGTGTTTAGGGTCGCAGCACCCAGCCAAAGTAGTGAGGTATATCTCGAGAGGTCACGACACACCCTCTATCCTGCCTTGGGTGTGTTGCGCAAGGGGTGCTCCCAAGTGTAAAATTTTGCTCCATTTGGCTCCTATCCCGTCGTGCGTTTGATCCTTATTTTTCCACTTCTTAGGACTTATTTGTAGGATTCAATTAGCTTTTAAAGCACCTCCAATGGTATCCTACAATATCAAATAATAAGCACTAGTTCATATGACACAATAAAGCTCATCAAAGTACACTAGGACAAGCATAGCTCAAGCTAGTGCCACTAGTTTTCTCGACTAAACTATATTTGATCATTTTGACTCTTGACTTGTTTCAATTACACCTTAAACACTCTACACATGTAACTTAACACCAAAATACATAATTACTCTCTTAATAACTCATTAATTACATCAAGAAGTCCTCGAAACTAAGCTAAACGTACATAGATAATGACATTTAGTAGTATAAATATGCCTAAGTTCATCACGCCACACTTAAAGTCTAGTTCGTCGTCGAACAACTCTATACATTTAAGCATCATCAAGGAAGAATTCAAAATTGCTACAACAACTGAGACACGCAAGATATAACTACAATGACTACATGAATAACAAGTTCCACAACAAGTATGTCACATTCCACTTGAAAATATATGAACACTACTTTAAAACTTTCTAACCTCAAAAATTGACTCTGCCAAGTTGGAAAATTCATGCATATTACTCAACAAAGAGAACATACAAATCATCTAACCATCACCAAACATGTGCCTTCACCACAAGAGAGTCACCCACATTCACTCACAAATATGAATTTTATTACAAGAATGGGTGTAAGAATCAAATTTTGCTCACTCTCACAAGGAATTCACATGCCATAGAAGATGAACCATAAGCTTGACCTTAGTGTAGTACTCCACTAATATCATAAAATTCAGGTTCAAGATCAAGTAGGACCTTAAGAATTGTAATGTAGGCTAAGAGATGTGTGGTCAATAATAGTGAAAAAAGGACTACTAGGTTCAATGGGCGCCCCCTCGAAAAAGGACCAAAAATAAAAATCAATGGGTGGGTGAAGTGTACTTCTACTAAACAGACACAACAAAACTGAAAACAAATAATGATAAAATATTTTTATATTATTTTTAAAATTTAGTCAAAAACTAGAAAATAACTAAAAATAAGAATCCTATAGTAGCACTTCACCCTAAACAATCGAAAAATTCCCCACTCCATACTTAAAATTATACTTTATCCCCAAAGTATAACTTGAAAGTAAGGATAGAAATACTCCTTGATACCTTTAAACCTAGCTAGTAGCATTATCACCAAAGAGGTTCGAAAGACCCCACGCTCAGTCTTTGCCATGCTCTTTAGCTCAGATCTTCGGTACTCAGACTTTCCTTCAACCTTTTGACTCAAGAAAAAACAAAAACAAAGGTCATATAAATAAAAACTAGAAAATAAAGTTCTAACTTAACTTGGGTGGCCTCCCAAACAGTGCCTGATTTATTATTGCGTCATGACTCACATCATAATTTTTAGCTACATTTTTTCATTTTTTTCTCCTGCTTGGATCCTATCTTCATAACCTTTTCTGAGCTCTTGAGTGCTTACTCTCAAGAATGACATCTTTTTCCACTCTTGTCTTCTCAGGCTTCTCTTTTAGTTTCTCAAATTTAGGCTTAATTGGTAATCTGGGAAACTCCATGAGAAAGTATGAAGAAGTCATTGGAGGTTTATACTCCTCCACCCCACACTCATCCACTTATATAGTCATGATTATGCATAAAATCTTATAGTGTGAGGGTGTATTGAGTGCTTTGTATACCTTGAAGACCACATCTTCATCATTCAGTCTCATTTTTAGAGTGTCCTCTCTCACATCTGTTAGTTATCCTCCAGTTGCTAAGAATGGATGGCCCAATATGATTGGTACTCTATCATCTGTATCATAATCAATAACAATAAAGTTAGCATAAATAATGAACTTACCAACCTTAATGAGCGTTTCCCTTATGATTTCTTTGGGAATCACTCTTGTTCTATTCTACATTTGGAGCACCATTGAACACAACCTCAGTTTCCCCAAGCCAAAAGTATTAAACACAGGTATGGGCATCAAATTTATACTATCCCCCAAATCAATAAGAATATCGACCACATCACTTTTACCAATTTGTATGGGGAGAGTGAAACTCCAGGGTCCTTAACTTTTTCTGGTATCTTGCTCATCAACAATGAACTGCACTCCTTAATAAGTGTTATTATCTTAATTTCACCCAACTTTGTCTTATTAGTCACCGCAATCTTCAAGTACTTAGCGTACTTAGGCATTCCCTGCAAAACATTTAACAAAAGAAGGTTAATGTGAAGTTCTTTGAGCGTGTAAAAGAACTTCTTAAAGCATACATACTTTTTATCCTTTTTAAGCCTTTAAGGGAATGGTGGTGGCTGTATCTCTAGTGTTTTCTCAACTACCTTTATTTTTGGGTACTTAAACTTTTAAACTTTCAACTTTTTAGGGTTGCACTTGCTTCTATTTTGCCTATCGCGGGTCTAACTCTGCATGTACCTCCTAATTTTCTTTGATGGTCTTTCAATTGAGTCTCTACAACTTCTCAAGGTGATTGTCACCACTTGCTTTGGATTATATATGTCACTAGGAAAATCTCCTTTAGGTCTTGTAATCTGCATTTGGTCTAACTGCCTCAACTGTGTCTCCAAATTCTTTTGAGCCAGTTATTGATTTTTGATACCAGCAACCATTTGTTCTTGATTGGAAATGATCTTTTTTAAAGTCTCTTCTATATTACTAGCCTGGGTGTTATTCTTAATACTCTGCTACTGCTCAATCTGAGCCTGATTATTGTCCCATGAGTAATTGGGTTGACTCTGCCAGTTGTGGTTGCAGGCATTATCATAATTATTTTTTTTTTTTTTTGCATTGTCCATAAAATTCATAGACTCGGGATTTGATCTACATAAATCTGCAGAGTGACCATTACTTCCTCAAATCTTACACCAAGACTGAGCCTGCTGAGCCGTATTAACTTGGGTCTGAGGTTGATTCACATTTAACTTACTAAACTGTGTTATCATTTGATTCTGAAAGGATTCTATTGAGCAGTCAATGTTGTAACACTATCCACCTCAATCATACAGGCAGACTTCTTTACCGTACTTCTAGAAATATCACTATGCCATTTAGGATTACCTTGTGCAATTAGATTTAAAAGAGTATATAGCTCGTTATAAGTTTTCTTCAAAACTTGGCCACATGCAGCTGAATTTAGCAAAATTTTTGTGTTATGGTCAAGAGTTTCAACAAAAGTATGAGATAATACCTCGTTGGTCTATTGGTGATGCAGACAATCTCTGGGAAGAGACTTGAATCTCTCTCATGCATGATAGAGATTCTCGTCTGTCTTTTATTTGAAACTCAGGATCTCATTCCTCAATCTTGCAGTTTTATCATATGGATAAAATCGAATGAGAAACTTCTTTGTTAAGTCATCCTAAGTTTTGATGGAGTTTGAAGGTTCTGTCTTCAACCATTTCTTTGCCTCCTCTAATTGTGAGAAGGAGAAAAGTGTTACGAGACTCTAGTGGGATTAAAAGTGTCACTGATCTCCAAGAAGTTTTGTAGATGAACCTATGGATCTTCATGTGATAGTCCTGTGAACTGTCCACTGCTGTGAAATAATTGTACCGTATTTTTTTATGCTTAAATCTACCCCCAGGTTCCTATTTGCGAATGTTAGGGGTAACATTAGTTGCAAGTGGGATTGCCACTTTGCGTACTGTCCTGCGGGCTGGTTGTTCTTCAGCGATAACTGCAGGAATGGATTCGCCTCGTTGAATTTGTGGGATAGGATAGAAAATTTCTATTTCTCTACTCAATTAATATAAGTGTCTCTCAAGTTTGGGATATGGTTCAACCGAATTCTTTTTCCTTGCCAGATTACTTGGGATTCAGACCTGTACCTGGAAGTTCAGTATCTGAGACCAAGTCGTCAACTCTTATCAAACAAAATAGAGAAACTAAGAATCAAATAATTTTCAATTTTCAAGTCTCCGACAACGGCGTCAAAAATTTATTACATCCTAGCGCACACACAAGTATACATAGGCAAACAAGTAATATAGTGGCCCTTGCGAGCCAAATATCAATCCCACGGGGACTTATCATTTAACAAGCAATCTAAATTTAACATTACTAATAAGATTAAATAAGTGTTAGTTTGTAACAAGAGTATAAGCTTTGTAATTATAACTAAGAACAATATGAGAAAAGTTTCCATGGTTGAGACTTACTACACATTCATGCATAATCATGATTTCTAGCCGGTGTTGGTGTTTATCATGATTATTGATCCACGAGGTTGATGTTGTAACTTGAAAATGGTCATCTTTTAATTCATCTATCCAAACTAATATCACAGCTACATCATTAAAGTCTTTAATTCTGATGCATTGAACTATCTTCCCGTTTCATTAACCAAGTGGGGCGCTTAGGTACATATCTATCCTAAAGAAAGATCATCCTTTAAAAGTTAGATTCTAATAATTAAAGATATGATCTACACTCCTTAGATTCTTCATTTCGTCCTTCAACTCCTATGATCAATTCGTTTTGGGACTACAATTTTTCCTAAACTTTATGACTCTTTAGAATAGTAAAACAAGAATGTAAGAACAATCACATACTTGACTAAACATATAAACCAGCTATAAAATCATAATTACACAATCATGTTGGTAGTATCAACCCTAGAATTATGGTATTTTTCCACTCATAGTCTTATAAAGAATCACCATATATGAGTTCGTAAAGTAAAACTACAAGAAAGTAAAGTCAAAGAACGAAGAACTGTAGTTTGAGCCCTTTTATGTCTTGTCTCCTCTCCATTCTCTATTGATCCAAAGATAGGGTAAAATTGTGACTAAATGCTGGTTTTATAGTATTTTAGGCCGTCCATAAGTATCCTAATACGAAATATATCAATTAACAATATTGCCCCTCAATTAAGAGGCTTAAAATCAATTCTTGGATGCCCGGGAAATGCCTCGTATAACGAGGCCTCAAGCTCGCATTTTGGGTTGCGGCACCCTACCAAGGAGAGTAAAAGACAGTGTGGGTCTCCCTAGGGGTCACGGCGCACCCCACCTATCCTGCCTTAGGGTGTGTGATGCAACGGGTGCTCTCAAGTGCAAGATTTCTCTCTGTTTAACTCCTATTTGTGCGTTCGATCCTTATTATCCCACTTCTTAGGACTTGTTTATATTCTTCAATTAGCTTTTAAAACACATTCAATGATCTCCTACAACATCAAATAACAAGCATTAGTTCATACAATACACTAGAACTCATCAAAGTACACTAGAACAAGCATAGCTCAAGCTGGCGCCACTAGTTTTCTCGACTAAATTCTATTTTATCATTTTGACTCTTGACTTGTTTTAATTACATTAGGAGTATAAATACGCCTAAGATCATTAATATGTCTCAATTTATCTCACTTTACTTTTTAGTCGATTCTAAAGATTAATGACATATTTCTATATTTTGTACTCACTTTATTTCAAAAAGAATAATCTACTTTTATTTTTAATCCATTTAAATAAGAACGACCTTTCCTTGTTTTGGTCACAATTTATCATCAACTTTTCAAGTCACAAGATCAAAGTTATTTTGATACATTACATAACTTTAATTCAAGATCAAAAGATTCAAAAAGTCTCTTATATTTTTTAAACTTTGTGTCAAGTCAAAACATGTCATTCATTTTTAAACAGAGAGAATAACAATTTAACTTTTAAGTGCTCATTTTACACTTAATGAAATAATTTCTAGCCACACAAACATCTTATATTTATTTAAGATCACAAATTTTAAAAAAAAAATCTCTTTTTATCGACCCCGTAAAAATCAAACCAACTCATATTGATAGGGGGAAAGTATAGATTATATTAACAGGAACTTTAAGAATAAGAAACTGCAATGTCTAAATATTATTCTTAAATATTTTTCAAATAAGAAAATATATCTATTTTTGTGGTACGATTTTTAAATTAAAAAAATATGTCAAATAATTTTCCATAGATAGAGTAATTTATTTATCCTAGTAACTAGTAATAAAAGCTATCATGTCTTGTAATTTTCAGATCTTGATTCCATTGTTCATTTTGTCCTTGATTCCCATTAACAATAAATATCCATCGGTTTAATCTTTTTAGCAAAGAATCTTTCCGCTTTTACTGTCGCTTCTTATTCGATCTTGACTTATTTCAAATCAAGTGCATCAAATAAACGAGAACAGATCCCGCGACTGAAATGTCCTCTTAATTTTAAAAAGTGACAGATTTATGCCATCAAATTTAAAATTAACAAAAGTAGGTTTGGTGCACTTTTTTTTGTATACCATATTTTGTTTTCTTAACGTTTTGAGTTAACGAAAGTTAAAAGTGGATAGTGTACTTTTTTGTGCACCATTCATTTTTTTCTATAGAGTGCATTGATTTTGTGCAATATATGAACAAAAAATATAGTGCATTTTTTTTTGTGCACCATTCATTTTTTTTCTATATGGTGCACTAATTTTGTGCACTATATGAAAAAAATATATGATGCACTTTTTTGGGCATAAAAATGCAGATTTACTTGGGCAGATTTAATTTTTTAGAAAAAAATCTTATGATTTATTTATTTTTAAGTGAAATTCAACGATCAAAGGAAAAAAAAGAAAACAGATAACATTGTACCATGAGATTTTTTTTATAGTTTGATGTTTACTCCATTTGAATTAGCCTCTCTTTTTTCCCATGTAGTTGTAGGTCAATAATCAATACCTTTAACATTTTTGAGTTTTAGTGTATGAATTTATCCTTTAAGCCAGGGGAAAAAGGACATTGAAAAACATTATTTCTACATATTATAACTCTTCATGATCATTGTTCATTGACTAATTTAAAACGCTATTATATGTTTGTTCAAGAATTTTAGTAATGTAGAATAGACCTTTTTACCCCATTAATTCCATGAGACCACCATAACGAATATATCTGGCTGACAAGATAGAACTTCTGAGACTTTCTCAAAATTTAGGTTGGTTACTATACGTAATTTTGTGAGATTAATTTAATGATCAAACTAAAAACATACTAATAATATGTCAATTTTTTCTTTAAAAATATCTATTTATATACGAGTCAAAACAGTTAGGACCATGCATTTTCTTCATGGAGATAATATAGAGTGACTTTGAAAAAAGGAAAAAAATAAATAAGTAAATGATATTTGGTTGGAGGTGTATAGAGTAAGAAGGGTAAAAGACACCTAGCAACATGCTCCTCCGTTCGAATTTATTTGTCGCTATTTTTTAAATTTGATTTCATTTTTACTTGTAATTTTCAACAAATCAAGAAAGATAAAAAAAAGTATGTTTTATTTTTAACATTAATCACTTATTCTCCAAATTATTTTTCAATACATATTTCTAAACATTAATTAATAGATTTGATATGATAAGTCAACATACCGTCATTATATTTTTAATAAATGTGATAAGTAAATCCGAATGGAGGAAGTACAATAGACAATCAATGTTGTTTCTGATTTTTATGTTTATTGATGACATGCCCAAAATAACATTAACTTTTTGCACCATCGTAATTATATAAAGCCTGCGTTTTCTTTATGCCCAAAAAAGTGCATCATATATTTTTTTCATATAGTGCACAAAATTAGTGCCCCATATAAAAAAAATAGATGGTGCACAAAAAAAGTACACCATATTTTTTTTTTCATATAGTGCACCATATAGAAAAAAATAGATGGTGCACAAAAAAGGTGCATTATCCACTTTTAACTTTTGTTAACCCAAAACGTTAAACAAATGAAACATGGTGCACAAAAAAAGTGCACTAAACCTACTTTTGTCACATTTTAATTTGATGGCATAGATCTGTCACTTTTTTAAGTTAAGGGGTCATTTCAGTCGCGCGTCCATGAGAACATTACCAAATCATCAACAGTAAAATAAAAAATTCTCTGAATTTTCAAAAATTGAATAATATCATAATTACGTTGGACTTTTGCAATAATATACGTGTATGTATAGAAACTAATAGAGAGAATACAAGCTTAAAAATAGATATCCAAGGAAAGCTTCGATATGCTTAAAGATTTTACTAGTGAAAATGACTGGACGAACGACATAGTTAGGTGTATATTTGTAAAATGATAAACTAGACCCATTTATGTTCTGTTAAATCATATTTACATGAGAAAATTACAACTTATATTGTTTTGAAAAGAATTTAATATGTTTTGATTAACTAAACATATCTCCGTATCAATTTACTTGTCTTGTATTTTCTTTAAATCTTAAAAATAATTTTGTTTCTAATTTGGAAGCTTCTTAATATTTTTTTTGGTTAAGAGGGATTGCATTAAGAAAAATTGATAGTTTAAGATAATTATAAATACTGAATTAGCTCAATCCAGTTGCAAAACAAAATAGAAGGAGTCATCAGTAACTGAACTTATTTCAAAAAATATTTACAAGTCTTTCAAAATAAGTTTCAACTATGTCTTCCCAAACTGCATTCTGAGCATACATTATCAAAAATACAAAAATGGAAGTTTCCTTCAATTCAGCAGTAGTTGCTCTTAACTTTGTCATTGCCTCAGCCACTCCATTTTGTTCTCTAAAGTAGTGGGTTACTTGGGGCCTCCCTATCCTTCTTAGTCTTAACCTACATTCATCATGAAAATCATCATAAAGCAAGTTCCCAAACTTAAGCATATAAATTATTTCCTTGGATTCAATGTTTATTTCAAGGGGTACTAAATGGTGGCTCTTCGCCAGTCTCAGACCTTCTAGCAGAGCAGCTAGCTCCATTTGGTTGTTGGTGGCCTGGGGATAGTGTTTAGCAAACCCCACTTCCCAACCCCCTCTGCAGTTCCTAATGATTCCCCCAATCCCTCATTTTCCAGGGTTGTTGAGGCAGGCACCATCAGTATTAAGCTTGTAGAACTAATGAGCCAGAGGGTGCCACTTAACATTGATACTAGTTAGATTCCGAGCATGCAGAGTCCTGTTTCTAGCTATATGATAGAATTCATCAGCCTCAACATGGATATCCTGAAACTTAGGCTTGTCCTTCTTGTTATTAAAAGAGTTATTGTTCCTATTCTTCCAGATTGCCCAAATGGTAAAGGGGAGAATATCGTGCCACATGAGAGTACTGTCAAACCTAAGATTCTTAAGGTTTCCTCAAGTGTTTTCCTAATTCTGAGGATAGAAGTTGTTGATGGAAATCCCAAGAACAGTACCCCTACTTATAATATGTTGCTATATCTCTATGGAATATAGGCATTGGAAGAATATATGAAGGATGTGCTCAAAGGGGTGGTTGCAGCTCAAGAAGTTGGGGGTAATATTGAGCCCCAAGTTAGAGAGAGTAATCTTAGTTAGAAGATGGTTATGTTGAGCAAGAAAAAGAAATGATTTTATCTTAGGAGGGTAGTGGATCTTCTAAATCCAGTTGTAGGAGTTATGGCATGCAGGGGGGTTGTGTTGTAACTCTGTCTTATGATTGAGTAAGCACTTTTGCTAGTGAAAATTTCATTGCCAGAGACAGCCCAAACCAAGTGGTCAGTACTGACTCTGGTGTTATGTCTAAAGGTGGTGACGATGGTTTCAGTAAGGTGATTAGGAATATGAATAGGGAGAGTGTCCATATGCTAGGAATTGTTATGCCAGATGGAGTTAAGCTTGGTGCTATCCTAGTTGAGAGGAAGAGGGCCTTGGATGAGGTTTTTTTTTGGGGAGGGGGGGAGGGGGTGTTAGGCAACCATCTATCTAACCAGAAGTTTATTTTATCACCTTTGTAGACAATCCATTGAGTGGCTTTGGTGCAATGTTTCCAGCCCAGCTGCAAGCTCTTCTAAGTATTGGAAGTGGCTTTCTTGCAGGTCCCATCATGGTTGGTATATTTTCTCCTAAGGACCTTGTACCATAGCTTGTTTGGTGTTAGTGGTACCTTTAGGACAAGATACTGAGCATTGTTTCATTCTTAATCTTGGCTGTTTGGATTTCCAGTCCCTCTCCTTCTAGGGAAGTGTAAGTGTATCCCAATTAATGAGGTGCATTTTTTTCTTCTCTGAAGTTGAACCCCAGATGAATTTTCTTTGGGTTCTATCACAGAGTTTGAGAATTTTGCTGGAGATAGAGATGTATTGCATAATGTGAGTGGGAATGCTATTAAGGGAGGACTTGGCTAGGGTGGTTCTGCCAGCCATATTGAGGAAACTAGTTTTCCACCCTGTCAGTTTGTTGTTGAAGTTGTCAAAAATAAACTGGAAGTCCTTATTGCAAGGTCTCTGGTAAACAAATGGGAAGCCCAGGTATTTCCCAAAATGATCTCTAGTGTGGATGTTAAAGATGGATCTTTACGTTTGAAGAGCAGTTCCTAGAGAAGACAACTTTGGATTTTAGGTGGTTCACTTTTGGGCCAGAAAATTGGCTAAAGTGTTCAAAAGTTCTCTTTATGGCGGTATAGTTCTTTTGATCTGCCTTTTCCATGAGAACATGGTCATCAACAAAGAAGAGATGGGAAAGAGGAGGGGCCTTTTGTTGAGGGTAATGGGATCCCAGTTCAAGATGTCAATTTTATGATCAATCCCTCTTGATAGGAGCTCTATGCATATAATAAAGATGTGGGGAGAAAGGAGGTCTCCTTGTCTTATCCATCTACTAGGCTGGACAATTTCTATCATTCCTTCATTGACAAGGATAAAAATTAAGGAGGAGAAGATATAAGACATGATGAGGGAGCTTAGTTTGGGAGATATGTTGAAGAATAAGAGGACTTGTTTGATGAATCTCCATTCAATTCTATCAATGGCTTTCTCAAGGTTAATTTTGAGAATCATGCTGCCTTTTTTACCATTTATTTTCCCAAGTGAGAGATCACCTCTTAGACAATAATGGCATTGTCACAGGTCTTTCTCTTAGAGGGAAAACTAGTTTGGCTCTGGCTAATGATTTTGTCCAGATGAGGCTTAAGCCCTGCAGCAATGATTTTGGTAATGATCTTGTATTGGGTATTGCAAAATCCAATGGGCCTAAAGTTCCTGAGATTAGAGGCATTGGGGCATTTGGAGATGAGACAGAGGTAAGTAGTGTTTACCTCTTTCTCTATTCTGCAAGAGTTGAAGGTTTTTTGATAGAATTGAATGACTTAAGCACCCACAATGTTCCAATATTTTGGGAACAAAAGAGGGTGGATACCATCAGGGCCAAGGTTTTCCTGGGTTTAAAGAAGAAGACAACCTCTTTGACTTCCCTAGGAGTGTGTATAGAATCCAGAGGTTTATGATCCTCAAGATCAAGGGACCCTCTAGAGGATGGGTTTTTCTGGACTATGATCTTGAAAGTCTGATGTTCAGCATAGTAAAGGGAATTATAAAAGTTGAGGATATTTTCTTTGATATCCATAGGGTCGTAAGTCCAATTTCCACTGTCATCTTTTAGAGCATTGATTCTATTTCTTCTTCTCCTATTTAGGGTAAAAGTGTGGAAGAAACTGGTATTGGAGTCTTCTTTAGCAAGCCAGTTATTCCTGGATTTAATTCTCCAGAATTCTTGTTCTTGCTAAAGTATGTTGTTATAATCTTTAGTAAGGTTAGCCCCAAGGTTATGGAGAAAGGAGCTAGTGGGGTAAGAGAGGGACCCCTGGATGCCAGCTAGTCTGGCCAGGATTTGTTTTTTCTTATGGAAGATGTTGCCAAAGCATTTCTTATTCCATGGTCTTGAAAAGTAGAGATTGCTTCAGTAAGGTTGGTGGAATTAGAGAAGGGATGACTTAAAACATTGTGGAAGTCTGGGTGAGTTCACCACACTATCTCTAGTCTAAAATTTTTACTGCAACTATTGTGATGCTTATAGAGATCTAGCTTAAGAGGGCAATAGTCAGAATGGGTTCTGGGTAGATGAGTGATAGTGGCCTTAGGGAACAACTTGATCCAGGGATTATTATCAAGGCATCTATCAAGTCTCTCTAGGATTAGACCACTCCTATTTCTATACCTTTTGTTAGACCAAGTGTATCTGCCCCCTTTAAAGCCAAGATCAATGAGGTAGAACCTGTTAATGCAGTCCTAAATATTGAACACCTTGAGGTGCTAATGGGATTGCCTCTAAAATTTTCAGAGGATTTTAGTACCTTATTGAAGTCTCCTGCAATGATCCAGGGGTGGGGAGGCTTGGGGGTGATGATGGTAGCAAAGTCATTCAGGTTATTCCAAAGATTTTTCTTCTCATCAAAGGAGGTACTAGCATAAATAAAATTTAAGTACCAAGATGAGAGGGGGGGAGAAGGTTACTAACCTTGGCAATAGTGTGGATGGCTTGAGGGGAAATGGTGATTTCCTGGGTACTGAGATTAGTAGAGTCCCACATAATGACTATGCCTCCAGAGTTGCCGTTGGCTGGGAATTTGATGTGGCTTTTCAAGCCCAGGATTTCATCCATACCTTTGTGTTTTTTCGTACGGGTTTCGAGAAGAGCCACAAAGGAAGGTTTATGGATATTCACCATGGACCTACAGTGGCACTTAAATTCAATATTGTTGGCCCCCCTAACATTCCATATGATGCAAGTCATAATTAGATTTTGTTTGGGGGATTCCTGTTCAGCATTATCTCCTTCCCTTTGGTGGGTGAGAGATTTGGTGTTTGTCTCATCATTTCCTTCCCTTTTCTTAAAAAGGGTTTCATTTTGGTAGTGAAGAATATGCTCGGAGCTGGAATTAGTATTTCTAAGTCCATTTTGTGTATCTCTAGAGGGATGAGGATTAGCAGCATCTCATTTGTAAGGTCCTTAAATATATGGGTGGAGGTTTTATCCAAGGTGAGCACCTCTATTTTTGGGACCTTGAGAGTTGCCACGATTTTTTCCATTTTTTGTTGTTTTCTCTCAAGGACTCCAGAGTGAGTTTTCTCTCATTTATCTCTAGAGCCAGAGCTAGATGGGTTGGCTATGGTTGGCTTGGTACTTGGGGGTTCATGGGAGGGTTCCCATTTTGCTTGACAAAGAGGGGTCCTGAGTCCAGAAATCCTGATATCCTAGGTGGGAGGAAGGGGAAGCTTTTTCTCATCTTTATCAGTTCTTATGAAATTAGCTCTGGGAGAAAAAACTGGGGTGTTTTGGCTCGCCAAGCTCATAAGAGTGGTCATCTATACGTTTTGGCCATATGTTATGAGGCCTTAGTTCAGACCTTCCATCATACCTGAGCTAGGTAGTGAGGGTTCTAGATGAGAATTGTGATTTGCTTTCCTTCGAAGGTCATCTTGAGAGGTATCACTTATTGGGATAGACATATTTCTAACCAGGAGGTTGGTTGGTGGTCCATCCCAAGTAGTTTGGAGATGAATGTTATTTCGTTCAGAGGTGGACATTGGTCGAGATTCTCCATTTTTCTTTGGCTGAGAAATGTTAGAATTAGGGTGGAGGTTACCTGTTTTAATACCTTTATGGGTATAATCAGATAGGGTCATGACTTTTTGTATCTCCTTATCATTACCATGATTACTTGTAATCAATGCAGGAGTTTTAGAAGTGACAGTTTGAGGCTTTTGATTGATGGGAGCTTTTTGATCAAAGAGGATCGCCTCTGGCTTTTGGGTACCAGAGAAAGAAAGGAGGTGGAAAGCTCGATGGTGGATGTCCAGGTCAACACAAGAGCCTGCATCTTTATTACTAGAGCCTTTCTTGGGAATATCTAAGTGCATTGGGTCGGGTATCGTATGGCCCTTATTATGGAGAGACCCTTGATGGGTCTGTTTGGAGGTACTAGGTCTAAGATTAATGGGCCTCTTCCTATTAACCTTATTGGGCCCCAACTTATTGTGGGGTTCTGTTAATATGGGCTTAGTACCCAAAATAAAAGAATTTTCTTTAGGATTAGGGTTCTGAGAAAGACTTAGTTTAGGACCAGAAGATGGGCCCAAGTTTTTTGGTTCATTAGAGGCTTCGTTGTTAGCCTCTTCTTCACCTGAGTTAGCTTAGAGTCGAGTAATGAAGGGATCGGGTTTCAGGAAACTTACCTGTTACTGCATCAAAATTTTTTACCTTGATGCTTTGTGGTTGTGCTCTCTTACCTTCCAACGTTGGTGGTTTTTTTATGGCTCTCCTCTTAGAAAAGGCTATTGTCTTCCAGCTGTCCGTCGGTAGTGGGTTGTTTTTTTATCTCTGTCTGCTTTGGATTGGAATCGTGTTGGGGCTTAGGGGGGCATGATTGGGCGGTGTGTCCCAATCTACCATATCCCTTACACAGAAAGACCTCTCTTTCATACTGAATAAGTTGTCGATGTGTACCGATAACCACCAAATCTTCAACCGGTGTGTCCATCGGGACTTGCACATAGATTCTGGCATATCATCCGCGAAGCGTGGCAGACCTGCATGATTTTATTTTAAGTATTTTTCTTATTGATTTCCATACTTTAGCTAGAATTTGGTCATCGTAGAATTTCGTAGAAAGGTGTGGTAGCCGAACCTAGATCGCGGTGGATTCCACCGGTGAATTTATTGGGACAAAATTTAGTTCCCATAATCTGATCGAAAGATAAGATCTGGCTACGAACCATGGTCCTCCTTGGGTGATTCTTCTTTGTGATTCCTCATCTTTGAGCTTAACAGTGTAATAGTCTAGCCCTAGGTCGATTAAAATGGCGGCTTCCTTTATCTTCATGAGGTTAATGAGTTTCTTCCATATGTACTCGTGGTTCAGCTTCTTCCCCACCAGTTTGATGATGACTGAGAATTTTCATGGAGTATATAATCGTAGTTTCTCTTCCAGTGATATGAGTATTGCTTCGTCTTCTAGGGGTGGAATTTGTGTGTTTGGCTTTAGATCTTGGGCATTGGAAATTTCTCTATTTTTCGTGATGTTGGCCCTTAGTATGCCGCAGTATGTCGGATTTGGATTTGGTGGATCCGATGGAATTGATGATTGATTTGGAGTAATGGTCATACTCCGATTGCTGTTAATTGGTAAGTTGGGATTATTTTAGAGAGAGGGGGGTCAGTCTCTCTCTAACTACTTCTTAATCTTAACATTTTAGATAACATATTTAAAATCCCAAAATTATATGACATTAATATGTTAAACATAACTTTAATTTGAGATCGTCAAACTATTTTTAATAAGTTATTTTCTTAAATTTCATAACCAAACCATATGTAAGTTCATTTTAGAAACTATGTACTCGCAATAAATTGATGTCAAAGGTAATGCCAACATAACAACGAAGCTAATGTAATCCAGCAAATAATGCTTAAGACTCGTTTAGTATAAGGGATACGAAATAATTAATTTCAGAATTAATTTTAGGATGAGCTTATTCGATGTTTGGTTGGGATAAAATATATGAGATAACTCTTCGCGGGATTAGTTATTCAAATAAAGAACTTACTCACGCCCAGTGTTTACACCAAGCCACTACATGTATGACATTTTTTTGAATGTAGAGTTCATTTTACTTAACTATATGTATTTTACTTTATTAAATCACTTAAACATGATAAATTACGTTAGTTTGGTGTAAAATCGAATATGAGTAAGTTTTTACCGTTACTCGGAGATTGTTGTTTTAATTTTATCTCACCTTGAAGGTGAAATAACTAATCTCAAAATACCTAATTCCAAATAATAAATTTCAAAATAACTTATTTTCTAATCAAACTACCTCTTATTTTTTTTATACCGAGGGAGTATATAATAAATTGTGCAATCATAAACAGACACTAATTTCGGATGAAGTCAATATTATAAGAAGTTTTAAAGTTGAGTCAAGAATAACTTTCTAATTCATCTATCTCAATTTATATGACTTATTTTTTTAGATTAATTTTAAAAAATAATATATTTCTATGTTTAATAACATTTTTAGCTTTAAAATATCTACGTAACTCTTAATTTAATGATTTATAATTATACAAATATTTATAATTTATTTTAGATTACATGTTTCAATTTTTTTTTTCCTTTTAGATTTTCTATTGAGTTAAACTACCTCAGATACATTAACAGAAAGGGAATAATAAAGAGTCAATTATTTTTCTTTGAGGGTACCGTTAGAGATGAATTGAAACAAATAAAATACATACAAAAAAAAAAAAAAAGCTTTCAGGAGCCAGAATAAAGAAAAATTTTACAATGGAAGAGTTCCAATCTATATTAGTTGTGTGACCCTCCATTGTTTTTTTTTTAAAACTTGAATGGTGGACCCCACCCCCTTTTTATTTTCTTATTTTTTTATTTTTAATCAATGTTCAACTTTTAAAAACACAATCAAATAATTAATGTATTTAATAATTAAAATATTAATAAATACATTTTTTGTTAAAATAACTAACGCTGTTATAACTATCAATATTAAAATGGGTTGTTTTTTCATCATTTTTATTAATATAACATTGACTCAAAAATTCTATGATGCGTACGAGTATTTTTAAACATAGTATTAAATTAGCTATATTATTCTATTATTTTTTCAATTTCACTTAATCGCGAGCGTTTTTGTTTTGTTTTAAAAAATATATTTAAGGTCTTTTATTGACGAAAATAATTTAATTTTAAAATTATTTTTTAATTCTTAGAGAATGATTTTATAGCCACATAATGGTCAAGGGGTGTTTTAGACTACAAATTTTTAAAGTCTTAATTTTTTTTTTTTTTTATTTTTGTGTCAAATTAAATCATGTCACATAAATTAGGATGGAGAGAGTAACATCATAATGTGAATAATAATAATAATAATAATAATAATAATAATAATAATTGTATGTGTAGTATTTAAAATTGTATGAGATAGATTGATTTTTAAAAATGATTTGAGCGCTTTAGGTTTTAATTCAAAATACGTATATCCCACCCTGTAACCCATCTATCCCTCTGTAACGCCCAGAATCTGATATCCGAAATGCTACACGATGCTAGCAATCCCGAAGGACCATAAGCTAACCCATGACTGATATCTGTAATTGAGAACTGCATAATATACTATATAAATACAGAATTAAAGGGCTGAAAGACCATAAGGTTCAAATATCTGATAAAACATAACATGTGGAAATACGGCATATCAATACCAAAACTGAAATAAACTTTCTGAACATGTTAGTCTGAAAGTCTCTAAAGTGTCTGAAAACTGTGAAATTGATGGGACATGTCCCCAACTAAGTCTGTCTACCAAAACTGAAATAATGAAGCAATAAAATAGTCATGCTGTCCTCGAACGTTGAGGACTCACTATAAATCTACTGTTGCTCGATGAATCTGAAGCAAAGTGCGATCGGGAACTTGAGCTTCCCAACCTATGGTATAAAATACCATAGTGCAAAATAAAAATATGCATCAGTACATCTGAATGTACTGGTATGCAAAGTGAGGTAGGCTTAATGCATGGGGTTCATATCATGAACAATACTAACTGACTAAATAACATGAACGTGAGAATACATACATGAATACATAACTGTAAATGAGATCGTGATAATACTGACTACTGAGTCTGAATACTGATAACATGAGTTTCTTATAACTGATATACTGTTAACCGAGTGATTGTGTCTGACAGTCCTGATTCTGATGGAACTAGCTGAGTTCAGTACTGAACTGAGTGACTATATCTGACAGTCATGAATCTGAAGAACTATCTGAGTTGTTTTACTAAGACTAAGATTGAGACTGTGGGAAGTAATCATCTAATCGACATGCCCCAAATCTGAACTGGTGGGGTCCAACCTGTAACCCCAGCTGGAAGGGTATCAGTACTGTGCCACGGGTAAAGACAAGCTGTGAGTTAACCCTCTCTGACAGAGAGCTTTTCTGTCAACCCCTCCTAGTAGATAAACTCAAATGAGATGTATAATCCCTAGACTCGTAGGGGTACATCTCAACCTACGTTGGCTATGTAGTTTTGGAACGCAAGGATTGCTTCAAAGGATCACACCCTCTACTGGATAACAGGTGAGTCCTCATCCCTGGGTTAACTCGGTGCTGAATCCTACTCCCAACTGAATTGACACTAAACTGATTTCCTAGTTTATACTAGGCTTGACTGAGCTATCACTGATCGTGTTACTGACTGAACTGGACTAATTTCACTAAGTTTCTTTGACTGACGGAATACTACTGAGATCTGATAACTGACTGAGATTACTAAGTACTGTGAAAGACTGGACTGATACTGAATTTACTGAGTTTTCCTGAGTCATGTGACTGATTGAATTCTAAGGATCATGGCTTGAATGAGAGTATATTGAAAACTAACGATGGCTCTAGGCACACAACTAAATTGCCAGGTACAAGTATCTCCAAGACTCGATAGCATGAAACTAACAAGACATGACACTTCTTTGAATACATAACCATAGGCCACAATTCATAATACAATCATTTGGGGATTTCATGAAGCACTTGATATTCATAATCTTGTACATGGATAGGAATGCGTTCAAACATATCATAATTTCACAATTCTAGTCTCATAAGCATTCCATCAAGCAACTATAAGACATAGATTTAGCATGGGAGTCATTTTGAACATCTAGTTGTAGCCTAAGTTCATCATTTAGATCAACAAAGGGTCATAAAATACAATTCTACTCACTTAGGCATTTTATCAAACCCATGGGATGCATATACTTAGGCTTGGGCATGAACACTAAACAATTACATCTTGGCTACTTTAATCAACTCAATTTCATGAAATTCAATCCACAAGCTAACATAATATCAAGGAATACATAAATATTCCATCATGAAAACCATACAAATCAACAACATGGATACAATTTCAATCCACAACATAAACATCATTATTTAAGCTTTAAAAAATGGTTTCTTGAACTCCAAGAATGAAAGGGATCCTTGGATGAACACTTTACATACCTAGGTGGATGATTTCTTGAAGATTAATGGAGGAAAGTTTAAATCCTTGGCTTGAAATTGATCATCTAGGGTTTCTTGTTCTTGAGCAATTGTGGAATAATGAATGTCTTTTGCCAAAAGAGGGCTAAATTTCGTGTTTATGAGGGCTGAAGGGCGAGGAAAATGACCTAATTACCCTTAAGGACACAGTTATTTAATGACTAAAACTGGGCATTGACGTGTTGAGCAACACGGGCGCGTCAATGGTACTAATGTGATAGTCGATGCGTCACGCCATGATCGCGCTAAGCTTCAGTACTTTTGGCTCTGACAACCTACAACAATGTGAACCAACACGATAGGTGACGCGGCGCGCCAAGATTGCGTTGGTCCACTATTTTGGGACACCAAACGTGGTCTAAACGAGGTCCAAAAAATCCAAAACTTATCCAGGAACACCTAGTGACCTCCCTGACCATGAATTAGCAAGAATACCAACCATTAAAGGACATTAAGGTCGCTAAATGAGATTTCCAACTTTCGAAGGACAAAAATAAACTAAGTCGGGAAACTTAGCTCCAATTTTCCAAGTCTGGGACCCCCTTGACAAGCTTAAAGGACTGAATTTTGTGTGGTCTTACGATATCTCCTCCTTGAGAACATTCATCCTCGAATGGGACTGACTGAGATTGGAGAAATGATAAGATGAAGTACATACTGAACATGAACAACTGAAATATGAGTATATGACTGACGTGACTGATAAGCTGAATGTATTATACTGAACATGCTTATCTGATGCATGAATAGATGACTCAATAAATATATGACTGGGATTATTGGTAAGCTGAATTTATCAAGTTGAGTATGCATATCTGATGCGTGAATACATGATTGAACTGACACATGAACATATGACTGAATATGCAATGGTAATTTATACCAAGTTTATAATGGGAATCTGAGCATGAAACTGAATACCAAGTTTATAATGGAATCTGAACATGGAACTGAGTGAATTCATGGAAGACTGTTACCTTAAACCTAAAATACTGATGAACCTGAGAACACTTACTGGGCACGTGTGAATGGGAACATGGGAACTTATCTGAGTTTGAAATGTGGTATATAAACTGAATATCATGATCTAAACTGAGCACCTTGAATACGTGGCTTGCGGATGAGGTCAGAGTTTAAGGGTCAACTTATGAGTACCCCTTACTCCTAACTGTATTCACTACGAGAAGAGAGAGTGGCATATTTATGTCATGAATGTTTGGGGGATTATAGTGTATCTCCCACTTGGGACACTAGGTCCCTCGAAGAATATCGATTTTTGCTGAGATACTGAGGAAAACTAGGGCAATGCACAAGGCACCTACAAACTGAATTGTGACTGAATATGGAGGATCTAAAACTAAGCCGTGATACATGAACTAAGTTGAGCATGCAACTACCTGGTTCGTCCATCTTAGAATGATTACATTCGTGGGACTCCAAATAGTGTGACTAGATAAAACGAAGGGAAACTACACCATCCGTACTTGTTCTCCTGACTGCTAAACTGAATTACTGGCTGCTTAAACTAACTCATACTAAAAACTTATACTTAACTGAAGTAATTTTTTGACACTCTTTCAACTATACTCTCCACCTTAGTACAACACATCACTTGAGACTACCAAAAATATTCACATGGGTATTGAGCACGACTGCTTAAATATACTGTTTATCTGATTAACTGAAGGACTGATAACTGAATACTGGGTTTGCAAGACTTAACTGAACTTAGTCTGAACAACTGGACTAAAACTGTAGAGTATAATGCATAGAAGGTAATGACTGACTGGGTAACATGAGGTAACTGGGCATGAGTGAGTAAATACTTTATTACCTTAAGAATGCAAGATTAGATGTCTAATATATTTTAGAAACATTTTGTAAACTGGGGTACTGAAATACTAACAACTAAGTAACTGATAGCCATATTCTATGGTTGGGAAATCTTGAAACTAAATTGAGTTACTGAACTGATTACTGGGCTAGGACTGGGACTGAGATTGTAGCTAAGACGGTAATTAAAACTGTAACAGTAACTAAGACTGTAACTGAAAATGAATGATAGTTTCTGATAACCGAGGTTTAGAATGGTACTGGAGTACTGATTTCTGATGGCTAAGTAACTGATAACTGAAAGACATGGTCCTGTAGGACTATCTAAGTCCTTTACTGAATATTGATTACTAAACTGACGCTGTAACTGAGGCCTGAGGGATAGAGCATCAAAACCACGAATTCACCGTGGGATCTAAACTGAGAGTATACGTGATATAATCTGAGTTTGGTTGATCACTAGGAGTGGAGCATGAGTCATGAGCTGTATGACCTAAGCCTGAAATTTCTGTGTTCATAGGACATGATTCGTAACACCGAGTGAACTAGAACTCGTCATACTAGAAACTTGAAACACACACTATTCTATGAAAAGCGCGTGGATATGAGCTGTATTCGTGGGACTGAAACATAAAGCATGCGTAAGTATCGTGATGGTTGAAGTACAAAACTTTGCACTGAGGTAGGAATGGGTCAGGAATCATCTCCCCTTATGGATTTCCTACACATACTAGTATTAATACTGGAACCTGAAAGCCTGACTTTTTGAGATATCATAACCGAACTGTCCCTGTATACCTACCGGGCTATGATGAGCTGACCCAATGGGTGGAGACTGAGAAAGGTCCTGTTAACATTTGGCCTGACCTTAAAGTTGACTGTTATGTAAAGAGTTACAAAAGAAAAAAAACTCCTAAATCTGAAGAAATGTGAACATGTAAATGAGGGATCGATAACATACCAGAGGCTGCATCAGGAGGATTTTCCGAATTCTGTCGGGACTAAAGAGCATAGAGTCTGTTTGGGTGTTGCCCACTGATAGCACTGGAATTTGCACCTTGCTGATTCGGGCGACCGGACTGGGATGAAAGACGACCGTGCTGACTTCGAGGGCCGGGTTTAGGACAGTCTCGGACCTTGTGATCTGACTCACCATATCCGAAACACACATCACTGCTGGCTCTATACACCCCCTTATGATACTTACCACATTCTTCGCAAAGCGGATTAGTAAAACTCCTTCTTTCACTACCCTGGGCTTTGGATCCTAGCGCCCCATCCCTACGGTCATTTTTGAACTCTGGTACTGGCGCACTAGCTGAGGATGGAACTGGGACTGAAAACTTCTGACTATGCTGAGAACAGTTACCACTCTGTGACTCTGGCTGAGAAAAACTATAGCTACCTGTTCTGGCTCTCTTATTCTCTCTCTCCTTATTCTTAAGGTTCCGCTCTTTAATTTGTTGAGCATGAACCATAAGCCTAGATATGTCTATTTTCTTAATCAACATCGTAGTCCTGTACTCCTTAACCACTCTACCTGATACCCCATACACAAACTTGCTTATTCTGGATCTACTGACTGCTACTACATAGGGAGCATACCTGGATAACTGAGTAAACTTGAGGGAGTATTCTTTTACGCTCATGCTACCTTGTCTGAGATTGATGAACTCTAACAGTTTGGCTTTTTTCTTCTCTAGGGGAAAGAATCGGTCTAGGAAGGCAGTAGCAAACTCTTCCCACTCTATGGGCTCTGTATCTGTACCCCTGTCTACCTTCCACTTCTTAAACCATGTATGAGCTACATCTTGTAGCTGATAAGCGACTAACTCATCACTCTCACTGGAAGTCACTCCCATGATATCTGTGACTTTCTAAACTTGGTCGAGGAACTCCTGTGGATCCTCTTCGGATTTAGAACCTGAGAATAGGAAAGGATTCATTCGAGTGAAGTCCCGAATCCTGGCTGCAGCAGTATTGGCCACTGAGTTGGCCGTAACAACAGCTGATCGTTTATTTTGAGATGAGACTGACTTGGCTAGAGTAGTGAATACAATTTTGAATTTTGCATGGGAGACATGCTTATCCAAGGGATCTGCCTGAACGTGCTGAGGGGCTGACTATTTTCATTTCTTTTTTGGGAGGCATGTTCTTTAAACGAAAAGGAAGAAACAAATTAGACTGAGAGTTAAATTTGAGCTCATGCTTACTAGCACGACATGAATACTGAAAGAAGGAAAACTGTTCCTAAAACATCTTATAGCTTCTTGTACATAAATGTGGCGCGCAATACACCTATGCACAAGACTCTACTAGATACGACTTTTCAGACTTCCTAGGATTCTATTGAACCTTAGGCTCTGATACCAAGTTTGTATCACCCTGAATCTGATACCCGAAATGCTACACGATGCTAGCAATCTTGAAGGACCACAAGCTAACCTATGACTGATATCTGTAACTAAGCATTGCATAATATACTGTATAAATATAGTATAAAAGAGCTTAAAAGCCATAAGGTTCAAATATCTGATAAAATATAACATCTGGAAATACGGTATATCAATACCAAAACTAGAATAAATTGTCTGAACATGCTAGTCTGAAAGCCTCTAAACTGTTTAAAAACTGTAGAGTTAATGGGACATGTCCCCAACTAACTCCATCTACTAAAACTGAAATAATAAAATAATTATGCTATCCTCGAATGATGAGGACTCACTGCAAATCTACTGCTGCTGGCTGAATCTGAAGCTAAGTGCGATCGGGAACTTGAGCGTCCGAACATATAGTATAAAACACTATAGCGCAGAAGAAAAGTATGCGTCAATACGTCTGAATGTACTGGTATGCAAAGTGAGGTAGGCTGAATACATGGGGTTCATATGCATGAACAATACTGACCGACTTAATTACATGAACTTGAGAATACATGCATGAATACGTAACTGTAAATGAGATCGTGATAATACTGGCTACTGAGTCTGAATACTGATAACATGAGTTTAGTATCACTGATATACTGTTAATCGAGTGACTGGGTCTGACAGTCCTAATTCTGATGGAACTAGCTGAGTTTCGTACTGAACTAAGTGACTGTATCTGACAGTCCTAAATCTGAAGAACTATCTGAGTTCTTTTACTGAGACTAAGACTGATACTGTGGGAAGTATTCATCTAATCGACATGCCCCGAATCTGAACTGGTGGGATCCAACCTGTAACCCCAGTAAGAAGGGTGTCAGTACCGTGCCACGGGTAAAAACAAGCTGTGAATTAACCCTCTCTGACAGGGAGCTCTTCCATCAACCCCTCCTAGTAGGAAAACTCAAATGAGATGTATAATATTTAGACTCGTAGGGGTACATCTCAACCTAAGCTGGCTACGTAGTTCTGGAATGCAAGGATTGCTTCTAAGGATCACACCCTCTACTGGCTGATAGGTGAGCCCTCATCCCTGGGTTCACTCGGTGCTGAATTCTACTCCCAACTGAATAGACACCGAATTAATTTTCTAGTTCATACTAGGCTTGACTAAGCTGTCACTAATCGTGTTACTGACTCAACTGGACTGATTTCACTATGTTTTGTTGACTGTCAGAATACTATTAAAATCTGATAACTGACTGAGATTACTGAGATTACTGAGTACTGTGAAGGACTGGACTGATACTAATTTACTGAGTTTTCCTGAGTCATGTGACTGACTGAATTCTAAGGATCATGGCTTGACTGAAAGTGTATTGAAAACTGATGTTGGCTCTAGGCACACAGCTAAATTATCGGGTACAAGTACGCCCAAGACTCGATAGCCTGAAACTAACAAGACATGACACTTCTTTGAATACATAACCATAGGCCTCAATTCATAATACAATCATTGATGGATTTCATGAAGCACTTGATATTCATAACCTTGTACATGGATAAGAATGCATTTAAACATATCATAATTTCACAATTCTAGTCTCATGAGCATTCCACCAAACAACTATAAGACATTGATTTAGCATGAGAGTCTTTTTGAACATCTAGTTGTAGCCTAAGTTCATCAATTAGATCAATAAAGGGTCATAAAACACAATTCTACTCACTAAGGCATTTTATCAAACACATGGGATGCATATACTTAGGCTTAGGCATGAACACTAAACAATTACATCTTGGCTACTTTAATCAACTCAATTTCATGAAATTCAATCCACATGCTAACATAATATCAAGGAATACATAAAGATTCCACCATGAAAACCATACAAATCAATAACATGGATACAATTTCAATCCACAACATGAACATCATTATTTAAGCTTCAAAAAATAGTTTCTTGAACTCCAAAGATAAAAGGGATCCTTGGATGAACACTTTACATACCTAGGTGGATGATTTCTTAAAGATTGATGGAGGAAAGTTTGAATCCTTGGCTTGAAATTGATCACCAAGGATTTCTTATTCTTGAGCAATTGTGGAATAATGAATGTCTTTAGCCAAAAGAGGGCTAAATTTCGTGTTTATGAGGGCTGAAGGTCAAGAAAAATGACCTAATTACACTTAAGGACGCGATCATTTAATGACTAAAACTGGGCACTGACACGTTAAGCGACGCGGTGCGTCAATGACACCGACGCGATACTCGACGCGTCGCACCATGATCGCGCCAAGGCTCAGTACTTTTGGTTTTGGCAACCTGCAACAATGTTAACCAACGCGATAGGCGACGCGGCGCACCATGATTGCGTTGGTCCACTGTTTTGGTACACCAAACGTGGTCTAAACGAGGTCCAAAAAATCCAAAACTTATTTGAGAACACCTATTGACCTCCCTGATCATGAATTAACAAGAATACCAACCATTAAAGGACATTAAGGTTGCGAAATGAGATTGCCAACTTTTGAAGGCCAAAAATAAACTAAGTCTGAAAACTTAGCTAAAATTTTCTTAGTCTGGGACCCCCTTGACAAGCTTAAAGGACTAAATTAAGCTTCAAAATTTTGCGGGGTCTTACACCCCCCACACGCGCGCACACACAAATTTTTTAAATAAGGTCTTGAATCTACTTTACCTTGCCTCGTGGTTATCCTAGCTTATATATATTTAGTTTTGAACATGATCAGAAATCAGAGCAAATATAAAATACTTGAACAAAATCTAATCATTTCGAAAAGTACAATATTTTCTTTACTTGTTTTTGATATATTCTAAATAAAACATATTTATGATCTTATTTATCACCTTAAGATTTGCAATTACAAAGAAAGTTTTTTTCTAGTGAGGTTACAAATTATCAAATATATCTAAATAAATAATTTACATTTATTAAAATAATTTTATCTAGTAAATTTATATGCTAAAGTGACTACAAACACGAATTAATTTGTGTTTTTAATTAATTTGATAGTATTAAAAATATTAAATAATACACATATTTTTAAATTTTAACAATTTTAAAGGTGTCTCAAACAAAAAATATATTTATTAATATTTTTATTATTAAATACATCAATTATTTAATTGTGCATTTTAAAGTTGGACATGAAAATAAAAATTAAAAAAATGAAAAATAAAAGGGGCGTGGGAGGGTGGGGTGAGGTGATAGGTGGCATGAAAATTAAATAAATGAGTCTATTATTTAAATGCCTAAAGAACAATGAAAAATCATAGAACTAATGATGATTGCACCTCTTTAGGGTGTGTTTGGTATGATGGAAAATATTTTTCATGGAAAATGTTTTCTTGGAAAATATTTTCCTGAAATATAAGTTGATTTTTTACTGATTTTTTCATGTTTGGTTGGTGAATGAAAAATATTTTTTGAAAAATATTTTATGTTATTTGGTTGGTGAGTAGAGAATATTTTTTAGAAAAATATTTTCTAGTGTTCGATTGATGAGTGAAAAAATATTTTTTAGAAAATACTACTATCTGTTAACTGGTATATCAGTGCCTCTAGCAACTCAACAATTTGTAAGAACTAATTTAAGCATAACAAATAATATCAATATCAAATACTAAAATATTACAATCACTAAATTTAAGCAACTATTAATTAACAAATATAAGAGACACTTTTCAATATTTTGTTAGGACAATCTCAAAATACTACAATTAATAGAAATATAACAGAACGATAAACTTATTCAACCTCGTGAAACAAGTTACATCGATAACAAAATGAAATATGCAATTAACAAAAGTAACATAAGTAAGTCTTCCTCTATGCATATGAAAATAACAATATATTCAACGAATTGAAAATGAAAAAAATTCGGGTTTCATTATTTTTTATTTCAAACAGTGAAAAATTGAAGCAAAATACAGTGAAAAACATTTTCGAGTAATGTAAATTTTTGAGAAATGTAAATTTTTTGAGTCATGTGAATATAAGTGTTGTTGGGATGGAAAAAGAGGTGAGGGTGAGGTCATAAATCACATTTGTCAGTTTCTGGAAAATGACTTTCCTTGGCCATGAGGGAAGTCATTTTCCATCAAATGGTGGAAAATAAGTTGTCTTGAAAAATATTTTCCTAAACTTTTGTTGCAACCAAATAAGAAAAAATCAAAAAATATTTTCTTTAAAATATTTTCCATCATACCAAACACACCCTTAGTTATAAAAAAATTTCAGAATAAAAGATGGAAGAGGACAGTGGCTGAAGCCGGCATTTCAAATAAGTCGGCTCAGGCGAACAAACTAACAAAGGAGTAAAGGGGAAATTCAATACTACCATTTGCCAACTATGTTTATCATTTTGTAACCATTACCATTAATGGGATAGTATTTGGTTCTCTTTACCTATTCAAGAAAAGGACAAAGGATGAGATTATTGGACAACCCCATAACTAGGGTCCCTATTGGCGCCCAACTCTATGCTTTCATAAGTAATACACAAGGCAAAAGACGGAGAAATCTCCGCCACTCGAAATGAGTGGCTTAAACTTTTCTTCCAGCTATTAAACTGTAGAGACTTTGGTTCCATAAGTGCCACGTCATATAGTGTTCCCAAGTCTCCATCATTGACATGTTCTACATACAGACATGATAAATTGGATAATCCATTTGTGGGTCACCACAGCATCTAAGTTTATCAAATGAATCTCTGCCACGTGAACACCCTTATTCATTTCCGTAGCTCCCTTGAGAGTAATGCGTATCCGATCCAATTAAATGCCAGTACTACTTTGATTTTTAAGATGCATGAAAAAGTGTAGAAAACTTGGCCATTTTTTTTTTCTTTACTTTCTTTGTTTTTGATTCGTTTGGTTTATACTTAATTTTATATGGAGTTTTATAAAATTTAAAAAATAACCTTCAAATTTTATAGTCATAAATTAAGAATATGTTAAATATGTCAAAATATCTTTAATCTTATAATTTAAATATGTGATGTGAAAAATTAAAAATTAGAAGTTGCTAAAATGATTAAAACGGACTAGGAAAAATATGTCCAAAATATGACATGGAGTGAGTACCGTTGACACTTAATTTTGACTTGATATTTTCAAAATAAACACTTTTATGCTTCTTACTCATTATAGGGCAAAAAATTTAATCTTTATATATTCTTGTCCAATCTTAACACAAATTATTGATAATTATCGTTATGTATGAAAATGTTAGGATATTTATTAATTTATTATTGTTTTACATTAACTCTTGGGTTATCATTTTTACATAATTATTTTATAAATAAATTTTGTTTCAATTTCGTTAAATTATCAATTTGTCATTAATTCAAAATCACATCTTTAACATGATATTCTATACATTTTTAATTATTGTAGTATTTTAAGATTGTTCATTAATACATAAAAATGGAGAATATATTTTTAGACAGATAAATTAAATTGTCATAGATTTGGAAATGTCGTCATCATAGCTTCACAAGCCACCATCCTTGCTGAAATTCGGTGAGCGCCACCAGTTTTCTCCTCCGCAAATTCCACTATTTTTCTGTAACGCCCTGGGTTTTTGGCCGTCAAAATTTTTTGAGTTCTGAGTTTTCTGCCCTGGCAACAACTCAACTGACGAGTCGTAATGTGTCTTGACGGGTCAGGTGACCCTAGTCGTAATGTGTTCAGTGAATGGTGCTTGAGTTATTGTCCTGAGTACGACTTGGGGGTGCGAGTTGTTGGGAGTTTTGACAAATCCTCGGGACCGAATCGTAACTAAATAAAAAATTAAGTGACTAAGTTCTGCTCTGAGTACGAGTGGCTCACTATGAGTCGTAAGGACTTGTTACAAGTCGTTGGGTGCAAATCGTAGGAGGTCCAGTATTTAACTAATTGGGTTCTGTGTTAACTACGACTGGACCCTTCGAGTCATAGGGTCTCATTACGAATGGTACCACTCGAGTCGTAGGGTCAATAGTGTGTGGGGTCCTAGTGACTGCCTTGGTTACGACTCATGGTGACGAATCGTAAGAGTGGCTCCGAGTCACCAGTTGACCCTAACTCTTTCTGATATTAAGGAGAATCTAGATAATTATACTACTAGAAAGATTAAAAGGATTTCTAGTTTCTTGATTGACTCTTTATGTGAACTAATTGCTGCGAAGAATGCCTTGGAAGAAAAAGTAGAGAATCAAGAGCATGAGCTGATTGCTTTAGCTTTACAAAATTCTGAAACTGAAGAGTTGTTCACAAAAATAAAATTTGAAAAACTGAGTTTAATTAGTAGTCTTAAGAAGGTAAACAAGGTAGATGAGTAGGGAAAGAAAGAAACTTTAATGCTTCAAATTGATCTTGAGAAAAGGCTATGGGACTCTACAAAATACCTTATGTCTGCACTTCAAAGGAATCAAAAGTTAGAGAGGGACCTGGTCCGCTCGTTGATTGAAAGGGTTTAAAGCTCGATGATGGAGGTTCTGACTGTGTTCTCTCTCTCAAGACACTTTAAGATGGAGGTATCTCATTTTGAAATAAATGATTTTAAGGGACCTGGTCCTTAGGAAACTCATCTCAGAAGAAGAAGCTGTAGTAATGTGAACAAAGTCAAGTCTGGGACTTGATCCTCAGATATACATTAAGAACAGACTGTGGAATAAGAAAGGTGTGTAGAGGCAAAAGGCTAAAGAAGGATTCATTTAATCAACCTGACCTATCTTCTGATTCAGTGTTTCCATTTGAAATTTGCTATGATTAGGAGACAAGTATCCTTGGTAAAATAGGTGGATGTGTGTCTAAGTCAGTACTATACCTTTGCAGGTCTACACACATGGGAATAACTTAGGAAGTGGATAAATATGACAGGCTCAGTAGAGGAGAAAAAAAATATTAAAGTTATAGAGGTTGAATGAGGGGAGGACATAAATTCAGGTGTTACTGCGGTTGTAGATGAAAGAAGAAAGGAAGTTCATGTTACTGAGAGGACCAGGCCCTTTGAGTAAAAGTACGGTATCTATGCTGGAATTAGGAAAAAACATATAGCTATCACAAAAAAAGAAAGACTCTGAGGGACCTGGTCCCAAGAAGAAAATATCTGTGGTTAAAAAATGAGTAGTAGTCCCAAGAGAAGTAGAAAATACATATCTCAAAGTGAAAGTGGTAGAGATGACTGGTGAAATTCAAGGACTTTATGCTGAAGTGAAGGTCCTCACCAAATAGTTGTTGGATGGCCATGCCGTTGAAAGTGAAAGAATGGAGATGCTAATTAAATTCCTTTCCCTTAAGCGTCCATCTACTTGAACCCTGTTATCCTTTTTTCATCATCAACCCCATGTTATTTTCATGTCCTGATTCTCACGTTGGTATTTAAAGACAATTTCTTTATGATTGGTTATTTTATCTTACTATACTTGTACAAATTTTTATGAGTGAATAAATCTTGTTTTGTGTACCTCATTTGTGTCCTTTAATTTAAAGTTGTTCTTCATGCTAGTGGTGCCCTAGTGGCCATATGTTAACTAATCTGTGACTATTTTACTCTTGGTTTACTATTAATCCTTTTCAATGATACGAAACAGGGGAATATTGAGTTTATGTAGTAGGGACCAAGTACCAAATAATTTGAGTTTCAAAATTGAATGGCATGCTGATAGGGAAAAGTATGTGATATGCTAAATAGATGAATAAAGGGAGTCATGTTGACAGGGGTAAGTGTGAAAATGCATTAAATGAAGGTGCACGATGACATGAGGAAGAAATCAAAGGGTTTTTCTACAAATAACAACAAGGGACAAGGTCCCTTGTATTGCATGATGGAGGAAGCATGATGATATGGGCAACATTAATCTTCAGGTGGTAATCACACTGATTAAATGTGATGAATGTGCACTAATGCCAAAAAATGAATGGTTGGTTTATCATCATCAAACAAAAACAACATCAACAAACCCAGTGTATTCCCACAAAGTGAGGTCTGGGGAGGGTAAGATGTACGCAGTCCATACCGCTACCTCCGAAGAAGTAGAGAGGTTGTTTCCGATAGACCCTCGGCTCAAGATAAAGAATACTAAACAAGGGGATGGATGACATAACTGAAATAATGAGTAAGAAATTATAAAATAGAAATTAAAGCAATACGAAATACGAGAAATAAGGGCAACACGAAATAAGAAAATAGGAACTACGAAATAAGAAATAGGACATCCACCTAGTAGTAACATACACTCACAAACCAAATACACCTATGTACACAGTCCTAGGATTACTAACCCTCCTAAACAAGGTCTCTCCTGACTACTAGCTATAACTCACATACTCACACTAGCTTTCTACCCTTATCCGCGACCTCCACACCTTTCTTTCTAGGGTCATGTCCTCAATAAGTTGCAGCTTCTCCATGTTATGTTTAGTTACCTCCCTCCAGTATTTCTTTGGCCTACCTCTACTCCTTTTGAAGCCATCTAACGCTAACCTCTCACACCTATGAACTGAGGCATCCGTACCCCTCATCATCAAATGCCCAAGCCATCTCAGCCTTTGTTCTCGCATTTTGTCCTCCACTGAATCCACTCCTATCTTCTCTCTGTTGATCTCATTCCAAACTCTGTCCCTTCTAGTAAGCCCACACACCCAACACAACATCATTATTTTTACCACCTTTAATTTTTGGATGTGGGAGTGCTTGACTGGACAACACTCCGCTCTATACAATATGGTCTGACGATTTGCCACTCTATAGAATTTACCTTTAAGCTTAAGGGGAACCTTCTTATCGCATACCACTCCCGAGGCGATCCTCTATTTTATCCAACCTGATCCAATACGTTTAGCAACATCCTCATCAATCTCAACATTCCCCTAATTCATAGACCTAAGATACTTAAAACTATCCCTCTTACAAATATCCTGGGAGTCCAACCTCAATACCACTTCGTCCTCCTACCTCAAGTCACTAAACTTGTATTTCAAATACTCCATCTTGGACCTACTCAACCTGAATACCTTAGACTCAAGGGTTTGCCTCCAAACCTCTAATTTGTCATTCAACCTCTCTCCCTCCCCCCGCACGCATCTCATCAATCAACGCTACATCATCCATAAATAGCATACACCAAGGTACCTCACCTTGAATATTCTGCGTCAACACACACATTCATCACCAATGTAAATAGGAACAAACTAAGAGTCGATCCCTGATGTAACCCTATCTCGACTAGAAAATGCTATGAGTCTTCTTTCGCCGTCTTCACCGTGGTCTTCCCTCCATCGTACATGTCCTTAGTAGCTCTAATGTATGCCACTGGTACCCCTCTCACCTCCAAGAGTCTCTAAAGAACCTCCCTCAGGACTTTATCATATGCCTTTTCCAGGTCAATGAACAGAAAGTATACGTCCCCTTTCCTTTATCTATACTACTCCACCAATATCCTCACCAAGTGGATTTCCTCTGTCGTTGAGTGACCAGGAAGAAATCCAAACTGATTCTCCAAAACGAGCACGACCCTCCTCAATCTCCGCTCAACCACTCTCTCCTAAATCTTCATAGTGTGACTCAACAACTTAATACCCCTATAGTTGTTGCAACTCTAAATGTCACCCTTATTTTTATATAACGAAATCATCGTACTCTATCTCCAAGCCTCAGGCATTCTTACAGTTGTGAGGATGCCATTAAACAAATCAGTCAACTACCTTAAACCTGCCTCACCAATATACTTATAAAAATTCACCAGAATATCATAAGGACCCGTTGCCCTACCCCTCCGTATCATACAAATAGCCTCTCTGACCTCCTCAATCTTAAAACGCCTACAGTAACTAAAATCTCGGCTCTTCTCTGAATGCTCCAGCTCACCTAACTCAATGCCTCTGTCCCCCTTTTCGTTCAAAAGTCTATGAAAGTACTCCTGACATATCTTCTTAATGTGAGCATCCTCCACTAAAACACGACCATCCTCCCTTTTAATGCACTTCACTTGATCGAGGTCACGATCCTTCTGCTCCTTTACCTTAGCAAGCCTATACTACCTATTTTCTCTGCCTTTCTCCTCTAACCCTGCATACAAGCTCTCGAACGCTGCTAACTTAGCAGCCTTAACTGCTAACTTAGCCTTCTTCCTTGCTACACTGTAGACCTTCCTATTCACCTACTTCTCCTCTTCATCTTTACTTTCAATCAACTTAACATACGCCCCTTCTTAATCTCTACTTTCTTCTTCACTTCTTTATTCCACTACCAGTCCCCTTTATGACGTCCTATCTGACCCCTCGAAACACCCACTACTTCTCTAGCAGTCTCCGTGATGCAGTTGGCAGCCCTATCCCACATAACATCCATATCCCCCTAAACTCCCACACCCCCAAACCCATCACTTTTTTCCCTATCTCCAGTACACTAACTGGCATTAATATACCCTACTTAATCCTAGGTCAAACCTCCCTAACCCTTCTCTTCTTGATAGATAAGTCCATCACTATAACCCTGTGCTGGGTCGAAAAGTGCTCACTTAGAATGACTTTACAGTCCTTACATAACATCATATCCCCCTTCCTAAGCAGTAAAAAGTCAATCTGAGTCTTGGTTATCACACTTTAGAAGGTAATCAGGTGATTCTCCTTCTTCGAAAAACACGAATCCACTGCCACTAGCCAAAAGGCCCTCACAAAATCCAATAAAGCATCTCCTTTACCATTTCTAACACCAAAATTAAAACCACCATGCACATCATCATAGCCTCCCGGTAAGACACTAATGTGACCATTGAAGTCCCCGGCTGTGGTAATCTTCTTTGAGCTAGGCACGCTTCTCAGTACCTCGTCCAAATCCTCTCAAAATAGAGAAAATTACTATATGTAGTTTTGAGGATGAACAGGTAACTGCAAGAGACCAAGTCCCTGGATGTAAAGATATAGTACAACTGGCATGCGTTGTCTGCACAGTTTTATCCTCTTGTGCAACAAACTTGCAGGTGCTTTTTTGTATTGATTAGGATAACTGGTCCAATGATATTTCTGCCCTAATCATTAGTCCACTTTAAAAGAAAAAATACTTCTCTTCATCAAATTAGTTTTTTCATAATTCTAAAAAGTGAAGAGAGGCAGCAGAAACTCCATTTCAAGTTTGCTTAAGCATTGCTCATGTTCTTATTTTTTTTAGTATGCTTAATGAGTAAGTGAGTGTTCTTAAGTGACTAATGATTTGTAATTAAACTACTCACGTTATAAGAGTAGTGTTTTCTTTTATTAAGATTGGTGCTTAGGAAGAGTTGCCTAAGCTTGTGACTGATTAGAGTTAATCAGTAAAGAGGGTCCTTGGTAGAGTTACTAAGATGAGCTTATAGTAGAGTTGCTATAAGCAAAAGGAGCCTAGAGGTAGGCTAAAATATGAATTGTAATCTTGAGGTTGATTATAGTGGATTTCTTTGGTGCTTGTGTAGGAAAGCTGTGGTTTTTCCCTTTATAGGTTTCCACGTAAAAATCTTGTGTTTTACTCTTCCTGCAGTGTCTCTTACTTCCTAGTTATTTTTGTGTACTTTGCCTAAAATTGATTTTGAGGGACCTGGTCCCTTACTGTGTGGTGTAACCCCCAAGGGTTTAACATATATGCATTCAATTTTGTACATTGGATTAAAACTATTGATTATGACATTATGTTATCTTTATCCTTGAGTTATATGCTAGCGTTCACCTCGCTATCCATCTTCGAATGCTGTATCCTCATGCAATGCTGGAATCAGTCATACTTCTACTCCTTTTGCTCAATGATCAGGATTCAGTATTAACTCATAATTTGACATTGAAGTAGTGAGCTTCCATATATCGGAAGTCTACATTTCATATTTTGGTGTCTTATGTCACAAACTGTTTAGATTTATTTTGGCTACAGTCGGTGGTATGTGACGACACTTTATTAATATTCAATTTTGGTAGAGGCTTTATTTGAACCACTATGGCTATTGGGTAGTGTCGGTCTGTTATTTAGTTGGTCATCGATCGTCGATTATAGACTTGTTTCAAATTTCCTTAAGCTTATCTCATGCTATCTTGTAATATGTTTGGAATTCATCTGACATTAGGGTAGCTTGTGTTTGGTTTGGTTAGGTATTGGGGGTGACCTGTAGTCCCCATGGGACTTAACGTACCCATCATGTCTAGGCCATGGTTCAGGTCATGATAGAGATAGTATCAGGGCCTGGTTTGGTGTAATTAGGTGTCCAACAAAGCTGTGTCAAGTAGAATCTCAACAATGGGTGTGTAGTGCACCATACTTATAAGAGAGAGGATATGAGGCATTTAGGAATTTTTTCCTTTCTTAATGTTCTATTTCAAGCTATAGAGTCTAATGCCTTGAATCTACTCTAATTCTAGTATGTTACCTTTTCAGGTCATGCCTTCAGATCATGTCTCCCAGAAGATCTGATGTTCGTAGCAACTCTTCAATCCCGTCTGAGAACGATGTGGATAGAGCTCGTCCTACCCCAAGATTCTAGACCTGATCGAGGGTTGCCAATTCTGATTGCCCTGAGGGAGCTCCACCAGTTACCCCTATCCTTTCTCAAGAACCTTGAGTTGATGTGTCTAATGCTGAGTTTCACCAGTTAATTCATTTGCTTACCCAGTTGATGGCCTCCCAGATCGAGCGGGATACTTCTGTTGCTCCATCCTCTAAGACCATTTGGGTTGGACAATTTATGAGGTTGAGTCCTCCTACTTTCACTGGTTCTAAAGTTGAGAAAGATTCTCAAAACTTTAGTGAGGAGATGGAAAAAATCTTTTGTATGATGTATACAACTAATATGGAGGGTGTAGAGTTCGCAACTTATCAGTTGAAGGATATAACATACCAATGGTATAAGAAGTGGGACCAGTCTAGGGGTGATGATGGTGAGTTCGCTTGGTGGGATGATTTTTCTAGTGCTTTCCTTGACCTCTTTTTTCTCAGGAGTTGAGGGAGGCAAAGGCCGAGGAGTTCATGAATTTAAAGAAAGAAAAGATATCTGTTAAGGAGTATGCCTTGAAGTTTCATTAGCTGTTGCATTACGCTCCTGAATTGGTGTCTAGCATGAGGACTAAAATAAGAAAGTTTGCCTCGGGGTTGTCCTGTAAGTTGATATTGGAGAGAAATGTGGACTTGTTGAATAATGATATAGACATCTCTAGACTTGTGGTATATATGCATTAGATGGAATAAGAAAAAAAGTAAGCAGAGATGAGTGAAAGGTAGAGTAAGAAGTTTCACTATTTGGATTAGGTTAGAGGTCTGCAACAAAGTGGTAGAGATGATGGGAAAGGGTCTTAGAAGAAATGGGGAAACTCTGGTTCCTATGCTATGGCTAGTGCACCTTATCCGAAGACATTAGGTGACTGTCGTTCTTATTATAATAGTGGCTTTAGAGAACTAGGAGCCTAATCACAGGCTAGTGGAGCTTAATCTCCTCTATTATATCTTTCTTTTAGATTATGTGGTCAGATGCATCATGGTGTTTGCGTGGAAGAGAGGAATAAGTGTTTTAAATATTGTCAAACTGGTCATCTGCAAAGAGTATTGTCCTTCTAAGATTGCTTCTAGGTGAATAAGATTCCTGTTGCTACTTCATCCTCTCCTGCACCAAAGGGTGCTAATTTTGCTTCTGGCTTCGGTATTGGTTGGAACTGTCTGTATGCTCTTACCACATGCCAAGATTCTAAGGCTTCCCCCAATGTTGTTATTGGTATGCTTAAACTCTTTTCTTGTGATATATATTGTCTACTTGATCCCGAGTCTACTCTCTCTTATGTGACCCCTTATGTGGCTATTTATTTTGGCTATGATCCTGAGTGTATTTTGAATTCTTTTTCTGTGTCCACCCCGGTGGGTAAATCCATTATGGCTAGAAGGATCTATAGGGGTTGTGTGATGTCTATGGTAGAGAGAACTTAGTGGATCTAATAGAGTTAGACACGTTAGAAAGGCTAGGTTTTTTTTCAAGGAAATCAATTAAGGCTCTAAAGGGTGGTTTCTCTCTGTCTTCCTCATTGGCTAAGGCATGTTACTTCTCCATCATTGTTAGTTCAACTAAAAACGTGTTTTACTTGATGGTTTTCATGGCAAAATAATGTGTTTGTGTTGGTTTTGAAATATATGTTGAGGTTTTTGGTTACTAATGGTTGGATAATGTTTTCCCATGTTCTATTTATGGTTATTCATATTATAATATTGGTTTGATAATTTGGTCGCATTAGAATGGTTAATTGGTTCTTGATTTTGGTTTTGGAAACTATACCCCCTTAACATGTTTGTTAAAATGCCATAAGAATTATTTTGTCACATAGTTTGACTTTTGTTGAAATCTTATGGTAATGGAACTTAAATTGGTTTGGTTGGTTTTAAATGGTTTGGAAAGGTCTTGGGGTCCATGGCTTTAGTTTTGAAAACCTTGTGGGGGTACATGGGCATCCCTCAAGTGATCTTTATAATGGAGTCTATGGGGTACATGGGAATCCCCTAAGTGTTGGCTAATGAAATTTCTTGCAAGCTATAGTCAGTATGACGATTCCACTTCATAATGCCTTGGTAATGGACTCTTGGAATTGGTGGTTTAGTTATGTACTAAAGGTTTTAATTGGGCAATAATGGTGGGGTATGATAGCTGATTGTAAAGGTGTGAGTCTAATGGTCGAACACTGGAAACTCATATTTGCCGACATGAGAGTTGGTCATGGTGACCATATACTTGTGGGGTACACGGGAATCCCCTAAGTTATACTTGTATATATGTATCATGGATGGAAAAGGGTACACGGGAATACCCGACCCCTGTTATTTCTTCGATTTGTGTGGCTACATGTACCGAGGCCCATTCAAGGGGTAACACTAGACCCATATAGCCCGTGGGTGGTTTTAGGACGGTTAAGCTACACAACCCAAGTTAAGATTTTGAATGTATGCTAAACCCGTTCCTTTTCCCAACATGGAATATATATGTATGAATATGATTGCACTTGGTTACTTGCTTGGTTTTAAATGTTGGAATTATTTTATCCTTATTACTTAGTACATGCTAGAGTTCACCCTCTAACCCATCTTAGGGCGTTGTAACCCCAAGAAATGCAGGAATCATCCATACTACTCCTGCTCAATGATTGTATTCGCGGACAACTTTGAGTCAGACTAAAGTGGTGAGCTTTTATACTCTGGAAGGCTCTATTTCATGATACAGACTTCTTTATGTTATTTTTGTTTCTTGGAATTTAGTTTTGGCTATGGTCGGGGGAATTCTCGATCTGATGTTCTTTTATTTTTGAATAGAGGCTTTATGAGACTACTTTGGGTATGGGTAGTGTCGGTATTGGTGTCAGCCTTGTCATTGGTATTGGTATTAGGGTTGGCATAAGTTGGATATTTGATTGGATTTTTGGTTGGTTATGGTTATGGATTCTGTTATTGTCTTTGAGTATTTATTGTTCTATCTTGTTATATGTTCGAAATTCATCCGACATAGGTTGTACGATAGATATGGTTGGGTATTGAGGGTGGCCTCCAGTCCCGATTGGACTCAAGGCACCCGACATGACTAGGCCCCGATTTGGATTGTGTCAAGACTATCCCTGTAGTCTGTGAATTTCTTAAGGCGTTTTCTGATAATCTTCCTGGTGTACCTCCTGATATCGAAATTGATTTTGGAATTAATCTTCTTTCAGACACTCATCTTATTTCTATCCCTCCTTATAGAATGGCTCCGGCTGAGTTGATGAAACTCAAGGAGAAATTAAAAAATCTTTTGGATAAAGGCTTTATCCATCCTAATGTGTGTCCGTGGGGTGCTCCTATTCTCTTCGTGTGTGAGAAAGATGGTTCCCTTCAGTTGTGAATTAATTACCACCAATTGAATAGAGTAACCATGAAGAATAAGTATCCACTTCTGAGGATTAATGATCTCTTTGATCAGCTTCAGGGGTGATAAGTTCTTTTCCAAGATTGATCTTTGGTCTGAGTACCATAAATTGAAGATTAGAGAGGTGGATATCCTTAAGACTACTTTTCAAACCCGGTATGGTCATTTTGAGTTTTTTGTGATGTCTTTTGGTTTGAACAATGCCTTGGCTGGATTTACGAATCTTATGAATTAGGTTTTCCATTAGTTCTTGGACTTGTTTTTCATTGTCTATATTGACAATATTCTAGTGTATTCCAAGTGTGAAGTAGATCATACTGATCACCTCTGTCTTGTGTTGCAGACCCTTAACGAGTAACAGTTATATGCTATGTTCTCTAAGTATGAGTTCTGGTTGAATCCTATGACTTTTTTGGGTCATGTTATTTCTAGTGAAGGGATCATGGTAGATCCACTAAAGGTTGCGGTTGTTAAGAAGTGGCCTAGAACCACGACTCCATTTGATATTTAGAGCTTCTTAGGTTTAACCGGTTACTATAGAAGCTTTGTGGAGAGTTTCTCTTCTATTGCGGCCCCGTTGACTAAGTTGACTTCGAAGAAGGTGAAATTCTTGTGGTCTGATACTTGTGAGGGTAGTTTCAAGAAGCTGAAGGATAAGTTGACTTTGGATCTGGTCTTGACTCTATCTGAGGGCACGGATGGTTTTGTTATCTATTGTGATGTGTCTCGGGTAGGGCTGGGTTGTGTGTTAATGCAGAATGACAAGGTGGTTGCATATGCTTTTAGGCAGCTTAAAGTTCATAAGAAGAATTATCCTACCCATGACATAGAATTATTAGCTATGGTGTTTGCATTTATGATATGGCGACACTATTTATATAGGGTCCATGTTGATATTTATTCTGATCTTAAGATCCTGCAATACATGTTCATCCAGAAGTAATTGAATCTCAGTCAAAAAAGGTGGCTTGAGTTGCTAAAAGATTATGAAATGAGTCTCTACTATAATCCGGGTAAAGCTAACATGATTGTTGATGCTCTTAGCAGGTTGTCCATGGTACGCTTGTCTCATGTGGTTGAGGAGAAACATGATTTGGTTAAGGATATTCACCATTTGTCTAACCTCGGAGTTCGTCTCTTTGATTCTGAGTATGGGGGTGTGATTGTTAAAGGGGTGGCAAGGTCATCTATTGGTGCTGAAGTAAAGGAGAATCAAGTGCTTGATCCTATTCTGATGCAAATCAAGAATGATGTAGGTAGGAAAAAGGCGATGGTTTTTGAGATCCGTGGTAATGGTATCTTAAGGTACCAAGGCAAATTGTGTTTTCTTGATGTTGAAGGGTTGTGAGAAATAATTTTGGCCGAAGCTCATGAGTCGCATTATACTATTCATCCTAGTTTGATGAAGATGTATCACAAACGTAAAGAGATTTATTTATGGAATAATATAAAGCAGGATGTGGCCAATTTTATTGCTAAGTGCATGGTGTGTCAGCAAGTGAAGGTAGAGCACAGGAGACTCGGTGGGTTGACTTAAGAGATTAAGCTTCCAGTGTGAAAATGGGAGATAATTATTATGGATTTTTTTACCGATCTTCCGCGGTCTCACCAATAATTTGATTTAATTTAGGTAATCATGGATAGGATGACTAAGTTTACTCACTTCTTGCCAGTGAGGCTGAATTTCTCTTTCAAGGATTATGCCAAGTTGTTCATTGAGTAGATCGTGAAGTTTCATGGTACTCTAGTCTCCATTTTATCGGATCGGGGTACTCAGTTCTTATCTCACTTTTAGAGGTTGTTCTAGAGAGGTTTGGGGACTAAGATGACCCTTAGTACCACTTTCTAGCCGCAGAGATGGGAAAGCAGAAAGGATAATTTAGGTCTGGGAAGATATGCTTTGGGCTTGTGTTTTTGATTTTAGGGGTAGTTAGGTTGACCACCTTCCTCTCATAGAATTTGCCTACAATAATAGTTATCACTCTAGCATTGGTATGGCTCCATTTGAGGCCTTATATGGTAGAAGGTGTCAATTCCAATTGGGTGGTTTGAGGTTGGTGAAAATAAGTTGTTTGGTCTTGATTTGGTTCAACAAGCCATGGATAAGGTGAAGGTGATTCGGGACAGACTTAAGGCCACCTAAAGTCTCCAAAAGTCCTATGCGGATGTAAGGAGAAAAGAATTAGAGTTCAAGGTTGGTGATTGGGTATTTCTGAAGGTGTCGCCCATGAAGAGAGTGATGCAGTTTGGTAAGAAGGGGAAGCCCAGTCCCTATTATGTTGGTTCGTACGTGGTTTTGAAGAGGGTTGGTAATGTCACATATGAATTAGAGTTGCCCTCTAGTTTTAGCTCCATTCATCAAGTGTTTCACGTTTTGATGATGAGAAAGTGTGTGGGTGATCCTTTGATGGTTGTTCCTTTAGAGAAGGTTAGTATCTCAGATTTCTTGTGTTATGAGGAAATCTCGATTGAGATTTTACATTGGCAAGTTCATCGATTGCATACCAAGGATGTGGAATCGATAAAGGTTCTTTGGAGGAATTAAAAGGTTGAGGAAGCCACGTGGGAAGACGAGGAGGACATGAAGTCCAAGTATCTGTTCTTGTTTCCCATTCTGGATAATCATACTTGAGGTATGTGTATTCCTTGATTTTTGGTTTTCTGACTCTGTTAAAGAAAATGGTGATTTCTTTGGCATCTTTGTTTTTTGTCTTTGTTAAAGGCAAGAGTAGGTGTAGGTGAAGTTGAATCGTGCTAATAAATGCCTTATCCTATTACTCAAGGATGAATGATCCTAAAGGGGGAGTATGTAACGCCCCAGGTTTTTGGCCCTCGAAAGTTTTTCAAGTTCTGAGCTTTCTGCCCTGGCAACAACTCAACTAACAGGTCATAATGTGTCTTGACGGGTCAAGTGACTCTAGTCGTAAGGTGTTCAGTAAATGGTGCTTAAGTTACTGTCCTGGGTATGACTTGGGGGTATGAGTCATTGGGAGTCTTGACGGGTCCTCAGGACCCAATCGTAACCAAATCAGAAATTAAGTGGCTACGTTTTTCTCTAAGCATGAGTAGTTCACTATGAGCCATACAAACTTGTTACAAGTTGTTGGGTGCAAATTGTAGGATGTAAAGTGTTTACCCAATTGGTTTTTATGTTGACTACGACAGGATCCTATAAGTCGTATGGTCTGATTACGAGTGGTACCACTCGAGTCGTAGGGTTAATAGTGTGTGTATTTCCTAGATACTATCTTTTTTATGACTCGTGGTGATGAGTCGTAAAGAGTGGCTATGAGTCATCGGTTGACCCATAGTCAATGGTTGCAATTTTCCAGCTTTTAAGTTAAGGGTATTCTAGACATTTCCCCTATTACCCAAATTGAAACCCACGTCCTATAACCCCTTTAGGGTGTAATTAACACTCAAAAACTAATCTAAGTGACTTATGAAACACTCCAAAGGGCTCTCTAAATTCCCTCAAGCAAGTCAAGCTAGGGTTTCATCAAGTTGGTCATCTAAGGGCTCAAGGGTCGATTTCTCTCCAAATTTCTTGGTGTTTAAGGCATGTTACTCTTCCCTCATTGTTAATTTGTTAAAAACATATGTTTTAAAGTAATGTTTATGAGATATTTATGTTAGTTTGAAATCAAGGGTTGAGGGTTTTGAATGCTTGTTGTTGAACAATGTTTTCTCAGGGTTTACATGTGATTAATCATGCTTTAATTATGGTTTTGATATTGTGGGTGCATGGGTATAGTGAATGAACTAGGGAATTGTGATTTTTCCCAAACTTGTGACTTTTGAAGTGGTTATGACCTCAACCCCATATCGTGAAATTGGTTTTTAATTATAAGACAACAACAACAACAAACCCAATGTATTCCCACAAAGTGGGGTCTGGGGAGGGTAAAATATATGCAGTCCATACCGCTACCTCCGAAGAAGTAGAGAGGCTATTTCTAACAGACCCTAGGCTCAAGATAAACAATAGTAAACAAGAGCATAATAAAACATGAAACAGGATGTATGGCATAACAAAAATAAGGAATAAGACATAATATAATAGAAATCAGAGCAATACAAAATAAGATAAATAAGTGCAGTATGAAATACGAGATAAGAAAAGGACATCTGGAATAGGACAACCACCTAGTAGTAACATACACTCATAGACCAAAGGTACCCACCACCCTTAAACCCTCATGATTAGGGGCTCCTACCTATGGACATAGTCCTAGGATTGCTAACCTAGCTATACATGATCTCTTCTAACTACTTGCTACAACCCATGCACTTATCCTAGCCTTCTACCCTTATCCGTGACCTCCACACCTTCCTATCTAGGGTCATGTCCTCAGTAAGCTGAAGCTGCTCCATGTCATGTCTAATCACTTCCCTCCAGTGTTTCTTCGGCCTACCTCTCCTCCTCTGAAGCCATCTAACGCTAGTCTCTCACACCTATGAACTGGCGCATCTGTACCCCTCCTCATCACATGCCCAAACCATCTCATCCTTCTTTCTCGCATATTGTCCTCCACCGAAGCCACTCCCACCTTCTCCTGGATAATCTCATTCCTAACTCTATCCCCTCTAGTAAGTCCACACATCCAACGCAATAATCTCATTTTCGCCATCTTCACTTTTTGAATATGAGAGTTCTTGACTGGCTAACACTCTTCTCCATACATCATGGCTGGACGGACTGCCACTCGATAGAATTTGCCTTTAAGCTTAAGGGGAACCTTCTTATCATAAAACACTCCCGAGGTGATACTCCACTTCATCCAACCTTCTCCAATACGGTTAGAGACATCCTCATCAATCTCGCCGTTCCCTTGAATCATAGACCCAAGATACTTGAAACTATCACTCTTACAGACATCCTGGGAATCCAAACTCACCACCACATCTTCCTCCTACCTCAAGTCACTAAACTTGTATTCCATATACTCCTTCTTAGACCTACTCAATCTGAACCCCTTATATTCAAGGGTTTGCCTCCAAACCTCCAATTAATCATTCACCCCCCGCGTCTTATCAATCGGCGCGACATCATCCACAAATAACATACACCAAGGCACCTCCCCTTGAATAATACACATCAACACATCCATCACTAATGCAAATAGGAACGGACTAAGAGTCGAACCCTGATGCAACCCTGTCTCGACTGGAATTGAATTTGTAAAATTGAGCAAAAGGGGTTATGAATTTCCCCAAGTGAAGATAATTGTTTGGAAAGTTAATGTTACCTTACAAGTGTAGTTGTTATGATGATACCAACAATGTATACCTTAATGTGAAATATGGTTCAATGAATAGGATTGTGTGATAAATGTTTTAATTGGGTGTTAATAAGGGTTGTGTAGCTGAATCATGAAAGTGGAGGTCGGAGTGACTGATACTGGAAACCGCATTTACTGACGCGAGGGTCAAAGTGACCAGGTATGTTCGAATCTTCCTTATTTTATTTCTGATTATGGAGGTTCGAATCCCCCGTACATTATTTCATGATTGGGTTCCTAAGTTACCTTAGTATATGATTTGGAGGTTCGAGTCCCCCATACATATATATAAGATTATTCTTCAGTTTGTGCGGCTACACACACTAGGGTCCATATAGCCCGTGGGTACATGTTAAGACGATTGAGCTATACAATCATGCCTAAAGTTTTAAAATACATGTTAAGCCTTGTTCTCTATCCCGACATATGATATATTTATGTATATGCATTTGAATTTTTACATTGGATTGAAAATGTTGATTATGACATTATGTTTTCCTTATTCCTGAATTACATGCTAGCATTCACCCCGCTACCCATATTTGGATGTTGTATCCCCATGAAATACAGGAATCGGTCATACTTCTACTTCGTTTGTTCATTGATTAGGATTCGGGATCAACTTATGAGTTGACATTGAAGTGGTGAGCTTCCAAATATAGAAAGTCTACATTTCATGTTTTGGTCTCTTTTGTCATAAACTATTTAGACTTGTTCGCGTCATGAAATTTGCACCCTTTTCTGTTCTTCTCCGTCATGAAACCACCCATAAATCATCATATCAACTCTTTTCTTTTTCTAAACAATTCCTTTCCCTCTTACTCTTCTTCTCTATCACTGAACCATCACAATTCTAGTGAATAAGTGGAGTCTGGTTAAGGGAAAAGCTCTGATGAATCCAAGCTCCACCTTGTCACCACCACAAACTCCAAAACCAAATGAACCCATTGTTGTCTACCACCTCACACCAAAGTCCCGAGCTTTGATAAATAGTCAACTTAATAGACCCAATGCTCACAAATCAGTCCCTGCCTTTTTTTCTCTCATATTGTGTTCTCTCTTTTTAGGTCATAACTTTTATAAACAACTCCAAGATCCATCCAACAGGGGCACACCCGCTACTGTAATTCTTATATATAATGCTATAAGAATATTTAGCAGATGGAAACCCGTATCCAAACTATGGTAGGATTTGTAGAAGAAAAAGAACCTTCGAGTTTCATTAGTTGTTGAATGGATGTTTGAATTGTTTTAATATTGATCTACTACTATATGTGATGATCAGATACATATGAAAATAGGCTGCTTATGCTTGTGTATTATTGATTACTCCGGGTAAATTCTAATAGGATTGGTGTGAGAGCCTTAACCCTTGCTTAGTTGGGTTGATTTTGTGATATGGAGATGACTTAGTATTAAGATGAACATTGGGATGAAACTGAGTTATATTTAGAGTAGTTGTGTGTATCTAGACTATTAACAACCCAAATGTTATCCTAAATTAATGTACACTTAATTTCTTTTATGTGTTGATTGACACTATGCACTATTGTTGGCGAGGGAGATGAGATTATGTAAAAAATCTTGTTTAAATCACAATTGTGGTTTACTTATCTAATTATGGTACATGTTATGAAATTATTTGATAAGATGAGATAAAATTGATAAATGTTGATCGTCACAAAATTGGTGAATTTCAGAGAGTATAAGAGTGAGGATTTTGGAATAAGGATAGTATAACACTAGTTTAGGAGAAGGTAGGCAAGTACTTGTTGTCTAGGTTATTTGGTACTTGAACTGAGCTCGTTCTTGTAGGTCATGGCTAGTGGGCATATAAAAGACCTATAACATCTATGAACATGATAATTTAAGAGTTTGACAGTTTCTTGAGTGAATCTAGTTATATTGTGGTAGTTATATTTGGAATTCTTGCGAGATTCAGTGTGTTGGTGTCATATTTAGATTCTATGTGAGGTCTGATTTATCGGACATGCTAATGAATTCTTGTGTGATCCAGTTACTTTATTCTTGCACTGATAGTTGTTAATACATATTAAAAAATTAAAATAAGGTGCTTGAATGAGAGTAAATGGTTTAATTATTTTATGAGATCATGGTGGTTAACTTAAGTTGGGTATCAATTGTTAAAGGTGATTCATTTTTGTTTATTTTGGTTGTTTCAAGTGGATTTGTTATATACATTACTCGTTTAATTCTTGTTACTGAGAGACATGCTCAGGTTGGTGGGTATAACAAACACATGCAATAATTCGTGGAATTTGCTGCTATAGGATGCTTTGTGAGTTGATTATGATGATAAATGGAAGATACACAAGCTGAAAATCAAGTGAAAAACACCACAAGGATTGGAATGGATGGACAAAAGCACAGGATAAGACTTAACGTAAAAATGGACAATTTGGGGTCACTAGCACATCGCGAAGCTTAGCCACCGCTATAAGGTCCACGCCACAGACTTGGGGGCTACCTAAGGGACTAAAAACAGTGTGTGTCCGCGATTATGTCATGACACAGACCCTAGATACTGTAATAAAGGGCGTGACTCGGACCCTAGTTCAAAATCGATAATTTTGTCCTCCTTTAAATAAGACACTTAAACATGACGCAAAACACCTTGGTCGACCTTGAAACTTTTAAAGAGGATGGTTAACACTTAAAATAGGGTTTTTATTCCCTTAATTTAGCTTGTTTATGGATTTTAACATGTATTCATCTATCGTGATTACGATTATGTCCATGAGTGGCTAAAAGCCCTTTTCCGGGGTTAAAACCAAGAACATGATTCCTCTTGCTATGAATTGATTTGGTTTTGATTATTTATCATATTTGGTTGTTTATTTATCCTTTTTATCACTATTTTAAGGATTGAAAACCTTTGTAATACATCCAACGTCATCTTCTGAGCCCAAAAGGAGGACCAAGATGATATAACGTGGGGATAAATAGAGTAGGACTATAATCTTCTATAGAATTAAGTTATGATTTGCATTTAGGATAGGAATATACCTAAGTGACCTATTTGGTTCACTTACGGGATGTAATATAAATGTATTTAACTTAGTTCTCACATCCCCACTCAACGATGTAGTTGTGGGTTTAATTTAGATAGGTGATTAGAGGCTCGGAAGATCATAATCGTCATACCAACCCCTTGAAGCAACAACAAAGATAAGTAACCTAAACAATGAAGTTCAATAGCATAGTATGATTTTTCGTAGAGCTTTAGCCCTGGGTTACTCCCTATTGATTGTCCAAGACCTTTAATTTACCATAATTTTTTAGCTTACGTTTTGTTATAACTGATAGCGACCAAGCACACACGCAAGTATACGTGGTCTTATCAAGTAGGAAAGTGGCCTTAAAGAAAGCCAAATGTCGATCGCACAGGGACTTGTTTCAACAACGATTTAATTCTAGTTCATAATTTAGATTAATTTAGTGCAAGAGTAACCAAAAAGAGTTTGGAATATTGTAAATTAAACCTAAAGTAATAATGCGTAAATAAAAGTACTTGGAACAATCAATGGATTAAAGCTCAGGGTTAAAGCACTACTAACAATCATACCATGCTATTGAATTTATTCGTTAATTTGCTTATCTTGGTTGTTGATTGATAGGGTTAATTGCATGATCATGGTTTCCCAGCCTCTAATCTTTTACCTAATATGGACATTACGACTACATCATTGAGCGGGGATGTAATTATCCAATTAAGTGAATTAAAGCTATCATCCTACATATGAATCAAGTAAGGCATCTAAGTACATCCCTGTCCTAGACGCTAAGTTAAATTCTTTATTTTATAAAAGAATAAAAATTCAAACTTTATTTATTCCCATGTTCTATCTCCTTATTCCCTCTCCTGAGATCACAAAGTCGACAATATATGTATTTTACGAGTGATCAATCCATAAAATAATTAAAATAAGAATAAACAAACAACCAAATATGATAAGAAAAATTTATCGAAATTAATCCAAAATAATAGAACTCATGTTCTTGGCTTTAACCCCGGAAAGAAGTTTTTTAGCCGATAATATCCATAATCACGATCTAAATAATTGAATACATCATATGAAAAATTAAAAGCTGATTAGAAATAATTAAACCTAATTAGAAGTGTCGGCAACTTCTCCAAATTCTTTCCACAACGTCCTTCATGTGTCCCAAATTGTCCAAGATTTGTTCCATCTCCCGTGTCCAGCAAAAATTGTATATATATATTATAAGATACTCCCAATTATTACGGGATTAAGAATGCTGTCACATTTCCCAAGAAATTCCCACCAAGATTCCTTCTCCACTTTAATAAAGTGTGCCTTTTGCCTAACATTTATATTTAATATCCACTAATTATAATTGGAATTATAAACAAGGCACGAAATCCCATATATTCCCACCAGACGCCTTTCCAATATGCACTGTTTTTCTGTGGTTGAACATATCGACTCGACGTGTCGACTTTGCATCGCTGGAATGGTTAGAGCTTGAAATATCGACGTGACACATCGAGGCACTGGAATTTGCTTCCAAAATTCTGGTTAAGTGTTGAATGTGCTATCCTTTGCCCTTACCTTTGTCGTGTATTTTCAATGAATTTTCGGCCTTTAAATCATCAATAATCACCATATTTAGATCACAAATCCTCCTACAATATCACACACCACATATTAAAAATCAAAACAATACAATATTCTAAACGACAAATCAAAACAAGAGCTTAGATAACGCAAATTCGCAATGATCTTCCACTTATTATTCCAACTCTAGACTTAATCAAATTGAACTTTATCCGTTACAAACAAGTTATTCCACATATAATTACACCATTAAACCATTTGGAATAAATTAAACACATAAGAATCCAACGAAGCCAACTAGATACATACCTAGCTTAAGATAGTAAAACTAATTTTCTGGGTTGAACTCTAAATGACTCAATTAAGTACTAACTTGTTTGAAAAACACTTTGAGCATTGTAATCACACACTTGGACACTTAGATGCTTATTTATATCAATATGAACATGTTAAGAACACGAATTTCTCTCAAAACAAGGCAAAATAAGCTACAATAATGATACCGATGTGTATAAAACCACCTCAGATCATCACCCCACACTTAAACTCTTGTTCATCCTCGAAAAACTCTTTACTCTAAGCATAAAAATATTAGGTAACAATACGCTTCTACTAAAACAAAGACACTCAAGCTAGTATTAGAATGACTGCACGGATTGCAAGTTTCTATACTAAGCATGCTATACACAATTGAAAGCTCATGAACACTACTCCAAAACATCCTAGCCTCAAGAATTGACTCACCTAAGTGGAAAACTCATGCTTATCATTCAATCAAGGACATTATACAAACCACCCATATTCATCAAACATGTACCCTCACAACAAGAGAGTTACCCATAATCACACACAATAATGCACTTTATAACATAATGGGTACAAGAATCAAATTACGCTCACTCTCGAAAAGAATTCACAAGTTACACATAATGAACCATAAGCTTGCACTTAGTGTAATGCTCTACTAATATCAGAATGTCAAGTATATGATCAAATAGGTCTCTTCATACTTGTAATGTAGGCTAAGGGATGGGTAGGAACTATTTGGGAATAGTGACTAACCTCTCTAAGAGCTTTAATACACTACATTATACATTAGAATCAATCTCAAACAACAAAATTACACTTTTCCATCCACCCATTACCTTCATTTTGTCCCATCTCTTTTAAGTATTTTCACAAACACATGGTAGGCGTATTATTTATTCCTTCAAGATTTATTTTTTCTCACTTTCTTTCAATCATGGGAATATTTCTAACACCATTTATATCACTTCCAACCACCACACATAAAATATTAACACCAATAAATCTTACCTTAGGGCATTAATTTCACCTTTTTCTTCTTCAATTTCTCAAACTCCTTACTAAATCAATTTTTCATTAAAGCATTTAGGAGTTTTTTGGATCAAATTAAGGTCCATCAAAGAAAGGATTAGGCTACTTATAAGGTTACCAAAGAAAAGGCTAAAGGCTCAATAGGGGTTAATTAGGATAATGCACAAAGGGTAGGACAAATAGAAGGTATAAAACAAGGCTATCAAATAAATGCCTAAATCATCTCCTAAACTCACACTCTTTATTTTTCTTTGCACACACACCGGGCAAGTTCTAGACATCATATACAACAAGGAATATAAAAATACCTTACACGGACATGGCACATGCTTAACGCAATAGGATCATCATAGACTCTCAACCAAACAATAACATGAATTCAAATTTAAGCTAAAAAGTACAAGAGTCAAAAACTTGAGCCTAAGAGTCTCAAAAAGTAGCAATTCCATAAATCAACATGCTTATATAACTAAAATCACTTGCACCATGCAATCAAAACTAGCACCAACAAGAATATCTTACATAATTTTTTTTTTAAATTGAGCCTAAAATTGAGAATTTTCCCACCCCACACTTAAAAATCTACTTTGTCCCCAAAGTGAACTTTAAAAGTAAGAGATCAAAATACTCCATGAGGCCTTTAGGCCTAGCTAGTAGAATCTTTATACATTAAGGAGGTCCATGGGACTCCACACTCAATTTTTTTCATGTTTCTTTGCTCAAGTTTATGGTACTCAGACTTCCCGTTAACTTGCGACTCAACCAAAAACAAAAACTACATGAAAGAAAAAATATAAACTAAAAATAAAATATACCTAATTAACTTAGGTTTCCTCCCAAGAAGAGCCTGATTTAGTGTCGCGGTACGACCCATATCAACTCAACCATATTCCTTCACCTTTTTACTTCCCTTTAGGAGCCTTTTTTTCATTTGTTTCTGATCTCTTGAGTTTGCATTCTCAAGGTCAACTTCTCTTTCAAATTCAACCTTTGTCATGTTGGAAAATAGTGGATTCAACTTGGGTCGCTCAATTAGGTACTCTAAAGAGGTCTTTGGTTGTTAACCACCCCACACTTTTCCCCTACAATATCATTGATCACACACAAATCTTTATATTAGAAATTTAAGATGGGTTCTTTGTAAATATCAAATACCACCTCCTTATCATCTACCCTTATTTTGAGCGTGCCTTCTCTAACATCAATCAAAGTCCCTTTAGTTGCTAATATTGGATGCCCCAAAATGATTGGTACCTATTCGTCTACCTCAAAATCAAGTACAATACAGTCAACAAGTATAATGCATTTATCAACCTTTATAAAGACATCCTCAATTATTCCTTCTGGATATATGAATGACCCGTCTGCTAGCTGAAACACCACGGTGGTTAATTTAGGCTTTCCCAAGCCTAATTTTTTAAACAGTGATAGGGGCATCAAAGTTATGCTTGCCCCTAAGTCACTCAGTGCGTGGACCGCTTTGCTGCTAATTTAAATAGGGATAGCAAACCTCCTGATATATCTCAATTTCTTAGGGATTTTTTGTGTCATCACAACGCTACACTCTTCAGTGATTGTTATAGCTCCCACATCCTGCAAGTTCACCTTATTTGCCACCACATCCCTTAAGTATTATGCATACTTAGGCATACTCTGTAAATTATCTAGCAAAGGTAAGTTAATGTAAAGCACTCTGAATATATCAAAGAACGTTTTGAACATAGAATCCTCTTTCGCTTTGATATGCTTCTATGGGAAAGGTAGAGGCGACATATTTTTTACCTTTTTTGCAGCAACTTTTTCTTTGAAGTACTCAGACTTTCTTTAATTTTCAGCAACTCTGTCATTTACCTATTGGGTCACCACATCAGTATCTACCTCCTTTGTTGACTTAGGAGGCTCTCCTTGAAACTCTTTACCACTCCTCAAAGTGATTGCCATGACTTGTTTTGGAGTTTCTGTGTCTGCTGGCAAACCACCTTGTGGCCTAGTATTTAGTGCTTGCTGTAACTGCCCAATTTACAACTCTAAGCTTCTCTAGGACACTTTTTGATGTTGTAATTCTGTGTGTTGACTTTTTATATCCACAATTATTTGTGCTTGACAAGCTAAGAGTTATTTCAATATCTCTTCCATTTTGCTCGTTGACTGATTTGATTGGGCCTGTAGTTGTGGGGCGTTCCTTGGCTGATTTAGTGGTTGAGTCTTTCACTTCATATTGTAGGCATTACCATAATTTGGCCTTTAAGCATTGCCTACATACATCACTGATTCTGGATTTGAAGCACACATGGTCGCTGAATGGCCATTATTTCAGCATACTTCACTCCAACCCGTAGCTTGTTGGATAGAATTGACTGTGGCTGTAGGTTGTGTTGCTCCCAATTTTATGCTATTGAACTGAGTGTTGATCAAATTCTATAATACAAAAACCTATGCTGATTAGGCTTTGAATTAGTCCATCTTTAATACACCCGCAGTTCTTTTTATGGTACTTCTAGAATCTGAATGCCACTCTAGATTTCCTTGTGCTATGCGGTTCAACAATGTGTACAACTCATTATAAGTCAATTCCAACGCTTGACCCTCTGCGGCTGAATATAATAAAATCTTTGTATTATTATCAAGAGCTTCTATGAAAGTATGAGCAGTACCTCATTATACTAGCGGTGATGTGGATAATCCCAAAGTAGAGCCTTAAAGCATTCCCAAGCATGATAAAAACTCTCATTCGGACTTTACTTGAAACTCACTATCTCACTGCGAAGTCTCATAGTCTTGCTAGAAGGGAAAAATCTGATGAGGAATTTTCTAGCTAAGTCGTCCCATGAAGTGATTGAATTGGCCAGCTCTGCATTCAATCATAAAAGTTTTTATTCTTTATTTTATAAAAGAATAAAACCCCAAACTTTATTTATTCCCTCTCCAGAGATCACAAGGTCGACAATATATGTATTTTATGGGTGATCAATCCATAAAATAATTAAAACAAGAATAAACAAACAACCAAATATGATAAGCAAAATTAATCGAAGTTAATCCAAAACAATAGTACTCATATTCTTGGCTTTAACCCCAAAAAGAAGGTTTTTAGCCGTTAATATTCATAATCACGATCCAAATAAATGAATACATGATATAAAAAATTAAAAGCTGATTAGAAATAATTAAACCTAATTAGAAGTGTCGACAACTCCTCCAAACTCTTTCCACGATGTCCTTCACGTGTCCCAAATTGTCCAAGAATTGTTCCAACTTCTGTGTCCAACAAAAATTGTATATATATATATATATATATATATATATTATAAGATACTCCCAATTCTTATGGGATTAAGAATAGTCACATTTCCCAAGAAATTTCCACCAAGATTCCTTCTCCATTTTAATAAAGTGTACCTTTAGCCTAAAATTTATATTTAATATCCACTAATTATAATTGGAATTAAAAACAAGACACGAAATCCCATATATTCCCACCAACCGCCTTTCCAATATGCACTATTTTTCCGTGGTTGAACACATCGACTTTGCTTCGTTGGACTGGTTAGAACTTGAAATGTCAACGCAAAGCGTCAACTTCGCATCGACTCACTAGAATTTGCTTCCAAAGTGTTGAACGTCCTATCCTTTGCCTATGCCTTTTATAGTGTATTTTCAATAAATTTTCGGCCTTTAAATCATCAATATATCACCATATTTAGCTCACAAATCCTCCTACAATATCACACACTACATATTAAAGATTAAAACAACACAATATTCTCAACGATAAATCAAAGCAAGAGCTTGGATAAGGCAAATTCGCAATGATCTTCCACTTTTTATTTGAACTCTAGACTTAATCAAATTGAACTTTGTCCACTACAAACAAGTTATTCCACATATAATTACACCATTAAAACATTTGGAATAAATTAAAAACATCAGAATCCAATGAAGCCAACTAGATACACACCTAGCTCAAGCTAGTAAAACTAGTTTTTCAGGTTGAACTTTAAATGACTCAATTAAGTATAAACTTGTTTGAATATCACTTTGAACATTGTGATCACACACTTGGACACTTAGATGATTATTTATATTAATATGAACATGTTAAGAACACGAATTTCTCTCAAAACAAGCCAAAATAAACTAGAATAATGATACCGATGTGTATAAAACCATCTCAGATCAATAACTATAAAACTCTCGAGGTTATGTTTGCACTAGTTTAATCTCAATAGTCAATAGAATTGGGTAGTTGTCAATACAAGACTCTGTGAGATCAATATTTGGCATTTTAATGTCCACTATATTACTTAGTGAGACCACGCACATTTGTATTTGCACTTGGGCGCAACAAGTTTTTGGTGCCATTTCTGGGGACTTGTAATTTGGCAACCGATTTAGTTTTAGGTTTACTTTTTAGATTTTTTGGTGCTTTTTACATGGTCTTGGTTTTGATTTTGCAAGCATAAGTTAATAGAATAGTAAGCTAGCAAGGGATCGGGAATTGGTTGAACCAGATTTCGAGCCCAAACTACTCTTAAACCAATAAAAGAGAGAAGCTATCCTTGTCTACTACATCTCACAAATCAATGAAGAACAAGATATCCCTACTCCCATAGATGAGGAACCACCAGCCCACATGACTGTTTGTGAAGTAGAAATCCCACTTGCGATAAATTTGACCTCCCTAATTCAAAGACCAGCCGTTGGAGGTAGATTTAAGCTGAGGAAGAACATGGTGAAACTCTTTCATAGAAGTGGACAATTCATCCAGCTATCACATAAAGATCCACAAGTCCACTTGTAGAACTTTTTGGAGATCAGTTGAACATTAATCCCTAAGGGTGTGTCGACTGATTATGTGAGGCTTACACTCTTCCTCTTTTTACTATTAGGGGAAGTAAATTAGTGGTTGAACGCTGAGCTGGCAGGTTTAATCACAACTTGGGATGACTTATCCCAGAAGTTCCTCATCCACTTTTTTCCATTTGGCAAGAATAAATGACTTTGCAGTATTATTTTAAGCTTCAAACAGAGGCTAAATAAGAACCTTTATCATGCTTAGGAGAGATTCAAAGCTCTTCTTAGGGACTGTCCACATCACCAGCAGTCCAATGAGGTACTAGCTCATACCATTGTTGAGGCACTTGATCATAAAATAAAGATTTTCCTATATTTAGTTGCAGGTGGTCAAGCATTGGAAAAGACATATGATGAGCTATACTCCTTGTTGAACCAGATTGCACAAGAAAATTTGGATTGGCATGGTGATACCTTAAGAAGGTTGGTTAAAAGGCTGCAGGTGAGATTGGAGTTGGCAGTATTACAGCCTTAGCCACACAAGTATCTCTGCAGAATCAAATGATGACACAATTCAACAAATTAGGTGTGCAACAATCTCAGGCTCTTGTTAATTCAGTGCAATAAACTCTATCTTGGTGTGAGGTTTGTGGCAAAAGTGTCTACTTTCCAGATATGTATTGTTCAAATCCTGAATCAGTCAATTTTATAGGCCATGCTCGAAGGCCAAACTATGGTAATGCCTACAACCAATAATGACAGACATAGGGACAAAATTACTCATGGAATAACAACCAGCAACAGTAGTTTCAATATCAACAACAAAACTCATAGGCCAGTAATATAGAAGAGATGTTAAAGAAGATCATGGCCACCCAGGAACAGATGGCTACCAAACTTAAAAATCAACAAGTATTGCAGGGAGTATCAGTTTGAGCAAATATAGCAGACATAAAGTACCAAGACTCAAGGTGGTTTGCCAAGTGACAATAAACCTCCTAACCAAGAAATGGTAATCACATTGAGCGGTGGTAAAAAGTTAATTGACAGACCTTTAAAGACAAATAAGGAGGTAGATGCAGAGATGATTTCTCAACCAGTTGCAGACAAAGTTGTTGATTTTTCAAGGAAGTCTGAGTACCCAAAAACAAAAGTTGCTAAGCAGTTTATGGAGAGACCACTACCACCATTTCCATAGAGTCTGCGAAAAATAAGGGAGGATGCATGCTTTAAGAAGTTCTTTGAAACATTTAGAGAGATTCACATTAACCTTTCTTTTTTAGATATTTTGCAGGGAATGCCCAAGTATGTTAAGTACCTAAAGGACATAGTAACTAATAAAATTAAGCTGTAGGATATTGAGACAATAACACTCACTGAGGAGTGTAACTCTGTGGTGATGTAGAAGATGCCAAAAAAGCTTAAGGACCCTATGAGGTTCACTCTTTCTATTCAGATTGGTGACAACGAGGTGGTCCATGCACTAAGTGATTTGAGAGAAAGTATCAATTTGATGACCCTATCGGTGATCAATACCATGGGTTTTGGGGAATCCAAGAACAAGCTTTGTGCTCCTCCAAATGGAAGACCAAACCATAATCCATCCTGAAGGAATCATTAAGGATGTTCTCATCAAGGTTGGTAAGTTTATTATTCCTACCGATTTTATTATTTTGGATTATAAAGCAAATAATAGGGCAACAATAATCTTGGGACGTCCATTCTTGGCAACGAAAGAAGCATTGATAGATGTGAGAGAGGGCACACTCATAATGAGGTTGGATGATGAAGAAGTGTCTTCAAAGTTTACAAACCACTTAACAAACTGTCCTATTACAAAGATTTATACATGATTATAGTGATAAAAGTGGATGAGTGTGGGATGGTGGAGCCTAATCCACCAAAAACCTCTTTAGACACTCTTATTGAGCAGCCCAAGCCACAAATACCTAAACTCAAAGTGATGCTGATTGATGAGCCTAAAAAGAATTATTAAAAAGTTGTTGACCTTGAGAGTTCACACTCAAGTGGTTAGAAACAAATAAGAAAATGGCCTCTAAGTAGGCTGAAGGAATTGTAAAGTGTGATGTTGGGTCGTGCCGCGACACTAAATTAGGCGCTTCTTGGAAGGCAACCCAAGTTAAGGTAGGTTTTATTTTTCAATATTTTTAGCTTTTACTTCACGTAGTTTTTGTTTTTGATTAAGTCATAGGTTGATGGGAAGTCTGAGTATCAAAAACCTGAGATAAAGAGCACGACGAAGACTAAGGGTATGGTCCTCGGACCATCTTAATGATAAAATATGCTACTAGCTTGCCCTAGAGGCCCCAGGGAGTATTTCTATCTCTACTTTTAAGTATACTTTAGGGGAAAAGTAGATTTTTAAGTGTAGGATTGGGAAATTACCATTGTTTTGGGTGAATTGATGTTGTAGAATCTCAAGTCTTGGTTGAATTTTCTAGTTTTTGGGAATATTTGAAAAAAATTACAAAAAGATTTTTCTTGTTTTAGTTTTTAGTTATTTAGGTCAGTCTAATGGGTGCACACTTCACCCACCCCATGGCTACTCTTTTTGGTTCTTTTCCACGGAGGTGGCCCTTGAACCCAATATCCTTTTATCTTTTTAGGAGTAATTTTAAATTTTTGTGTTAGGATTAAGTGGAATGTTCTTGTTGGTGCTTTATGTTATTACATGATGCAAGATGTTTTGAATTTAAAGAGCATATTGATTGTGTGAATTATTAGTTTTGAGACTCCTAGGCTCTAGTTTATGACTCTTATACTAGTTGGCTTAATGTTGAATTCATATGATTCTTTAGTTAAGAGTCTATAATGATTCTACTTGAGTTGAGCATGTGCCATGTGTGTGTGAGGTGGTTGTGTATTCCTTTTTATACTTGATGTCTAGAACTTCCCCCGTGTGTATGCAAAGCAAAATAAAGAGTATGGGTTTATGAGATGATATAGGTATTTCTTTGATAGACATGTTCCATACCCTCTTTTCTACTCTTGTGCACAATCCCAGTTAACCCCATTGATCCTTTAGCTTATTTTCTTTGGCAGCCTCATAGATAGCTTGTATCCCCTTCTTTGATTGACCATAATTTGATCCAAAGTTCCTAAGTACTTTAGTGGAAATTTAATGAGTTAAGGAGTTTGAAATTCAAATAGGGAAAAGGTGAAAGTAATGTCGATAAGGAAATAGTTTCCGTGCTAAAAATTGTTATGTGTTGTAGTTGAGAATTGTGTAATAAAAAAAAGATCGTTCAAATTGAATAAGATGTGAATAGAACACTCCCACCATAGTGTATGTGAATGAGCTTAATGATATAGGGGCAAAATAAAAGATGTGATTAGATAGAAGTAGTGGAAATTGGTTGTTTAGAGAGTAATCTTAAGTAATATGTTTAATGTTTTAAAGCTCTTAGGGAAGATAGTCACTATTCTTGGCAAAACTAGTTCCTACCCGTCCCTTAGCCGATATTACAACTTTAAAGACCTAATTGATCACAACCCTTAACACTCTTACATTAGTAGGGTACTACACTAAGGGAAAGCCTATGATTCATCTCTTGTAACTTGTGAATTCTTTGAGAGAGCTAGCATAATTTGATTCTTATACCGATTTTGTGATAAATTGCTTATATATGAGTAAGTATGGGTAACTCTCTTATTGTAAGGGAACATGTTTGATGATAGTTGGGTTATATGTATGATGTCTTTGATTGAGAAGTATGTATGAGTTTGCCAAATTGGTGATTCAATCCTTAAGGCTAGGATGTTTTGGAGTAGTATTCTTAAAATTTGAATTATGTGTATAACATGCTTAGTGTATAAACTTGCATTCTATGTAGTCATTGTAGTACTATCTTGAGTATCTTGCTTGTGTAGAAGTGTGGAGTCTCCTCTTATTATGATTCTTAGAGTAAAGATTTGTTCGAGGATGAACACGGCTTTAAGTGTGGGGTTGTGATCTGAGATGGATTTTACGCACATCAGTATTGTTTAGGCTTATTTAGCTTTGTTTTGAGGACTTATTGTGTGCTTAATAAGTGAATATTTGTATAATTAAGTATCTATGTGTTAAAGTACTTGATTACAACGTTTAAGGTATTTTTCAAACAAGTTTGAATTCTAATTGATCACTTAGAGTTTAGACAAGAAGGTTGGCAAGTACTAGTTGTCTAGGTTATTTGGTACTTGGACTGAGCTCATCCCTGTAGGTCATGGATAGTGGACATATAAAAGACCTATAATATCTATGAACATGGTAATTAAAGAGTTTGATAGTTTCTTGAGTGAATCAAGTTATATTGTGGTTGTTATATTTGGAATTCTTGTGAGATTCGATGTGTTGGTGTCATATTTAGATTCTTTGTGATGTCTGATTTATCTAACTTGCTAATAAATTCTTGTGTGATCCAGTTACTTTATTCTTACATTGATAGGAGTTAATACTTATTGATAAATTTTAATAAGGTGCTTGTATGAGAGTAAATGGTTGAATTATTTTATGAGATCATGGTGGTTGACTTGAGTTTGGGTATCATTTGTTAAAGGTGATTCATTTTTGTTTATTTTGGTTGTTTCAAGTGGATTTGTTATATAAATTACTAGTTGAATTCTTTCTACTGAGAGACATTCTTAGGTGGGTGGGTATAACAAATATATATTAGATAACTCATTTGTTGTCCCAGACTCGGTCAGAGTTGATCTGAGGTGGGTTTATGCACCTCAGTGTTGTTATTCAGGATTATTTTTCTTTGTTTTGAGGACTTCTTGTGTTATTAATAGTGAATATTTGCATAATTGAGCATCTAAGTGTAAAATTACTTGATTTCAATGTTTAAGGTGTTTTTCAACAAGTTTGGATTCAAATTGATCACTTAGAATTTAGATGAGAAAATTAGTGCTACTAGCTTGAGTTATGTGTTGTCCTTGTTGATCTTGATGAATTCTAGTGGTTGTAATTAGATCCTATTGTATGATTGTGTAATTATTTGTGGAAAAAATTGCGTACATAGTTTTTTGTTCTATTGAATCAAGCTAAGAGTCAAAACTCCAAGTTCAAGATCAAAAGGGCAAAACTAGTTCTTAGCTTGAGTTTCTAGTTCACCGTCTTGGATTGTGTGTTGTTTTGAGATCTAATTCATGGTTTTTTATTCTATTTGATTCTTTTTGAGTTCATTATTATTATATATGGAAGAGACACAAGATGTAAATCAAGTGACAACAACACTACAAGGCTTGGACTTGATGCAAAAATGCACGGGAGAAGACTTGACGTAAAAATAGATGATTTGGGGTCACTAGCGCGTCACGGAGTGAAGCCACTGCTATAAGGTCTGATCCATGGCCTTGTGGGATAACTAAGGACCAAAATAATCATATTTCTATAATTATGACATGACGCAAACCCTAGGTTTTGCAATAGAGGGCGCGACGCGGACCCTAGTTCAAAATCTGTAATTTTATCTTCCTATAAATAGGACACTTAAACATGATGTAAGACACCTTGGACGACCTTGAAACTCTTAGGGAGTCTGATTAAGTCCTAAAATAGGGTTTTTCTTCCTTTAATTAGTTCGTTTATGTATTTTAACATATATTTATCTATTATGATTATGGTAATGTCCATGAGCGGCTAAAAGCCCTTTTTCATGGTTAAGGCCAATAACATGATTACTCTTGCTATGAATTGATTTGGTTTTGATTATTTATCATATTTTTTTTATTTTTTTTATCCATTTTATCACTATTTTAAGGATTTTATACCCTTAGAATATATCCATTGTCATCTTGTGAGCCCAGAAGGAGGAACAAGAGGATATAACATGGGGGTATATAGAGTAGGATTATAATCTTCTATAGAATGAAGTTATGATTTGCATTTAGGATAGGAATATACGTAAGTGACCTATTTGGTTTATTTATGGGATGAAATATAAATGCATTTAACTTATTTCTCACATCCCCGATCAATGATGTAGTTGTGGGTTTAAGTTAGATAGGTGATTAGAGGATCGGAAGATCATAATCATAATATCAACCCCGTGAATCAATAACTAAGATAAGTAACCTAACCAATGAAGTTCAATAGAATATTATGATTGTTCGTTTACTTGACTTTACCCTGGGTTTCTCCCCATTGATTTTTCAAGACCTTAATTTTTCTGCATTGTTTTAGTTTACGTTTAGTTATAACTCTCAAACTCTCGTGGTTACGTTTTCACTAGTTTAATCTCAATAGTGAAGTAGAATTGGATAGTTGTCAACATAAATCTCCATGGGATCGATACTTGGCTTGTAAAAAGCCACTATATTACTTGGTGAGACCATGTACACTTGCGTGCGTGCTTGGGCGCAACAAGAGTTCAATTGGTATTACTATGAATGAGTCTAAATTAAATGATTTATTCAATTACCTAGGTATTCTTGAATAAATATGTTATTGATTAAATTGATGATAGTTATATAGTGGAGAGTGATAGGTAATGATGAGAGTGTGGCCTATTAGATATGAACATTGTATGGTAAACTGGTTGGAGGATAGTAAGAGAATTTAAGTTAATGGGTGTCTGAGAGAGAAAGAATCACAAGGATAGTAGTGACCTGGAAATAGCCATGAAATAAAATTGATTTTATTCTTATAAGTGCATGTTTAATTTTAGATATTTATGTTGTGTTTGTGTGATTTAACTTGGTCGATCAATGATGTTTACCAATACGTGTGGTTGTACTGATTCTACTCTTGCTATACCTTTTTGGGGTTTAGCTTGTTGCAGGATCAGTTGATGTTTAATTGTTTTATGTGGCTAGAGATCTTCAATAACTCCTGTCTACTTATTTGTATAGTGAAAGTCGAGTCTTGTATATTATCCTTGTCTTTTAGTAGCTCTTGTGTTTGTCTAGACTAGATCATCAGGGTAAAGGATTTTTCTTGATGTATTTAAAGAATTCTAATAAGTTTATATAAAATTTAAATAGTTTTATGATATTCTATTATGTTTTTTTGTATATTCTTAATTGGTGGCAAGGTTTTTTTATCTAGAAGTCTTAGAGTAGGCTCTTACACTATCCAGTTAGTTAGGTCATGAAAACTTTGATTGACGTTGCAAGATATCTTTTAAAAAATGATTACCTTTTTAAGATCATGAAAACTTTGATTGATGTTGCAAGATATCTTTTAAAAAAAGAATTTCCTTTTTAAGATCATAATGATAGTGAAACTTTGACAATAAGAGGAATTTTTTTGGATCTCTTAAAGTAGTATGTGGGTAAGAAGGAAGATGTCAAAAAGCTGTGTTAGAAAATACACAGCAAAATGATATCATGATTTGTCGATGTATTCCAAAGACATTATGAATTTTTGTGCTAAAGAAATACTAAAAACAATTGTTGAATACTTAAATGGAGATTACTTTGGAATATTGATCGATGAGTCTTTGAATTTATATCATAAAGAACAAATGACTCTTGTTACGTGGTATGCCAATAAAGAGGATAAGATTATTGTGTGATTGCTTAATATTGTCATGTTAAAGATACATTTGGACAACCATTAAAAAATGTAATATATTCTTTGATTTTAGAGCACAATTTGAGTTCTTCCCAAATTACGGAAACAAGGTTATGTTGGATCTAGTAACATGTAGAGCTAGTAACATGTAGGGAGAACTCAATAATCTTAAAACTTTGGTTATGAAAGATACGCTTTGACCTATTGCATACATTTCTTTTCTCATTCACTATAATTGATACTTGCAACTATTGCAAAGAAGCATCATGAGGTAGATTATTTTTTTTTGATATTCTTTCAATGGTTATGAATATTGTTCGAGGTTCTTTTAAGCTCAAAAGATTCTTAGAGATGATCTAGCAGAAAAATTAGAGAAATTACTGGTGCTCAATGAAGTTCATACGGGAAGTGGATCAAATTAAGAACTTGAAATTCAAAGGAAAAAAAATGATCATTGGAGTTCTCATTTTAAGATGATGTATAACTTTATTAATTTATTCTCCTCCATTATTCATATACTAGAATTTCTTCCTAAGGAGGGTTTAAATTATCTAGTGAATTCAATCGCAAAAAGTTTAGTAGATGAGACAAGATCTTACGAGTTTGTATATACATTGCATTTTGATATTGAAGGTGTTAGTAGTTACACATGATTTGAATATGGCTTTGCAAAAAAAAAGATCATGATATTGTTAGTTATATCAACCTCATTAGTTTCATATACAGGCAACTACAATCTATATTCCAAATAGGATTATTCAGTAAAAAATGTTTATTTTGTGCCAAGCATGACATTGTGATTCCCAAAATGGATAAGAATTATGTTCTTGAAATATCAAAGCATAAGAGTTCAAGTGTCACATATTATCATTATTTGTATATAGAGGTTTTTAATACAGCTATTGATTTTGTAACTTGCTGAGCTTTCCAAACATTTTGATAACGCGAATACCAATCTACTTCTTGATATGCTAGTTTGAGTCAGATAATTCTTTAAAAAATTATGATAAAGATAGAATTATGAAATATGCTACCTATTATCAGGATGAGTTGAGTGCTTCCATGCCTGACGATCTTAGTTTAGATCTTGACAATTATATTGACTATGTGCGAGAAAGTGATAATGATTTCTCTATCTTGAAAGCAACCACAACAACAACAATAACAACAGCAAACCCAGTATGTTCCCACAAAGTAGGGTCTGGGGAGGGTAAGATGTATGCAGTCCATACCGCTACCTTCGAAGAAGTAGAGAGGCTATTTTTAATAGACCCTCAGCTCAAGATAAAGAATAGTAAAGAAGGTCGTAATGAAACAAGCAGTAGGATGGATGACATAATAGAAATAAGGAATAAAATAGCAAAAATATAAATCATAGAAAATGCGAGATAAGAGAAATAAGAGCACTACGAAATAAGGACTAAGAAATAGGACACCCACCAAGTAGGAACATACACACACAGACCAAAGACACCCCCCACACCCAAACTCTCCTGGCTAGAGATTCCTACCTATGGACACATTCCAAAGAATACTAACCCGGCTAAAAAAGAAAAAAACCTAACTACTTGCTATAACCCACACACTCACACTATCCTTCTACCCTTATCCGCGCCCTCCACACCTTTCTATCTAGGGTAATGTCCTCATTAAGTTGTACCTGCTCTATGTCATGTCTAATAACCTCCCTCCAGTATTTATTTGGCCTATCTCTACTACTTCTGAAGCCATCCAAAGCTAGCCTCTCACACCTACGAACTGGTGTATCCTTGCCCAAAGGTTCTAATGGTTTCTCTATCTTGAAAGCACTTCGTAATTTTTTATATACATTGGATAAAATAAATTTTCACAAGACTTGGAGACTTGTTTATCTACTTGTAAAGTTGAGTTTAATATTAGTTGTTCGACTATAATGACAAAAGGGTTTTGTCTTAAATAAAGTATATTACGATTGACCTGCGTAGAAGAATTGGAAATGATTTTTTGAATAATTATTTAGTTTATTATATTAAGGATAAGTGTCATGACCCAAATCTGTCGTGAGTGGCACCCATACCAACTCCCAGTAGGAGAAACCTCTAACCCAAAACTAACAAACCCAATACTTAACCAAAATAAGGAATACTAGTTGTTTTGAAGTAAGATAATGTCATCGATAATCTAAACAATAGCAACGAAGAAATAATCAAATGCATAAGTAATTTCCTAGAATCTAAAAGTTATTTTACTAAAACACTACAAATGTCAATAAAAGGGGTTCAACCAAAAACAACTGAAAATGTCCAAGTCTGAAATAGAAAACCATAAACTAAGTGAAGAACTCATGGAAGACCTAAAGAGTTAGATAGCCCTTGAGTTTAATTCTATCCACAGAACAACTAAGGTCTTGAAATAGTCTCCAGAATATGCTCCGTGATGTGTCATAGACTTATGCCATTTTTAATACTCAAAACTAGGGATATTTGTAAGTACAAAGGTATTTTATATGGATATAATTTGTTTTTGAGTGTTATAGCTAAATTATGTTATAAGAAATAAAGTGTAGGACATCTGGCAGTTAGGGAATTAGACAACCCATTCCATGATTATGGGATCTAACCAGGGTCTTACCAAGCCATCATGGGTTGAATTAGGTAGTTACCATTCAGTGGTTAATCCATCGAAGCCTTCTTATGATCATACCTAGATTGTATAATCGTATGATTAATCATGGGAAAAAGTCATTGAAGGCATGATTTCCGATGTTAAGTGGAAAAAGGATTAGAAAACTATATTGCATAATAATGGGATAATGGCATGAGATCGTATTGGAGAATATGGAAAGGATGTTCTGTAAGGTTAAAATCTGAGAAAGATGCTACGAAAGGGAAGCACATTCGTAGCAAGAAGCCACAAGATTGTACTGAGCATAATCCTAGTAAAGTACTGAAAGACGCAAAATACAAGAGCCAACCTATAAGCTCTAATAATGATCATGTGATGTCCCACGATCGTACCTTCCTTCATCCAAGGAGCCAATTCTGCAAATCCTTGTGTGTTTAGGCTTGTTTTTTATTTTGTCTATCAATACTCTTTATGGGTGTTTTGTACATTTTGCACTCTTTGATATTATTCTAAGGTTTCAAGGCATATTCTTGTTCTTAAACTCACAATATTGATTTTATAAGATTTTAATATAAAGTGAGATATTGGAGTTTTTCACCTTATTCTTATGAGTTCATAATTATGCTTTCTTATTAGAATTCTTCTTGTGTTCTCACAATGAAGAGTATCTAAACACCATAACTAGGGTAGTGGTAACTATGATGGATTATAAAGTAGTGTTCATAGTACGAGGTGATTCTCAAAGGGTTTTTGGGCATGCATGTTATATTATTAGATTTTATTACTTTTTAACAATTTCAAACATTAAAAGTCATGTTATCTCTATTTGGACTTTAACAAGAGTAAAATATAAGAAAAAGGAATCAACAACGAGACTTGTAGATATTAACCTTCATTTAATTAGATCATAAGTCGGTAAATAGGATATACTAATATGACATCTATGATAGGGGTTAGTAATGCAAAACACATAAGACATGAGCCTTTGTGATTGGGGATAGTCCTATATTAGGGGCATAACATAGTCATTTAGATTAACCTTACCTTTTGATTTCTCCCACCAAGCACCAAAAATGATCACTAAGTATGAAGAACCTAGGTAGTTTTAATGTTATTAAGGAACACAATTCTTGTGCCTCTCTCATACTGACTATAAATCCAATAAATCTACAACAATCATTATTAGAATTTTAATTTTCTAAATCACCCTATATTACTATAGATTGTTATTGGTTACTTAGATAGACAACTTGATATGGATTTTGACCTATTCCCTGTAGGATCGACTCGAACCTAGTTGCATTTTATATTTGATCAACTTTCACTTTATGCTTTGTTTAGTTGGGTGACATTAAATTTTGGCACCATTGTCAGGGATTATGATTACAAAATTGATTGATTGTGCTTGTTGAGTTGTTGGTTTCTATTTTTTTATTTTACTTTTTGGTTACTTTTAGGTGCACATCTGTGCATGCCTAACACTTGGAGTCATGGCAATCCTTAATTTCACTTGATGTAAAAATTAAGAAAATTTTGATCGGTAATAGAAAGATTGTGAATAAGAGAGTTCATAATCAAGGAGTACACGATGAGGGAGTTCTGAACCAAAGATAGCAAAACCCAGGGCTTTAGGGAATGGTGGAGCAACACTGCTCGATTGATGGCTGAGGAGAATGCAAGACAAAAATCTACTAAAGAGAAAGAAATAGAAGGATCAACTAGACAAACTGAAGCATACCATCTAGCCATACTCGAGCAAGAACAAAGGCATAAAGTGAATGGGGTTATCAAACCTTACAATAGTATCTTCCTTAGTTTAATGACATGGAAGATGAGCCATATTTTCTTGAGCTTGTCTCTAAGAACTAAGCTTGACAATACCATTGCTATGATAGAGTTACTGAACTTAAAGAAGGTGTTCACAGGCCTTGCTACTACTTATGTAAAACTTCACTTGATAAACTTTGTTGGGATTTGTAATTCCTATAATCTATCGAAAGTGACCCAACAAGTGATTAAACTGTAGTTTTTCCCTTTTCTTTGACAAGGAAGGATTTATTATGACTGATAGAGTTTCCATAATGATCGATCACTACTTTGATTGAGTTGAGGACTCAATTCTTAGAGAGATTTTTCCTACCTTCCAAAATATAACAATTGAAAAATAAGATTTATAACTTCATATGAAACCTAGTTAAGGTATAAAGAGAATGCATAATGTCCCAAATCATAAAATACCATGTTGTATTTTGCTTGAGATCTTCTATAGAGGTTTGAATGTGAATAATAACGCTAAAGTAGACACTATCACATATGGATCTCTTATGCGATTACCTTAAGAGTAGGGTTCTGAGATTCTAGATTAGATCACTAAAACCAAAAATGGTTTGGACACTCAAGAAGTATACGTACCAACAAGTACTTATATGATTGGTGCATCTATAGAGCAAAGAGTTCTAAATAATGTAGTCAATCAAGAGGTGGCACATTTAAGGAAGGAGCTTAGTTTGTTTACTAAGAAATTTATAATAGTAGACACAGAAATGGTGAATGCAGTTGGTTCACAAGGGAAGACACCTAGTTATGATGATTTTGATTTTGAGGAGGGGGTTAAGTATCTAGACAATCAGGTGGTGGGTTTCTGAGCCAAGGTGCAAGGGTCTAATCAAGATAGTTGGAACTTTGGTCACGGGATTCAAGGTTAAAATTACCATTAGAACAACAACTATAATAGGTTTTGATATAGATATAGGAGTAGCAAAAGAGATAGTGACTGGAGAAGAAATGATGATTACTAGGATAAAAATGGCTGCTATGTTCTACCAAGGAATAGAGATACTAATTTGAGAAATTTGAGAATGGAAGACATACATGCTAAAGTGTTAAAAAGGGTAGATAAAAATGATGAGTGCCTCAAAGCATCGGGAATAAATTTATCATGCATGAGTTAAAATATTGAATCATATGCTACCACCATCAAGAAACTTGAGCAATTTGGTCAGATATATACCACATTGAATAAGCGTGAACAAGGTACACTTCCAATAAAAACCATCCAAAATCCAAAAAATAATTATCATTACTAGTAGGAGAAAAAAGATATGCATTGATCCACCTATGCTTGTGGTTGTTGAGAATGAAGTTGCGCCAACAATTGTTGATAATTAAAATATGTACGAATCTAAAAATTTAGTTGTTTATGATAGCATAGTTGAATAGCTTATAGTTATTGAAAAAGAGGCCAAGGTAAAAAGGGGAAGGAAAAGGAGATTGCACAAGTGTTGAATCCCATTCTATAATCACCTCCTCCTTTTCTATAAAGATTGATGAAGAAGGTTAAAGAGGGAACATATCAGAAGTTGATCTCTATATTGAAAGAATTTTTGGTGAATATCCCTCTAATTAAGGCTCTTGAGAAAATGTTGGGTTATGTAAACTTTATGATAAAGTTAGTGGCGAAGAAGAGAAGTGTGAGTTTTGAGCCCATTGATAATATGCACCATTGTATTTCCATAACTTACCACTCTCCAATAAAGAAGAAGGAAGATCCTAGATTTTTAATGATTAAATACACTATTAGGTCTCTCAAATTTACAAACGCTTTATGTGTCTTATGTTCTAGCATTAATTTAATGTCGCTATTAGTGTACAGTCAGTTGGGCTTGGGTTTCCCAAACCAATATATTTGAGACTTCTCATGGCTAATTGTACTATGAAGGGCTCATGGGGATCTTGTGTGATGCATTGGTGAAGGTTGTATCCTTTATTCTTTTGGATATTTTGGCCTCCTTGACTGTGAGGTAGACTTTAAGATTCCTATTATTTTAGTGAGATAATTTCTAGTGATTGGACAGACGTTGATTGATATTGAGTTTAGGCAGATAAAGTTTAGAATGAATGAGGAACATATGACTTTCAATGTATGCCAATCTATGAAGTAGCTAAAGGATACGCTTATGGTTTCTTTGATTTATATAGTTGATGAAGCTGTGTTGGTTTCCCCTATTAAGTAGAGGCTTAAAGTTTAAGAAATTATGATAGTCATTATGAAATTTAAGGTGATGTCATTAATGCCTATGATGATATGATGAGTGCACTTAATGGTAGAGGTTCATATAATTTTTTTACCAAAAAAGCTTGATCTTGACTTGAAGAATAGAGTGACTCTACCATCTTTACTTTCTATTGAGGATCCTTAAATTTGGGAGCTTAAGGATCTTCTTCTATCTTTGTTATGTATTTTTTGAAGCCAACAATCCTTGCCGATTGATATTGCAGATGTTTTGGTAAATTGGTAAGTTGAGGCTTTGGTGTTATGTTGCAAAGGTTCCAGAGGCCCATTAAATGGAGTGTTACTGATATCATTGGGATTTTGCCTAAAATTTGCGCACATAAAATCAAATTTGAGCTAGATTGTGTGCCTAGTATTAAGGATCAACAAAGACTAATTCCGCCTATGCATGAGGTGGTGAAGAAGGAAATTATTAAGTGGTTGGATGCAAGGGTGGTTTATTCAATTATCGATAGAAAATGGGTTAACCCAGTTCAATGTGTACCTAAGAAGGGTGGAATCAATATGGTTCCAAATATGAAAAACAAGTTTATTTCTATATGGCTAATCACCGAGTGGCGTATATGTATCGACTATAGGAAGTTGTATGCATGGATAGAGAAGGATCCATTTTTGATTCCTTTTATGGATGAGGTGTTAGGCCATTGATAACTCTCAAACTACAGCTCTCGTAAGAGTGTAAGCGGTCGTTGTCAAATATAGAACCCAACTATCTTTTTGTTTTTCTATTTCTTTTTCTTTTTTTTTCTCTTTTTTTTATAACACACCTCTATGATAGCCACTTTTTTTTCATAACAAATTCAAGTACCATTACACTCTAAGGCATCACTCTCACCCAATTTCCTCTTATTTTGTCACATGATTTTACAATTTAAAGCACTTAGGAATTTGGATCAAATTATGGTCTTGAAAAAAAATGGATTAGGCTACATATGAGGCTGTCAAAGAAAATAGCTAATAGTCTCAAAGGGGGTTAACTAAGATAATGTCCATGGGTAGGTAAAAAGAAGGTAAACAATCACAGGCTGCCAAAGAAATGCCTAAATCATCTCCTAAACTCACACTCTTTATTTCGCTTTACACACACACCAGGCAAGTTCTAGCATCAGTCATAACATAGAATATACTATAACCTCACACACACAAGGCACATGGTTAACTTTATTGGGAGCAGTATAGACTCTTGACCCAACAGATGAATGAATTAAACCACACAAATATCACACAGTGAGTCACACTTGGAACCTAAATGTCTCAATAACAATGATTTTAGCACAAACTCTTGTCATAATACCATGCCGCCTATCAGAACAATTTCATGCAAAATCTAAAAAAAATCTAAAAATAAATTTTTTTAACTACAAACGAGAATAAATGCAGGCAAAAAAGTACGCTACAGCATAAAAATACCCTCACCCCACACTTAGACGGGACACACTGCCCTCAGTGGAAATAAGTAAGGAAAACCTGATTAGTCGGACTCCTTTTCTATGTCTGGGGTCAAACCCCCGCGTCGGAATCATCATCAGAGTCGTCATTACCAGAGTTGTCCTTCACATCGTCATTCGAGGTATTTGCATAGAGGAGGATTCAGCTTGCTCTTTTCTTCCCCTTTTCTGACCTTTCTGTGAGGTGGACACTTTTTCTTTTCCTGGTCGACCTTTTGGTGCCATTTTACCTGAGACTAAAATAAATTCATGCTAGCTCATCTCGGAAGATTTAATCGACAAACAGACAATAGTGGAACCACCCCACACTTAATTTGTTGACACAAATGAATTAAGTGAATAATGTTGATTACTCAGACTTCATTGACATACATTTAGGTGATATGTTCCAACAATATGTTCAGCACAGTCATACTTTCATGTAATCTTACTATCCTTTCCAACTCTATTTCATGTAATCTTGACTATACTTTCATGTGTGGATTAATGTACCTTTGGAGCAAGACTACTACATAGAGATTGAATCAAGTTATGGTATTAGAAATAATCGCAACATCGTATGTTTGTACTCAACCATGATTTTCATCTTGATGAACAAGTCATTCCAACATGTAAGCTTTCTAGTTACAAGATTATGCAATTTTCTTGACCATGTCAATTCCGCAAAAGTATGACAGTGTATCAAAATCAAATACAAGTTGGAAACAAGTCAAGAGCATCATTACGTATTCTTTCACTCACTTAGTTGTATCACAACAAATCAACCATATTCAAATCACCAACACTACTTCAAGATTTAACAATTTATTATAGGCGTAGTAGTGTAGTACTTTACGAAATATAAAAGAAGAGCAAAGAAGTACTTACTTGGTTGATGGCCTCGGAAGATGTTCTTTCAAAGTTAAAAGAGCAAAAGGAAAATTTTTGAGAGATTTTGGAGAGGTAGGCGGTGCTTAGGTTGAATTTGCAATGCATTTTTGTTCTAAGACTAAGGTTCTATTTATAGGACAAGCTTGGGTCGGGTTTTGACCCATTTGGAATCGGATTAAGAGACCAAAAAGTGAGCATAGGTGGCGCCTAATGCTTTGCCTATGCTTGGCATAGGCGGCGCCTTTTGCAAAGCCTAGTTGATCATAGGCGGCGCCTATGCTATGGCATTGTTAGGCATAGGCGGCGCTTATGCCATGACATTCTAGATTCAGAGATAAAAGGCTTTTGCATAGGCGGCGCCTATGCTATAGTATTGTTAGGCATAGGCGGCGCCTATGCTATGGCATTCTAGATTCAGAGAGCTTAGGCCATAGCATAGGCCTTGCCTTGTTCGTTGCCTAGATTTTCATAGGCAATGCCTAACTCATAGCCTTTTGCTTCTTCATTCCCAACTTACCACCTTCAACATGCAATACTTCCAAATCAAAATTTGAAACCAATCTCCTCCTTTACACCTCTTGCACCTACACTTATTCAAAAACAAAAAAAACAATTAGAACGATGGGTTGCCTCCCATCAAGCGCCTTAGTTTTGGTCGTGGCTCGACAAAATCCTAGGAAAACAAAAACAACAAAAACAATTAATAACGATGGGTTGCCTCCCACCAAGCGCTTGATTTATTGTCGCGGCACGACATAGTTATCTCGATTACTTAGACTTCATCGAGATATTTGGTGCATCATTTTCTGAATGGATTCAGACGGCGCTGATGCTTAATTGTGGGCATGCAATCTTCTTCGAGATGCATCTTGTGCATACATATCCCAGGTGGGATACCAATTATATCATCAATAGACCAACCAATGGCTCTCTTGTACCTCTTCAGAGCAGAGATGAGAGCCTCTACGTGTTGTTCACCTAAATCAGCCGCAACACTCACCGGAAGTGTATTTCCACTTCCCAAAAATGCATACCTTAGGTGACTGGGGAGCTCTTTCGATTCTAGCACTGATGGCTCTTCAATGGAAGTCTTCGCTGTTGGTAAAGGTCGATTCCTAAGATCAAGGTCCAGCTTCTTAGTAGCATGAGAATAGGACTTTATTCCTGTTAGAGCACAAACAGTTTCTTTATATTCTTCAACATCCTCATGCTCAAAATTCAACAGCACAACAGACAATGGTTCAACAGTAAGTTGCTTCTCTATAGATAATCTTTTCTCATCCTCGTAGTAAATATCAGCTACAGAGAACACATCCATATCTCTAGGCTGCTTCATCGATTTACATACATCAAAATGGACCACTTCATCATTCAGCCGAAATAAAAGCTCATTAGCTCTTAAATCAATAAGCACACTTTCAGTTGTAAGGAAAGGGCGTCCCAAGATTATGGGAACTTCAGAATCCACCTCGCAATCCAAAATAACAAAGTCTGCAGGAAAGATGAAGGTGGAAACCTTCACCAACACATTATTCAAGATACCCACAGGTCGTTTTACCGACCTATCTGCCATCACGAGCCGCATATTGGTTGGTTTAGGGTCACCCAACCCCAACTTTCTGTACACGGATAGTGGCATCAAATTGATGCTAGCTCTCAAATCGCACAACGCCTTAGCAAAATCCAATGATCCAATCGTGCAAAGAATAGTGAAAGCACCAGGATCTGCCTTTTTCTGAACTAGCGATCTTGTAGCGATTGCACTGCAATGATGAACATTATCTTCCAGCTCATAGCTTACTTCCCGTTTCTTTGTCAAAAGGTCCTTCATGAATTTAGCGTATCCGGGCATCTGCTCTAGCGCTTCCACCAAAGGAACATTAATAGTCAGCTGTTTCAACATAGTCATAAATTTACTGAACCTGGTATCATCAGCTTTCTTCTTCAGTCTCTGCGGAAAAGGTGGTGGTGGAAGGGGAATCATTTTCTCCACCACTTCCTCTTTATCTTCCTTCCGATTATCAACCTTTTCAGGAGTGTCATCAGCCTTCTTCTTCAGTCTTTGAGGAAAAGGTGGTGGTGGAAGAGGAATCGTTTTCTCCACCACTTCTTTTTTATCTTGCTTCCGATTATCACTCTTTTCAGGCTGGTGACGTCTAGGTGTAACATCATGAGCACTCACTTCAGCTTCTACGGCATCTTCAAACTCTACTTCATCAACATTCTCTGCTATATCATCAACCACCTGCTTGTCCTTGGATGGATTTTTCAACACTTTACCACTCCGGGTAGTAATAGTCATACATGATCCGTCGTTCCTTGAGTTTTGCACAGTATCGCTAGGTAACATTCCAGCCTTTCTTTGGTTGAATACCGCTGATAGTTGACTCAATTGTTGCTCCAGCTGTTTTATTGCAGTAGAATGCGAGTCAACCAATTGGTTTAGTGAAGATAAATTATTCTTCACCTCGGTTACACCCATGTTGGTTGCCTCCATTTCTTTCAACAGCTTAGCCATCATATCTTCCATGGACATCTTCCCAGAGCCAGACACCACAGCCTCATGATTTCCAGGAAGAACATACAAACCACTCCTGTCAGTTTTATTCTTCCAACCACCTTGATCGCGGTCCTTGTATCCAGATTTATCATAATAGTTCCGACCTTGGTTTCCTTAGGCATTGCCTCAGAAACCCCCCTGATTATTCAAGTAGTTCGCTTCTTCCTCAGAGTCGGATTCATCTCTTCCCTGTGATACAACGGCCTTAACCTTTTCAGTTTTTCCTGATAATAAGTGCTTGGTAAGAAGATCTATCTGCGTTTTTATGTGAGCTATATCTTGGTCACGTTACTCTTGTCTACGCCTCTGCTCTGCAGTCAAGCCAATAGATACGGTAGAGCTTGCTATCTCAGAATCCCTGGTATGCGAGGCTCTACTCTGCTTTGTCATACGATCTAGCATATCACTTGCCTCAAGAAAAGTAAGGTCCATGAATGACCCACCTGCAGCATTATCAACCACTGGCTTTGTCACCGAGTTCAAAGCCCTATATAATACTTCCATCAAGTGGATATTCATCATCTGATGGTTTGGGCACCGCATAAGCTTCTTCTTGAACCTATCCCATGTTTCGTGGAGAGCTTCAGTTGGGAGCTGTCAAAAATTGCTGATCTCATCCCGTAATTGGGCTCTCTTGGATGGCAGAAAGATTCTTTCTAGGAAATCGTCTTTCAGTTGCCTCCAATTAGTAGTAGAATAAGGAGTTAGCCCGTTCAACCATAGAGTTGCCTCCCCAGACAGAGACAATGGAAATAAGCGCAGCCGAATTGCATTCTGTCCAACGCCTGGATTGTCGAATGACTTGCATGTAGAGATAAAGTTTACCAGATGCATATTCGGATCATCACCTGCAAGTCCACCAAATAGTCCTTTGAGCTGCAATAACTGAATCATGGTGCTAGTGATATTGAACTTAGCTCCGGGTGCCAAGGGTGGAGGAATAATAGCCCCTGTAGCACCAGCTCCATCCAGATCGTCATCATCATCATCAAAAGGAGCCTGCACAGCTCGGCGGTCAGGTCTCATTCTAGCTTGACGATCTCTCCTGTGCATAAGTGCCGCCACCTCATCAGTACGCCTGGGATTCAGTAACTCATCATCACCCAGGTCCTCATCATCAGGATTTGTTGCTCGCCCTGGGTTATCAATATTCTGTTAATGTACTTGAGCAGCTGCCAGTGCAGCTAGTCTAGCCTGCTCCTGTTGAGCTGCCCTTCTGTCAATGTCACGTTGTGCATCCATTCTGCCAATAAGTTGAGGTTAAGGATTTATGGGTAATAATGGCTGACCAGAACTACGAGTATTTTGCATTCACTCAACAGAACCTGAATAAGACAAAAACAACAACTAAAAGTAATATTCGAGAATCTTTGACCAAAGGGTCTAGTAACTATCACAAACTTAGTTGACAACCGTATTCCCCGGCAACGGCGCCAAAATTTGATAACGCTCAAACTACAGCTCTCGTAAGAGTGTAAGCGGTCGTTGTCAAATATAGAACCCAATTGGGTTGGGTGTCGAATCCCACAGGGAATACTTGGTCACTAAGTATGCAACGGTTAGTAGACTATTGATCGAAAATTCTACGAAAAAGGGGGGATTTAATTGTAGCGTGAATTAAGAGTATCAAAGTAACAAAGAAAAATGGAATGTTTAGTAGGTTTTAATCAATGAGAATTGTAAGTAAGGGTTATGTCCACCTTATGAGTTATACGTATCTACTGGCTATGAGTTATGCGGAATTTAGACATGCATGCGCTTATAGAGATTCATATTCTATGGTAAATCCTAGTGACTTTCGATCATCAAGGATTATATCACTTTAACTCTTTCGAGCTTAAAGCGTATACTAATGGTACGAATTCTCCAAGAGGTTACTCTAGTTACGGCACTAACTTTTAAACAGGGGTTGGTAGCCCTATTTCCTTGTCATTCTCTCTTTTCCAGACATGTAACTTTTCTTTCGAACAAGTTAATGCTATACTGGCGTATTCTATATGTTTGCAACCACAAGAATTCAATAAAGATGAAGAGAGTAATGATATAAGCAGCATACGTGTCAAGAATTCACAAACTCATAGCAATAGATAGTATCTCATAAGGCTTCCATAACCCTAACAGAGAAGTTTAGCTACTCATAATTGTGAAGGAAAACCACGAGGATATCATCATACCAAAGCAATAACAATATCACGATAAGGAAGTATTGGCGTCACTTGTGGCGTGAATTCCTTGCTAGTAGCGTTTCTCTTGTCGTGAAAATTAAAAGTCGAATAAAAAATACTTGAATTAATGAATGAGTGAATAATAAAAAGCTTTCTGAAAAATTCAGCAAATAGGGTTTTTATAACATATTTCTCCTAGTCCTACTGAAATAGGGTTTTTATCCTTGTCCTAGTCCTACTGTGTTACTGCATACTTGTCCTAATCCTACTAAGTTACTGCTGATCCCCCAAGTCTTTAGAAATGCTGTTTTTGCCCGGGACAAGTTCTCCATGCATCACTTTCAGTCCACAAGCTTCCAGAAGCTGCCTTCCTTCTTACGTGAAGTTTCCTTTGGCGTCCAACAGTCCATAAAATGCTTAAATCTTCATCATTTATTCCTGAAAACTTGCTAATCACGTTGGTTAGCTCACTTACAGGAAAAAGGACTAAAAGTGCAGGAATTATATACTTTGTCCTTTAAAACTTAGCTAAAATATGGGTAAATTAAGGTGCTTTAGGCGTGTAAATACGCCTAACATCAGCCATCTTGATAATAGAGGATGATACTGCTTTCTTAACAGCTATTTGGGTTATAATCAAATTTCTATTTAACCTGAGGACCAAATGGGATTGTTGTATTCAAGAGAATTCCTTACAAACTGTGAAATGGACTATATACCTTTTATCATAGTATGATGCCTATCTTTTTTGCTATGGTGGAAGACACTATTGAGGTATTCATAGATGACTTCTCGATTTTTGGTGATTCATTTGAAGATTGATTGACTCATCTTTCTAGTGTATTGAGGAGATATGAGGACTGCAACTTAGTGTTAAATTGAGAGAAGTGCCACTTTATGCTTAAATAAGGAATAATGCTTGATCATAAGATTTCAAAAAAAGGGATTGAAGTTGACATGGAAAAATTGATATGATTGAAATCTCGCCTCCAATTATTTTAGTAAAAGGTATTCAAAGATATTTGGGACATAAAGGATTTTATCATAGAGTCATCAAGGACTTATAAAAAATAGCACATCCCTTGTGCAAGTCGTTAGACAAGAAGGTGAAGTTTGTATTTGATAAAGAGTGCCTGAAGGTGTATGAGTGCTTGAAAGAGACTGATTTCAGTACCTTTTATTATATCACCTAATTGGTCCATGACATTTGAGGTTATGTGTGATACCAATGTCATGGTTCTATGAGCAGTCATAGGCCAAAGGCAAGAGAAGATCTTAAATCTCATCTATTAGGATAGCAAAGCACTTAAATCTACTCAGAAAACCTATACTGTGACTGAAGAAGAGTTGCTTACAGTGGTGTTTACATTTAAGAAAATCCAATCATATTTTCTTGAACAAAAGTTATTATACATGCTGACCATGCAAATCTTAGGTACCTCATAGCAAAGAAGGATATGAAACCAAGATTGATTCGTTGGGTACTTTTGTTTCTGAAATTTGACTTTGTAGTCAAGGATAGAAAGGGGACTGAAAATCAAGTGGCTATCCACTTATAATGTCTTGAGGAAGAGGCAATGCTGAAAATGAATGATGGGCTTTTTTGATTAATGATAATTTTCCAAATGAGTAGGTATTGGTTGCATCACAAGACTGGATTCCATGCTTTGTAGATTTTGACAATTATTTGGTCAGTGATGTGGTGCTTGAGGACCAATCATTCCCCTACGAAAAGAAGTTTATACATGACGTGAGGAAGTTTTTTTGGGATGAGACATACTTTCTTTGAATTTGTGAAGATGGAGTGGTTCATAGATGTATGTATTCTTGAGGTAAAAATGATGAGTATATTAAAAGCATATCATTCATCATAGTTGGGGGTCATCATAGAGGTGCACGAACTGCGCATAAGATCTTACAATATGGATACTATAGTCCCATCATTTATAAAGTTATATATGATTATGCAAAGGATTGTGTCTAATGGCAAAGACAAGGAAACATATCGTGACAAGAGATTTCCATGACCACGATTATAGAGATTGAGCTATTTGATATTTGGAGAATTAACTTCATAGTCCCCTTTGTGATCTTGTATGGCATGAAGTACATTTTGGTGGATATTGACTATGTTTCAAAGTAGGTGGAGGTAGTTTTTCTTCTAAAAAAATTAGGATAAGAGTGTCAAGACATTTCTGAAGAAGAAAATATTTCCAGATTCTATACACTAATGTAAATCATTAGTGATGAAGGTTCACACTTTTGCAATTATCTATTAAAAGATTTGCTTGAGAAATATGGTGTATAACATAAGCTGGAAACACCTTACCATACCTAGGAAAATAGGTAAGTTTTGATCTCCAATTATGATCAAGGTTATTTCAGCAAAGACTGTGAATGCCAATAGAACAGACTGGGCTAAAAAGTTGGATAATGTACTGTGGGCCTACTAGACCACATTTAAGACCACTATTTGTGTTCTCCCATATAAACTTATTTATGGAAAATTATGAAAGTTGCCCATTGAACTTGAGCATATGGCATTATGGGCACTGAAGAGGTTGAATATGAAGTGTTATGATGTGGCAAAGTCGAGACAACAAAAGTTAAATGAAATGGATGAATTTTGTCTCTGATCTTATGAAAGTTTAGCCTTGTACAAAGAGAAGATAAAATGTACCATTTCCACAAAATTGATAAAAGAGAATTTACTATTGGGATATAGTATTACTATTTGAGTTAAGGCTAAACCTATTTTTGCATAAGCTAAAGTCAAAATGGAGAGGACCATATGGAGTAATGGAAGTGTTTCCCTAAGGTACAATGGAGCTTGAGAATAGTGAGGGTCAGAGGTTTAAAGTGAATGACCAATGGGTGAAACAATGTATCAGTGAGGCTGAAGAGGTCAAGATGATATATGACGTGGACCTAGATGGTTCTTGAGAGATTAAGAACACCCATGTTATGGCACGATGTTAAAGAAGGTGATTTATAGGAGGCAACCCATGGGTTAGTCGGTGAATTACGAGTAGCCAAACTAACAACATCGTACCACGATATTAAATCAAGCTGCTTAGGAGGCAACCCTAGGTCTTCGTATATGTTTCATTTATAGAGTAATATGCGGTACTTGTGCAGGGATAATCCAGATTAGAATCTATAGAACTAATGTAATACCTTGAATTTTTCCTAAAGTTTAATTTCTCCTCGATAAGATTAAGGAGTGACTACCTAAGTGAGTATCATTTTAACCATTTATAATTTCCCTAATTTTGACTTTTTATCACATGGAAAATTTGATAAGCTTTTCGTCGATATAAGATTTGCCCAAATCTGATACCCGGGCAAGAGGTTATGGCTAATTTAGGTCCTATTTGTAAAACAATGTCATTTTAGTGCTTGGCGCATCACGAAGAGGGTCTATTTGACAATTGTCAATTTCTAGTGGAACGCCATGATAGTGGCACATCGCAGAGGACCCCAATTTCCCAATAGTCAATTTTCAGTGGCCTGACGCGATTATGATGCATCGCGCTGAAGTTCCAGGTCACAACTAGAGGGATAACACGATGCCTCCGCATCGCGGTGACTACCAGATTCCCATTTGTCAATTTTCAGTGAGCCACCGTGATAGTGGCGCGTCGCGGTGGCCCATAAAATTGGGTTCCCAGTTCAGTTTTGACAACTTCGTACAGAAGTTAAAAAGGACATTTTGGACTTTTTCCAAGCCTCTTAAACTATGCAAACACCGAATTAAAGTCATTTACAAGCATTCTATGAAGTCTCTCTCAACAAAAACCCTAAGCATCAAAACCTCTTCCAAAAATGTCAAGAATCCTCCTTATATTTTCTAAATTGAGTCAAGATTCAAGGTTTCCAAGTCAAGTGCTTCAAGAACCCCCATTCAAGAGTACGAATAGAGTTCCAAAAGTGAGAGTTCATCCAAAGCTTCTAATTGAAAGTATGTGTGGTTTTGAACAAGGGTAATCCTTTCACCTTTGTGTCCAAAGGCTTATTTAAACTATAATTCTTTGCAATTTATGAGATTTTTCATGAAATTGAATTGCGATTTTTCACCCATTGTTATTGGTTGTAAGCTTTTGATGTTTTCCTGAAATTGAGAGTCTAATGGCATGATTTTTACATATTTTTTTGAGAAATTGTAGCTGGGTCTATACCCTATGATTTTAATCCCTGAGAAGTTAATAGTTGAAATGTTTGAAACATTAAAGTGTATGAATATGTTGGGATTTTGAGATAAATTGCTGAAATTTCAAGATTTCTACATGACTTAAAAATCTATATGCTATCTAATATGCTTTTGATGATTTTTAACTTGAGATTGAATTATGGGTTATTAAGCCCTATTTGAGACTTAAGATTTTATGATCTATTGTGCAATAACCACCCATGATTTGAGTATTTTGAGATTATTGAAAAATGTTTTGACCTAATGGTCATTGAGTTTTGAAATCCACTCTACTACATGAGATTACAGATTTGATTATTGGGTTCTTATTGAACCATGAGATTACTCTAAAGTGGATTTTCTCGAGATGAGCGAGATAAACTAAAGGGAGTAGTATTTAGAACCAAGTTGGGTAAGTGACCATGGTTTCTTACGCCAGAAGTACGTGCCACCGTAGGTTAGTCCTAAGGATGAGATAATTGTTGGGCCTAAGGCTGAGTTATTGGGGTCGAGGCTGAGATAAGTGATTACTGAGTTGAGGTTATACTCCTTGGCAAGAGTATGATGCATCTCCCCAATGTGAGGTCTCTTCCTTAGGAGGACAAAACGTTAGAATCCATGTAGCTCGCATGGTTTATGTCAGTTAAGAGAATCTCCCTTAAAAATAGATCTTTGAGATAAGATATTTTCCTTTAAAACTAAAATACTTTCCCTTGATATGAGTATTTTTCCCTAAACCTTGAAATGAGATATTTTCCTAAAGTGAATGAAATTCCTTCAAGTATGTTCCAAGGTTATATGATTCCGAATTCCAAGTATTTGAGTTCAAAAGAGTTATGAGTTCTTGAGAGTTAAAGAAGTTTTACTCTCCATGAGACATATGCATGAGTTGAAAGTATTGCTTAAAGTTTCCTTTAGCCTTGAGTAATGAGAACAAATGAATAGTTCAAATTTCAAAGCTTAAAGTATAATGACTCACGAGATTGTGTTACATGTTCCATTTTACATGATTTATCAGCTTTGCATTTTATACTTATTCAAGCCATGTGAGTCATTACTTATTACATGTATGATTTGATTAAGGATTATTGATGTTGTTTTATATAAATGCATGCAGCCCCACATACTTACTACATTCTCAATTGCTGATCCACATATACGTGTATGTGCTACATTATCTTATAATGTAGGTTGAGGTGCTCAGTCCCAACCTCGTCAGTGATTTTTGAGTACCTCTATCTACATTCCTCAAGGGGTGAGTCCTCGTGGTTTGAGGAGCTATATTCAGACATCTCCATATTTTGAGAGACTATGTTGTTATTTCCAGTTCATTTCAAGTCAGTTGGGGACCTATCCCAATGGCTCTCTAGTTCATGGATTAGTACAGGCTTTGTCAGACTAGTTATCAGATTGTGGTTGTGTTGAGGTTTCCAGTATTGTGGTAGTTTAGACCGATCATTTTCTTCGTATTTCCTTTCATATGATATGACTATGCCAGTGTTTGAATTATTTCATTTTGAAATAAGAGTTATTAGTAGAAACAAGCACAAAGGGTTAGCTTGGGGCTACTTGTAGCCTTAAGCACCGTGTGATGTCCCGAGAGGTGATTTCTGGTCATTACAAACTTGGTATCATAGCCTAAGGTTTTAAAGGAGTCTGTAAAGCTGTATTGAGTAGAGTCTTGATCATCGATGTGTAGTGCTATATCTATGAGCAAGAGGCTACAAGACGTTTTAGGAGAAAGTTGTTTCTTTCTTTCAGATTGCATTGTACCTGCAATTGTCGCTCTCATCTAATAATTTTTGCTCTTCTATTTCAAAAAATGTCCCTCTGAAGAGCGGATGCCTGCAGAAATAATAATGAGCAACCCCAGCCTGTTGATATTTTGAATGAGACAGTGTCTTATACTGGGTTTTGGGCAGCCTTTCAGGCATTAGCCCAAGCTATCACCGCTAATGCTCGGGCTAATAACTAGGACGCAGTTGCTAATCAGTAGGGAGGGGATGTATCTGCGGCTGGGATTCATGATTTTATGTGGATGAATCTGCCAGAGTTTTATGGGTCTAAGGCAGATGAGGACCCACAGTTGTACCTTAAGGAGGTGAGAAAGATCACACAGGTGATGCATGTTTCTGAGAAAGAAAGTATTCAATTGGTGTCTTACAGGTTGAAGGACATAGATTATGACTAGGTTGTATCGTGGAAGAAGGGTAGAGGTGTGGATACTGCTCTTATGACTTGGCAGGTATTCCCAGATGCATTCCTGGACAAGTTATTTCTTCTTGAGATGAGGGAAGAAAAGATTGAGAAGTTTATGAACTTGAGAGAGGGCTCCATGACTGTTAAGGAGTACTGCTTGAAGTTTAACCAGTTGGCCAAGTATGCTTCTGATTTGATTTCTGACACCCGGGCTAATTAAGCAAGTTCGTGAATGGTGTTTCTAGGTTTGTACTAAAGGAGTGAAGGACTACGATTCTTCATAGGGATATGGATTTGGCTAAGTTGATGATGCATGCCTATCAGATAGAGGTGGATACGATTAGGGAGATAGATCGAGTGAGAGGTAACAAGAGGGCTAGATCTGAGCAACGTGATTATAGCCATCCTAGGTTCTATGGAGGGAACCACCCTCAGTTTCAGAGACATTCGTCTATGACAGTGCCTTCATTATCTAGTGCTCCTATGCCTAGAAGTAGACAAGAGCAAGGGGGAAGATCCTTTATGTCTAGGTCACATAACGGTGTTGGTAACAGGCCCCGTTATCCTCCTTGTGCTAAGTGTGGTAGGGATCATTCCGGTGAGTATTTTGTAGATCTGAGGGGTTGTTTTGGTTGTGGAAAGTAGGGCCACAGACTTAGAGATTGTCCTCATGCTAGACAGGGGAATAGAGATGCCTGACCTCAGGCACCGGCTACTAGTGCACCAGCTCCTACACACCGTTCCACCGCTGCTTAGGGTGCTTTATCTAGCACTGCTGGCGGTCAATACCAGAATAGATTCTATGCCTTACCATCCCGTCAGGAGAAAGAGGACTCTCCTGATGTTGTTACTGGTATTCTCCACATCTTTTGTTTTGATGTTTATGTGTTGTTGCACCACGGGTCAAGTCTCTCCTATGTGACCCTACTTATGGCTGTGAATTTCAAAATGAGTCCCGAAAGAATTCCTGAGCCTTTTCTAGTCTCCACACCAGTAGGGTATTCAGTTGTCGCTAAACAAGTGCATAGAGATTGTCCTGAGACTGTTCTTCATAGAGTCATACTTTCAGATTTGATAGAGTTAGACATGGTAGATTTTGACCTTATTCTGGGTATGGTTTGGCTTCATTCTTGTATGCATCTATAGACTGTCGTACCCGTGTGTTCAAGTTTGAGTTTCCTGATGAACCAAGTTTTGAGTGGTCCGGGAGTTCGGTATCTCCCAAGAGTCATTTTATCTCCTATTTCAAAAACAAAACGCTAATATCCAAAGGTTGCATCTATCACTTAGTTAGAGTCAAAGACACTAAGTTCGAGGCCCCAACTATTTAGTTAGTCAACATTGTTAATGAGTTTCCTGATATTTTTCTGGAAGATCTCCCAGGGATATGTCCCGCTAGGGAGATAGAAATGAGTCCGAAAGCTTTGTGACCCAAATTAAAGGTCTCGCTAGCCTAAAATCGATGTTTAGAGTTGATAGAACTATTAGAACTGGCATATGAGGTAATTAACCTAAAGTTTACACCCGATATCTAATCCTTTAAAGCAAAAACTTTAAAATAGGGAACTGACTTTACAAAAAAAACTTCCCGATGACTAAACTATAAGTTCCAGCAAGTCACAACAGACTTGTGACAGCTATTGGAAAGCTCTAAATTGTGAAAAAGTGCATAAATGCAAAAAATGACCTAGAGGTTTATTACATTATCCACTACTAAAAGATTTTTTATCTGCAAATGTAAAGGATTAGAATATATGTGAAGGATAGAATATGTGGGGATACTGGGATCACATATTACTTATGAACTCCCTGTAACCTCCTCTACTGGGCGTGTCTCCACTTAACCTTAACTATTATAATCTCTCCAAAGCGCAACAACCTGACATCCCTGGCTAATATGAGAACTGGATCTTCTACAAAGATTAACCTCTCATCTAACTAAACTGCGTCCCACTAAAGTACATGTGACTTATCAGGGATATAATATTTCATCATAAAAACATAAAAAATTTGGGGGAAAGGCCAACTCATAAGACACCTCTCAAACTGTGAGAGTATCTTAAAAGGTCCAATTTATCTGGGTTTGAGATTTCCCTTCCTTTCAAACCTTATCATACCCTTTATGGATGATACTTTAAGGAATACCCGATCCATAACTCCAAACCTCAGGGCACAAAGTCTACAATTTGCATAAGATTTTTGCCTACTCTGAGCTCTACTCAACCTATCTTAAATCACTATAACTCTATTAAATGAATTGATAAGGTAGAACCATAAGGACTAACCTCAGATCTTTCAAACCACCCTATTTGCGATCAAGAATGTATACTATATAGTGCCTCAAATAGTTCCATCTTGATACTTAAATAGCAACTATATGTGATACCTAAGTTTTTTTAGCTTTAGACCCACCAAAATAAAGGCTATTGAATTAGCTTTCCAATGCCACTAGTCTCACCTTAATCAAAGGTTGTAGTAAGAAGTTATGGAAAGTTTTTAAGGCACTATCAAACTACTAGTGAAAACTTCTACCAATGACCCATTGTCAGACACAACGAGTCATAGTAGAAACTCATTGTCATGATAGTAATTGACCAAAGATTTCAGTTTATGGAAATGAGTCTAGCATATGACTTCTTATCAACCTATGTGGATCATTATGTGGACCCATTGTCACACCAGAAAGAGACCAAAAATTTAACTCCCAGACAATGATTCCTACTAACGACCTGTAATCATACCCAATGAGTCATCAAGAGAGAATTCATTGCCATAATAGTAGGGAGCCAAGTCTCAGGTCCTCAGGTCACGATTTCAGACCGCGTCTCATGATTTAATCCAATGAGTCATAATATGTGTCATAGTGACTGTTTCCTAAAATTTTCTCAATGTTTTAAGAAGGGATTTTTGGTCACATCTTTTGGGATTACCTAGGGGTGGAATATAAGCCTAATTTCCCCCAAATTTCCCGCTAAGTTACAAATTCAGTCCATAATAATAAAAGTAACGATTATCTTTGTCCTAAGGTAAGGTTAGGGTTCCTCATTCTCAAGTTCTAATTCCAAGGATTTCTCTAAGGATTCTATCTCTAGATATTTGGGATTTCATCAATGGGTACCTTCCATCTATTGATTCAGAAGAACTTCTCAATTCTAAAGTTTAATTCTCCTTCAAGTTTTGGGTTCGAGGTCAAATATGAGTTTTCTTAATTCCCTTAAGTTTATTCTTGTAAATAAACCATGAGTACATGTTTCCCATAAGAGTAGCATAATCCCATACTCAGAATCATAAATTCCCTTTGATTAGATAAACCATTGAGTTTTGTTTTGAACTATGAAATTCCCTCTAATGATTAACTTTTAATATCATCATGTTCAGTTGTAATAGTCAAAGATGGTTGGTTATGAACACCCGATTCCTAAGGATTCATGCATATATAAGTTTACTTGTCCTGAGTACTTCAAATTATCCATTGATGATATTTTCAAAATATAATTACAATGAACAATTTATTATTCTATTTTATTCTGTTAGCAGTAGTAGTTAGCACTGAGTGAATGCAGGGATGAAGAATCACCCATCAGTTAAGAATGAGACCTTTAGTAGAAGTCCCTAAGTTCCAGAACTACAACACCACCATAGGTTATGATAGGTCTCCTGCTAATTGAGGACTGACACCGTTGTTCTTTGAGAAATTAGTTTAGTGGATCCACACCATCCAGTGTTCGTATTCTTTGCAAGGTACTGAAAACTCATCCAACTGGGGTTATATATTGGACACTGATTTGATCAAATTAGGGTATATTGGTTATTGTTAGCTCATGCAGACCTCAGTTTAAGTTTTATTATCAGACTATACATAACCTTCTATTTAGTCATTTAGTTTTATTCAGTACATGGTTATACTTGGTCTTACATTCAGTTTAAGATGTTTCATGCATTCATGGTTAGCTCATACTAGTAAGATTTCCATCCTACATACTCAGTACATTGACAGTACTGATTATATACTTTTTCTGTGCTACATTATCTCTTAATATAGGTTCGAATACTCAGTACCCGGATCAAACTTAGCATATTCCTGTACCACTCAACAATAGGTTTGGTGAGTCCTCATTATTGGAGAACTAGTTATCAATTATTTATTTATAAATCTACTTTATTTTAGTTAGTTAGAGTTAGTTGGGGGCTTGTCCCAATAACTCATTATGATTTAGAGGCTTTTAGATAGATGTCTAGACTTTCAACATGTTGCTTTGTCAAATAGTTTTATTTCCAGTTTTGGTTGACATTTAGTATTTCATTATTATTATTTTCATCAGTTATTTATGTTTAGATTTCACCCAAATTTTATTACTTTTCACTTGTGACTCTAAGCACCATGTTACGACTAGGGGGTAGTCTCGTGTCTTGACAAATTTGGTAATAATGTAGCATGTTTAAGGTGTCCTAGGGTGTTTGAAATCGTCATCAAGTAGATTCTTGTTCATGGGTGTGAAGCGAGCCATACTTATATGTGAGAGGCTATGAAATGTCTTAGGAAAGTCTCGCTTCTTTTATTATTCATATCATGTGATAGAGTGTGAACTTTATTAAACTTCTTCTTCTAACCCATTATCTATCTATTTACATGCAATTACTCTTAAGATATCTAATGTTAGGAGGAATAAAAATTAGCCAGCACAACAACCATTTCCAAAAGACCATCTAAATAAGCAGGTCTCTCATGCTGAGTTCAGGGATGCTTTTATGACATTAGCCCATTCTATGACTTCTCAAAATAACCATTAAGTTGTTGCTCATACCTGCCCAACAACAAATGCGATAATAACTAGAATTTGGTACTTCAATCTGATAAATCCTCTTTGATCTTTAGTTCCAAGCCTGAGGAGGATCCACAGGAGTTTCTGGATAGTGTTCAGAAGGTGACTGAAATCATAGGTGCCATTTTGAGTGAAAGTGCCGATTTAGCTTCTTATCAATTATAGGGAGTGGCTCACACCTATTATAGGGAATGGAAGGAAGATAGAGGTACAGATGTAGGGCCAGTAGAGTGGGGTGAGTTTGTTGCTGCATTTCTGGACATGTTTATTCCGCTCAAGTTAAGGGAGGCCAAAGTGTAGGAGTTCTTGAACCTGAATCAGGCAATATGAGAATGAAGGAGTATTCTTACGCTTACTCAGTTTGCAAGGTACACTCCAACTATGGTTGCTGACTCCAGGGCCTGGATAAGAAATTCTATTTTTAGTGTTTTTGAGGATGTGTTCAAAGAGTGTAGGATGACTATATTGGTTAGGAGGATGGAAATCTCCAAATTGATGTTCTATGCTTAATAGATTAAGGAGGAGAACATCAAGGAGAAGGAAAGGGAGAATAAGAGGGTTATAACTGGTAGCTTCAATTTCTCTCAGTAGAGGTCAAATGGTGGAAATTGCACTCAAATTTTCTAGAAAAATTTAGCTCTAGCCTAATCTTCTGCTCGTGCTCTAGTGCCCAAGTTTAAATAGGATACTATTTATAGAGAGCTAGGCTCTAAGTCTCAGGGTAGTGTGAATAGTGCTTGCATTAACCTAGTTTGTAAGAAATATGGTAGGAATACAAGGGTGAGTGCATGACTGGTAGTGATGCTTGTTTTAGGTGTGGAAAGTCAGGATACAGAGTGTGAGATTGCACTGTGACTACACAGAGGGGTAAAGATGTTCGTCAACAGATCTAGTCTAACTCTTTAACATTTCCAGTAGGCCGCCCGACATAATAGGTTGCCTTTTTTAGTGCAACTGGTGGACAATATCAGGGTAGGTTCTATGCCCTTCAAACTCAACAGGATTAGGAGGGTTCTCCTGACTTGGTCACTGGTACATTGTGAGTTCTTTAAATTCATGTTTATGCATTATTAGATCCTGAAGACACACTCTCATTCATGACTCCATATATAGCAGTAGATTTTGGTGTCAGTCCTAAAATCCTTGCAGAACCCCTCTCAGTTTCTATTCTAGTAGAATGTTCAATCATTACCAAATGACAATATAGAAATTTCCCAGTCACAGTATCTTCAAAAGTCTACTCAGTCAACCTAGTAGAGTTAGACCTGATTGATTTTGATGTTATTCTTGACATGGATTTACTTCACTTTTGATATGCCTCAATTGATTGTAGAACAAGAGTAGTCTATTTTTAGCTTCCAAATAAGCCAGTCTTAGAGTGGAAAGGTAGTACCTTAGTGCCTATAGATCGGTTTGTCTATTTCCTTCGGGCAAGAAGAAAGATTTCCAAAGGGTGCTTCTATCATCTTGTTTGAGTCAAGAAATCAAGGTCCTAAATCACAAGTCTTAAGTCAGTTTTAGTAGTAAGGATTTCTAGAAGTGTTTCCTGAAGATCTGCCCGGAGTTCCTCCTGAATAGGAAATTTAATTCAAAATAGATCTCCTTCTACAAACCTAACCTATTTTAATTACACCTTATATAATGGATCTATCTGAGCTCAAGAAATTGAAAGAACAAGGGAAAATCACTTAGATGAGGGTTTAATTAGGCCTAGTATCTCTCCATGAGGTGCTTTAGTTCTTTTCGTGCGCAAGAAAGACAGTTTTCTTAGAATGTGCATCAACTACCATTAGTTGAACAAGGTCACGATCAAGAATAAGTATCCCATCCCCAAGATTGATGACTTGTTCGACCAACTTCAGGGTGCTAATTGTTTTTCTAAGATAGACCTCAGATTTGGCTAGCATCATCTCAGAGTTAGAGACCGTGACATTGTGAAGATAACCAGTAGAACTAAATATAGTCACTTTGAATTTATTGTTATGCCTTTTGGACTTACAAATGCCCCTGCAACTTTTTATGGATATGATGAACAAAGTGTTAAAGTAGTACTTAGACATGTTTGTTATAGTCTTTATAGATGACATCCTCATTTATTCTTAGAGTGAGGGTAAACATGCAGATTATTTATGGATTGTTGTATAGACCCTTAAGGATCACCAGCTATTTTCTAAGTTCAGCATGTGTGAATTTTGGCTGAAATCAATAGCCTTCTTTGTTCATGTTATTTCTAGTGAAGGCATTTATGTTGACCCTCAAAAGACCGAAGTAGTGAGGAATTGGCCTAGATCTGTCTCTCTAACAAATATCAGGAGATTCTTGTATTTAGCCAGTTATTATCGATGGTTTGTTGAAGGATTTTCCTCTATTGCTTCACCCATGTCTAGACTGACTTAGAAGATAATTAAATTTCTATGGTTGGATTCTTATGAGAAGAGTTTTCAAGAGTTAAAGAATAAACTCCCCTCCACTCCAATTTTGACTCTACCAGAGGGTTTAGATTTTTTATAGTTTACTGTGATACTCCCCGAGTTGGTCTTGTCTATGTAATGATATAGTGAGGCAAGGTTATAACACATACCTCTAGAAAACTCAAGATTTTTGAGAAGAACTACCTGACTTATGATCTTGAGTTGGCTGCAATTGTCTTTGCCTTAAAGATTTGGAGGTATTATCTTTATAGGGTTCATGTTGATGTATTCACTGATCAAAAGAATCTTCAGTATATATTCAGTCAATAGGACCTAAACATTCATCAAAGATGGTGGCTAGAGTTATTAAAAGATTACAATATAAATATCTTGTACCACCTGTGTAAGGCCAATGTTGTGGCCGACACCCTTAGTAGATTGTCTATGGAATTGTTGCTCACGTAAGAGTTAGTTTGTGAGGTTCACAAGATTTTTAGGTTTGGAGTTCGATTGGTTGATTCAACCATAGGTAATGGCATGGTTAAAAATAGTTCAGAATCTTCATTGGTTGATGAAGTGATGAAAAAACAAGATAGTGATCCTATTTTTCTTAAGTTGAAAGAGATAGTTCAAAATCAAAAGGTTGAAGTTTTCTCCCAAGGGGAAGAAGGTGTTCTTTGCTGTCAGGAAAGATTATGCGTTCCGAATGTATATGGTTTCAAGCAACGAATGTTAGCAAAAGCTCATAGTTCTCGATATTCTACTCATGCAACAACCACTAAGATGTACTGTGATCTGTGAGAAGTCTATTTGTTAATGGCTTATAGAAGGACATTGAAGAATTCATGGCTAAGTTTTTAAATTTCTAGAAGGTTAAGTTTGAGCTCCAGAGATCTAATGGTACTCTTTAGGAATTTAGTATTCCCACTTGGTAGTGGGAAGTGGTGAATATCAACTTTATTATAGGGTTACCTCATACTGATCAACAACATGATTCTATTTGGGTTATCATGGATCAAATGACTAAGTGGGATAATTTCTTGCCAATTAACACTTTAGACAGCCAAAGATTATGCTAAACTCTATCTTAAGGAGTTTAAAAAATTATATGGAGTCCCTTTGATCATCATTTCATATAGAGGTACCCAGTTTACCTCTTAATTTTGGAAAGCATGTCAGAAAAGTCTTGGTACCCATATTCATCGTAGTACAACTTTTCACCCACAGATAGACGGTCAGGCAGAGAGGACTATTTTGACCTAAGAGGACATGTTGAGGGCACGTGTGATTGATTTCAAGGGTATATGGGATGATCACTTTCCTTGGAATGAGTTTTCTTACAATAATAGCTATCACACTAGTATTCATATTGTTAAATTTGAGGCTTTTTATGGTAGGAGGTATAGATCTTCTATTGGCTAATTTGAGGTAGGTGAGGATCTTTTAATAGGACCGAATTAAGTGTATAAGGTGATGTATAAAGTTCATCTGATTAGAGAAAGGATGAAAGTGCTCAGAGTCATTAAAAATATTATGAAGATGTTAGAAGGAGGGATCTTGAGTTTGATATTGATGATTTTGTCGAACTGAAGATTTCACCCATAAAAGGGGTGAAAAGATTTGGTAAGAAAGGGAACTTAATCCCCGCTATATTAGTACTTATAAGATTTTTAGTCGGTATGGTAAGGTGTCCTATGAGTTGGAATTGACTGCAAATTTAACATCAGTTTATCCAGTCTTCCATGTTTTCTTGCTGAAGAAGTGCATGGGTGACCCGACATCAGTAGTCCTTTTAGAAAGTTATGGCATAGAAAATAGCCTCTCTTATAAAGAGGTCCCACTTGAGATCCTTGATCACCAGATTCATTGGCTGAGGAATAAAGAAGCCACTTTGGTGAAAGTTCTGTGGAGAAATCAGTTAGTTGGGGGAGCTACTTGGGAAGCAGAGGCAGATATGCTAGCCAAGTACCCCCATTTTTTCTCTTTGAACTTAGTTCCAACTTAAGGTAATAGTTCCCTTAATTAATTATTTTATTTCCATATCATACCATACAACTATTTTCATTTCATGGCATGGATTTTAATCCATGCATCAGTCATAGATTCAGATATCTACTTATGGTTCAACTCATAAGTGTTCAGTGCAAAATTCCAGTTTTCCCCTAGTACCCTGCTTAGTCAGTTTCATTTGGAGATGTATGATCACGAGGGGGAGATGTTGTGATACCCCAAGATGTTTTGAGATCTAGACCCACGAAAATATAGGCCATTGAATTAGCTTTCCAAGGCTACTAGTCTTGCCTTAATCTGAGGTTATAGTAAAAAGTTGTGGAAAACTTTCTAAGGCACTGTCAGACTGCTAGTGATATAGAATCTGGTAATAACCCATTGTTAGACACAACAAATTATAGTAGAGACTCATTGTGTGGCATTAAGTTAAAAAAGATTTTAATCAGTTGAATGATTCCATCACACGACTCCTTATCAGCCTAAACGGGTCGTTAGGTTGACTCGTTGTCCAAATTGAAAGAGACTAAGAAATCATGTCCCTAACAATGATTCCTCCTAACAAGTCATAATTAGACTAAAAAAGTTTTTAGGAGAGAAGTCATTTCCATCATAATAGGGACCCAAGGCTTGGGTCCTCAGGCCATGACTTTTGGCCACAACTCGTGACCTGACTTAACAAGTCGCAATCTAAGTTAGGGCGACTGTTTCCAAGAATTTCCTGAATGTTTTAAGAATGGATTTTGTTGTCTTTTCCCATTGTCTGAACTCCTAACCCACGTGATTTGGGCTTTCCTAGGGGTGGAATATATGCCTAATTTTGACCAAATTTCCCAGTAAGTCAAAAATTCAGTCTACAACAAGAAAATGAGCGATTATTTTCCTCCAAAGGCAAGGTTAAGGTTCCTCAATCTCAACTTCAAATTCCAAGGATTTCTCCAAGGCATCCTTCTCCAGGTATATGGGATTTCATCGATAGGTCCCTTTTATCCCTTGAGTCCTAAGAACTTCTCAATGCTCAAGTTTAATTCTCCTTCAAGATTTGGGTTCCAGGTCAAATATGAGTTTTCTTAATTCCCTTAAGTTTATTCTTGTTAATTAACCATGAGAATATGTTTCTCATAAGATTAGCATATACCCATACTCAGAATCATAAATTCCCTTTTATTGGACAAACCATTGAGTTTAGGCTTGAACTAGGAATTCCCTATTATGATCAACTTTTACTATCATGATGTTCATTTGGAAAAGTCAAAGCTGCTGGTTTATGAACACCCGATACCTAGAGATTTATGAATATATCAGTTTACGTATCTTAATCAGTTCAGTTTATCTATTGCTGATATTTCTAAAATGTAATTACATTGAACAATTCTATTTTTAGTGTTACTCAATTGGGAGTAACACTTAGTACCTAGTGAACATAGGGATAAAGGCTCACCCGTCAGTTAGGACAGAGACCTTTAGTAGAAGTCCCTAACTTTTAGAATTACGGCGCCACCATAGTTATGAAGGGTCACCTGACAGTTTAGGACGAACACCCTATTCCTTCGGAACATCAATTTAGTGGATACATGTTAGATAGTGTTCGTACCCTTGGCAAGGTCCTGAATAACTATCCAACTAGGGTTATAAGTTGGACCTTGATTTGCTCAAATTAGGGTATCTTCGTTATTAGTAGCTCCCATTGTCGTCAGTTTATGTTTCAATATCAGACTTTTTATGGCCTTGTATTCAGTTATTCAGTTTCATTCAGTACATGGTTATACATGGTGTTGCATTCAGTTTTTGATGTTTCATACATTAATGTTTATCTCATACTAGTTGGTTTTCCATGGGTTTTTTTGGAGTCACTTGTGACTCTAAGCACCGTGTTACGACTAGGTGGTACTCTCGGGTCATGACACTATTATCATAGGCGAACTCTGCCAATGCTAAGTGTTTCCCTCACTGACCTCCAAAGTCAATAACATAAGCCCATATTATTGCGTTAAGAATCTAAATAAGCCTGTCCGACTTCCCATTGGTTTGAGGGTGAAAAATTATGGTAAGATCCATCTGTGTACCCAACTCATCCTGAAAATTCCTCAAAAATCTAGATGTGAATACCGAGCCTCTATCCAAATTAATAGATATGGGTACTCCATGCAGGAAAACTATCTCATGAACATGATATGGGCGAGCTTCTCGACCCTGAAGAACATCTGAATAGGCAAAAAATATGCCAATAAAGTCAACCAATCTAAATTGACCTAAAATTTATTAAACCATAACAGATGTGAGACAAACCACTAACCAAGTCCATAGTGATGTGCTCCTACTTCCACTCTTGAATGGGCAATATCTAAATTAGGCCACTAGGACTCTAATGCTCGGCCTTCTCTATCATGACCCAAGGCTACCCCTTGGTCGTGACAATGATACTTGCGGTCATAAGTGACCACAAGCTAACCCATGAGCTGGTACCAGCTGTGAGCACTAGATAAAGTAATAAAATATACATGTGCGAAAATCAACTGTCAATGCCATAAGGTTTAAATACTAAAACACGATTAAATCATAATATGAAATGTCTTAAGACAAACTGAAAAGATTGATAAAACGACTAACTATCTGAATGCCTAAAACCTTTGACTCAAAAATAACTGAAGAGTTGATGGGACAGGCCCCAACTAACTCCAAACTGAGCTAACTCAAAAGAAATACAGAAATACTGAAATAACATAATAGGTCCTCGACTTATGAGGACTCACCACAACTGTTGCTGATGATAGGCAAAACTATCTAAACGCGGTCAGGAAACTAAGCGTCCAAACCTATGATATAAGACATCATAGCGCGAAGAAAATTATGTGGTTAGTACTTTGAATGTATGGGTATATGAGATGAGGTTAGGCTGTAATGCAAGGGTTAACTGTGTGTGAAATAATAACTAGCTGAATAGCCTAAGATAACTGATGCATAAATATGTGAAAGCTGTAAAATCTGAGAATGCATTCAAAGCATATAATATAATACTGAAATAGTCTGTAAAATAAAATACTAAAATTTGGTAACTGAATAACTGATGAACTGTATGCTATGGTCAAGCAAACCTGAACTGAATTCTGTACTAAATACTGAACTAAGACTGTGGGAGGTATTATCTTACAAACATTCCATAATCTGAGCTAATCGAGGTCCAACCTGTAACCCCAATTGAAAGGGTGATTGTACCATACCCTGAGTAATAACACAGGCTATGTGGATCCACTAATCTGGTGTCTCGAAAGACTAGGGAGTTTTTCCTAAATTGGCGGGTGACCCCTAAGAGAATGTCAGTCCTAAACTGGTGGGTGACATCTCAGAGAATTTCAGTCCTAAGCTGGCGGGTGAAATTTCATAATCGTACACTGGCTACGTAGTTCTAGAAATTAGGGACTGCTTCTAAGGACCCATTCCTAGCTAGTGGTGAGCCCCCATCCCTAGGTTCGCTTGGTGCTAAATCCTACTCCCAACTGAACTAACATTGGTACTATATTAAACTAAACTCAACTGAATACTGTTACAAAACTGATAGAGCTCATTAGGAATATGAATGTCTGGGTATACTGATAAGTTCATGGAGTAAATGTCTGAGTACTTTAAAAGCTAAATTCATATAAATCACATAGGTACCAGGTGTTCATAACCCACTAGCACAAAATGGAAGTACCAATAGGGACACGTGTAAAACTTTAAAACCCATAATAAAGGATCATTGCTCAAAGCCCAACATTTTGACATTTCATCAATCACATGAAAAGCATGAATTTAAGCATGGGAATGGGTAAAGCATGCGATTAAAACATAGGTACCATACTTAAACCATGAATTAGGGATTTAACATGGAAATTTCATCATTTAAACGTGTAAAGGTCTCATCCCATCAAAAACAATTGTAAACATAATTTATAATCAAAATTTGTAAGAGCTTCATGGAGATAATTCATCATAAACATGTATAATTCATAGTTTAAAAAATAAAAATGGATTCTTAAACTCCATGGGTGGAAAGGGCCCTTGGATGAACATCACACATACCTTAAATCCTTAAGCTTGAAAGAGAAACACAATCTTGATGTTTGTATTGAAAGTTCTTAAATTTGGGAACTTGATATCTTGGTTTTCTTGAAGGGAAGGTAATTAAATTTGATGAGCTTGGGATATGGTTAGGGTTTCTTTGAGAGGAGAATTCGAAAAAATGGGCATATAATTCCCTAACCGACATTTTGATTCAAGTTTTTACGAATTGGATTGAGGAAAAAATAGTCAATTGCCCCTCAGAGAATTAAATTCGCAGCTGGAATGCAGATTAAAGGTCCACCGCGATGCGGTGAGGCTTCCATCGCTATAGCCACCACGATGCAGCACTATCGCAGAGAGGTTATGGAATCAAAATCCAAACCCGACCCAATCCTCATCCAAAAAATATAAAACTTCCCTGAGACATGATACTTACTCCCCTAAACATGAATCAACTCAAAAGCCTACATCTCGGGGTTGGGAAGACCCTTTTCAAAATCCTCAAAGTTAACAGGCCAAAAATATGACTAAGTCGCCAACACTTGTGAAATTTTCAGGCTATAAGTCTCTTATACATGTAACTAGGAGCTAAACTAAGCTAAGAATAGTATGGGGGTATTACAATATCTCCCCCTTGGGAACATTTGTCCTTGAATGAGACTGATTAAGCTGAGAATACTGGGGAAACTAAGATCATATACTGGACATGCATAACTAAAAACATGATTACATGACTGAGTCTGAAATATGATACATGAACTGAAATGATTCGTGAATGTGTACAATGACATGAGAATTATTATATAGATGGAACTGAGAATAGAAAAGAGACAATCCAAGGAAAATTATTACCTTAAGCTGAGTCTGATTTTGCGGAGAAAAGATAAGGGAACTTGGTATACATATCTGCTTCTGCTTCCCAAGTGGATCCCTCAACGGACTAATTCCGCTAGAGAACTTTGACCAAGGGAGATTCTTTGTTCCTTAGTCAACAAATATGACGATCAAGGATCTCGACTGGGATTTCTTCGTATGAAAGGCTATCCTTAACATTTGTGCTTTCTAAAAAAACTACCACAACTGGATCACCAATACACTTCTTTAACAAAGAGACATGGAACACTGGATGCACTGATGCCAAATCTGCAGGCAACCTAAGCTCGTAAGTTACCTTCCCAAAATGGCTCAAGATTCTGAACGGGTCAAGATATTGGGGACTCAGTTTCCCTTTCTTGCCAAATCTTTTCACCCCTTCACAGGCGAGATATTCAAATAGACTGAATCACCGACATCAAACTCAAGGTCTCTTCTTCTAATATCTTTATAGGATTTCTGACGGCTTTTTGTTGTCATAAGCCTCTCCCTGATTATCTGAACTTTCTCTATTGCATCAAAAACTGAATCAGGCCCTATAAATGTAGTCTCACCTGTCTCAAACCAACCAATAGGAGATATACATCTCCTCCCATAGAGAGCCTCAAACAGAGCCATCTAAATACTGGAGTGATAACTGTTATTGTAGGAAAACTCGATCAACGGTAAGTGATAATCCCAACTACCCTTTAAGTCAAGAACACACACCCTCAACATATCCTCTAGGGTTTGAATAATTCTATCTGCCTGACCATCTATTTGAGGATGAAATTTTTTACTGAGATGACTTAGGTACCAAGACCCTTCTGAAAAGCCTTCCAAAAGTGAGAGGTAAACTGAGTACCTCTATCTGAAATAATAGATAACAGGACTCCATGCAACCTAACCAACTCTGTAATATAGAGATTGGCGTAATGCTAGACTAAAAAAAGTATGAACTATAAAGAAATGGTCTGATTTGATCATTTTGTCAATAATAATCCATATCGAATCATCCTGATGATGCGAACGAGGCAAATCCATCATAAAATTCATGTTCACCTCTTCCCACTTACAAGTAGGAATACTAAATTCCTGTATTGAACCACTAGGACACTGTTTTTCAATATTAACCTGCTAACAGTTAGAACACATAGCTATAAATTCTTCAATATCCCCCTTCATACCACTTTACCAATAGATTTCCTACAAATTACGGTACATCTTAGTGGCTCCTGGGTAAATAGAATAATGCACACTATACACTTCTGCAAGGATTAGCTGTCTCAAACCATCTACACACGGCTCACACAGTCTACCCTAACATCGCAACATACCATCTCCCCCTTGGGAGTAAACCTCTATGTTTTGATCTCTAACTGATTCCTTCAACTTAACCAAACTGGAATTCCTATCTTGCTTCTCCTTCACGTCAGCAAACAAAGAAGATTCCAGACCATTCTAAACCCATACACTACCCTCAACTGAATCAAATAATTTAACACCTAATCTAGTGATAACGCTCAATCTACAGCTCTCGTAGGAGTGTAAAGCGGTCGTTAGCAAATATAGAACCCAACAGGGTTGGGTGTCGATCCCACAGGGAATAGCTTGGCCAACAAGTAAGCAAAATTACTAAACTTTTGGTGCAAGTCTCGTAAAAAGGGGGGATTTGTAATGTGTCACCAAAATAATTAAATAAAAGCTGAAAATAGCAAAGTAAAAGAGAAAGATTGTTACGTAAGTTGTAAACAATGAGAATTGAGGCGTTGGGGTTATGTCCACCTTCTGAGGTATACGTCTCTATTGGCTATGAGTGTGTAGAATTCTGACATGCAACTGCGTATAGAGAATTGTATTCGATGGTAAATCCAGGCGTCTTTCGACCTATTCGAGGATTATTTCACTTTAACTCTTTCGAGCTTAAAGCGTGTCTAACGGTACGAATTCTCCAAGAGGTTAGTCCAGTTACGGCACTAGCTTTTTAGTAGGGAATTTTAGGGGGTGACCCTACTACCTTGACCTTATCTCTTTTCCAGACAGATAACCTTTCTTTCGAACAAGTTAAATGTTATACTGGCGTATTCTTGCGTTTGCAACCACAAAGAATGTAGACTAAGATGAAGAGAATAATGATATAAGCAGTATACGTGTCGCGAACTCACAAACTTACGGCTTCCATAACCCCAACAGAGAAGTTTAGTTACCCATGAATGCGAAGGAGATCATGATTGACATTGTTGTTATACCACAAGATTGAGTAATTTCGTGTAGCTTAGGTGGTAGGCGTGAGGCGTGAATTCCTAGGCAAAGTAACGATTGTCTTGTTGTGGAATTTAAGAATAGAAGAGTAGAAGAAGAAAAATATAATTAATGGAAAGATTAGAAGAGTTGTAGAATTGTTTGTAGTGGATGATGAGAGGGATGGAAGAAAGTATTGTGGTCTCCCCACCCCAAATTCCTTGCAAATCTCTAGCATGATAGGGTATTTATAATACCCATATCCTAATCCTACTAGATAAATAAAATATATAACCAAATCCTACTAGGCTAATGTAATACATAACCCAATTGTACTAGGTTAATGTATCATTGTCCAAATCCAACTAAGTTACTGCAAATCCCCAAAGTCTTCAGAAATGCTGTTTTAGCCCGGGACAGATTTTCCATGTAGCAGTTTTGGTCCTTAGGCGTGTAAACTCCCTTCCCTTCCTTCGTGAGCTTTCTTTTGCGTCAAGTAAGCCATAAAATGCTGAATTCTGCATCATTTATACCTGAAACTTTACTAATCATGTTCGTTAGCTCATTTACAGGAAAAAGGATTAAAAGTGCATGAAATATATACTTTGTTCTCAAAACTAGGCTAAAATATGGGCAAAATATATTGATATAGGCGTGTAAATTCGCCTATCATCATCTAGCAAACTGATGAACCACTTGAGCTAACCTTTTCTTATCATTCTCAACATGAGAAACACTACCTATAGACAATCTACTAAGGGCGTCTGCCACTATATTGGCCTTGCCCGGATGATATAACATACTGATATCATAATATTTCAACAACTCTAACCACCTTCTCTGATAAAGATTTAAATTTTTATACGAGAACATATAATGCAAACTTTTGTTATCCGAGAACACATCAACATGAACCCCATAAAGATAATGCCTCCAAATCTTCAAGGCAAAAACAACAGCTGCCAAAAAGGTCATTGGTAGGGTAATTCTTTTCATGGGGTTGAAGTTAGATAGAGTCATAGGCTATGACCTTACCCTCTTTCATCAAAACAAAACAAGGGATAACTCTGGAAGCATCACAGTAAACAACAAATCACTTTGAACCATCTGGCAAAGTCAAGACTAGGGCTGAGGTGAGTCGGGTCTTCAACTCCTCAAAACTCTTTTCATAAGAATATGACCACTGAAATTTGACTTGCATCTGAGTCAATCGAGACATGGGGGATGCAATAGAAGAAAAAACTTTAACAAACTATCTATAATAGCCAACCAAACCCAAGAAGCTCCCAATATCTAATGGAGAGATGGGTTTGGGCCATTTTCTCACTGCTTTGGTCTTTTGAGGATCAACTCTAATGCCATCACCAAAAATAATATGGCCAAGGAAAGCTAATGATCTTAGACAAAACTCCCACTTACTAAATTTGGACAATAACCGATGGGCTTTAAGAGTCTGCAATAGGATTTTGAGATGGTCATTATGATCATTTTTACTGTGGGAGTAGACAAGAATATCATCAATTAAGACTATGATGAACTTGTACAAGTACTTCTTGAACACTCTTTTCATGAAGTCCATGAAAGATGCTACGACATTTGTTAGTCCAAAAGACATAACTAAAAATTTGAAGTGACCATACCGAGTTCTGAAAGCATTTTTTAGAATGTTAGATTCTCTGACTTTGAGCTAATTATAGCCGAATTTGAGGTCTATCTTAGAGAAATAGCTGGCACCCTGAAGTTGGTCGAATAAGTCATCAATCCTGGGGAGTGGGTATTTATTCTTGATTGTGACTTTGTTCAACTGACGGTAATTGATGCACATTCTGAGAGAACCGTCTTTCTTACGCACGAAAAGGACTGGAGCGCCTCATAGGGAAACACTAGTCCTGATAAATCCCCTATCTAAGAGATCTTTCAACTGTTCTTTCAATTCCCTAAGCTCAGCTGGAGCCATTCTATAGGGCGAATAGAGATAGGTTTGGTATCTGTAGGAGATCTATTCCGAAGTCAATTTCTCTTTTGGGAGGAACTCCGGGAAGATCTTTAGGGAACACATTTAGAAATTCCTTTAATACAAAAATTGAATCGAGACTTGGAGTCTCAGAATTAGAGTCATTGACACGAACAAGATGGTACATACACCCTTTGGATATCATTTTTCTCGCTCTAAGATATGAGACAACAGACCCCTAAGCGCTGAAGTACTACCCCTCTATTCAATAACTGTTTCATAGAGAAACTGAAATTGAACGACTCTATTTCTACAGATAACTAAAGATATCCAATCCATGCCGATAATGATATGGAAATTAGTCATCTCTAGTTCTACAAGATCTACTAAAGTGATTTTCTAAGATACTATAACCGGGTAGTTTTTGTATACTCGTCTGGCTATGATAGACTTACCTACTGAGGTAGACACTAAGAAAGAATCTGCTAGACTTACGGGACTAACAATGAAATTGACAGCTATATATGGGTTACAAAAGAAAGTGAAGCTCTGGGATCTAACAAAGCATAAATATAAAGATGAAAGACCTGTAACATACCCGTAACCACATCAGGAGAGCTTTATTTATCATAGCAGGACTGAAGTGCACATAGCCTATTCTGGTGTTTTCCACTGGTGGAACTAGAAGTAGCACCCTACTAAGTCGGGAGACCTACTGGAGCATATGATAGATTGTACTGGCCTTATTGGTGCAAATCCTTTCCCCTCTGGGCAACTACTGGACGCTCTCCCTGTGGCTTGGCTTGCCATACCAAAAACACATATCACTACTAGCCTTGCACACACCCTAATGATTCCTACAATAATTTTTACAAAGAGGATTAGTATGACCACTATTCACACTACCTTGGGACTTAGATTCTGAAGCTCTATCCAGATTGTCTTTTCAGAACTTAGGCACTGGAGCACTGGCGCACTAGCTGAAAATGAAGATGGGGCTGAAAACTTCCAAACTAAACTGAGAAATGTTACCACCCTCTGACCTAGGATGAGAAAAATTAAAGCTACTTATTATGGACCTCTTAATCTTCCTTTCTCTTTCTCCTTAAGCTTCTATTCCTCAATCTGTTGAGCGTGAACCATAAGACTAGATATGTCCATCTTCTTAATCAACATAGAAATTATACACTCTTTGACCACACTATCAGATATACCAGACACAAACTTACTCATTCTAGACCTGTTATCAGCCACCATCGAAGGACCATACCTTACTAATTCAGTAAACTTAAATGAGTATTCCTTCACTCTCATATTACCCTGCTTTAAATTAATAAACTTAAGCACCTTAGCTTCCCTCAACTCTAAAGGAAAAAACCTGTCTAAGAAGGCCATGGCAAATTCCCCTACTCTACAGGACCTGCATCTGCGCCCCTATTCTCCTTCAACTGCTTATACCACGTATAAGCTACATCCTGCAACTAGTAATCAACCAACTATGTAATCTCACTCGAAGTAACACCCATGATCAGTCACCTTCTGAACCATAGCTAGAAACTCCTTCGGATCTTCATCAGACTTGGATACAAAAAACTAATGGGTGATTCATTCGGGTGAAATCCCAAATTCTAGATATAACTGTATTTGGCACTGGATTAGCTAGGGTAACAACCTCCTAATTTTTCCAAGCATCTACTGAGTGAGATTAGGTAGTGAATGCAACTTTGAACTGGGCATGAGAGACATTCTCATTCCGGGGATCTTTCTTTTTTCGTTATTCTATCTGGGAGGCATTTTATGTAACAAACTAAAGGATGGATTAGAAAGAAAGTTTAAATAGAACTTATTCTCATTCGCACGACATGAATACTGAAAGAACAAAAACTTTTCCCAAATGTCTTGTAGCCTCTTTTCCATAAGTGTGGCGCGCTAAACACCCATGCACAGGACTCTACTCAACACGACTTTCAGACTCCCTAGGACACTGTAAAACTTTAGGATCTGATATCAAGTTTTTTCCTGACCTGAGGCTACCCCCTAGTCGCGACAATGGTGCTTACAGTCATAAGTGATCACTAGCTAACCCATGAGAAGGTACCTACTGTGAGCACTAAATAAAGTAACAAAATACACATGTGCAGAAATCAACTTTCAACACCATAAGGTTTAAATACTGAAACATGATTATATCATAGATCTGAAATATCTGAAGACAAATTGAAAAGACTGATAAAATGACTAACTCTCTGAATGTCTGTAATAGCTAAAAGACTCTAAACTGACTAAAGAGTTGATGGGATAGGTCCCAGCTAACTCCGAATTGAACTAACTAAAATAAAATACAAAAATACTAAAATAATATAATGATAATGCCCAAGCACACACGCAAGTGTACATGGTATTATCAAGTAGTAAAGTGGCCTTTAAGAAGCCAAATATCAATCCCATAGAGACTTGATTTAACAATGATTCTATTTTAGTTCACAATTTAGATTAACTTAGTGCAAGAGTGACCAAAAAGAGAGTTTGGAAATTGTAATTGAAATTAAAGTAAACAATGCTGAAAATAAAAGTCTTGGAACAATCAATAGGGGAAAACCCAGGGTTAAAGCACTCTCGAACAATCATACTATGTTGTTGAACTTTATTCGTTAGCTTGCTTATCTTAGTTGTTGATTGGTAGGGTTAATTGCATGATTATGGTCTCCCAACCTGTAATCTTTTACGTAATTAGAACCATACAACTATATCTTTGAGAGGGGATGTAATAGTTCAATTAAGTTCTTCAAGCTGTCATCCTACATTTGAATCAAGTAAAGCATCTAAGTACATCCCTGTCCTAGATACTAATTCAAATTCATTATTTTATGAAGAAACAAGAACCATACTTTATTTATTCACATGTTCTATATTCCTCTCCCGAGATTACTAGGTTGACAATTGATGTATTCTAAGGGTAGCTAATCCTTAAAATAGTAAATAAAAGAATATACAAATAGCTAACAATGAAAAGCAAGTCAAACAAATTTAATCCAAAACAATAATACTCATGTTCTTGGCTTTAACCCCGGAAAGGGAGTTCTTAGCCACTCATAATCATAATCATGATCCACATCAGGAGAGCATCATTTTCTATATCTTTACATTATTCATTAAGGCGGGCAATTATTGTTATTTTCAGTCTCTTTACATTATTCATTAAGATAGGTAATTATAGGTATGAAAAATCCATTTTAAGGTGAAAAGTGGACTTTAACTCCTATTTAGGAAAAACATTAATAGAATTATATTCTAGTTGGAATCATATTATTTACCGATTTAATGATCATGAATATACCAAATCTATGCATGCCATCATCAATATTCAAACAGTGGAACCATAAGCATCAATATATCTATTAACTACAACCACATCCTTTATAAGGATAAACACTTCTCGGACATCCAACCGATATCATAACATGAACTTGGACCTAATAATGTGTCTAAAATAATTGCATAATCATAATCACGGCCTTAGGCCCACATCCATATATGAAACCCCTGTCAATAATCATTTTCATAAGCCATCTCATATTGATAAGCCATAGCATATCTATGACGTATTTCATATCTATAGGCTATAAATCATAACTATGAGGTATATCACATCTATAAGGCATCTCATATCTATAGGCCATATGTCATAACTATGAGGCATATCACATCTATAAGGCATCTTATATCTATAAGCCATATATCTTAGCTATAAGGCATATCACATCTATATGGCATCTCATATTAATAAGCTATATATCATAAATATGAGGCATATCACATTTATAAGGAATCTCATATCTATAGGCCATAACTATATCTATGACTATATTATTAAGCATGCCAATAGACCATATAATAAATTAAATCCTAAAGCCACATCATAGCTGCAAGCTATTAATCATAATCTGGGAAAACCACCATCATTCACCAAGTCATGAAGTAACCTAATACTAAAGGCTCAATAGTCTAAACTATGTCTAACACCCATAAATAAGTCCACAAGGGATAACAAAAGTCTTGACCTAAAGTGGGCTGGAAGAACCCACTTCTAATCCTCAAATTCCATAGTTAGGCTATTTCTACCCCGGACTATACTAAGGTATCTAAATTGACTTCTCGATGGTACATAAGCCATAGTTAGCCCTAAGATGGGAAATCCACCTAGAACATGAGTAATTAAGTCAACTCAACCTAAAGTATGGCTTCAAGGTCGCAAATAGCCCACATAAAATTTCATACTAATCACTCCCCCAACACTTATATTACATCCTAAATCTAGCATACACAATAATTCTCTGAATTAGATCTATCTATAAAGAAGGCAATATGATCCTTAAAGTGTAATAATCATTTCACCTTATGGGTCAATTCACCCATCTAATCCCCAAACCTCAATAATCAAGACTAAGTCACAGTTTTCTACCCTTAATCAATCTTAACATTCACATTCATATGCAATATATAAAACACATCATCTTGCGAAGAAAAGTAGACAGAATCCTACCTCGATGCCAAACCACAAATTCTTGAATCATTTACCAAATGTCTATCTTCACTCCATGATCCCAAATGCCGCTACACTATCAAAATTTAATATATACATCTTTAGGAGTCAAATAAGAACCATATTTCTATATAACGAGTCAGTTCAAATTTTGGTCAAGAATGAGCTCTTAGGGCCCATAAACATAATCCAAAATTAAACCAAACACAAGAACATTCAAAGGACAAGAAAGTTTTGTTCAAAAGTTGAGCACAAATCAGGCCTCAAATAAACCCTTTAAGAATTCAAAGCCCTAATTTTGAAGAATTTCACAAGAAATTGAAGGAATCTTACCATGAGGGAAATCATTGAATAATTGACAACCAACCTCCCCAAATAATCTACGTGTTTCAATCCCACTTTATCTTACTTTTTAGGGTTTAAGTTATCAAGAAATTGCTGAAGAATGGCCAATTTTGCGACATAAGGGGTCTATTTATACCCATACTAGGTACTCGAGTCCCGCCATTGTGGCTCGATAGCTATGATTACAGTTTTTTGTGGTTGAACATGTGAGTTGTGAGCATACCTTTTGGCCTATGATCACACCACTTTGGCTTCCACCATGATCGCAACACACCAGATGACAACCGAAACTTGGAAAATCTTCCAAGTGTCCGCCAAGCCTTCATGATTTATTTGGAATCCCATATATACAAATAAACTTTGTAACCATACAAAATTTAACATTTCAGACTCAATAGGGCAATCGGATTTTATATCTGAGGTCATTTCGACAAAATATAAGTCCCATACCCAATTTCCAATTTCTTAACTTCTCGACTAATAGCTTGAAGTGAGCCCGAATTCCGCGAGACTTAAACCAATAGTCTACCCAGTCTAAAATCAATGTTATAGAGTTTATAAGTCTACCAAAATTCTCATTCAAGGTCATCTACCAGGAGTTTTGGTCTTAGATCAATTCCTAAACAATAAAACCTCCAAAATAAGAAAATGAGCCTAAAATCCAAACAAACTGTCCGATCATCGAATCGACAGTTTTGGCAAGTCATAAATGACTTGTAACCACTGTGGGAAGCCTCAAAATTCCAGAAATGCAAGAAAATTAAGGAAATAACCTATAGGGTCATTACAACTTCAATTATAAAAACTAATCTCTAAAATACTCTCTAAGGCTATGAGGCATATACTTCTCTAAGAAAACATTAAAGAACTGAGTCTATATTACTAAAGGATATCCAACTTGCCTAGAATCAAGATAACCTCTCCATCAATATCTAGCTATCGAGTTCATCTAAAATGTAGTGTAGTCAATACTGTGAGTCTCAACTAGGCCCTAATTATGGAGCCTATCCCCGTATGTAGTCAATAAATAAAGTGCATCCTAGCCTAGTTCCCTGGAAAACCTAGGAAGAGTGAATTTCAATAATCTTCCCAACATCTTCTGCTTTTTTACAGACATAGCAGGCTGGGCCACTATCAACTAAGAAACTGCTGATGTTGGAGGAATTTTAATTAAAGTGGCAACATATATAGGCAATACACCTACCTATGTAATACTCTAATCCATATACTGAGCACCACCAGAAGGTGCACCGCTAACGAAACCAAATAGCTAAACTAAAGTATTTTTGAGTAGTGATAAAGAAATAAACACTATTGGATCCTAGGCTTCCCCCTGACCCATCTTTAACAGGGGTGAAAGAATCTCTAGCGCGAGATTAAAGGTAGATTTAGCGAAGACTCCCTATTTGGACCTCTAGATGGGGCTGTAGCTATCACTTATTCTCAACCTCCAGGTTGATAATAACTTTCGGTAGATCCCTGGTCATAACTCGAGGTCTTTATCTCCTACGGTAGTAGCTCATGTACTAGCCATTTGCGAAAGAATGAAACCATTAAATCATAGAAGCCAACATAGACTTTAAGCACAAAATGAGTGAAAGAAGTAGAGATCTCCTAAGAATGTCCAATAGCCTTTCAAGATAAGAAATGGGCATTATTATTTTGATCTGTGGTCTCTAATAGACACTTTCTCTTATACCAATAGTACCAGTGAACCTAGGCTCTAATACCAATTTATCACAACTCAATTTCTTGAGTCGTGATGACAGATACATTAACACACCTGTCGATAAGCCTACTAATAGCCTAGAATGATGAGTAATGGTCTAATCAATGAAAAAGTAGAATAAATACCAAAATTCTACAATAATTAGATCACAAGCATAAATGTAAGAACGATAACATAACTAGAGATAAATAAGAGAAAGAGTAAAATCTCCCACGACCTAGTAAGGTCAGTGCAAGAGCCTCTAGCAAAAGAATAAGAGCACCATAATTATCAAATATTCAATAGTCTTGAATAGAAAGACCATCACAAATAGAAGAAGGAGAGAAAGTCATCCCTGGCTCCGAAAGCTTACTCTATCTCCGAACTACGATCAACACTTATACAATATAAATGGCATCATACAATTCTCAAATCTGTAGTAAAAAGGATTTGGATGTGTAGTATGAGTACCAAATCAATAGGTACTCACTAGGCATCATCGAGCAACTGAGCTAGGTCATTAGATAAGAACTATAAGATGTGAGATAATAAACTAAAGTCAAGGAAAAAAGGGCAAACATGGAATCGTTCTCCATATATTGAATGTAAAAAACCATATAAAAAATACAAAAGAGAACATCACTAACTATAGTTTAACTAGTCCCCCATAATCCCTCAAGGCTCAACAAATATAAATAACCCTATCAGGCCCTCATAAGCCCGATGGATGCAATCAAGAAGGAAATAACAATCATAATACTCATAAAATATCCAAACCTAAATATCGTAATCATGGATATTTCATACCATAAGCAACAGACTCTAATTGGTTCCACAAATACCATAAGTAACCCTTAATACTAGAATCAAACCAAGAATAGTTTCTCACATACCAAACTTAAACCAGAAATAGTTTCATGAATATTGGACTTGAATCAAAAGTAGTATCATCACAGATGTTGGGATTGAACCAATTTTAAAATAATAATTTCAAGATTTCAAGTGGTCTTAATATCTCCCAAGTACAATCCTTAAATAAGTCATATTATGTCTAAATCCTCATTAGGCTCAAGAATATAGATAGTATGACGGGAGGTGTATTGAGTCTACAAGGAGATAATAGTAATATTGAATTAAAGTGGGTTGGAGGGACCTACTTATTACCCTAAAAGTCCATTTTAAGGCAATTTCTATCCCAAACTAGACTAAGATTCCAAAATCCCACCACAAGGTGCTTCATAAGTCCAATTAAGTCCTAAGATAGCAATTCAACCTAAGGAATGGGTATTTAGGTCAAATCCACCTAAATATGACTAACTAACTGATTAAATAATCTAATTTTATAAAATAGAAAGCTGAGTCATAGTTTCCAATTCAAAACTAGCATAATATCTATAACACTCTGCATTTTCAAACTAGAATTTGAACCATCGTACCTACGTATATTAACTTAAAACAAATGATACCTATGTATTTATAGGTTACATGATCATTATTCTAGTGTGAAGAGTGCATTTTAGGTAAAAAAATGTTCATAGGAAACACTTAACACAAAGTTGAGTTAAGAGATTTTGATTCGACCAAATTTTGGTCTTCAATCTTACAAGGGTCAACTTTGATCGTGTGTAACTTCTAGAATATATGGAATTTTGGAGCTTAATAACCAAAAATATATAAATAATTGAGTCCTTTTTCCAATACATCTAATTTTTCCATAATCCGACACCCAAGCAAAACATTATGAGCATCTTCATGACGAACCAATGAGGGTCCATGATTTTGATATGGCACGGACCTTGTACTCCCAGATAAGAAGCATGTCATGGACCTTATGCTTCTTGGTAAGAATCATGGCATGGACCTTATGCTCTATGATAAGCAGCGTGGCACGAACCTTGTTCAGAAATGTTAAAACCCGCATTTCTCTTTAATTTTTTGTGGGTAAGCAAGTCATTTATTCCCTAAATCATCATGTACCTAATAGTAATGTGAATTGGTATTCCCATAACCCAAAACACACCAATTACAGAATTCCTCTTCTTCCAAATCCTAAAGAACACAAAATAAGGGTTCTTCTTTAAGATTTCAACTTCCAAGGATCCAAATTCATGTTTCCCTTCAAGAAGTCAAGAAATTTAGGTATGTGGGTATTCAATGAGGTTATACTTTCATCCTAATATTGAAAATTATGATGTTTATTCATGAATTTTATGAATTCCATAAACTTGGGTTCCATGATATTTATAAATCCCATGATTCCTCCATGTAATTCTTGCATTCATCTATGAAATAGTGTTCCCTCATAATTTTAAGTATTCTTCCATACTTTACTCATGATAATTATTCACATTGATGAAATTTTTGGATTCTTGAGTTTGTCTTGAAATTTCTTATCATGTCATTACTTTGAAATTTTCATATTTAATTGTATTTTTCAATGATGGTGGGTTATGAACACCCGATACCTAGATGATCATGCATGTTGCAATTTTCAAGATTTTAAGTTATTCATAATATGTTTGTACCATGAAATTTATAATATTTTCATAATGAGCACTCATTAGTATTATATTATGCTAAATACACCAGTTAACATTTTCATGATTACTTCAAATTGTGCATGCACTATTATTTTTAGAATATCATATTTGAGCATATCAATTATCAGTGCATGCACTAGTTTATGCTTTCGTATGAGTTCAGTTGGTAGTATATCTTAACACCGAGTGAATGCAGGGATATCATGTCGCCCATAAGTTAGGCAGAGTCACTAGTAGCAGTCCCTAAGTTCCAATACTATGTAGCCAGCATAGGTTATGAGGGGTCACCCATTTGTTTATTCTTGGCACCCTCTCAGGGGTCACCCATCAGTTTAGGTTTGATACCCTGGTCCTTCGGGACATCAAATTTGTGAATCCACACTTCAGTTTCAGTACTCATTGCAAGGTATTGTCACTCTTCCAACTAAAGTTATTTGTTGGTCCCCGATTAGCTCAGATTGGGGCATGTCGGTTAAATGTTAGATCCCACAGTCTCAGTTCAGTATTAAAACCACATCAACTCAGGTTTTCATGACCAAGTATTCAGTTTATCAGTTATTTAGTTTTATAAGTTTTTTCAGTACATGCTTTACTTGGTCTTGCATTCATTTTACATGTTCATGCTTTCATGCTTAGTATTTATACATAATCCTCAGTATGATTTTGCAACCTATTCAACTTTATCTTGAGATTTACATATAGTATTAATGTTTCTATTGCTTCCCAACTTACAATTTTTTTTCCAGCTCATGCTTTAGAAATTTCACTATGCCTAAATTTTTTTATATACAACTATGATTTAAATGCATATTTCATCAAATAGCCTATGTCATTAGTTTTAAAGCATATATTACGTATTTCCATGATTTACTACATGTCTCACATACTCAGTACATTCCAAAGTACTGGCAACATATATGCATTTGTGGCTACATTCCTACATGATGTAGGTACCAGATGCAATCCACACACTAGGGTCAGACAGATTGTAGCTTCAAGCAAGTAGTAATAAGTTCTCTTATTTTGAGTTCTCAAGTAAGTTGCAGTTCTTGTATTGTATTTTTGTTATTTATATGTATTGATTTGAGATAGTTTGAGGCATATCCCAGCTACCTATAGTCAGTATTACTAAAGATATCATAGATGGTCAGTCGGAATCAGTATTTGTAATTTAAGTTTCTCTCTCTCTCTCTCTCAGATTTTAGTATAGTAAGCTTTGATTAGTTCTATATTGAAACAACTTATCTCATGTTGATTTTGCTTCTGCTTAGTTATTTAGCTTTCTTAGATTTTTATGTAGTAAACACTTATCAGTTTTGTATTGAAATAACATATATCATACTATTTTTGCTTCTGCTCAGTTATTTAGCATTTATATATATTCATATATATTTGGTCAGTACATGGTTTATCTTGGGATTAGTTTTGGTTCTGAGGATCGTTTAAGGACAGGGGGTAGCAACTCTTACGCCCGATTGACATCTACTTTAGCATACAATATGTTGCTTAAGCAACGTTCACTAATTTAGTAAGGCCTATGCTTTAGCGACAGTGCGGGACTAGCTTTTCCCACTAAAGAGAACAATTGGCTGCTAAAGCAGCCATCGCTTAAGCAACCAAAGGTTGACTTAAATGGTTACACCAGCTGAGTCCATGCACCAACTGATTCCATTGAGACCGTAGGGTTATTTGGGAATTTTGTGAATGCAAATGAACTATGCTATCCTATCAAATTCGATATTTTGTACTCAACGACTTTATCAAAATTTTTGTCCCGAGGTTATTTTGGTGAAATATATGCCCCAAACTTAAGTATCACTCTCCCCATTCCCTAAGTTCTCTAGGGTTTTAATGCATTTTAGAATTGGAGAAAATTAGGTGTTGGTTGAAATAAATTCCCCTACGGTTACTACTTAAGCGGTCACTAGAATGCTTGAGCAATCACCGCTAATGCAACATATGGTCTCTTAAGAGAGTTTTATTCCTAAACAACCTCTTCTTTAGTGGATAATACATCACTTAAGCAACATTCACTAAAGCTGTAAGGCCTCCACTATAGAAATATTCTGGGACCAGCCTTGGCTACCAAAGCAAATCAATTGGCCACTAAAGCAGCCACTGCTTAAGAGGTTGCAATAGTTGAGCCCATGCACTAGCTGAACTTGTTTTTTACCAAGTTTCCATTGACCTCTCAAAATTCATTTAGAATCCTCTGAATGCAAAAAAACTATGACATGGATCATCATATGGACCTCTGACATGGTTGGTCGCAACAACAACATTTATATTATTGACTCAACATCATCAAGAACCTCAATCAAACCAATATACCTAGGGATAAGCTTACCTTTTTTGCCAAAATTCATAACTTCTTTTATAGGAGATACTTGAAACAATACTTGTTCATTGGGTTTAAATGACATGTCCCTCACCTTAATATCCATATATTTCTTTTGCTTACTCTAGGCTACTAACAATTTTCTTTGAATTAAGCTCACCTTTTCCTGATCTTTATTCTTCAATTTTTTGCCCAAAGTCTTCATATCACTAACTTTGAATCATCCTATGAGTGATCTACACCTCCTACCATAGAGGCTTTGAGGGAGCCATATCAATGCTATAATGATAATTGTTGTCATATGAAAAGTCACACAACTGCAAAACCTTATCCTAATAGCCACCAAAATTAATCACACAAGCTCTTAGCATATCCTTAAGTCCTCTCTGATGCCCATCAGTTCGAGAATAAAAAGTAGTACTGAAATCATGCTTAATGCCCAAGTCCTTATGTAACCTTTCCAAAAACATAGAGGTGAATATCATACCATTATTAGAAATGATAGAAATTAGTACCCCATGCAACCTCAATATCTCCTTGACATAAATCATAGATTACTATTTCAAGATGTAATCAACTCTAACTGACATAAAATGAGTTGACTTTTTCAGCATATGTACTACAAACAAAGTCAATTCATGTTGTTTCCACCCATTTGTGTATTTTTTTCATATTATTTTGTATCATTAATTTATAATATGTGATTAATTATCATTTAAATTGTGTTTATTTCAGATATTTTGGATTTACAAGGAGTTCTAATGAAGAAGAGTGAATATGTGATGAAAATAAGATGAAAGGAGGAAAAAGTTTTTAAATGAAAGTGATCTTAGGTGGATTTATGCACCTAAGTATGACTATTTGATTTTAATCAACCTTGTTTTGAGGACCTATCTTGTGCTTAATGAGTAGATATTTGTATTATTGATATTAAAAGTGTTAAACTACTTTATTATAATATTTAAGATGTGTTTCAAACAAGTTTTGAATCAATTTCGTCACTTAGAGTTTAGACAAGGAAACTAGTGTTAGTAGCTTTAGCTATGTGTTGTTCTAGTTGTTCTCGATGGATTCTAGTGTGAGTAATGAGTTAATAAGGGTATAAGTGTTTAATCATGTGTAATAACTTGTTTATAGTGTTTAATTTTAAATTTAAACATACCAAGATGCAAAATTAAGTTAAAGATCAAAAGGACAAAACGTGTAATCTTAGCTTAAGTTACTAGTTCATCGTCTTGGATTATGTTGTTTTGAGCTCTAATTCGTTGTTTTAAATGATATATGTTTCTTGGTGAGTTTATAATTATTATATATGTATGATAAAAATTCTGTAAATCAATTGTAAATAATATCACAAAGTTTGGAATGGATGGACAAACACATGGGACAAGACGTGACCAAAAATGGACGTTTTGGAGTCATTGGCGTGCCACAGACCTTAGGAACAATGTTAGGAATATTAAATGGACTTGGGGGTATATTAAATGATAAATTAAAGTTTACTACCTATATTATGTCGTTCCATATACCTTAGTCACCGAGATAAGGGTGTGGTACAACCCTAAGTAAAAAATGACAGATTTGGTCCAAGTACAAATAGGACATTTTGTTGTTATGTTACACACATTGGACGACCTTGGTACTTGAACCGAGGTTGGAGAATATTTAAATTAGGTATTTATTCCATTAATTTGTATTGTTTATATATTTTAACATATATTCAATCATTGTGATTACGGTTACGTCCATGAGCGGGTAGACACCCTTTTTCGAGGTTAAGGCCAAGAACATGATTTTTATTGTTATGAATTGATTTGGTTAAGTTATTTTATACTTTTTGGTTGTTTAATACTTGTTATCACTATTTTAAGGCTTCATGACCCTTATAATACATACATAATGATCTTGTGAACCCGAAAGGAGGAACAAGAGGATATAACTTGGGATAGATAGAATAGAATTGTAATCTTTCTAATAGAATGAAGTTATAATTTGCATTTAGGATAGGAATATACCTACATTATCTATTTAGTTATTTTAAGAGATGAAATATGAATATAACTTAGTTCTCACATCCCCTCTTAATGATGTAGTTGTGGGGATAAGTTAGACATTCCCTTAGAGGTTCGGATGGCCATAGTCATAGTATAGACCACGTGAACCAACTACCAAGATAATTAACCTAACAAATGAAATTCTATAATGTAGTATGATTCTTTGTAGTGCCTTAACCCTGGTTTCTCTCCATTGCTTTTCAAGAACTTTTAATTTACCAAAATGTTAAGTTTACTCTCAAACAATCATAAGGCTATATTAGCACTGAGTTGATCTTAATAGTTGGGCTAGTCTGGGATAGTTGTTAACACACTTATCTGAGGGATCGATAATTGGATTGTAAAATACCACTCTATTACTTGGTGACATAACGTATACTTGCGTGTACACTGGGGCACAACAAGTTTTTGGCATTGTTTTTGGGGGCTTGTAATTTGGCAATTGTCTTAGTTTTAGTTATAATTTTTTATTTCTTTGGTGCTTTCTCTTGGTCTTGGCTTCTGAATTTCTTAGCACAATTTAAGCGGTCTAATCAGTTGGCAAGGGATAGGGATTTGGTCGAACCAGACCCGAATCCCGATCAGTGCTTTCACCAAATGAGAAGAGTAGTCTTTCTCTATCTTATCATATAAATTCACGAGGAATAAGATATTCCTCCCCCCATGGCTGAGGATCCACCAGCCCGCATGATAGTACACTATGTTGCAATCCCACTTGCGACTAACCTGACTTCCAGTATTTGAAGATCAACACCTGGAGGTAGATCTTAATTGAAGTAGAACATGGTGCATCCTCTTCATAGCAGTGAACAATTCAGAGGGCTATCACATGAGGATCCATAAGTCCACTTGCAGAACTTCTTGGAAATCAGGGACATATTTATCCCAATGGTTGTGTCAACTGATAATATGAGGTTGATACTCTTCCCATTTTAACTTTTGGGAGAAGAAAAGAAATGGTTGAACCCTTATCCAATTATTTCCATCTGGCAAGACTACGACACTTCACAGTGGGATTCTGAGTTTCAAGTAAAGGCCAACTATGAACCTATATCTTGCTTAGGAGAGGTTTAAATATCTTATTTGGGACTATCCACATCATTATCATTCCAATAAGGTATTATATCACACCTTGGTAGAACCTTTTGACCATAATACAAGGATTTTTCTAGATTCAGCTATAGGTGGTCAGGATTTGAAAAAAGACTTATGATGATCTATACAACTTTTTGAATTGAATTGCATAAGGAAATCTAGATTGATAAGGTGATACCTCAAGGTGCTCAGTTAAAAATGTTGCAGGTGTGATAGAAGTTGATAGCATAACAACATTAGCCACCCAAATTTTAGCTATGTAGAATTAGATGATTTCTCAATTCAAAAAGTTTGGTATGTAATAGACTCAAGCACAGGTTAATATGGTGCAATAGGCTCTAGTATGGTGTGAGATTTGTGGAAATAGTGGCAACTATATAGACTTATGTGGTGTAGATCCTAAAATTATCAACTTTATGGGCAATAGACTAAAGTCGAACTATGGTAATTCCTATAATCAGAAGTGGCAGGCTTAGTAAATGTATCCTTGGGTCAACAACCATAAGCAGCAGTTTCAGCAGTAATATAATACTCAGGCCAGTAACATTGAAGAGACTCTAAAAAAGATTTTGGCCAACCAAGAACAAATGGCTACTGAACTAAGAAAATAACAAATTTCTCAGAAACAGCTAGAGCAGCATGTGGGCCAACTGACATAGGCATAAAATACGAGGCCTCAAGGTGGTTTTACAAATAATAATAAACCTGCTAAACAAGTAATAGCAATCACTTTGAGGAGTGGTAATAAGTTGAATGATAGGCCTCTAAAGGTAAATAAGGAGGTAGATATAGAGTTAGTTCCTAAGTTGGTTGCAAATAAAGTTTCTTATAATTTGGGGAAGACAGAATACTTAAAAAACTATTGAAAAGGAAAGACCACCACCACCATTCCCACAATGGTTCCAGAAATCAAGGAAGGATGTATGCTTCAAGAAGTTCTTTTACACATTTAGAGAGATTCACATTAACCTTCCTATTCTAGATGTTTTGCAGGGAATGCCTAAGTATGATAAGTACTTGATGGACATGGTGACTAATAAAGTTAAGCTGCAGAATGTTGAGACTGGTGCGCTGACAGAGAATTGCAAGTTTATAACGAAAAAGGTACCCAAAAACTTTAAGGACCCAGGAAGTTTCTCCCTCCCCATTTATATTGGTGATAGTAAAATAGTACATGCCCTCAGTGATTTAGGGGTAAGCACAAATTTGATGGCTCTGCCAATGTTCAAAACACTTGGGTTAGGAGAGCCGCGACCAGGCCCTTTGATAATGTAATTGGCGAACATGACCATAGTTAAGCCCAAAGTAATAATTAAGGAAATCCTCATAAGGGTTGGTAAGTTTGCAATTCTAGCTGATTTTATTATTATGGATTTTGATGTAGATAGCAAGGTGCCAATATTCTCAGACGTCCTTTCTTAGCCATGATAGGAGCGTTGATAGATGTGAGAACGGGAACTCTTACAATAAGATTGGATGAAAAAGAGGTGGTTTTCTGAGTTTATAAGCTACTTAATCCACCTTCCCATTACAAAGATTTATGTATGATCACATTGATGAAAGTAGACGAGTATGGGGTGGTAGATTCCAATCCACCAAAGACCTCTTTGGACAGTCTTATTGAGTTTCTCGAGCCACTACCTAAGCCTGAGTTGATGATGATTGATGAGCCTGAAAAGTCTAAAAGTGAAAAAGCTATTGACTTTAAGAGTTTACACTCAAGAGGTCAGAAATGAATAAGAATAAGGCTTTCAATTATGAGAAAGAGGATGAAGGAATTCGACTGAGTTGTAATGTTGGATCATGCTATGACACTATATTAGGTTCTACTTTTGAGGAGACACAATTTAAGGTAGGTACTTTATTTTCAATAATTTATTTTTTACTTCATGTAGTGTTTGGTTTTGTTGAGTCACAAGATTGGAAATCAGAGTACCAAAAATTTGAGCTAAGTAGCATGGCGATGACTAAGTGTGGGTTCTTCAGATCCTCTTGATGTTTACAATTGTTAATAGCTAGGCCTAGAGGCCTCAGAGAGCATTTCTATCTCTGGTTTTAGATTTAACTTTGGGGGAAAAGTAAATTTTTAAGTGTGGGGTGGGGAGATTCCCATATGTTGGGTGAACTGATGCTGTAGGATCTTAAATTCTAGTTATTTTTCTAGTTTTTGCCTAAATTTATTATGAAAAAAATTCAAAAATATTTTTGATTTTTGGTGTTGATTCTTACTTGGGTCAGTTAGCAGGTGCATATTTCACCCACCTCGTGGTTGTTTTTTTATTTTTTTCCACGGAGGCACTCATTGAACCTAATATACTTTTTAATTGTAGGTGTAAATTTTAAATTTTTTGTGTTTAGGTATTTGAGATGCTCTTGTTGGTGCTATGTGTGATTCCATGATGCAATTTGTTTGATTGTAGAGCATTTTGATTGTGTGAATTACTGCTTTTGAGACTCCTAGGCTCTAGTTTATGACTCTTAAACATTTTTGGCTTAATGTTGAATTCATGTGATTATTTTATTGAGATTCTATAATGATCCTACTTGACTTAAGCATGTGCCATACGCATGTGAGGTTTGTGTGTGTATTCCTTGTTGCTTGTGATGTCTATAACATTCCTGGTATATGTATAAAGAAAAATAATGAGTATGCATTTAGGAGATAATATAGGAATTTTGTTGATAACCTTACTTCATACCCTCTTTTGTCTACCTTGGTAAAAAATCCTAGTTAGCCCCGTTGAGCCTTTAGCCTATTTTGTTTGTAGCTTCATATGTAGCCTAATTCCCTTTCTTTGTGTGACCTTAATTTGATCTAATGATCCTTAGTGCTTTAGTTGAAAATTAATTAAGATAAGGAGTTGAAATTCAAGTAGGGAAACGATTAAAGTGAAGCCCCCAAAATGTATCTATTGGTGTTGTAAAGTTGATATGTGTTGTGATTGAGAGATTGTGTAATTAAAATTGAGAAAAATTATGTTAAATTTTTACACTCTCCATTATACTTGTGAATCAGCTTAATGAGATGGGGTAAAATAAGAGAAGTGTGTAGATAAATGTGTGAGAAATTAGTGGTTAATAGAGTGATCTTAATGTTCATGTGATATATTAAAGCGCTTAGGAAGATAGTCACCATTCTTAGAAAAATAATTACTACCTGTCCCTTAGCCTATATTATAACCCTCAAAGTCCTACTTGATCCTAAGATTCAACATTCTATTATTAGGAGAGTACTACACTAAGGGAAAGCTTATGGTTCATCTTGTGTAACTTGTGAATTTTTGTGAGAGTGAGGGTAACTTGATTCTTGTACCCATTTTGTGATAAATTCCATCTGCATGAGTGATTATGGGTAACTCTCCTGTTGTGAGGGAACATATTTGATGATAGTTGGGTTATTTGTATGATCTTTTTGATAAAGTAGTACGCATATTTTTGCCAACTTGGTGAGTCAATTATTGTATCTAGGGTGTTTTTAAGCAGTGTTCTTGAGCTTTGAATTAAGTGTATAAGCTTTCATTATATGTAGCCACTGTAATTCTAGCTTGAATGTGTTGCTTGTTATATAAGTGTGGAGTCTTCTCTAGTTATGATGCTTTGAGTAATGATTTATTCAAGGACAAACAAGTCTTTAATTATTGTGGGGTAATGATCTTAGGTGGATTTATGCACCTAAGTATGGTTATCCAGCCTTAATTAACTTTGTTTTGAGAACTTCTCTTGTTATTAATGAGTAAATATTTGTATAATATATAATATAGTGTTTAAATAGTTGATTATAATATTTAACTTGTGTTTCAAACAAGTTTGGAATCAATTTGGTCACTTAGAGTTTAGATGAGGAAACTAGTGTTACTAGCTTGAGCTATGTGTTATTCTAGTTGTTCTCGATGGATTATAGTATGATTAATAATTTAATAAGGGTATAAGTGTGAAATATAGTGTGTAATAACATGTTTTCAGTGTTTAAGGTTTAGTTGAAACATTCCAAGAGTCAAAGCTAAGTTAAAGGTCAAAAGGACAAAACTAGTACTCTAAGCTTAAGTTACCAGTTCATCATCTTGGATTATTTGCTGTTTTGAACTCTAATTAATGGTTTTTAATGCTATAGGTTTCTTTGTGAGTTTATAATTATGATATATGGATGATACACAAGCTGTAAATCAATTGTAAATGACACCACAAGGTTTGAACGGATAGACTAACAGATGGGACAAGACGTGACCAAAATTGGACGTTTTGGAGTCATTGGCGTGCCACGGACCTTGGTCACCGCGTTAGTGCATTTACACATTATTGGAGGAACAATAAATGGTCAATTTAATTATATAACCAAGATTACGGCATGCCACAGACCTTGTGTACTGTGATAAGGGAGTTGCACAACACTAAGTCAACAATGGCAACTTTGGTCCATGTATAACTAGGACACTCTATTGTTATTTTACACACGTTGGATGAACTTTGGACTTGAAGAGATTATGGAGAACACTTAAATTAGGGTTTTTATTCCATAAATTTGTTTTTTCCTTATGGATTTTAACATGTATTAAATCATTGTGATTACGGTTACATCCATGAGCGGCTAGACACCCTTTTCCGGGGTTAAGGACAAGAACAAGATTTCTATTATTATAAATTGATTTGGTTATAGTTTTTTTTATCATTGTTGGTAAACTATTTAAAATTTTTATAACTATTTTAAGGATTCATTGTCCTTAAAATACATACATAATCATCTTTTGAACCCAGAAAGAGGAACAAGAGGATATAATGTGGGTAGATAGAATAGAATTGTAATCTTCTAATAAAATGAAGTTATAATTTGGATTTAGGATAGTAATATACCTATGTTCTATATTTGGTTCAAGTAGGGGATGAAATATAAATGTATTTAACTTAGTTCTTTCATCCCCTCTCAACTATGTAGTTGTGGGGCTAAGTTAAATAATTGATTAGAGGTTTGGAAGGCCATAGTCAATGTATAGACCCCGTGAACCAATTACCAAGATAATTTACCTAACCAATAATGTTTTATAATGTATTATGATTGTTCATAGTGCCTTAACACTAGTTTTTCTCCATAGTAGTTGAAGAACCTTTAATTTGCCGCATTGTTAAGTGTACTCTTAGATTAGTCTAGAACAATCTTGTGGTTATGTTAGCACTGAGTTGATCTAATTAGTTGGACTAGTCTGGGATAGTTGTTAACATACGTCTCTGTAGTATAAATAATTGGTTGTAAAAAGCCACTCTATTACTTGGTGAGACCACGTACACTTGCGTGTGTGGTTGGGCGTAAAAAGTTTTTTGCCCCATTGGAGAGGCTTGTAATTTTGTAACTGTTGTAGTTTTAGTTTTACTTTGTGATTTCTTTAAGTGCTTTCACTTGGTCTTGGCTTCTAAATTTGTAGGCATAGGTTAATCGGACTAGTAAGTACATAAGGAATAGGGAGTTAGTTGAACCAGACCCTGATCCTGAGCAATGCTTCCACCAACAGAGGATAAAAGTAGTCTTTCTCTACCGTATGCCCTGAATTGACAAAAAACAAGATATTCCTACTCCTGTGTCTAAGGATCCATTAGCCCGCAAAACAGTTTGCAAAGTGACAATCCTACTTGCAACTAATATGACCTCCGATATTCAAAGAGCAGCACTTAAAGGAAGATTAGAATTAAAGTAGAACATGGTATAGGACAATTCACAGGGCTATCATATAAAGATCCTCAAGTCCACTTGCATAAATTCTTTAAAATCAGTGATACATTCATCCCGATCGGTGTATCAACTGATTATGTGAGGCTGACACACTTACCCTTTTCACTTTTGGGGGAATCAATGAAGTGGTTGAACATTGAGCCAATAGGTTCAATCACAACTTGGGATGAATTAGACCAAAAGTTCCATATTTTATTCTTTCCATCTTGCAAGACTACGAGATTTCACAGTGAGATTTTGAGTTTCAAGCAGAGGCCAGATGACAATTTGTATCATAATTAGGAGAGGTTCAAAGCTCTTCTTTGGGACTATTGAAATGACCTGACCTTGTCATAATAGGCATCCCAAGTCCAACCAGGAATGGGTACCGCCCCCTGTTACCCAACCCAATGACCTATATCCAGCCTTAGATGGGATGAATTTCAAACATATAACAAGATAGCGAAATATTCTAATTAAGACTCTGGGATAGGGTAACAACCATGACTAACCCAATCGAGTTCATCCGTACTACAACAACCGCCCTACCATAACAAACCAAAACATAGGCCATAACCAAAGAGAATACCAAAACATAATATGATCATCAATCCTAAAATGTAATAATATGGAACAACTAACAATATTGTCCAAGGGTGTAACCCCCAAAAAAAAACCGATGTCAAGGAAAACACCAATACCGATCACGCCCATACCAACCCCCAGATATACCACAACGCCTCTATCTAAAAGAGTACACAAATATGGCCTGGACATTCCCCCAACCATGGCAAAAACCAATATCCAAAGTAAAAGAAGAGTGTCTTAAGAAATCTATAACATGAAATGATGCCTTCCGAAAAGATGAAAGCTCACCATTTCAGTCCAAATTCTGATACCGAATCCGTGTACTTAATAAGAGGAGAAGAATGGCCTGTTCCTACATAGCGTAGGCATACAACTTCCAGTAGATGGGGTTAGCAACTGACCGCTATCATGAACCACAGGATAAGGATAAAATAATGCCAGTTATAAAACCAAGTAAAACCATCCATAATGCATACAACCATACATATATAAGTGTCGAGAAATGGAATCGGGTATAGCATGAATTTTAAATTTTTTACCTAGGCTGTGTAACTTGTCCGTCCTAAACCACCCACGAGCAATATGGGTTCAACTCCCCCTTCTGAAAGGGCCCCAGTACGTGTAGCCGCACGACCAGGGAGTTATCCCATGGGATGATTACTACATCCCCTAATAGTATCACATCATGTACACGGTCCACTAATACCAATCCTCATATCAGAAAATACAAGTTTCCAGTTTTGGTCCCCCGGGATCGCCACCTTCCACAACTTTGCTACACACTCTTCTATTAATGCCCAATTAAAACCAATTCCAAATAACTAACTAAATGCATTAACCATTTTAATATCCAAGGCCAATAGTAGTGGTATCATCATACCACCCTATTACTTTCAAGTAATATCCATAGCCAAACTATTTAAGGGTACTTTCAAGTTTACTTTCCATATACCATATTAAACCGCTTGGGAAACTTCTATGTTCTCTACAAGAATAACCATTTATACTTTAGCCTTTACAAATCTTTTAAACCATATATAATTCCTTTACCAACTTTAAAACATGCAAGAGTTCCACTAAAAGAAGTCAATCTAATGAATATATCTGTATAAACATTTTATCAAACACATTGGGGGCATAATATAACCAAAACCAATTTCAAACATCATTAAATAATTACCATGAAACCAATTGTCTAAAACAATAATTAATGCATATAAAATCATAATTAAAACCATAGGAAATCATAACCAAGAATTTAATATAAAAACCCCGAAATAATAGTTGAAAACCATAACCATGAAATAGTAAAACCATGAAATCAATCATATAAATCATGCCTTTAATTGAAATTACAATGAGAGAATCATGTCTTAAACCGAAGAATTAATGGAAGAAAATCAGCACGACAAGCCCCAAAGAAATCCTCAAGATGAAACACTAGCCTTCTTTGTCACGCCTCAAATCCTATTGGGGCGGACAGGCACCAGTAGCCGTAAAGGCTCGAGAGAACCAATCCACATACTTTATACTTCTCAAGCATGTAACTATGTCAACCAAAGGTTCTGACAAACATGATATTATGCATTGATGAGAATAACAACGTAGGAAAGCACGAAATTATATACAACACTTGGCCGTTGGGGCCACCAATCTAAAAGACAACACACTACCATTTTTAACTTTATATTAGTCTATAAAGCCTCTAAAAGATACATATAGTAATTTAGGGTTGGGACAAACCCCCACCCTACTATTGACTACTGCACAATACCAAAATATACAAAACAGACTTGGAAAGCCCCGAATCAACCTGGAGCTCGTACTAGCGAGATGTATTAGATGAAGAACCTATGCTTGCAGCATCATATACAGGTCCCCTATAAGGGATGTCAGTACAAAGATATGTACTGAATATGTAAGGCTGAAGGTAACAACACATGATACAAGAGCTCAATAGAAATCTGATACAAGTGTATAAGTAGTACTAGTAGACCACCTTTATATATATTTGTGGGACGACGTACAATACATTCTTTTCTTTATTTTTTATCTTTTTACTTCAAAATCTTTGTTAGTCATATAATGCAAATTACCAGCTGATCAGTGGTAAATAGTTAAATTAGGATGGACCCATGCTAGGCTTACGCCACTGAGCTAGCACCCACATAAGAACATTAGGATCGGCCCATGCTAGTATCATTTCCTTGAGCTTCCACCCATATATAAAGGTATCGAGATCGTCCCATGCTAGGCTTATTACCCTAAGCTGCCACTTGTTTTACAGATTTACGTTACTTAGTTTATTTAGCCTTTGAGATTATTACTTTGGTGGTCAAAATATTATGGTACCTTTAAACAATAATCTACCAATAAGAGACATGTAAATGGGCACTTAATGCAACAAAAATAAGGTAGGTAGTTTTTGGTACACAAATGAAGTGTTTAGGAGCTGAAAATACACATGGGTCTTATTTGAGTAACGGAGAACTTCTGAAATTTTCTAGTGAAAATAGATGTGCAGGTTAAATAATAAGCATGTATTGAGGTGTTTTAACACATTAGAGAGTGGGAACAAGGTCATTGGCTACATGGAATGTAATGTCTTGCTATTATGTATCACTTGTTATAGGATAACCTTGAAAGCTTACATAATGGAAAAAATGTCCGATTTCATGCCAAAGAATGCAAAATAGAGTATGCCTTACATACCCGGTTATATAACTCCGAAACTAACACAACTTGACTTCCTGCCTTTTATATTACTTATCTATAATAAAATATATGGTAAACTTGTATTAGAAACCAATCAACACATTTGGGCTACTAACTTCACCAAAATAGTAACCGGGTAGTAAGAACTTAATCTATCAATCAAGGGTGTTACTTTAACCCTTTTCTCCTCCAATTACGCCCACATACCATACATGTTCTTATAAGATTCACCAATACTGCCTCAGCTTCATTACACCCTTCAAACAATATGCAAAACATATTGGGCAGTAAACACATACAATAATTAGTTCGGTGGTATACCGCCACACCTTTCTTTTATATTTTAATTCGAACTAGTCACACCTTTCTCCAACATCAACCTGGCAGCCCATAACATAAACATAAAAAACAATCCACAAAATAGTGCCAAATCCCTTTTATTGTAGCAATCAAATATTGAAATCATCATCCCTTAAGTTCTCAATAACAACACATCCATAATTCTTTCTTAAATTAATACATAAGAAGAACAAAATGGGCAGTCACCTTACCTTTATTCTGCAACTTATTCTCTTAATTTTGAACTCCTCAAGAACTTCAACTTTCACTTTCCTTCACACTTTAAACCAAAGAAGAAAAGAAATCTCTTAATAACAAAGAAAAAGTAAACAAGTAGATTGTTCCATATTCTACCATGAATCAGTAATTAATCACTTATATCATATTTTTCTAATCTTTCTTGAGATAATTAATATAAACCATAAGTGTTTTCACTTTCCTTGGCTTGTAAAGGTTGGGACTTCTTCAAGAACCCTAGAAAGGAAACTAGGGTTGCTCCTTGTTTAAAAGAAAGTAGAGAGAATTTGTGAAGCAACACTTTTTTGTGACTTAAGAATGAGAGAAAATGACCAAAAATGTGGCCTTATAAAGTCCCTAATTTTGGCCATCCACTTAGATGATTTTGGACCACAAATTTAATCAAATTGGTCCAAGTAGGTGATGCACCTACTTAAGGAGTTCGAGCAACTCAAAATGTCAAAGTAGGTGATGCACCTACTTTATTAATTTCTTAGTTGGGCTCAATTTAGCAGGTGCATACTTCACACACTCCATGGTTATTCTTTTTGATTCTTTTCCATGGAGGTGCTCTTTGAATTCAATATCCTTTTTTTTGGGGTAAATTTTAAATTTTCTGTGTTTAGGTAAGTGAGATTCTCTTGTTGGTGCTATGTGTGAATTGATGATGAAAATTTGTTTGATTGTAGAGCATTTTGATTATGTGAATTACTACTTTTGAGACTTCTAGGCTCTAGTTTATGACTCTTAAATGTTGTTGTCTTAATGTTGACTTTTTGTGATTTCTTGGTTGAGATTCTATAATGATCCTACTTGACTTAAGCATGTGCCTTGCACGTGTGAGGTTTGTTTATGTATTCCTTGTTGCATGTGATGTCTAAAACTTTTCTGGTATGTGTACAAAGCAAAATAAAGAGTGTGTGTTTAGGAGATGATATAGTCATTTAGTTGATAGCCTTAGTTCATTCCCTCTTTTTCCTCCCTTGGTACATAATCCTAGTTATCCTCATTAAGCCTTTAGCCTATTTTGTTGGTAGCTTCATATGTAACCTAATACCTTTTCTTTGTGTGACCTTAATATGATCCAAAGCTCCTAAGTTCTTTAGATAAAAATTAATTGAGTTAAGAAGTTGAAATACAAGTAGGGAAAAGGTTAAACTGAAGGCCCCAAAATGTAACTATTGGTGTTGTAAAATTAATGTGTTGTTATTAGAAAATGTGTAACAAAAATAGAGAAAAATTATGTTAAATTTTAATCATGACATATGAAAGAATACTCCCTCCATGATACTTTTGAATCAACTTAATATGACGGGTAAAAATATGAGAAGTGTTTAGATGAATATATGGGAAATTCATGGTTAATAGAGTGATCTTAATGTTCATATGATGTATTAATGTTCTTTTGGAAGATAGTCTCAATTATTAGCCAAATAGTTCCTAACTGTCCCTTAGCCTACATACAACCCTCAAAGTCCTACTTGATCCTAAGCTTCAACATTTTGATATTAGTAGAGTACTACACTAAGGGAAAGCCTTTTGTTAATCTTGTGTAACTTGTGAATTCTGTTTGAGAGTGAGCATAACTTGATTCGGTACCCATTTTGTGATAAATTCCATCTGCATGATAATTATGGGTAACTCTTTTGTTGTGAGGGAACATGTTTGATGATAGTTGGGTGATTTGTATGATCTTTTTTATTAAGTAGTATGCATGAGTTTTCAAACTTGGTGAGTCAATTAATGAGGCTAGGGTGTTTTTAAGTAGTGTTCATGAGCTTTTAATTGTGTGTATAACATTCTTAATGTAAAAACTTGCATTATATGTAGCCATTGTAGTTCTATCTTGAATGTATTGCTTATTATTGAAGTGTGGAGTCTTCTCATATTATGATTGCTTAGAGTAAAGAGTTTTTAGGGAATGAAAAAGGATTTACGTGTGGGGTGATGATCTTAGGTGGATTTGTGCACCTAAGTATGGTTATCCGACCTTAATTACCTTTTTTTTGAAGACATATGTTCTGATAAATGAGTAAATCCTTGTATAATATATAATCTAAGTGTTAAAGCACTAAATTATAATATTTAAGGTGTGTTTCAAACAAGTTCGGAATCAATTTTGTCACTTAGAGTTTAGACGAAAAAACTAGTGTTACTAGCTTTAACTATGTGTTGTTTTAATTGTTCTCAATGGATTCTAGTGTGAAAAATGAGTTAATAAGTTTATAAGTATATAATAATTTGTGTAATAAATTGTTTATAGTGTTTAATGTTCAATTGAAACAAGCGAGATTCAAAACTAAGTTAAAGATCAAAAGGACAAAACTAGTACTCTTAGCTTAAGTTACTAGTTCATAAACTTGGATTGTTTATTTTTTTGAGCTCTAATTCATGGTTTTTGATGCTATATGGTTGATTTTTTAGTTTTTAATTATGATATATGGTTGATAAGCAATTCGTAAATCAGTTGGAACAACACTACAATGCTTGGAATGGATAGACAAACACATGGGACAAGACGAGTTGAAAAATACACATTTTGGATGCATTGGCATGCCACGGACCTTAGGCACCATGTAAGGTACGTTACATAGACTTGGTGGAATACTAAATTTAAAATTATAGTAGATCACCGCTATTAGGTTGTGCGACAGATCTTAGGCCCCGTGATAAGGGCATGGCACAAACCTAAGTCTAAAATGGCAGCTTTGGTACAAGTATAAATAGGACACTTTGTTGTTATGTTACACACCTTGGACGACCTTGGTACTTGAAGCAATACTTTAGAACACTTCAATTAGGTTTTTTATTTCATTAATTATGTTTATTTATGGATTTTAACATGTATTCAATCATTGTGATTATGACTACATCCATGAGCGGCTAAACACCTTTTTTTGAGGTTAAAGCCAAGAACATGATTTCTGTTAATATGAATTGATTTGGTTTTTCTTTTTTATCAGTTTTGGTTGTTTATTTACCCTTTTAATCAGTATTTTAAGGCTTCATGACCCTTTGAATACATACATAATCATCTTGTGAGCCCTGAACAAGGAACAAGAGGATAGAATATGGTATAAATAGAATAAAATTGTAATCTTCGAATAGAATGAAGTTATAATTTGAATTTACGATAGTAATATATCAATGTTATATATTTGGTTCAAGTACGGGATGAAATATGAGTGTATTTAACTTATTTGTTTTATCCCTGCTCGATGATGTAGTTGTGGGGATAAGTTAGATAATTGGTTAGAGGTTTAGAAAGCCATAGTTATAGTATAGACCCCCTGAACCAACTACCAAGATAAATAACCTAACCAATTTTGTTCTATAATGTAGTATGATTGTTCGTAGAGCCTTAATAGTGGTTTCTCTCTATTGTTGTTCAAGAACCTTTAATTTACTACATTGTTTAATTTACTCTCGAATAATCTTATGGTTACATTAGCACAAAGTTAATCTTAATTGTTGAACTAGTCTGCGATAGTTGTTAACACAAGTATTCTAGAGATTGATACTTGGCTTGTAAAAGTCCACTATGTTACTTGGTGAGACCAAGTACACTTCCATTTTCGCTTAGGCACAATAGAAAGAGATAGAAGAAAACCTCAAATTATGTCTTCAAGTAATGCTCAAATGGACTGATGTGTGCTTTAGCGGCAAATCAAACTATAATGACCTGACTTTTTGTAATTTGTGCAGAATATTTAATTTTGTATAATTCGACCATTTTATCCTCCACTTTCTTGCTTCATGGTATTTCTAGGGTGTGGGGATGATAACCATAATTTCCGATGCATTTCGGTGTTATTTGTGTGAGATTGTAGTTTTTGGTGTTTTATTAGGCTTACTAGTTAACTTTGGTCAACAATGCTTGATCTGTGTATCGGATGAAAAAAAACTTTGGAAGTAGATCTAGAACGTTAATTATAGGTTGGTAACATGGTTGGTGCAATTTTACGATATTTATATCTCATTTTCATCCTCCGTTCAAAAAATTTCAAAATTTGGTTTTGGGGGTCAATTTTGTGAAAATGACATTTTTAAAAAAAATTGATATCACCATAGAGTCTAGAGCATCGAATTTAGTGGGGTAGCATAGTTCATTTGAGTACTCGAGATTTTGGATGAATCTCGAGAGGTCCATGGAGACTTGGAATTCTCCAAGTCTTTAGTTGGTGCACTCGCTTAAGAGATGCTTTGGTTGATTAAGTAACATTCCTAAATAGCCAACATGTCACGTATGAGACACCAGGCTCGCTTACGCGATGACTTGGTTGCCTATGTAACACTGGCATGCCAGACACCTATCGCTTACTCAACAACCAAGCCACGTACACGGGCTTTACTTAAGCGATGCCTGGACTCTTAAGAGATAACCACCTGAGCAACTTGGTAGTTTCTTAGGCGATGACTGAGTGGTTTATTTTACCATTTTTGAGATTTTCACACTATTTTTGAGACTTAGAGTTTGGGGTTTTAGTTTTTGAGTTTTTTATTCCATTCCTAAGCTTGGATAAGCTCCAAATTTCTATTACAATTACTTTTATATAATCTGTTCATTTAAATTTTGTTTAAACTTAGATTTAAAGGTAGAATTTGGGGATTTTGGTCTGAAAGACCTGAATATCATTTCTTTGATTCAAACCCCCATTTCACTTGATTTTTACTTGGGTTTTCTCCTATGAGTTCCTTTAATCTTATGATGTATGTTTTTAGAATTTTTTTTTAGTTTTATCCTTTTTTTAGGAAACCCATTTTGGGGGTCTATTTTGACCCTGATTTGTTGGGCATATGGGTATTGTTGTCTTTATTGATGCGTAGATTCTATATTTGTATATTTATCTAATTTTTGGGCTCACGCGTGGTTGAAAACTTAGTGATCAAGGCTTATTTGTTACGGTTTTGGTATTTGAGATAGGATATGATTTAACTTTCTTTAGACTGGGTTGGGTAGTTAATAATAATATAAAATCATTCTATGTGTATGGGGTTGTATCATGGATAATGTGTTTAGGTGAGTTATGTGCTCGTGCAAGAGATTATATAGATAATACTTGGTGGTTTTGAGATATTATTTGCTATGTGTGACTTTTGGGGTCTTATATGATTTTGTAGCCTGGTATTCGATATATGTATATTTGGTTGTACTCTTTTTTGTAGAAAAAGACTAAGTTCTTAGATGTATGCAGTATTAATGACATTTTCTTGCATGTTTCACTTAATGGTTACTGGATTATACTGGATCATGTATGGTTAGTTGATTTGAGTGGATTTTTGGCTCACAAAGTTAGTATATTGATTGGATATTGGATATTCTAATTTTGGTTGGTTGTGAGAATTACATCCTCATATCATATTCATTCATGAAACAATGGTACCAGTATGGAAAATACTAGAAATACTGGTTTTTGCTTACAAAAAATGTGACATGTTAAAAAACCCTTTACTGAAATATGTGCTAGAGAGGAGTAATGTATATTGGTATTGGATATTGGTTGTATATGGGTTGATGAACCCCCATAGGTCCTACCTCTCAAGCACATCTTGGTATGTGGATACGAAGGTTGTGTGACGACCTCATACATTATTATTATCATCATCATCATCTTAATTGCATTCCTTCATATAATGCGTATTCTGTGTTGTGTTTCTTTTTTTAATGTGATATATGTCTATTTGTATTCCCCTACCCTAACTGTACTTGGTATACGTGTATATATGAGTTTTCTTCTTATATTAGTATTTGTTATATGTACATATAGTAGAACTATTGTTAAGATAGTGTGGGCTAAAGTTTGGGACATTTTCTGATTGCAGGTGGTGTACTCATAGTTTTTGTTTATATGCTCTATTTTCTACTTTACTCAGTCGTCCTATGACACCTACTGAGTATAAGTGGACCACACACATCCCTACTACGCCATTTCAGTGCAGATCTAGGTACAAGTACGCCACATGGATAGATGATTTAGGCGACATTTGGAGTTTATTCGAAGTAGAACATGTCCTATGCTTATGGAGTTGGCCTGCTACCTTTTTCTATCTATTTTCATGTCTTACTTAATATTCGGAGAAGGATTTTTATCCTTTTTATACCATCACTGCATATTTGACATTTGAGATGTATTTAGTAGTTCTTATATTGTGACACCAGGTTTTGGGATTTAGTTTGGTATCTTGATTGTATTTCTGCAATTATTATGTTTGTGTTGTTCAGCTTTGCTCTAGAAGCCTTGTCTTTGGTTTTTAGTATTAATTCCCTTTTTATATTAGTTTGGGTGATAGGCTTACTTGTCAAGGCTTATCACGACAAGTTCCATCATGACCATATTTTTTTGGTCATGACATAAATAGGTCAAAGAGGCACTTTAGTGCCAATATGATTTCTTTAGCTCTTGGTCAAGGTTGGTCAAGGAGTGATTTAGTGTCTCAATAATATCTTTATGCTTTCTAGGTCAAAATCTAGGTATGCTTTAGTGACTGGTCCAAGTTAACATGACCACTTTAGCCGCCAATTGTTCCACTTAAGTGGTAATCGGACAAATTTCATGGGCAAGTATATAATTTTATTTATTTTATCTCAATTCATGAAATACTTGATCCCAAGACATTCCAAGATATCTGTGGCATTATTTATAACCTTAGAAACTAGGGTTCTTGACCAACACCCTTGGAATCAAAACTTGCAAGCATAGTATTGTTAATTTCTCAAACCCTTGTTCTTTTCCTTACTTCACATAGTACATTTGGACGTAGTTACATTTGATACATGAGTATTTGTAGTTAGAGATAATACAATTCTTACATATTGAATTTGGGTTTTGATTCTATCTTATGCTTTCATGTTTATTAATTACTCTTGAATTTGAAATGGGTTTTATTTCTCTAAATTAATCTCGTGTTCTATCATTTCAACTCTCGTTGAACTCAAAAGTGGAGATTAGAGTGGGCATTTCCCATCTACCTTGATTAATTCTTGAAAGAACTAATAAAGGTTAGGAAAGAATAGTTTAGCATGATTTGGGATATTTGACCCATCTTGTGGAGTTTGTTGCTAGACATAGTCAAATCACAACATATCCAAAAAATTGATTTTGTGATTCATGCTTCTAAGCATGGTTTGAAACAACAAGTGAGGACTAAATCCTCAATGGTCAAAAGACATTAGTGGGTAATTTCAAATTCAAGGCTAATCTACTAAACCCGTTAGTAAATTGTGAGTAGTTAATTTAATATGATGGATCATTAATGCAATTGATTCCCCACGTCTTATTCCTTATTTTTTGTCATTGTTAATACCATTGATCATTCGTTCATATCATAAAATTTGTTATATCTTTGTTTTACTTTTATATATCATAACCCTCTACAAAATCTTGTATGTTTGTTTGGATATTAATGATTTACGTTGATTTCATTCCTACTTAATCACCACTCACATTGTTCCGAGTGAATTCGGCCCTGAATACTTATTGGGGAAAATATATTGACAATTTTCGCTATACCTATTCAAGATTGTAAAATGAGCTTATCAAAATTGAAAAATAATTGCCATTGCTTTGGAACAATTTGATGCAATGAGCTTCTTTTGAATTCAAGCTTACTTGCTTTGATTCAAACTTGTGAAAATGTGATTGTTATTTTTTTCATTTTTTATGTTAGATAGATTTTTGTTTTTGTTATACTTATTATTATAGGATCATGGAATAAAATTGAGTTTGGTGACTACAAGTGTTATCTTGATGATCCATGTCCGTACTATGGAGGACCCTACTTTTGGCAAGATTGCAAAAATGCTCCCAGGAGAGGGATGTTTGCACCATATCAGTCCTACAAGGAGTATGACTTTACTTATGTGGTGGTCAAGATTGATATTAGAGTGATTGTCAAAATTATTATGCCCCTACACTAGTTTTTCTAACGAGAATCCTAGCTCTTCTTGTGAGTTTGATAGGTCCCATGTTATGGAAAAGTAATAGCAATGTGCTAGACATAAAGGTGTGGAAGCTTGCTTCAAACTATAATAGAACAGGTGACTACAATGGCTGTGGATATTCATCTCCTACATAAATCCAAGGTGGGATTTGGAAAGTAATGTAAGAAAGAAGAAGATTCGTGTGGAGATGGCAATCCCTCAAGTTTGTTGGGTGTGCTTGATTCTCAAAATGAAGTGGTTGAAGAAGATGTTTTAAATCATAGGGTTGAGCTAAAAAATACTGATGACTCACATGCAAATTGCCAAGGTTAAGATGTGGCTCTAGTTGAAAATGATGAGCATAGTTGTTATGAAGAAACTTTTGGATTCTCCAATAAAACAAGTTAATGATATGTTGAATGTCATAATGGAAAATAACAAGAAACGTAAAAAAGTCTTGTCTAAAAGGTGGGACCATGTCCAATATGGTGATGATGAAGTTTTCGAAAACATTGATTTTTCCATGGGTGAACTTTTACAACAGATAATTGAGCCCCAAAATGAAGAAACACTAGACAAGGGAGAAATAATGAGCCAAGAGTGGCTATTGAATAAAGCAAAACTACTTCAAGTTAAAGAGGATCAACTTGATAAAATGTTACTAATGGTGCATGAGTCTCTCAAGTTTCACGTTTAGCAATGTCAAGTATGGACTCAAGTTGAAATAACTATCCTAAATTTCAAAATTGAAAATTGAGATATGTGATGTGACATGCCAAATGGTGATGAACAGTTTTAATAAGTTGGTTTCCAATGAAGATGGTGGTGACGTTGATGTTGATGAATTCATATGGAATTTTCAACCAATAGAGACAAAAATAATAAAGGATACCAAAATTAAAGAAGTGGTACTGGAGTTGCATGAAAAAGTCAAGCAAATTATTTGTGAAAAGTTATTTTAGGGTGAGAATATTAACAAAAATTCAAATTCAGAGACTTCATTCCAACTAGTTTTTGACATTGTACTTGGAAGATGTGAAAATTGAGATAACCGAGAAAATGGAGAATTTTGGAAATGAGGGTCAAAGTCCTTATATTTTGGGGGTTTTCATCAAAAGAGGGATAAATGATATCTCTCACTTGAAAGTTAAGAACTGCAAGATACGAAGTTGAAAGTGGCCTATTGATGTTCTCACAGTGCCCAACGATCCTACATGAAAGATTGATGTGAAGTTGGGTAAAAAATTCAAGTTTTCAATATGATGAGATAAATTTAGTCTAATTTCTTCCTTATATTTTCCCATTGTGCCTCTAAGAGATGTTGATTTAAAATTGGGATGAAGTTTCAAATTCTTAAAGTGGAGACATAAATGGTAAGGTTGCTTGCATCATGCCTCGACGTTAAATCAAGCACTTGGTAGGAGGCGCTCCATCATTCTTAAAAAATTATTTACTTTTGAAAATTTTATTTTTAGAATACCTTAGGAATATATATTTGACTAAACCACTAAATTTTGGAGTTTTAGAAGTCATTTGAATAGATTTGGATACAAAAAGTTAATTGGAATAGAGTTTAGGGTTGTACCTCCTTTAAAATGGAACTTGGAACACCGAAAGTGTTAGAGTCGAAAAAAGTGATGGTGTATCTTAACGTTGGCCTGGGAATTGCTAAAAATACAAAAATCTTCACAGGCTAGTGACTAATCAATTTCAGATAAAGCTAAAATGGTAAGGCGACCATTAAAGTGGTCATTCAAGTACCCGATCAAAGGGCGCTAAAGCGGCCTATTTTCTTCTAAAGAGGAAAACAAACTAATGGATAAAGGGAGCTAAAGTAGATTGTGTTCCTCTAAAAAAGATGGTCAGCATGGAAAATATCGCTTAAGCGATCTAGTTGTGCAAAAGCAGAACCCTATGTTCTAATTTTCCCAAATGTGTAAAGGGAACACATGCAAAAGCTTCCACACATCCTTTCTTAAAAAAAAATTCAAACAGATTTGAATTTCTTTTTTTGTCAATAATTATTGCATGAGATCATGGTATGCCTCTCAAACTCTCTTATTATTTGTACTTTGCATATTTGTTTTTTCTCCATATATTCTCACTGATTAGGATAGAAATTTGGAGCAAATTGTTGATTTAAGTTGCAAAAATTGTGAGTTTTGTATGTAAGCATTAGAGGTGTAACTTGGTGAACAAATTATGGGGAAGTCTTGAGCACAAATTTATTGTTCAAAATCTTTGAGAACTTTTGTGTCTACCATGTGTTAGATTTTTGGTTTGTGAGAATTTTATGGCTTAATTTTCTGTTGTTTCTTTAACTGGCATTTAAATTTAATATTAAGATTATGTTTTGTTGAATTTTACCTATGTTTTTGGTGCTTTGTTCAAAACTAGTAAAAAAAATTGGGATTGGTGTTGTTGGAGATGAAGGCCTACTAAAGCAGCCTTACCGTGCTAAAGCAAGGTCCATTAACATGGCACCCTATCGCTAAAGCAAAGGTCCGCTAAAGCAACTTAGGACCGCCAAAGTGGTACATGAGGCTTGATTCCTGTAGGTTCTAAAAATTTCTAAATTGATGTTTAAGGCCATGTTTAATTCTTAACTCATTTCATTGGCTTCTATCATTCACATTGCATCATTTTATATGCTAATCTTACAAGTCATGATCGTGTGTTATTTTCCATTTTTGAAAAAACCAAGATTGGAATGCCACCTTATTAATCGAAAGAGGTTGGGGGAGAGCATGATCAAAATTGCTTTCTCTCTCTTGAGTGTCAAGACATACTATGCTCACTTGGCTAGAAAAAAGTCATTCGCCGAGAGGGGAATTCAATTGACCAGGTCCCCAAAACTCTCCCCATGTTTTATCAAAGGTTGGACACAATAGGGTGGATTTTTTCACTCTAGAACCATGCAAAACAAATGAGAAATGGGTGAGGGAGTTTTATGCAAACCCCTAGGACTTTAATTTGAACAATCCGATGACTCAAATTAGAGGCACGACTATACATTTTGGGATTGATGTGTCTATTGGTGTCTATGGTTGCCAAGCCTCGATAATTCTGAATTCATGGATAAAGATTGTGACTTATGCATTTGGTTGTTTTGAAGATTTATCCAATAATGATATTGTCATGGGGGTGACAAAAGTAGGGATAACAGTTAAGGATTTCACAAATGAGGCAAGAAATTAGATATCTATCATTTCTAGTTGAGTTTTACAATGCAGTAACACATTCACTATCCCATTGATGAGGGAACAAATGGTCTCCTATATTCAGGACAACATTTCAGTTAATGTTGGCTATTTCTTCATCTTGGATCTAATAGAATTTTAGGTACAGGACAACCCAACTCTCATGTTTCCATCATTGATCACACATGTAGATAGGCTAGAGTGGATGAGTTTCTAGGAGATAATTAGGTTGAACCAACAATACCAATCTTTCCATTGGAGAATTAGCGTGGAGGCAATATCATAATGTGAAAGAAAAGAAAGATTGATTCTAGGAAGTCACCTCAGGTGGAGACTAGTTCATGTAGGCCATCGTCTGCGGGGTCATTTGTGATATTGAATGATGGGGTGAGGTTAAATAATGATATAGTATCTAGACTTCCTATAAGGTTGGGAGAGACTTTTTAGGGGATGACTTGGTATGTCCTAAATAAAGATTTTGACGAGTTCTTAGATGCCTAAAAGAAGTAGGAAGACCATCTTGGAGTAGGCATACTCTAAGTTGTCCAAGTCACAAGGTGAGATGCGCACATCACATACCAAGTTGAAGAATTGAGAGAAATGATAGACAAGTTCTTCACCCAAATATGAATGGGTATTAAGGGGTTACTAATGGTTCTAAATATTTAAGGCCTATTTCCTCCTTTGAGGTAATAGGATGATAATGATATTCCTGCATAGTGGTTTGACAATGATGATGATGATGTTGAGGGTTCAGATAATGATGAGATTGAGAGCGATGAGAGTCTGTGATATAGATTTAGGGAGAACCTTTACCTCTTTATGCATTGATGTAATGCGGTGAGGCTATTGTAATCTTTTAAGTTAAGGTGGCTTGTTTTGGTATTTATGCTATATTGTGTTAGTTTGATTCTTTTGTATGCTCGGCAGGCTTGATATTTTGATGTGTATATTGGTGGGACTTTTTCGGACCTTTGGATTATAATTTTCTTTATTTTAAGGAATTTATGATGTGCCGTCATCGGGATTGATCTTGATGGATTGGGATATTATGTGTTGTTTTTACACTTTAGATTTTGTTGGATTAGTCATTCCTTTTATTTTTATTTCTAGATTAGTTTCTTTTTTGTTTGCTTTTTGCAGTTTTCTTTTGGTAGTTACTTTTAGAGATTCGTTTCCTATAATAGATTAGGTGACGACATTCTTATAGAAAATCATTATTTTTTAGTGCTGGTGTCATTTTTTCAGGGGAAGTATGAGTACCCATAGCGTTGTGAATTAGGGTTGCGATTGTGATTATAGTGAAGTCTGGGTAGCCAATTGTTATGACCCTACAACTCATCTTCTATATTTTTGCACTTTTTTTTTCCATTTAGATCATTCCTATAGCTGCCCCAAGTCATTTAAGACTTGTTGAAGCTGATAGTTTGTTTATTGGGCAATTTGTTTAGTTCTTAGCCAATTCTCTGTTTTGTAGGTTTTAACTATTAAGAATAGGAAATCGGGCATAAAATTTATGTTAGTGTCCTCGTATGCTAATTCCATTAGTTCCAATAGATTTGGAACATCAATTTTAGGCTAGGGGAAATTTGGTTTGGGCACAAGGCGTCGGGACTTATTTTGGGCTATTGGGTGGATTTTAATGAAAATGACCATCCAGTGTTAGACCCACACTTCATAAAAACAACCACAACTAGAAATTTTGATGGGGACATTGAGTCTAAAATATCAAATTTTATAAGGTAGAACAGAACAATTCATTTTCAAGGGATTCCAAATAAATCAGGAAGGTCCAATGAAAACTTGGAAAGGAAAGTTTTCAACTGGTGAATGGACTCAACTAGTGCAACCACTTAAGCGGAACTTTTGTTTCTTAAATGATGGTCACTTATGTTTCTAAGGGAGTTTCTTTAGAAGACAAATTTGGTCCATGGATAACCTCTTTATTAGAGACTATACCGCTTACCTGAACATTAAGCTACATATTGTCTGCTTTAGTGGATGTTAGTCTGGGCATGAGTCTCTTTAATGACCATATGTCGCTTAAGTGGATATCTCTTAAGCAATCGGATGGTTACTTAAGTGGTAACTACATGGATATTTATTTAACCCTACTCATTTATCTCTTATTATTTTCAAGACCCTAGTCCATCAAAGACCTAAAGAGTTAGAGAGAAATAGAGGAGGTGACCACTGGGGATTCAAGGTGAGTTAGAAAGTGTGTTGGAGACGTATCCCCATCTTGATTTTCATAAGTTTCCTTCTAATTCTTGATTTAAATTCTTTGACGTAGTAATAAAATCCTAGTTTCTTGATGCATTTATTTTGGTGTCTTTCGAGCTCAGAATTTACTCATTCTTAAGTATATATGGTCATTGATCCTAGAGGGATGTGTTGAGAGTTTCAAAGTTATGATTCGGCACATGGGCTCCATATGGGATTTTAACTCTATTTTTGACCCGCAGTATTAAATTATAATATAAGTATAATTAGTTTTATATTAATATGTAGACCGCTATTTTTAACGTGCGGCATCATGTGGAGACTTTTTGAAAGGGAAGTACTCTAATTTGGTAGACTTTATCAGGCATTCTTTGATGTCTAGGTAGCTAGTCTTACTCCCTTATATATTGTGCTTTATTATGATATTGGTATGATATTATGCTAGTCTATTGTTGGGAAATTATGACTTGATTGTATATTTAGTAAAATTTTGGATTATTTAGCTAGTTAGTGAGTTGTTTTTAGGCAAATTTAACCTATCCATCCAATCCTTAGGTTGAATTGATACCTTAGGACTTAGTGAGACATATTTAGCACCTTGCAGCGGGAATTTGGAACCTTAGTCTAGCTTTGGGTAGAAATTGACTTGGAATGAATTTTCAAGGTTAGAAGCGGCTCCCACCAACTTTCTTTAGGTCAATATTATAATTATCTCCTTGTATACTTAAGACACCTTCGATCATCATCCTATTTATATTCTTGAGCCTTAGGATTGATTTAGGTAAATTTATCACCATTGACTAGACTTGTACCTTGGACATACTTTAACGACGGTTTTGAGTTCGACAATGGTTACTTAGTTAAGGTTCTACTATCTTCGACTCAAGTTCAACATTTGTGATACTATTTCTAATTTGAGTCTAGCATTGATGGGTTACTTATGATGATCAAGGATCCAGTTTGAGTTTGGCATTCATGGTATGAAGGGATCCACGATTACAATTTTGAGGTTCAGATACTAGGGATTATTACTATTGATATTTCTTCCTTGATTGCATACATAAGTCTTATGGAGGCTCGATTGGATTATTTAGTCTATTATTTATTCATAGTATTCGTAGTACTATTCAAGGTTTTTCCTTTTGTTGACTTTACTTTACTACCTCACATCTTATTGTGCTTTTATTATGATTTATCTTAGTCAACCGATGATTCCTACTGAGTATATTATTTTGGTGATCATGCAATATTTCAACAACTTTTTTTGATGTAGATCCTAGTACTTGCTACTACTACTGGCGTTCGTACTAATATGAAACACCTTGGTTTCTGGACCTTAAAATATTTCCTGTAATTCTAGTCTCTGGACTCAATATGACTCATAGGTATGAGCTTTATGGTTTCTGGACTCAATATGATGCATGGGTACGAGATTTATATTTGGGTACGAATGTTATGGTCTAGTCGTATGCTGACCAGTTTTGGTTGGTAGGATGGATTTTGGTCACTGGAATGGGTACGACTTGGTGGTACGAGTCGTATGGTTGGATACAGATTGTTTGGTTCCTTTTCTTAACCTTAGACTTGGTAACTTAAGTTGGATTTGAGTTCAAGTGGCCCTCCAAGATCCATAAGCCAGGGTAAGAGTAGTACCCAACACTCGTATGGTGGACCATGTTCAAACCTTCTGTGATACTATCTCGCAAGGTATATGGGTGAATGGTACGGATTGTATTCTACCAATATGACTTGTGTAGGATGAGTCATACCCTGGATAGTGTTGGATCCAAGGTTTGAGGATTAGGATACGAGTGGTGGGTACCACTTGTTATGAAGGCTACGACCCATGAGGGTTAGTCGTACCCCTGTGACACGATCTTTGTGCAAGTTATGTGGGGGTATTCTGGAGATTTTCCCACTTATCCTAATAAGGTCCCACAACTTCTAACTCTTTTGGGAGGCTATTTACCCTATTATTCTATTCTTTAATACTTATAAACTCTTCCTAGACACTCTATATATCTTTTAAAAGCTTTTGGTCAAGAAATTTAGGGTTTTAACTAGAGGACTAATTTGGGGATCTTGAATGGGTGAATGGTACAGATTGTATTCTATCAATATGACTTGGGTAGGATGAGTCATACCCTGGATAGTGTTGGATCCAAGGTTTGAGGATTAGGATACGAGTGGTGGGTACCACTTGTTATGAAGGCTACGACCCATGAGGGTTAGTCGTACCCCTGTGACACGATCTTTATGCAAGTTATGTGGGGGTATTCTGGAGATTTTCTCACTTATCCTAATCAGGTCCCACGACTTCTAACTCTTTTGGGAGGCTATTTACCTTATTATTCTATTCATTAATACTCAGAAACTCTTCCTAGACACTCTATATATCTCTTAAAAGCTTTTGGTCAAGAAATCTAGGGTTTTAACTTGAGGACTAATTTGGGGATCTTGATGGTGGTTTCTCTTTTTCTACTTTGTCAGTTAAGTCATGTTCTATTCCCTCATTGTTAGTTTTAATTAAAGGCATGGTTTTATACAATGTTTTTATGATTTTTCATTGTTGTATGATTTTAGGCTTTCAACTATGATTTGGGGGTTTTGGTTATAAATGCTAGGTTTTGGTTTTCCCATGTTTTAATTATGCTTTTATATGCATTAATGGTTGTTTTGGATAATTGGTTTCATGGAAATGATTCTTTGGTAATCGACTTTGGTTTTGGAAATACTATGCCCCCAATGTGTATGACAAAATGCCTTTAACAATAATTTCACTATAATATTAGTTTTTCAATGTAACTTATGCATGGTTTAAAATTGGTAATGGAACCTTAAATGGTATGAATGGTTTAAATATTTTTAAATGGATAGGAAAGGACTTGGTGTCCATGGTTTTGGTTAATTAGAAATAATTAAGAGTACATGGAATCCCTTAAACCTATATATGGTTGGCTATGAACAAAACATGCAAGTTATTATTGGTATGATGATAACACTATTAATGGACTAGGTTATAAATGGTTAATGGATTGGTTAGTTGCTTTATAATGGATTTAATTGGGATATAATAGAGGGGTGTGATCAAAGTCGTAGAAGGTAGAGGTCCCGGAGGGACCAAAACTGGAAATTCATATCTGCTGATGTAAGGATTGGTCTTGGTGACCGTGTGCATGATGTCATACTTTATATAAGGTGGATGTACTAGTCATCCCAGGTTTTCTTCCCTAGTAATGCGGCTTCAAGCACTTCAGCCCTTTTAGTAGGGAATTTGAACCCATATAGCCCGTGGGTGGTTTAGGATAGGAAAGTTACACAACCTAGGTAAAGGTTTTAATGGCATGCTAAACATGGTTCCCTTCCCCGGTATGGTTATATATATATATATGGGTGTGCATATGCTTGGTTTTATAAATGGCATTATTTTATCCTTATCCTGAGTTTATGCTAGCGATCACTCGCTAACCCATCTTTGGGAAGCTGTATACCCACGCTATGCAGGAACTAGCCATTTTATTCCTCCTATATAGTGATTGACTCGAGGATAGCTGTTGGATTTAAGCAGTGAGCTTCCATATTTCTGAAAGGCTCCATTTAATGTTATGGATACTCTTATACATTTTGATTTATTTTTGGATATTGGTTTTGGCTATGGTTGGGGGCATATCCTAACTAGATATTCTTACTCTTTTGGTTCGAGGCTTTGTGGTACTTCTATGGTTTGGAATGGGCAGGATCGGTATTCGTGTCGGCCTTAATATTTACATTGGAATTAGGGATGACATCATCAACATAATTTCTCACTGTTCCATCATATTTCATTTTAAGATTAATCATATTGTGTTTTGTGACCTATTTGGCTTTGGCTGGGTTTATGGCCCTTGTTTTGATATTAGTTTTGTTTGGTATGGTTGGACGGTTTGGTATGCCGGGATGACTTTATAGGGTTGGTCAAGGAATGGATCTATCCCAAAGTCAATCCTTGTCTAGTTATGCTATCTTGTTATATCGGTATTCAACTGACTTAAGGTATGCTAATGGTGGTTTGGTTGGGAAGCAGGGGGTGGTCCCCTGTCTTGGTTGGACTTTGGACGCTAATCACGATAAGGTACCCAATCAGGTCATGTCAAGTTGGTATCAGAGATTTAGGTTCATGGTCAATTAGGAGTCCACAAATCCATGTTGAGTAGAGTCTATTTTAGGGGTTTTTAGCACGCCACACTCATAAGAGAGAGGCTATATGATATTTAGGAATATTTCACTTTCTTGGTATTTTATTTTCAAGCTTGGAGTCTAAGTCCTGGAACTCTTCTCTAATCATTGGATGTTCACTTTTATGATCATTTCTCGATGATCTGTAACATAAGAAAACTTTTTAGTCCCATCTGGGGATAATATTGATAGGGTACGTCCTACGTCTGGCATTCATCTTCCATCTCAGGGTCCTATCCCCGATAGTTCTGGAGTTCCTTCGATTGCTACTTGTCCTCCTCATGGTGAGGTGACTCATATCGTATTTCACTAGTCTACTTATACTATTGCTAAATTGGTTGCTATTCATGCTAGTGGGATGTGTTTGGTGGGTTTTCTGTTGAGGCCACAAGGGTTGGTCAGTTTATGTAATTGAATCCTCCTAGTGTGAAGATGGAGGAGGATCCTCAGGGTTTCTTGGATGAGATGAAGAAGATATTTAGGGTGATGCAGGACACTAATATGGAAGGGGTGAACTTTGTATCTTATCAGCTTAAGGATGTTGCGTACCAATGGTATAGAGAGTGGGATAGGGATAGAGAAAAAGTGAAGGAGACATCCTTATGAGATGCTATTTCTGTAGCTTTTCTGGATCACTTCTTTTCTCAAGAGCTGAGAAAAACAAAGATGGAGGAGTTTGTGAATCTTAAGCAAGGGAGAATATCTGTCAAGGAATATGCCTTGAAGTTTCATTAGCTGTCTAGCTATGCTCCTAATTTGGTGGCTGACATGAAAGCAAGGATGAGAAAGTTCGCTTCTGGGTTAAATCAGGATTTGATCATAGATAGCAAGATTGTCTTGTTGATTAATGATATGGACATTTCTAGGTTGGCTGTTTATATGCAGTAGGTAGAGGATGAAAAGTGGAAATAGTTAGAGTTCAAAGATCGACAGGGTAAGAGGAGCATGCTTTCTAATCAGGGAGGTGCTCAATCTAAGGGGGGTCAGGATGGTGGCAAATGGTAGAAAAATAAGTTGGGGAGTTATGGATCTTTCTCTACTACTAGTTCCCCTTACTCGAAGTAGTTAGGTGACAGGGGTCATCAGGGTGGTGATATTTTCCGAGCATAGGGTGGCCAATCTCAGGAGAGTGTAGGTCAGTTGATTTTTTCATGCCCTTTTTGTTGGCTCTGTGGTTGTCCCCATCAGGGTTATTGTGATGAAGGGAGGGACAAATACTTCAGGTGTGGCCAGGCAGGCATTGGCTCAAGGATTGTCCCATTAATAAGGTTGCTACAGGAGCAACTAAGATATCGGTGGATTCATCTTTTACTCCTGCATCCAGTGGTGCCGCGACTACTTTTGTTACTATTGTTGGTTCTAGAGTTAGCTGAAATAGGTTGTATGCTTTGGCGTTCCGACAGGAATCCGAGGCATCTTTTGATGTCGTTACTGGTATGTTATAACTCTTTTTTTGTAACGTGTATTTTAAGATTGATTTGGGGTCCACTCTTTCTTACGTGACCCCATTTATGGCTGTATGTATTGGTTTTGATCCTAAGGTTATTTTTGATCATTTTTCTATTTCTACCCCGATAGGTGACTCAATTATTGCTAAGAGAGTCTATAAGGGGTGTGTGGTATCTATTGGTGGTAGGCAGACTTTGGTGGATTTGTTTGAAATTGATATGGTAGATTATGATATTATTCTTGGGATGGATTGGTTACACTCATGTTATGCATCCTTTGATTGTCAGACCCGTAAGGTTGTCTTTAGGTTCCCTGGTGAACCGATTATAGAGTGGAAGGGTGGTTCCGTAGCTCCTAGGGGGGAGGCTTATTTCTTATCTTAGAGCTCAGATGTTAGTCTCTAAAGGTTGTCTTTATCACTTGGTACGGGTTAAAGATTCTAACTCGGTATGTCCTTCTTTATAGTCAGTCCACATGGTAAATGAGTTTTCTGAGGTCTTTCCAAATGATATTCGTGGTGTTCCTCCAGATAGGGAAATAGAGTTTGGTATTAATTTGGTCAAGAAAGCTATGGTTTCAACTAGAGGACCTATTTAGTGATCTTTTTGGTGGTTCGTCTCAGTATACTTTTTCAATTAAGGCATGTTATCTTACCTCATTGTTAGTTCCAATTAATGGCATGGTTTTATGCAATGTTTTTATGAATTCATTATAGTATGATATTAGGTTTTCAACTATGATATGAGGGTTGGGGTCTAGTTATAAATGCTTGGTTATGGTTTTCCCATATTTTAATTATGCTTTTATATGCATTAATGGTGGTTTTGAGTAATTGGTTGCATGGGAATGGTTCTTTGGTAATGGACATTGGTTTTGGAAATACTATGCCCCCAATGTGTTTGATAAAATGCCTTTAACAATGTTTTCACTTAATATTGGTTTTCAATGAAACTTATGCATGGTTTAAACTTGGTAATGGAGCCCTAAATGATATGAATAGTTTAAATAGGTTTAAATGGACTGGAAAGGCCTTGGGGTCCATGGTTTTGGTTAATTGGAAATCATAAAGGATACATGGAATCCCATAAACCTATATACAATTGGCTATGGACAAAACTTTAAGTTATTGTTGGTATGACGATACCACTATTAATGTCCTTTGTTAATAAATCGTTAATGGATTGGTTGGTTGTTGGTAATGGTTTTAGTTAGGCAATAATGGCAGGGTGTATAGCTAAGTCATGGAAGGTGCAGGTCCTAGGAGGACAAAAAATGGAAACTCATATTTGTCGATGTGAGGTTTTGTCTTGGTGACCATATGGATGATGTCACACGTTATATTAGGGGGATATACTAGCCATCCCAGGTTTTCTTCCCTGGTCTTGTGGCATCACATACTGGGTTCCTTTCAGAAGGGGAAGTTGAAACCATATAGCCCGTGGGTGGTTTAGGATGGCAAAGCTACACAGCCTAGGTAAAGGTTTTAATGGCATGCTAAACCTAATTCCCTTTCCCGACATTGTTATATATATATGTATGGTTGTGTGCATATGGATGGTTTTACTTTGATTTATAAATGGATTTATTTTATCCTTTTCCCGAGTTCATGCTAGCGATCACTCGCTAACCCATCTTAGGGCAGCTGTATACCCACGCTATATAGGAACCAACCATTTTATTCCTCTTACATTGTGATCGACTAGGGGATAGCTGTTGGATTGAAGTGGTGAGCTTCCATCTTTCCAAAAGGCTACATTTTATGTCATGGATACTCTTAGACATTTTGATTTATTTTTCGATATTGGTTTTGGCTATGGTTGGGGGCATGTCCCAACCGGATATTCTTAATCTTTTGGTCCAAGGCTTTGTGGTACTTTTATGGGTTGGAATGGGCGGGTTCATTATTGCTGTCTGCCTTAATATTGTCATTGGAATTAGGGATGACATCATCAGACATAATTTGTTATTGTTGCATCATATTTTATTTTGTGATTAGTTATATTATCTTTTGGATCTTATTTGTTTTGGCCTATTTTATGGCCATTGTTTTGGTATTGGTTTGTTTGGAATGGTTGGACAGTTTGGTGTGACGACATGACTTGATTGGGTTGGTCTAGGAATGGGCCTATCCGAAAGTCTATCCTTGTCTAGTTATGCTATCTTGTTATATGTTTGGTATTTGGTAGACTAAGGTATGATAATGGTGGTTTGGTTGGGTAGCAAGGGGTGTTCCCCAGTTCTGGTTGGACTTCGGATGCCCATAACGCCAAGGCCCCCAGTTGAGTTGTGTCATAATGCTAGTAGGAGTTTGGATATAGGGTGAGCTTCCGTAGTTGGAGCAGACTTTTCCTATTTCTTTTATTTTTGGATGGTCATTCTTTCTGAGACTATTCTATATTTGATACTACTAGTACTATTATTCTTTTGCTAGAGTCTCTTGTACCGACCTTACTAGTTCATGCAATACTTTTATTCTCTTCCACATTTATCTCTAGTTTTGCTATAATTGTTATATTTTATTGCTTGTAATCTAATTACGTGCTTATCTTTAGTATTTATCCTACTTTCTACCAATTAGCCCATTACTTGTCATTCTGAGAAACAGTTTGACTTACCTATACATGAGTTAAAGTAGGTGTCATCATGAATCATAAAATTAGGTCATGACAAATTGGTATTAAAGCCTAGGTTTCACTAGTATTGTTGGTACAATAACAAATGTCTAGTAGAGTCCAGTAGATTAAAATGATGATGCCCATTTATTATCTTTGGGTGGTTATAGGACTTTCATAAGAAATATTCAGTTTCTTTATTCATTTCATGATACAAATCTGAGACATTTTCTAAGACTCTCCTTCTTTCACACTTTTGCAAATGGACAAGATGCGAGCTATTACTATATAGATGGGGACCTCAAGTCTATGACTAGGGCTCTTGCTAGATATCATGGCTGACCTAAAGGCTGGGGGCAGACGCGAGCTGCACTCCCAGATAGATTCCCAAATAGGGAGTCTTTATCATATCCTAATCCTGCTCCTCCACTTTAGGTTTCTTTACCCCAGACGGTGTTGTTCTATGGGGTAGCACACGTTTTATCAGAGTCTATTCCTTTATCACTACTCAGAGATGCCTAAGTCCAGCTTTTAGTGTTGGTTGGTGGTGCACCATCTGATGGTGCTTAGTCTATGAATTAGAGTGGCACAGATATAAGGGCAAGGCCTATAGCTGCGTCTCCCAAAGTGGAGATCCCTCTATTGCCGGTAGTTGCTATCTTGCTGTGTCGGTTGAGGAGCAGAAAATATTGGACAATTTTTTGAGATTAAATCTTGCTAGTTTTTTTAGGTCACAGAGTGAGGATGTGTTTGAGTTTGTGACTACTTGTGAGGATAGACTTCATAATTTTGGCCTAGTTGAGACTCAAAACATTGACTAAACTATTTTTTAGTTGGACTTGGTAGCTAGAAATTGGTTGAGAGGTTATCTTTATTCTAGGACATTAGGATCTCCTTCTTTTACATGAAACAAATTCTTTGAGGTTTTCTTGGAGAAGTATATGCCTCACATCTTTAAAAGCATCAAAGAGATCAGTTCTTGAGATTAGAGTCAGGTTCTTTGACAATTCTTGAGTATGAGGCATGATTCCATGAGTTAATTAGGCATGCTACCTCTATAATATCTACCAAATATAGGCAAATTTGGTGTTTTGATAGTGGGATGAAATTTCCACTTATATGGATACTAAGAGTTTGGTTGTTGATGGTAGGTCTTTTATTGAGGTCTTTAATTATGCTCAGACCATGGAGGAGATGTATCATTAGTCTCAAAGGGGCACCAATAAAAGACTGCATTACCAGGCTAGTTTTAGTTGGAGACAGGGTGGCTCATAGTTGAGATGTAGAGATTCTTAGGGTAGGCACCCTCTACTTCTTCCTTATCAGCACAAGGTCAATCTAGTAAGCCCGTTCATGTTGCACTTTAAATTATTGAATAGGGTCAGGACAATTATAGTGATCATCCTAGCCCAAGCAGCGACCAATTTTGGAGAGACACATATTTTGGGTTTTCTAGTCGAGGTGTATATTCTTGGTCAATCGAATCTTCTGGGAAGAGTGTAGTGCTCAGGGCACGTTATGATTGTGGGACCTTAGACCATTTTTCTAAAGAGTATCTATGATATGGAATAGTTATACCTGAAGCATAGTGTGTTTCACCAATTAGGGTAGTTTCACTGCTAGCTAGAGGTAGTATGCAGGGTCATTAGGAACTCGAGGAGGTCCTCAGGAAAATAGGATAGTAGGTTGGTTAGGCACCTATCCAGGTGGCGAGTAAGGCCAATAATCTATTGTAGCTAGTAGACTAGAGGAAGAGTCTTTGAATGTAGTTATTATAGGTATAATTTTGGTATGTCATTATCCAGCTATTGCTTTATTTGATCCAAGATCTTACTTATTCATACACATCTACTTATTGAGCACTATGTTTAGAGTTGCCTTGGGAATCCTTATATGTGCCTTTATGTGAATCTACTCTCATGGGTGATTTCTTCGTAGTGTATTGTGTTTATAGATTATATATTGTGACTATTCGAGAGTATAATACTTAAGTTGATCTTATTGTGTTAGATATGGTGGACTTTGATATAATTCTTCGAAGGGACTAGTTATCCTCCTATCTGCGGTCTTGGATTATTTGACTAAGACTATTACCTTAACCATGCCTGACATACCCCCATTTGTATGGCAGGAATCTATTAGCCATGCACCGATGAGGATTATTTCATATGTTTGAGCGAGAAAACTTATATTGAGGTGTTGCAATTATCATCCTTCTTGTATTTGTGATGTTAGTACAGAGAGTTCTTTACTTGATTTTGTCCCTAGTCCATTATTTTCCTTATATATTTTCTATCGATTTATCTGGCCTTCCTCCTAAGCGTGATATTGAGTTTATTTTTGATCTTGAGTTGAGACGTATTTTATTTCTATGGAACCTCAATGTATGGATCCTGTAGAGCTTAAGGAGTTCAATTTTCAATTTTAGGATGTTCCAAGTAAGGGTTTCATAAGGTCGAGTGTGTTTCCTAGGGGTTCCCCTATATTGTTTATGAAGAAAAAGGATGGTTGTGTGCATAAGTACATCGATTATAGGAACCTAAATAAGGAGACATTGAACAATAGGTATTCTATGCCTTATATTGATGACTTATTTAACCATCTTCAAGGAGCGGTGGTGTTCTCTAAGATTAACTTGATGTCAGGGTACCGTAATTTAAGGATTCGAGCTGAGGACATGCTAAAGACAGCCTTCGAGACTTGTTATGGACATTATGAGTTCTTCGTAATGTCTTTTGGGTTGACCAATGCCCCAGCCGCATTCATGGATTTGTTGAACAACTTGTTCAGACCTTATTTGGACTCCTTGATAATTTTGTTCATCGATAACATACTTGTGTATTTGAGGAATTGGGAGTAGCATATGCAATATTTGATGATTGTGCTCTAGACTTTGAGAGATGAAAAGCTTTTTTCCTAATTCTAAATGTGCGAGTTCTAGCTCGAGTTTGTTACATCCTTAGGACATGTGGAGTTTAAGGATGGGATTATGGTGAATCCAGCGAACATTGAGGCTATTTATGATTTGTCCATACCTACATCATCATTCTAGGTTTATATTATTATTGGTTTAGTAGGCTACTATAGGCGGCGTGTTGAGGGTTTTTCTACTATTGCAGCATTGATGAATAGATTGACTAGGAAAGAGGTTCCTTTTCAGTGGTATACTGAGTGCGAGTTGAGCTTTCAAAATCTTAAGGACTTGCTCCTATATTGACTTTTGTTGTCAAAGGGCGAGGGGTTCATCATGAATTGTGATGCGTTCGGTATTGCTATGGGTTGTGTTCTGATATAGAAAGGCCGAGTTATTTCTTATGTATTAAGGTTGCTAAAGATTCATGAGCACATCTACCCCACTCATTATTAGGAGTTGTCGGTACTAGTTTTTGTGCTTAGGATTTGGAGGTATTACTTGTATAGTGCTCATTGTGCGATCTACACTGACCATTGTAGTCTTCAACACCTTATGACTCAGCGATAGCTTAATTAAAGATAATGCAGATGGATGGAGTTGCTGAAGGATTATTACATATCTACTATATATCATCGGGGAAAGGCAAATATGGTAGCAGATTCCTTGAGCCAAAAGGCAATGGGTATAGGTAGGTTGGCTTCTATTTTTGTTTCTGATCAGTTGTTGGAAAAGGACATCTATTTCTTAGACAACTTGATAGTTTGACATGAAATTTTAGACTCTAGAATGATGCTAATTAGTGTGAGTCTAGGTCTACTTTATTTGAGTAGATTTGGGGTCATTAGTTTGAGGATAGTATACTTTGTAGCATCCCAGATCAAGTTGTAAGGGGTGAGTCCAGGAGCGATACCATAGATTTTGAGGATAATCTGAGATATGATGGCCACATTTATATTTCAAGGGTTGGAGACTTTATCTAGTTGAAATTGCACTAGGCTCAAAACTCTAGATGATCTATTCACCCTAGGACAACTAATATATACAGATATTTGAGGTAGCACTATTGGTGGAGTAGTCTAAAGAGAGATGTAACAAACTTTATGACTTATTCCCTATGTTGTGACCAGGTAAAGTCCGAGCATTAGAGGCCTGGTGTCCCTATTTAGTGAGTGCCCATTCCCAAGTGGAATTGGGAGAGGATCACCATGGATTTTGTCAGTGGTTTGTATCTCACCACCCGTTGCTTAGATGGTATTTGGTCATTGTAGGCTGGTTGACCAAATCGGCATATTTTCTCTCTATTCAAATTTCTTTTAATGTTAAGAGGTTCACACGTGTCTATGTTCGTGAGATAGGTTACCTGCATAGAGTACCCATATCTATTCTTTCAAATAGAGGCTTGGTATTCATTTCTAGATTCTGGATGACTTTTTAAGAGGAGTTGGGTACTCAGGTGCACCTTATGACCACTCTTCACCCTCATACAGATGGTATATTGGAACAAACTATTTAGGAACTTGAGGATATGATTTGGGCTTGTGTTATGGACATTGGAGGTCAGTCGGAGCAACACTTAGCATTGGTTGAGTTTACCTAAAATAATAGCTAGCATTTGAGAATTAAGATGGCATCATTTGAGGCCTTATATAGTAGGCATTGTCGTTCTCTGATAGGGTGGTTCAAGATCTTTGAGATTAAGACCTATGGTACTGACTTATTCGGAGTCGCTGGATAAATACTGAGCGATTTAGGATAGGCTAATGACAGCTCAGAGTAGACAAAAGGCTTATCTAGATTGTAGACTGATGTCTCACAAAACTAACCCCCAAAGAAGTGTGCTACAGTCGATGACAAATATAGTAACCCAACTAGGTTGTGGTTGATCACACAGAGAAGATGCTGAATAATTTCTTAACTTGATGTAGTTCATGAGAAGTGAAGGAAAGTAAATAGGGGTTTTGAAAGTAATCAGTAAGTAGTAACCGAACTTGAATGCTTGGAGTTGTAAATAATAGAAGACAAACACTAGGAGTGTGTTCCCCCTAACTTCTTAACTCTGTATGTTTCTCATATTCAACCCACCTATCCTTCTTCTCTGCATGTAAAGTCAACAAGCTTTGTATTATCAACAGTCTTGTGAATTGGTTGATAAATCTGACCCTTTACCTTATTAGTTTAAGGGTGTCACCTTATTGCTCTTTGTCTATGACTTTAGTTCAAATTTCACCGTTTGAGTCTCGAGTTGATTATATGAAATTGTAGTATAATAATGATGGAAGTGAATCTCAAATTACTATCTTAATCCTCTTTTCCCAATCACAAACTTCCTCGTGAGGATGTTTACGAATACAGGATATCCCCAAGCTTCTACAGTAGCTTTAAGGACAATTTATACATAGAAGATTAAGATACGTGCAATTTATTTAGTATACATGAATCTCCCCCTTCCCTTACATAGTTAATCCACCAGGGTTCCCGCAACCCTAGTCAGGGAAGTTAGCCTCTCATGTGCATGAAAAAATCCATGATAATTAATAAAGAAAGCATGTAATTAATCAGACAATAATGAGAAGAATAAAATCCGGAATCTACTATTGAATAATAACCCGAAATCTCAAGAACAAAGCAAAAGTATGTAATAGAGTATATTTGAACGTAAAAAGATGTTAAAGAATGTAACCTAATAAAAGATCAACCCTAGGGTATTTAAAGTATCTCAAAAAGACTCAGAAATCCTAAAAAAAATGGGGAAGGTAAAGTTATGTCGACACATGGTACGACTCGCTTCTCTAGCCGTATGCTCATCATACGAGTCTTACTATGCCTCTTGAATCCATTATAGTGTCTGATCTCCCAAGGCTTCAACTTTCTATTCTTCTTACAACTTTATCTCGCGACTTGTATCTTGACCATACGACTCATGGCCTTCACTCGTATCCTTCTTGTACTTCTGTCTTTCCAAGCTTCGAACACTGGTTTACTTATGGTTTTGCTGTACAAGTCATACTCAAAGTTCATACTCGTATACTTCTGAGACTTCAATCTTTAATGGTAGCTTTAGATTTTGTTATGCTTACTATTCCTTGTCACAACCCGTACCGTTAGCTTACGACTCGGATACTCCTATCGTATCTTCTCCATACTTAGATTCTCAGTTTTCTTTGGGTTCTGTTGTGATTACGAGTCAACCTATGACTTATATGGTGTTTTGAATACTCGTGAGGTAATTCATATCTTAATCAGACTTTGTCTTTCCAAGTCTTTTTTTCCATTTTCATCCCAATACTATTGTAGACCTATTTTACCTCTAATAAACACCAAAGTGAATAATATCTACTAAAACAACCTTAGTCCATGCATAAATCAAGGTTTTAAGCATTGAAAGTGTCGTGTTTCCATGGTGTATCAAGAACCTCAACTTAGAGTTTAGCGTGTCCTCATCTAAACATAAATGAAACTCTATCTCAAAACACTGAAATAATGCTTAAACAGGAAGATCTTAATATACCCATGGCAGTGATTTTGAACGTAATTTTTAACAGTGTTATCCCCTCCTAATTTTAACTTCTCAAGACTCAAACAGTGTATAATGATTTAGCATCTATAGAAAAATAGAGGTATCCGATGATGGCATTACATTATTAATAGGCAACTGGGCGTAGACAAAAATTACATTCACCAAACAATCTAGCAACCTAGCAATATGACCCGTGTGAGCTCACAGTCAAATAAATACCATTCACTCTTCGTACCAATCAATCAATTTATATAGGGATATAACAAATGACTCTCTCGCTCACAAAAAAAGTATCACTTGTGTAAACGGAATACCATAGGCTTTCCCTTATGCTCAATTCCTAAATTTTCAGACATTCGAGGTAGGATCACAAGAGGACTTTATTCGTCTTGTAATGTAGGATTAAGGATGGTATGATATCCTTTTGGGATTTATTTAGTGACTACGCCTCCTTGACACTATGGTTTCTTCGTGGTCTAATTATTCTTCCACTTATTCTTTAATTTTATTTTTTCCCTTATGTCTCCCTTTTTATTTGGACACATTCAGATTGCGCCAGGTACAATTTTCTCATTTTATTTTTTTCTTTTTCTTTTATTGTAATTTTTATTCTTTTTTTATTTTCATAGCATATGTCCTTTTTTTAAAAATTTCTTATACACGACTTTCTTCATACTCATTTTCTCCTATGCACCCCTATCATAGCCATTCTCAACTTAGGTGATTTTCCTGAGTTGAGGTGCACAATATCCAAAGAGGACCAGGGACAAAATAGGTTAATTGTACGGGAAATGGGAAGGTAAAATAAGTGTAATCAAAGAAAAGGGTCAATTTGGCTCAAATATTTGTATCAAAGGGATTCATACTTATTTGGTTGGGCATTTAGGCTCGAGTGGAGATAGAACAAAAATGGCATATGATTATTTTCCAATTGACTATCCTGAACCTAGGTAGAAAAAATGAGGCAAGTTCTAGATTTTTTTACACGGTGAACTCATCAATACCTCAAACATACTCGCACAGGGTTTCATTGCTAAGTACTATTTATCAGTTATGCAATTGTTTGCCTTAATTGTTATATCCCTAATACTAATGACATTATCAGATTCACAACAATCTCACACACATACACATATTACACAGTTAACAAAAATTTAGGAGGGGTCTCAGATTTTTAGCACAATTCAATTGCACATAAATGTATTCAACAAAATCTTATCAAATCCACAATCAACACATGCTTCCAAACTCATAAATAATTTCAAAACCAAAATTCATTACAAATAAATTTCAAAATCATTTAAAATCAGTAAAATTAGTCTTTTTCCATAGGTACAGATTTTCTCCCTTTTGTCATCACGAAACCTGTAAGCCACAATGGACTTTGATCTATTTAGATTTTTCAGCCACTTCAAGATATTTGGAATCTAAGATACACCCTAACTAAAAATTCTTTCACTATCCCCAGTGCCAAAAAAATGTAAAGTAAGGATGAAAATTTATACCTGAGCGCTCAAGTCACCGAATCTTGCAGTATTAGCATATGGGCCATATAGTTGGGTCCCACTCTCCTCAGCAATTGTCCCGTCAACTTTTAGGATAGAGTCATCAATAGTAGTCGGGGGCACACCGGCGTCCCTCTCAACATCAATGACTGTTAGCTTTCAAACCACCTGCTCCAGAAGCAATCTCAAGGACCCACTCCTCTCGATCCTGATCATCCTGTAGGCTAGCTGCCTTATCCTTTTTCATACCATCCTTCTCCTTATGCCATCTTCTCTTTATCTTTCTTCTTACCTCTCGTGTCTCCTCTCTAGTCTCCTCAATTGGGTCCAAAATAGGTCTATCATACAACTCCATGACCATCTTCTTAATTTCTGCTACTTCGGCTTTGACCTATGCAATATTTGGGGTCTGGACGCTACCCAACTGTCAGGTAATCCTCAACTCGAAAGCATCAAGTCTCTACTGTACTTTTCTGTCCTGGCTCACCAACTGCGTGTCAACCCAAGGTTTTACACTCCTTTCCATGTTTCAAACCTTATCCTCCACTGTGCCCAATCTCCTTATCTCTTTGATCCATATAACTTTCAAAATATAACCATAAAACCAGAAGGCATACCTCTCAGGCGTGGTGGTATAGATTGCATCGGAGGAGGAGCACCAGATGCACCCAATGTATCTGAAGTCTGTGAAATCTCGGTATGTCCACCTACCTCAGCAGGATCAGTACTCTCTACTTGACCAGTCTATTTATACATCTCGTCCAACATATTTTCCCTTTGCCTGACCAATAGGTTTGATGTGTCACTGATCAAGCCTAAGTTGTGGCCCCTAACATCTCATTGATAATTGCAAATTCTCACACTCCCGCATCCCAACACAACTATATAATCATGCATGGGTATGCCAGCAGCGACTTCTCACCACCTACATCCCATGATTTTATCGTCCGAGCTAGGAACTCTCCTACGTCAAACTCATAATAGGCCATGAACCCAACTATCATGCTTCCCGAACTAGACTCAACATATTATCCCCGGTTGTGGGACATAGCCTATGTAGATCCAGCGTCAAACACATTTTGGCTTTGAATGTCAACATATGCTTCTTGATCTTCTGGGTGGCCACTCTTGGGCCTCCTACTACCCATACAATTTTTTCACCCTTTGTTGTAATAAACTCGGTAATCCATCTAAAGTGGCCCATATTCTCATCTGATCCCAACTTTTTTCAATTAATCTTTGTGATTTCCTCCATTCGCTAGTCCATTCCCAGTGTTTACTGAAGGCTGATAATTTGGTCCATACCAAAATTTGCTAATAGTGTGTAGGGAAATGTCTACCCTCACTCCATGAATAGTTATTGAAGAGAAAAGGTCACCACCTTTCCATAATTAACCTTATGGATACGATCTCATTAACTCATTTTTGTACAGTGTATAAAATTCTCTAACTAGCAGTTCACTATACTTCCCGGGTGCTCTCGTCATCCACTCAAAGCCATATTACTTGAAGTACACCTCGAACCTGTGTAACTCTGTAATCCAGTAGTAGTCAACCTTTTGTCCATATACAAGACCTGTTTGATCTTTTACTTATGGAGTCTACTTAGGCCATCATTAAATGTCTCCTATATACTGGGTACCCCAATTGTTCAATGATAAGAATCGGAGCAGTGATAAGTGATAGAGGAGGGGGCTTCATAGTGATTGGTGGCACATCAACTTCTTTGGTACCATAAGAATTTTCAGAACTTGCTTCTTCAATGCTAGATTCAGCATCATCTTCTACCTCTGAAGGTGGAGGTGAGTGAGGAGGGGAGGTACTTGAGTTCTTTCTTCTTATTTCTCAAGGAGATATGTCCTCTGGAGTTGCTATCTTCTTTCCCTTTACAGCCTTTTGCCTTTTTGGATCACCCTTGCCCATCATTGGGTATTGTTATAAGTGAACTCTACTGGTAGATAACTCAATAGCCTAAGAACTCAAAGATTGTCCCTTTTTACTTCCCTTTTGGCCACTTTCAGGGAAAAAGATCACTTTTTGGAGGCATTGTACTATATAGTACAAATTCATTATAAAGTAAATAGACAAAATAAAGAAAAAATAAGAAAATGAGTTATCATTGTGCATCTACTGTTTAGGATACGAGTAGATGGTATTAGTCGTATGGACTAGGTACTACTCGTATAACAGACTCATATGATGTTCAGTGTAGTGATGATTGTTCACTGGTCTGCCTATGAGTCTAAACGAGTCGTACAGATAAGTTACAACTTATTACCAACGGTCGTAAGCTATCTCAAAATAATGCTATTATATATGATATTTACCTAGGTCCTTATGACTGCAATATATGAGTTGAATGGTATAGATAAGACTTGTTTAGGAAAGTCGTACCCATACTAGAATCCACACTTAGTTAGGCTTCTATGTTATTAGTGGTACAAGTCCTATTACAACTCATTACTTGTGGGTACGAGTCGTAAGAGGTCTCATATACACTGCAACATAGAAGTTCAACTTTAGAGTGGAGTACAATTTAAATTTCCCAATCCACCCTTGCCATACACTAGCTGATAAGGTAAAGAACCATGTCTTGAATGCTATTCGGTAAGCCCATAATGCATCATCTAACTTTCATGACCAATCAAACCTATTGGCATTTACTATCTTCGCCAAGATGGACTTGATTTCTCTATTGGACATCTCATCTTGTCCACTAATCTGCAAATGATAAGGTGATTCAATCTTGTATTTCACTCTATACTTTTCAAGCTGACTTTTGAATAGACGATTACAAAAATATGACCCTCCATTACAAATGATAGCATGTGGCATGCCAAATGGAGAAAAGATGTGCTTTTTCAAGAATATGGTAACACTGAATGATTCATTGTTGGGAAGTACAATTGCTTCATCCCATTTAGAAACACAATCCATGGCCACACGTATATACTTCATGCCAAACAAACTCACAAAAGGTCCCATGAAATCAGAATCCCATAGATCAAACAATTCTAATTCTAAAATAGAAGTCATAGAAAGTTCATGGTGTCTAGAGATATTACCTTGTCATTGGCATTGATCATAAGCAGAAGCAAAATCATATGTGTCTTTGTAGATTGTTGGCCAATAATACCCATATTGTAAGATTTTTTGGGTAGTGTGGGTTCCTCCATGATGACCCCTAACTGGCGAAGAATGACATGCCTCAAGTATGCTCATTATCTCTACCTTAGGTATACATCTATGAATAATCCCATCCACACATATATTGAATAAATAAGGCTCATATAATAAAAAATTCCTTACCTCATGCATAAACTTCTTTCTCTACTATAAGGAAAGATCTTCTGGAATTAGATCACTTGCTAAATAATTTACATATTATGCTAACCATGGAATAGATCTTAGAAAGTTGCTAATATCTGCTCATATGGAAAATTGTCATCAATATCTAGCCCACCTTTAACATCCTGCATAGCTTCCTTCTCAAGCCTAGAAAAATAATTTGCAACTTGATTCTCAGTGTCATTTCTGTCCTTGACCTCGAAATCAGATTCTTGCGGAAATAACACATACCTAATCAGTCTAGGTTTAGCATCATTTTTCTCCACTAAGTACTGTAATGCTACATGATCTGTGTGGAAAATCACCTTTGTCCCAATCAAATAAGACCTAAACTTCTCAAAGGCAAAAACTACTACCTACAACTCTTGTTCCATCATAGTGTAGTTCTTTTAGGCAGAATTTAGTACCTTTCTAGTGTAGTAGATGGGATGAAGGATCTTCTTTTTTCATTGACCTAGTACAACCTCTATGGTTAATCCACTTGCATCACACATAATCTCAAAAGGTAAGTACTACTATTCTTGAGATACAATAATAGAAGAAGTCATCAACTTCCCTTTTAGACATTCAAAAGCCTTCAACCATACTTCAGTAAACTTAAATTTTACCTCATTCTCAAAAAGCCTATAAAGAGGGTTGGCGATCTTGGAGAAATCCTTGATGAATTGCCTAAAAAACCCGACATGTTCCAATAAGGTACGAACACCATTCTCAGAAATTGGTGGAGGTAATTTCTGAGAATGGTGTTCAATACCCCTTTTTGAAATTTTGTACCCAAGGACTATACCTTCTTTGACCATAAATTGGCACTTTTCCCAATTAAGTACTGAGTTGCATTCTTCACACCTTCTAGAGACTTTTCCAAGTGAACTAAGTAGCCATCAAAAGAGTCACCAACAACAGAAAAATCATCCATAAGCACTTCGATGGTATCTTCTACCATGTTGGAGAAGATTGTCATCATATATCTCTGAGATATTGCTGGAGCATTACATAGCTCGAATGGCATACGTCTGAATGCAAAGTTCCCATAAGGACAAGTAAAGGTAGTCTTCTATTGGTATTCAGGTGCAATAGTGATGTCTTTATATCCTAAATACCCATCAAAAAAATAGTACCATCCTCTGCCCGCTAACCTGTCTAACATCAGGTTCATGAAGGGTATGGGAAAATGGTCTTTTTGAGTCCATGCATTGAATTTTCTATAATCCATGCATACTCTCCATCCAGTGACTTGCCTCATTGGAACTAGCTTATTCTTCTCATTAGTCACAATAGTAATACCGCCTTTCTTTAGAACACATTTTACTGGACTAACCTACTTACTATCACTAATAGGACACATTACACCAGCATCCAACCATTGGATTATCTCTTTCTTTACCAACTCCTAAATAGGAGGATTAAGTCAACACTGATGCTCTATTCTTGGAATACAATCTTACTCAAGTTGAATTTTATGAGTACAAAGACAAGGTGGGATACCCATAATATCTTTAATGGACCAACCAATGGCCCTCTTGAATCTCTCTAATACTGATAACAATGCTTCCAATTCTGAGTCAATCATATCAGCTACAATACTTATCGACAAAATATTATTGGCACCCAGCAATGTATATAACAAATAAGATGGGAGAGCCTTCAACTCTAAGATCTGTGGCTCTTCAATGGATAGACAAACAAGTGGAGTAGTTCTATTCTTCAAATCCAAATCAAGATTCTTTGGTGCATAAGTGTAAGAACCACTCTCATAGAGATCTCATACCATCTTATCATAGTCCTAAATACCATCACTATCAAAGTTCATGATCATGGCTGCTAGATCTTCAAAACCCAACCTCTCTTCAATAGAAACAGTATCAGAAGTATCCTCCCAAGTTGCAACTACATCAATATCATGGAGAGAGTCTATTTTTTTATCAAACACATTAATCACTGATATCTCTCTTAACTAATTAGGCTGTTTCATGGGTTTGCATACATTGAAGATCACTTATTCATCATGGAGTCTCAACATCGGATGACCTAGCTCCAAATCAATCAATGTCCTTACTGTAGTAAAGAATGGTCTTCATAGAAAATTTAGGTCTTGAAAGTCCACTTTGCTTTCCAATATCACAAAATCCACAAGAAAGATAAAAGAATCCACCTTTACCAATACATCATATAAAATACCAAATGGCTTTTCACTGTCCCATATTCCATCACTAATCTCATAGCGGTTGATTTAGGTTCTCCAACCATAAATTTTTAAACACTGCAAATGACATGAGGTTGATTCTAGCACCCAAATCACATAAAGAACAAGCAAACTCAAAAGATCCAATGGATCATGGTATAGTAAATGCACCAGGACCCTCCTTCTTCTTCTCAAATAATCTAGTAGCTACAACACTGCAATGATGAATATTGTCGACTGGCTCATAATTGACTGACCTTTTCTTGGTGATTAGATCTTTTATGAATTTTGTATATCATGGTATTTTCTCTAATTCCTCTACAAGTGGGATGTGGACTAACATCTCTTATAGCATTGACAAAAACTTTTGATACTTACCATTTTTTTTTCAGCCCTTGAGAAAAAGGAGGAAGAGGTTTTAAAATGGTCTTCAACCCAAGATTCTCAACCTTCTCTTTTCCTTTATCTTGATTGCTACTACTTTCTACATCAATAAGGCTATCATCATTCTTTTGCTCAGGTACAACTGGTACTGGTGGATCTATGGTGGTTTTACCACTCTAAGCGGTAATGGCATGGCAGTGACCATGAATTTTTTGATTTGCAATCGTATTACTTAGAAGAGTGTCAAGTTGCCATTAATTCAATATGGCCGACTTCTGGCCATATTTCTTCTTCAGTTGTTTGATTTTCATAGCATGTGACAACTTTCTGATTCATCTCACATACATCTGCCTTAATCTCTTTAAGATAGATATCTTGACTTTCTTTCCCTTTGACCAATTTTGAAAACATTGTCTTCTCTCTAGACTCGGTATCTCGGCTACCTGATGGAACATGTTTTTCACTCTTCTCTATGTAGATATTTTTTACCACCAATCACCATCTTTCTCTTTATTTCTATCTCTGTATTTTTTATTATAATAGTTTTGACCTTGATTTCCTTTCCCTTGTGCTTAGAAATCCACAAACCATAGATCGTCTACCCTTTATTGAGATACGTTGGATCGTCACTCCATTCAAAGTGGCATATTTTATTTAAACTATGTCGTCTGCCACAATGAGACACGTTGGATTGTCACTCCATTCATAGTGGCATGTTACATATAAATTAGGTCGTCCTCCCTTCAATGAGACACTTTGGACCATCACTCTATTCAAAGTGGCATGTTATATTTAAATTGGGTCTTCTTCCCTTCAATGAGATAAGTTGGACCATCAAATTCTTTCAAAGTGGCATATTATATTTAAAGGGCCATCCGCCCTACAATGAGACACGTTGGACCATCACTCCGTTTAATGTGTCATGTTATACTTAAATGGGCCATCTGCTTTTTAATGAGATATGTTGGACCGTCACTCCGTTCAAAGTGGCATATTACATTCAAGATAAGTTATTTTCCTTTTAATGATACATGTTGGGTTGTCACCCCATTCAAATTTTAGTAACATTTTTAAAATAGGTTGTGCAAATTGTTCATCAACTATCTCAGTACAGCGTTTTCAAACAAGTTTACCCTAATTTACGTTAGTGTAATGCTACATTAACAACTAACCATTTTCTTTGGTATGTTGTTGAGATCATCTGAAAGGATGAAATATCAAATCAAAACCACATGTGCGGACAACTCCAAAAAGGATGCAGCATCACATGGAACATTTTCTTAGCAGTAAAATGGAACATAGTCTAGAGAGGGACGTCAAACTCTTTTGATTTGAACTAAAAGATGATTACCACCACTCTTAAACGACACCCCTTTTATAAGGAATGTGGGTACTTTGGGATATTTCGTTTCAACTTTACTTTTGGAATATTTCTAAACTTATACAAAGGGTAACCTTCTCTTTTCTTCAAATCTAAGTGACAATGTACTTAGAGTTTTGGAAATTAAGTCTGGGTAGATTCTTACCTATGGATGCAAAAAGTTCCAAATTCATTGTTAAGAGGTTACAAGCCTTTTTTCATAACTCAAGCAACTTGTTTCTCACCCTGAGCCAAAGATTATTTGATTTAAAAAATTATCTTTTCTCCAGATCGGGTCAAACTACAACAAGTCTGATTCCCTAAGTCATTGGGATGTGTAGGTTGGACTTTATGATTGAAAACTCAATTATTTTCTAAACTCTCCTCCCCCCAATTATCTTATTCCTATCTTTTCGATTTCACCAACATTTGAAAACCAAAATTGTTTGTGAATTCTTTGAAAATCATTCTTTAAATCAAGAATTATGAACTACAAGTGACCCGAATTCTCAGAATAGCTTGTGAATTCTTTGAAAATCATGATTTAATATGATTTTTATTTGAATAAAATTGACTAAAATTATGATTTAGGGTCATATTGGTAATATAATTGACTATTGATTCTTAATTGGCGAAACTTTAAATGAGATTGGCTAATTTCAATTTAATTTTGACTATTTAATAAATAACCTAAGCCAATCTACCCTTTCAAATTCCAAATTTAAAATTTGAATTTCAAATTTGTACTAGATAGTACAATTTCACCTCAATCTTGTCCTTTTTAAATTTCAAAATTTATACTAGATTGTACAATTCCACCTCAACCTTGTCATTTCTCCAATTTGAATTTTAAAATTTGTACTAGATTGTACGATTCTACCTCAACCTTATTCTTTTTGTATTTTTGAAATTCAAATTTTGTACTAGATTGTACAATTCCACCTCACCTTATCCTTAATTTTAAATTCCCAAAATATTCCTAAATTTTTTTTCCCATATTGGTGGATTCAATGAATTCAATCTCTATCCTTTCCTATAAATACTACGACTATTTTGTTAGAAATACCAAGTCTCAAAGAGTGGAAAAAAGCTTTGAGCAAAGAGTTAAATTTTTCTTTTAGTAAAAATTTTCAAGCGATAGTCTAATCGGGGTTCTCGAAAGATTGATCTCTGGTGGTGATCAAGACTCCGAAGAAAGCTTGAAGACCCATTTTTCTTCTCCGAAAAAGGTTAACACACCTTTCCTTTTTAGCTTTGTTATCATTTTATATTTCATCTCCTTCTTTGTAGTTTCGTAGTTGTAATTTTGTTTGATGAGATTGTTTGTTGTGGACGAATTCTAATATTTTTCTTTGGCTTTATTCTTTGTTTATTGTGATTATATCGATAAACTTTCTATATTTGCTTGATTAAAATACGTACTCATGCCTTGTTTAAATTCATTATTGGTGGATATATTCACCTTTAGCATGTAAAGTTGTTTCCTTTATGTTGAAATAAATAGTTAATATTGTTCATTTCACCTTAATAAATTAGATCGATTAAGTTTCGATCTTTTCTTGATTGAAACATGTATTCATGTCGTGTTTAAATTCGTTATTGGTGGATATGTTTTCTTTTAGCATGAAAAGTTGTTTCCTTTATGTCACAAAAAGATTTTCTTATTTATCTTCATTACCATTTTCTTTCATTAATGAAAACATGTCTTAGGTTGTATCATATCATAGTATTTGGTACAAATATGTGTTAATCTATAGGAAATATTTGTCAAAAATTTAAGCAACTGTACTTGTGGGTCAGTGTCTTTTTTTTAAGGATTAATTGATTATATTATGCTAGGCTCGATTTTTTGTAAGATTGTTTGAGAAATAGGTTAATTTTCTTTTTGTTGGATAAATTGATTTTTTTATATTATAGTATACTATTTCTTTATGCTTGAGAATACCATTTTTCATCTCGTCCTTTATCTGTAAAGTGTAGAATTTTTAAACACATATTAATTATTTTTCTTTTATCTTTTTCTTTGCATGAATCTGTTTTGAAGTCCAAGTGGACTCCTTTCCTATTGAATTTCATAATGGGACATTGAGGCTCACCTCTTTGAGTCAAGTTCAAAGTTTTAACTCAAAGTTGATTATATGGCATGCAGGTGTAAGAAGATGTAAGAAGAAGGAAATGGGTCAAATCCCATTGATAAGGTCTCTAAGAAACTTGAAAAGTCTCATTTTTTATTATTATCTTATTATTTATTTATTTATCTATTTATCTATTTCTTCATTTACTTGGGTCTCGAAGCCAAAGTATTAATTTAATTTAGGTGAAGTAGATTTTGGGCCTCAAAGGTCTGAAAACTAGACTAGGACATATTACAGGCCAAAAGCACAAGTATTTAGATTAGAACAAGTGAAGATTGGCCAAAAGTCCAAATTAGCTTATAAAAGGGTTTATGGATTTGGGCCTAGTAGCCTAACTTATTTAGTTTCCCCCTATCCCCTTTATATACTAATTATTTTTAGTTTTCTTAGACTTAGTTAAAAGTCACTGCTAAGTCATCAAAATTTATTTTGAATAAATCTTGAAGATATTTTTTTTCTTAATCATTTTCATTTTTAAAACCAATTTCCCTTTTTAAAGTTTGTCAAAAAAGTTGTTTTGAAATAGTGTACATAATCGCAAGTTAGAGGATACTCTTAGTGCCTTAACAACCTTCCAAGAGTATTAATAGGAAGCACTAACTTGGAATTTCTAAACTTAAGAGGTTTTTTTTGAATCTTTTGATTAATATTTTTAATTTTTCTACATATTTTCTCAAAAATCATGTCGAGACTCTATAATTTCTTAAATTCTTCCAAAATTTTCGTTTTAAAGCTTTGGAATAGTTTAAAAAGTAAAAAATAATGTTTTCCAAACCCTTCGAATCGAAAAGGGGCAAAACACGGAGGTTTCTCAAAAGAGGAAATCTCTAGTTTAGTAGACCTTATTGGGCTTTATTCAGCGTCTAGGTACGCTAGGCTTACCCTTCTTCAAGATTAAGCTTAATTACAGAATCGGTAAAACATTATGCTAGTTTTAGGTTGGAAATTAGGACGGTGGTATATTTTGTAAACATAGACTATTTAGTTGGTTAGAAAAAACATAATTAGGCTTATTTGACATAACCACCCATTTCTTAGGTTGAATTGCTACCTTAGGACTCTATGAGACATATCTAGAACCTTACAGTGTGAGTTGGAACCTTTGCCTAGTTTAGGGTAGTATTTACCTTAGAATGGACTTTTAGGGTTAGAAGTGGGTCTCTCTGGACCACCTTTGGCCAAGATTACTTGTAGCCCCTTGTAGTCTCAGTAAGCCTTCTTACATTACCTTATGTATATTCTAGAGTTGAGATAGGATTTGGGAATATTATGATTTATTCTAGGTTGGTGCTTGGGATATATTAAGTTTGGTTCATGTCCAGCATATTATGATATAAAACCAGTTCAATTTTGATATCTATGATGATATTACTATCGGTTCAAGTTTGATATTCATGATATTATTTTAGGATTCAAGTCCGACATATGAGATACCATTATCGATTCAAAGTCTGACATTAATATGTTATTTATGATAGTTATGGAACCAGTTTAAGTCTGGTGTTTATGATACAGAAAGATCCACAGTTAAGATATTGAGATTTGGATGTTCTATTAGTATATGGTCATTACTTATTCTTGGTTGCACCCACCAGGCTTATGGGGGTGCAGTTATGCTACATATAGTTATGTTTTCCTGATGATTATTAATTTGATTGTTTACTTTTGATATTTGGTGAATTATTTCAAATTTTCCCTTTCCTTTGACTTAGCCTATTATCTCATATTATATTATATTTATATTATTATTTATCTCAATCATCCAATGATGTCTACTAAGTACTCATTGCATTGATACTCATACTACACTTCTATACCCTTTTCTAGTGTAAGTCCAAGTACTAGCTACCACCAGTGCAAGCTAGAGTTTGGAGATAGGATGAGCTCTCAAAATTAGAGTTGACCTTCTCTCCTTATTTTATTTTTAGATGGTCTTTTTATTTCAACACTATTGTATATTTGGCATTGATAGTACTCTTATTCTTTTGTTAGAGGATGTTGTACTGACCTTAGTAGGTCATGGGATATTATTGATCTCATCCTTATTACTCTTCAGTTTTGACATAATTTCTACGGATTATGGGTTGTAATTCAATTACTTTCATGATTCTGGCATTTTTGCTATTTTCCACCAACTAGCCTATTACTTGTTATTTCGAGCTATGGATTGGCTTCCCTATTAGTGGGGTAAAGTAGGCATCATTATGACTTGTAAAATTGGGTCGTGACAAATTGGTATTAGATCCTAGTTTCACTGGTATTATTAGTATAAGAGCAAGTATATAGAAGATTCCAATAGATCAAAATGATAAGGTCTGTTTTTAATAATTGGGAGTCTATAGGACGTTCTCAGGAGATCTCCATTTTCTTTAGTTATTTCATGCTAAGAGTTTGTGTTGGTTTATAATATTTATTTGGTTTCACTCTTTCATAGATGGCTAGGATGTGAGTTGATGCTACTAGAGATGACAACCCCAATTCCTTAACTATGGATCCTACTGGAGAACGTGGACGATTGAGAGGTTGAGCACCAATGAGAGTTGCAGCCCTAGATATAGTTCAGTATAGGGAGCCTTCACGAGTTCTTATTTCTACTCTCGCACAAAAGATTCCTCAAACCAACTAGTGGTAAGCTAGGGGGAAGCCCTGAGTCCACCGAGGTTTATTTTTTTTATCACTGCTTAGAGATGTTTTTGTCCAACTTATCAATTTGATTTATGGTTCATCTTATATGGTTCTCTTTTTACAGATTAGAGTGGTATGGAGATAGGGGTCCAACCTGTATTTTTGGCCCCGAGAGTTGAGATCCCTCTAGCATCAAAAGTTGTTAAATCGATTGTCGCCCAGCCTATTATGTCTTTTCAGGAGCAAAAAATGTTGGGTAGATTCTTGAAATGGCTCTACTTAGGTTCTTTAGAGAACCGTGAGGATCCATATGAATTCTTGATTTCTTCTGAGGATAGGATTCGTAATTTTGTCCTAGTTGAGAATTTCATCTACTAAACTAATTTATAGTTGGATCTGGCAACTCAAAATTGGTGTAGTGGTTATCTTGATTCGAGTCTAACTGGACCTCTCTCATTAATATGGATTGAGTTCTTTGGGTTTTTTTTGTAGAAGTATATGCCTCGTAGCCTTAGAGAGCATCTAAAAGATCAGTTCTCAATGTTGTGTAGGTTTCTATGACTGTCCTGGAGTATGAGGATTGGTTTCATAAGTTGTCAAGACATACTATATCTATCTTGTCGACCAAGTCTGAGCAGATTTGGTGTTTTTTGGGGGGATTGGGACTATCTCTTTACATGGCTACTCAGAGTTTGATTGTTATTGGTAAATCCTTTATTAAATTTGTTAATTATGTTAATATTATAGAAGAGATGTATTATGATGCCCAAGGTGGCAAAAATAAGAGTCTGCATTACTAGGGTAGTTTTAGTGGGAGGCAGAGTGGCTCATAATTGGGAGGAAGAGGTTCTCAAGGTAGGTACCCTTCATGCCAGTCTTATCAACATTAGGGTTAGTTTAGTAGGACCATACATGTTGCACTTTAGGTTACTAATGAAGGTCAACCCAATTAAAGTAATCATCTTGGCCAAAGTAGTGGCCATTCTTTGAGAGAGGCATATTCAGGGTCTTCTAGTTGTGGTGGCTATTTCAAGTTAATTGTACCTTTTTTATATGGTGCATTACTTGGGGTGTGTTTTAAGTGTGAGTCCTTTGTTCATTTCTCTAAGGAGATTCCCTGACATAGGGAAGTTGTTCCTACAACATAGAGTATTCTCGAGATTAGGGTAGTGTCACTCCTAGCTAGAAACTGTATATAGGGATATTAGGGTTATCCTTAGGGTTCTTATAGAGATCCCTATGCAGGTAGGATAGGTTATTTCTTAGGCACCCAGCCAGAAGGTGGGTGATATCATTTATATTTTATATCAAGTAGATCAGAGACAACATCTTCAGATGTTGTTATTATAGGTACTATCTCATTGTGCAATAAGTTAAATTTTATCTTTATTTGATCAGATATCCACTTATTCATACCTGTTTTCTTATCATGCACCGTGCTTAGAGTTTTTTGGGGATTCTTTATTTATGCCAATATGTGTATCTACTCTCGTAGGTTATTCTTTAATAGTTAATAGGATTTATAGGTCATATGTTATGACTGTTCGGGAGTTTAATACTCAGGATGATCTTATTGTATTAGATGTGGTGGATTTTAATGTGATTATGGGCATAGAATGATTATCCCCCTATCATGCTGTCTTGGATTATTTTTCCAAGACTGTTACCTTATCCATTCCTGACATACCCTCAATTATATGGTAGTGATCTATTAGACATATGCCGACGGGGATTATTTCTTATATTTTTATAGGAGACTTATGTCAAGGGGTTTTAAGTATTATCTTGCTTATATTAATTATATTAGTGCATAGAGTCCTTTGCATGACTCTATTCATATAGTATGTGATTTTCTAGCTGTTTTTCCTACAATCTATCCAGTCTTTCTCCTGAGTGTGATATAGAGTTTATTATTAGTCTTAAGTAAAGCACTCGACCTATTTCTATGAACCTTACCATATTACTCATATCGATCTTAATGACCTAAATTCTTAGCTTCAGGACCTTTTAGGTAAGGGTTACATTAGGCCTAGGGTGTCTCCTTGGGGTGAACTTATCTTGTTCGATAAGAAAAAAATGGTTACTTTCATATGTGTATTGATTATAGGCAGGTGAATAAGGTAACAATGAAGAATATGTATCTATGCCTCATATTGATGATTTGTTTGACCAACTTCAGGGAGCAACAGTGTTCTCTAATATTAACTTGAGATCCTGGTACAGTTGATGATTCGGGATGAAGACACTCCAAGGATAGCCTTCAGGACTTGCTATGGATATTATGAGTTTTTGGTGATGTCTTTTGGGTTGACCAATTCCCCGACTAGTTTTATGAATATGATGAACTGCGTATTTAGGCCTTATTTTTCCATCCTTCATGATTGTGTTCATCAATGACATTCATGTGTATTCAAGCTATAGTTTTTTACATTGCAAGGACAAGTGGTGTCTAAGGATAGGATTATGGTGGATCCAACAAAGATTGAGGCTATTCTTGATTGGACTAAGTCTATCTCCATCTAAGGTTCGTAGATTTATTGGTTTGGTAGTTTTCTGTATGTAGTTTATTGAGGGTTTTACTTCAATTGAAAAGGCAATGACCAGATTGACCTAGAAGAAGGTTTCGTTCTAGTGGTCTGAGGAGTGTGAGTTAAGAATTTTCTCACTTTAACTACTATGTTGGCTCATCATGTTGAGGGCAAGGGATTTTACATATATTATGATGCTTTTGGATTTGGTATGAGTTGCGTATTGATGTAGCAAGGATGAGTTATTGCTTATGCATTGAGGTAGCTCAAGGTGCATGGGCGTAACTACCCTACTCATGAATTAGAGTCGGCAGTGGTATTTTTTGCGCTTAAGATTTGGAGGCATTATTTATATAGAGTTCATTGTGAAATCTATAGTGATAATCATAGCCTTCAGCATCTTATGACTTAAAGAGAGCTTAAATTTGGAAAGAACAAATGGATGGAGTTTCTAAAGGACTATAAAATGTCTATTCTACACCATTGGGGAACGACGGGTGTGGTGGTGAATACCTTGAGTTAAAAGGCAGTGAGTATGGGTAGTTTGCCTTTGATTTTTGATTTCTAGAGGCCATTTGCATGAGACATCTAGTCCTTAGCCAATTTGATAGTGTAACTTGATATTTTGGACTCCCAAAGAATCTTCTCAGCATTAAGGTAAAGTCTAACTTATTTGAGCAGATTCAGAGTCGTAGATTTGAGGATAGGGGACTTTGTGTCGTCCGTGAGCATGTGCTGAGTGATGAGTCCAGGAGAGATCATATTAATTCTTAGGGTATTCTGAGAACTGATGGCCGTATTTTTATTTCAAGGGTTAGTGACTTAATTCAATTGATATTGCAAGAGGCTCACAACTCCATCTACTCTATTCACCCTGGGATAGCTAAGATGTATAGGGATCTAAGGCAACATTGCTAGTGAAGTGGAATAAAGAGATATATAGCCGACCTTGTTGCTTGTTGTCTTTCTTGTCATTAGGTAAAGGCCGAGCATTAGAGACCTGGTGGCTTGATTCAAAGATTGTCCATTCTTGAGTAAAGTAGGGGCAGATTACCATAGACTTCATTTGTGATTTTCCTCACACCTCCCATGGTTCTGATGGCATTTGGGTCATTGGACATAGTTCACCTACATAGAGTACCTATATCTATTATTTCAGAATGGGGTTTGATATTCACTTCTTGCTTTTGGAGGGCTTTTCATGGGGAGTTTGATACTCAGGTGGATTTAGCATTGCTTTTCACTCTCGAACCGATGGGTAGTCAAGAGGACTATTCACATTTTTGAGAAAATACTCCAAGCCTGTGCTATGGATTTTGGTGGTTAGTGAGAGAAGCACTTAACATTAGAGGGGTTTGCATAAAATAATAGCTACTATTCAAGTATTGAGATAGAACCATCCGAGGTATTATATGATAGGCGATGATGATCTCTAATTGAATGTTTTGAAACCTCTGAAGTTAGGCCTCGTGGTACTGACATACTTCGAGAGTTGTTAGATAGAAACTTAGAGTATGTACAAGGCTTATGAAGATCGTAGACTTTTTGCCTTGAGGTTTTGAGTTTGAGACTGGGTGTTTCATTATGTATCGCCCAAGAAGGGCATTATAAGGTTCGGCAGGAAGGGCAAGCTTAGCCCAATGTATTGGACTTTTTGAGATACATCACACAGTGGGAGAAGTGGCTTATAAGTTTGCCTTGCCCCCAAATTTTGTTGCTGTTCATCAAGTTTTTCATGTGTCAATGTTGTAGCTTTACATCCCCAATAAGTGACATAAGCTTCGATGGAGCTTGGTTCTGTTGGATGAGAGATTGACCTTTATGGAGGAGCCGGTTATCACATTAGCTAGAGATGTCAAGCGATTATTCTCTAGGGAGATTCGAGTAATTAAGATTCAATGGAGACAAGAACCAGTATAGAAGGCTACTTGGAAGATTGAGAGCGAGGTGTACGCCCATATAACGCCCTAAAATCTGATTCTCAAAACGCCACATGGTGCTCCGAACTACAAGTAGTCCTGAGCTAACCCTGGCTTCTTTCTATTAGCTCTGAATCTCTAAATAGGGAAATATGAATATACGATATTGACAATGCCGAAAACTATCTAAAAAGTCTGAGTATATCTAAAAATACTGACCACATCAATCTGCTAAAACAAATACTGAAAGGTCTAAATACGACATCTGAAATCTAAGATTGAATCTAGTAGTCCGATAAGCCTCTACTAACTGAATCTAGAGAGTCACTGGGACAGGCCCCAGCTAACTCAGACTGTCTGAAAAGAGTAATGAAATCATTTACTAGAAACAGAAAATCTGAATAGCCAAGTCCTCGAACTAAGAGGACTCACCAACTACAGGGATGTAGATAAGATGCTCGAAAATCACTCTCGCTGCTGAGACTGAGCACCTGAACCTATATTATGAGACAATGTAGCACACAGACGTATATATGGATCAGTACTTTGAGGATATACTGAGTATATGGGGGTGTATACAATAAGTAAATAATATCATCACATTTATGAAATCATGCGTGCTAAATGTAAATGACTCACGTAGGCTTGAGTAAATCTAAAAGTTGTAGATCATAATCAAGAATAGTAAAACATATAGTATAAATCTTGTGAGCCATAACACTTAGTTCTAAAATCTGTATTCTTTTCTTATTCTTAAATCATATCTGAAAACTTATTCTGCAAGGGAATTCTTTCAAAGCTTTAGGGAATATATTTTTAACTGTTAGACTGTAGGGAGGATACTTTTAAAACTATTTTGAAAATCTTTACTATTAGGGAGGTTCTCTTAACTGACATAAACCATGTGAGCTACATGGAGTCAAACGTCTTAACCTCCTAAGGAGGAAACCTCACGTTGGGGAGAGGTATCATACTATTGTCAGGGATTATAACCTAATCCAAGTAATCGATCACAATCTAAATTTTTCATCCAAATAAATAGGAATAATCTGAGTCTGTAACTACATTGGATACATAGTTCTGTGGAAGATAGAGTACGCTGATCCCACACTTTCCGCTCGATGCTAAATACTACTCCCTCTTAAATCTGTATACTCAAACCATTGAAAATCAACTTTTAGAAACTAGCATAAGGATTCATATGAAAACCAGTTATGCATTTATATGAGTAAATATGAGTTCTGTAAGCTGTAAAATTTGTAGCGGATTCCAAAGCTAAACCAATGATCAAAAGATTAAAGCTTTTTCTGAAAATTGAGGATAATTTGTTCATAAGATGCTTAAAGCATCATCTTTCTTGAAATAATAATATTAAATCTTGGGATAGTAATCCAGGCTTCAATCTCATGTTAAATCATCATAATAATCATGCTTGATAATGTCAACATTGATAAAATAACTCAAAATCTAGAAATTTCAGCAATATGCAGGGAGACATGAACAAAATCATGTAATTCAATTTCTAAATCAATGAAAATATCACAAACTTGTAAATAACAATAATGGGCATAAACCCTAACTTAAATATCATTGAAAATCACATGAATTGCAGAAAATTTGTAAATAACATAAAGTTTTGGGCACAAGGATGAAAGAATTATCCTTGTTCAAACCCCACATACCTTAATTTGATGATCTAGATGCTAGAACTTTAATCTTGAATTTCTATTGATGGAGATGGCTTCTTGGAGTTCTTGAATTGAAAATTCTTAATCTTGAAGAGTCTTAGAGAATTAGTGGAGAAATTTTGGATTTCTTGGGGAGGAAGTATGAGCATTAGGATTTTGTTTAAGAGAGAATGATGAATAAAGAATAAAGTGCTTTCAAATATGTTTAATATATTATTTTTGGATGGATTGGGGGTTGAGGATTTACCAAAATACCCCCTTTGGCCACCGCGATGCACCACTATCACTGTGTCTTACTCTAAATCGACTAATTGGAACTGGGTAGACTCCGCAACGCGGAGACATCGCGGTGCCCCTTTGGAATACCATTTTGGCACATGGCACGACACACCATTATCACGCTGGACCTCTGGAAATTGACAAACGGGAATTTAACCCTATCCGCGATGCTCTAATATCATGAAGGGCCACTGGAAATTGACAATCGTCATTTAAACCTGCTATGCGATGCACTATTGACAGAAATGATGGTGTTTTACGACTGGACTTAAAATAGCCATAAATTCTTACCTGGTTATAGGATTTATGCGAATCTTATATTGTTGGAAAGCTAATTCAATTTCCTATGCAATGGAAAGTCGAAATCTAAGGAATTCCATACCAAATAAATAGTAGTATTTTTGGGAAGCTATCCCTTAACATTCTAGGGACGAATTTAAGCTAGGAAAAATCGCGAGGTATTACAATATCTCCCCCTTGGAATCATTCATCCTCGAATGTGGCTAGTTAAGCTGAAATTTCTGAGGAATTTGAGGATATAAGGTAGCATGCACAACTAAACTAAACTACAAGTCTGAATCTAAATCATTCTGAGATTCTGAGTAATCTATTGTAACGCCCTAAGATCCTATCCCGAGATGTCACATGATGCTTATGGACCCGAAGGACCACAAGCTAACCCTTTTATGATATTTGAACCTAAACCTAAACACTGCATAATATCTAAAATAAATGCAGAAACTATCCATAAGGTTCAACACGTCTATAAATACTCAAAACTGAAAGCTGAATACTAATACATCAACATCCGTCTAAAAAGCCTCTAAACTGTCTGAACTGTGGAGTTGTTGGGACAAGTCCCCAACTAACTCCGTCAACTGAAAAAAATATAAACAAAATCTGATACAATATTAATAAACTCAGATTCTTCCTCAAAAGAAGAGGACTCACTGTTACTGCTGCTGACTGGGACTGAACTACTGAGGAAACTCTGGATCCTGTGCCTCTAAACCTATGGTGCCAAATAAAATACCATAACGCAAATGCGTCAGTACAAGAATGTACTGAGTATGAAGATGAGGTAGGCTAATGCAAGGGCTTATACATGCATAATATCTAAACTGAATAATCATGAAGATGCCATACGAGAACACATACATGAAAGCACAGACCATGAACAGAATCATCGCGTCTCTAGATGCTGAAATTCGGATACCACTTTACTGCAGACTGATCTCACTACTAACAATGAACTACTGAATCATTGACTTAACTGATACTGTTAATTGAGGATCTGGATGTATTTACATCAAGGACTGAATTCTGAGCTTACTGCTTTCGACCGACAAGATTAGGGATCAACTGTTCTGACAAGATCAGGCTCTCTGGCGGTGACCCTCAACAGGTAGAAAACTGTTCCTGTGCTGGCTACGCAGTTATGCAACACAAGGATTGTTTCTAAGAATCACACCCCCTACTAGTAGGTGAGTTCCCATCCTTGGGTTCACTCGGTGCTGAATCCTACTCCCAACTGAAAGACTCTGGGTTGATTCTTAAACTGTACACAACAAAGCTGAATCTATTACTGATCATGTTTCTCAAAAGATATGACTGAATTAAGCTGAGATTACTTAGTTTTGTATCTGATGGAAAAGGTATCGAATCATGGTATCTGACTGACGATACAGAGCTTGAATAGATTAATCAAATCACTTTTGAGATTAGAATTAAATCATTTGAATACTATTAGATCTGAGCTGATTTACAAGACTGGGGCTAGATTACTGGAGGTATGGAGATTACAGAAATAACTGAGACTACTGAGCTTTCTTAAGTTTTGTAATTGTCTGTGGATACAGAGTTCTATAGTTCACTGAGTTCTGAGAATCATGGCTCGACTGGAATTATCGAGGAACTGACACGGGCTCTAGACAACAGCTCTATTATTGGGTATAAATACCCCCAGGACTCGATCACATAAAAGTAAAACATAATCATTCTTGCATCATCACAATCATCCATTCATCATCGCAATCATTCACTCATCATCACAAACATTTATTCATCATCATAATAATTCATTCATCATCACAAGCATTCATTCATCATCATAATCATTCAAGCATCTCTCCATGTAATTAGGAATCATAACATACTTTCCCCCTAAAAAATCCTTAAGGAATCGAATCAAACATTTAGGAAACATAGGCCCCTATTCATCATCACAATCACCAAATGGTCGCTTTAAGAATCTCGTAATAATAATCATATAATAACATAGGGGAAACATGCTATTAGATCGTACTCCATTCAACAAGGTTTTGCCTTAACTATTTTATACCTATATCAGTCTTGACATATGTTTGGATATCACATGGCTTGGGGAAACTTCATACTATCATGTCATAACTTACTTGCTAACCACTTGGCATGTATTAATAACTTAGAATATATCAAAGAGCACATAATTGGGGAATTTACTACTATCACTTCTCCACTTGTTCACTAAGGTCCTTCAACAAACACTAGACATGCATAGGTTCACACTTATTTGGGGATTTCCTACTATCATGGAATAATTCATTCACTTAGGCATTTTATCAAACACTAGGCATGCATAGACTAGCTCACAATTTGGGGCTTCCTATTCAACATACTATAATGGCCCATATGCTTCTCCTAAGCTTTTATCAAACCTATGGGTGACATGCTCCGCTTATTCAACCAATTCTACACCCAAAAGTCATGAACACATCACATAGAGAGAAACTTCAAGAGGATTTATCACCAACATCACATGAATTCCACATACAAAGGTCAAAGCTCACAAATCTTGTAAATAAACATGAATCAAAACTCAACAAAACATGGAACATCAATTTCAACTCATACAAATCATGAAATTTAAAAAACATAAAATCTTTAAGTTTTAAAGATGGGTTCTTGAGCTTCTTGGATGAAAAGGACCCAAGAATAAACATCTACATACCTTCGGAAAACTTCTTTCTTGAAGGTTCTTGGAGAGATTCTTGATTTCTTGACTTCTCTTGATCTCTCTTGATTTTTCTTGAAAAAGAAATAAGGGTTTTAATCTTGTAAATAAACCCTAATTTGATGTTTTGGATGAATAAGAAGTTATGTGCCTTGATTTGGGGTGATTGGGTGTTAAATAGGGTGAAAAATGATCCAAACATCTCTTTAAAATGGTGTTTCAGCGTTGTCTCGAACAAAACTGACGGTCAGAGAGACGGACCTTCACTCTAGTGACTAACCGTCACTCCCACCGTCACTTTTGGTCAAAAAAAGGGCCTTACTGCTTCAGTTTTGATGGCCAAAGTGACAGTCCATCACTGAGTTGACGGTCCGTCAGTTTGTGCGTCACTCTGGACAGCTCGGACAACTCTCAGTAAAACGGCCATAACTTCTTACTCCGATATTGGATTTTGGTGAAATTGGTTTCGTTGGAAAGATAATTCAATTATATATATGTTGGTAGGTTATGAGCTCAAAAATTCTTTGTAGAGTGAGAGATATTCTCGTTTGAATTTGTCTATGGAAATGTTCTTCTCAAGAGTTCAATCGGTAAGGGATGTTTTGATTCGTCTAATAGCTAGGACGTATTTAAGGCCTTAATACATATCAAACTTGATCATAAAACTACCAAATCACTAAGATTTATTTCTCATGAGCTTGAATCATGGTTCTACTATCGGTTGGGATTCTCGGGGTATTACATCTATGGTTGCATGAACTTACATGAGGACAACTATATAGCTGATTGTAATGTATGATTACAAAAGAATTGAATTAAGAAAGAGTATTACCTTCGGCTACATCTGAGTTTGCGGAGAAAAGGTGAGGGTACTTGGCTCGTATATCTGCTTTTGCTTCCCAAGTAGCGCCCTGAACAGACTGATTCTGCCAAAGGACTTAAACTAAGGGAACTTCTTTGTTCCTCAGTCTACGGATTTGATGATCTAAAATCTCAACTAGAATCTCTTCGTATGAAAGGCAATTCTGAACATCTGAGATTTTTGAGGGAGCTACGACAGTAGAGTCACCGATACTCTTCTTAAGCATAGAGACATGGAATATAGAATGAATGGCTGATAATTGTGCATGCAAATCAAGCTCATAAGCTAAGTTCCTTACACGACTCGCAATTCTATAGGGGCCAGCATACTGGGGACTAAGCTTCCCCTTTTGCCGAATCTCTTCACCCATTTCATGGGTGAAATCTTTAGATACACTAAATCACCAACCTCAAACTCGAAGTCCTTCTTCTCATATACGCGTAGGATTTCTGATGACTCTGGGTTGTTTTTGATCTTTCTCTAATCAACTTAACTTTTTCCATAGCTTCAAACACTACATCAGGCCCAAGTAAAGCGACCTCACCCACCTCGAACCAACCTATGGGTGATCTACATATCCTCCTATAAAGAGCCTTAAACGGAGCCATCTGAATGCTGGAATGATAACTATTATTATAAGCAAACTCAATCAATGGTTAATGCTCATCCCAACTACCCTTGAAATCAAGAACACACGCCCTCAACATATCTTCTATAGTTTGGATGGTCCTCTCTGCTTGACCATCTGTCTGCGACTGGAAAGATTAACTAAGATGGATTTGGGTACCAAAACCCTTCTGGAAGGCTCTCCAAAACATGGAAGAGAACTGAGTACCCCTATCCGAAATGATAGACAAGGGAACTCTAAATAGTCTGACTAATTCTCGGATGTACAACTTAGTATAATCCTCAGCTATATAAGACGTGTGAATTAGTAAGAAATGCACTGACTTAGTCAATCTTTCTACAATAACCCAAATCGAATCATGATGATGTCGCGATCGGGGTAAACTAGTCACAAAATATCCACCAAATAAATAGAATTTGATTTGGGAAGCTATCCCTTAACACTCTAGGGATGAATTTAAGCTAGGAAAAATTGTGGGGTATTACAACCCAGAATCTCCACAGCTCGAGCCTTTAGGTACATCCTAACCCTTTACTTTTGCGAATAAAATCCATTTAGTAGTGGAATTTGTGATGACCCTCTAGGTAATTTTCTGCATTTCCATACTTTTTCACCATGTAGAGCTTTACAATAACTTCTCCAAGTCATTTGCGACTAGCTTGAACTAACAATTCATTTATCGGGAAGTTCCATTGGTTTTCATCCAATTCCTTATTTTGAAGTCTTAGCAGGTAAGGATTGGTGGGCATAAAGATTAGGTTAACAACATCGTATGCCAATTTTGACAGTCCTATAAACTCCAGAAAATTAATTTTAGGTTAGGAGACTTTTGGTTAGGGTCCAAACTATTAGGAGGATTTTGGTAAAAGTGGCATTTGGGTGTAAGCGCCATATTTCATTGAAACAACACCGAATGTAAATCTTTATGGTGTCTTTGAGTCCAAAATGTCAAATTTAATAGGCTAGAATATTTCCTTTGCATTCATGAGATTTCTTATGAATCTCGAGGTGTCGATGAAAACATGGTAAAATCCAAGTTTAGTTTGTGCATTTGCTAAAAAGGACCTTTGGTTGCTTTAGAAAAAAAGGCTGGTTTTGCCTTAGTCGTATAATGACACGGCCAGAACCGAGGCTTTGTCGTAATGGGAAACCTCAAGTCCAACCCAAACCAGAGACTACCCCCGATACCCAACTCAATCAACTAAAATGTACCCTGAGTCGGATAAACTCCAAACATATAACAAGATAGCATATATTCCATGTGGTAACTTAGGGATAAACCTATATCCCAGGCCAACCCAACCAAGTCAACCCCACCAATAGCCAACCAATCCAACCAACACAAAAACCAAGATGATAATTTAATGTACGTTTATATATCTGACATAAGCCATCCATACAATACCCAAGTCCACAGTTGTCCATACAAAGACTCTAAACGAAACCAAAGAGTACATAGTCGGGACATGCCCCCGACATAGCCATAAATAAAGTCTATGAATGACAAAAGTACACAAAGTTAACTTGGGGGAGTCCTATGTACCCGCAAGTATGCCATTATTATATTAGCTTGGGGATTTCCATTGTACCCCACAAGTGTTCCTTTAAAATGTTTACTTGGGGGTTTCCATTGTACCCCACAAGGATGTTCAATTAACCATTATTCGAACCAATTTCATTACTATATTCACTTGGGGATTCCAACGTACCCCACAAGGTTTTTATTTATACCAACCATAACCACCAAGCCTTACCTTGTAACCATTCAAAACCATTCATACCATTATAGACCATTCAAAGCATTTAAAGAATTTATACCACTACAACCTTTTAAACCATGCAAAACCATACAAATCCATTTAGGGTTCCATTACCAAACCATACGATGCAATACTTCTAATGAAAAATCAACAATAGAGTGAAAGCATCCTTTTAGTCATTTTATCAAACATATTGAGGGCATACCTTTACCAAGACCAAAATCAAAGCATAAACCATCATAATTTGGGTTACTCATGACCCATTTGTTTAAACATAACCAACAAGAACCCACATGTGCAAACCATTACCAAAAACAAGTAAAAACATAATTTAAACCAATACCAAAAAACATGCATCAAGACCCTCAACATTGTTTCAAAACTATCATTTATGATTTCACAAATCAATGTTTAAAATGCATTAAATCATGCCTTTAGTTAGAAATGACAATGAGGGAAGAAGTACATTCTTTATACAAGAAGATCCATGGAAAGTACTTGTACACTCTTAGCCGCTAAATGAACACTTGATAAACCCTAGCCACTAATCTTCAAGAGAGTGTTTAAGGAGTATTTTGAGAATGTTTTTACTTTTCCCAGTGAGTTATGGGAGGCCACAAAGGGTTAAATAACATGGGGATACTATGGTTTTGGGGTGGGAAATGTCCAAAAGGTTCCAAACTTAAATGTTGAAAATCCATTCCCAAGAGGGTATGATCCAACCATGCAAATCGTATCGTAGGGTACGAGTGGTACCCTAACTCGTACCCTTGACTTCACCAAAACCCTCTACACTGGTCCTAATAAGAATAAACCACACCAACTCATACCTTAGGGTAAGATTGGTACACCAAACTGTACCCACATCCGTACCCTGGATAGTTTCAACTAGGCAACCGAATAAGCTTCACACGACTTGGCATTGTACCTCTCGTATCCCACCATACTATTTGTATAGTGGTGATTCGTATCTTGCACAATAACCAAGCCAACCCTACTTCCCAACATACACGTGGGCCATCACGACATCCCCCTAACTCATATCCATAGGTACGAATGGTACCCTTGAGTCGTACCAAGTCCAAAAAGTCTAAAACTAAAGAATTTTTGCTATGGTCCAAATCTCGTGGTGTGATAGTCTCCCCCACTAGGATCATTTATCCTCTAATGATGGGTAAGGGTAAGGACAAGCATGAGATGATGCATTAACACACATCAAAATTCACTTCCAACCAAATTAGAAAACAAGGACAGACAACAAGATGAGATGATCATCACATACCTAAAGCACAATTTACACCCCAACATCTTCATCCCGACCTCTAACTAAGTTAGAAAACAAAGATACAAGAGTAACCATTCCTTACCCTTAACCAAGTTAGAAAAAAAAGATGTGTCGAATATCACATACCCTTTGCATGAATTTCCAGAATGAAGAACCAATGCAAACCCCTTGGACTCTATGCCCTCTTCCTCATCCCAAATGGCTTTCTCAGACTTTTGGTTTCACCATGGATCATTTATCGAAGCCACATCTTTCATTCACAACCGGCGAACTTACCAATCCAGCTTCCTCACTGGGACCTCCTTAAGGAATAAAGAATCTAAACTTCCAATACCAACCAAAAGAACCAACCAACGAAGGACCAACCATACCTCAACTCCACACAACCATATGAAGTACCTGATAAATAGACTCATGCTAAGGAGAAAGTCCAATTCAATTTACAATTTGCAGTGACACATCACTACCAGAGATTGAGACTAACTATACACCACCACTTCCAGGTTTAAACCTATCCAAAGCAAAAAGGAGTTAACTTAGGCCACCGGGCTCTATTCCTTACATCTATCCCAAAACACTACTTCGTTTCCATCACTTATTATTATATGAAAGACATATTATAAATAATGCCTCACCAAACTTCTTAGGCACCCAAAAAAGCTGTTCGTATATCTACCAATCACAACCTTTAAGCCTACCACGTATATACCCGCGATATGATTAATCATTCCAAAGTTCTTGTACCCGTTATAATTTCACAAAGGTTACTGCCACCTATTCTCTTCCTAACCATTTCTCATGATAACAACTTTACCTTACCCTTCAAAACATTAGTTCTAGTAGTCACCCTAGAATCTGCCCCACTTAGGGACTCCTACATTCCCAAATTTAAAACCCCACCATGCTTCCCAAGCCACTATCTTCCTAACACAAGAAGAGTCATTAAGTAACCAAATTATATGAATTATCCCTACCACCCAAGGCAAGACCCTCGAAATAAGACACAAGACTATAGGCACAAAGTACTTCACTTCATAGAAACCACCTAGGTCAAAAATGAAGGACCATCCCAACATAACCATATCACAAAAGAGTCCTTACGACTGGACACCTAAAGAAACCCAACCATATATACCATAGGTACTAAAATGTAAAGACAAGACTCATATCCAGGGAACAAGAAGAATGCGGAATGCGAACCTTAGGCATAAGCGCTATAAGAATGAATGCAACACTAGTAGAGTTCTATCATAACCGAGATAGAAGAGAACCACTAGAATATGCAACCCGACCTTCCCTTAAAGTCCACCGCTAAAGGGAAATTTTTATATTAACCACCAACCTTCATCCCATGCCACCTATAAGAACAACACTCCTCTCTAAAGATATTTCCAAGGATGTACACTAGCAATGTTTTTTTCTCCCATACCAAAAACCTTGTACACAACAAATTCTACCTAAAGCACAACATAGTCATATGGACTTCATACTCTAGCCTATCCAATGACTAAACATCAAATCCCTTAGTTTAACCTAAAATTTTGTCCTATATGTCACACTTTACCACTAGAATATTCCCCAAGAATTCTACCTTACCCATTCCGCATACCTCATCCAACCAACCTATTTACCTCCATTATGCACATATTGCTATCCCCGAGTTAAGATACTCCTTTTTATCAAAATCAACACCTAGGATCAAACCAAGCATTCATCGACCACCATGCACTACTAACAAAGCCCCTCATATAGAATATGTATATACATGGTCCACCCTACAAGGAGGACACTAGGAAAGATGAAACCATTCATTTAAGAGATTCCTTAAGCTCCTTTAACCAAACAGGAACCATTTTATAAAGAAAGAATAGAAATTGGACAAGTTTTCGATGAAAGACCAATCCTAACCAACCTTACCATTAGAGAGGCACCACGAGGGTCATCAGAAGGGACCCCAAGAAATCCACTCACAACCAAAACTAAAGGCAAAGGAAGACCTTCAAAGTAATAACCTTAAACATGGACCAAACGATAATAGATACACACCCCTTTGGAGACTAATCTCCAAATTCTAGATTTAATGTAACCCTTCCCCTTAATAGTTAGGGAACGAAACCATCCTCCCGCTCCAAAACTAACTCACCATGGAGTCTAATAACAACCTTATGGATCCAACAATCTAATAATGCATAGCACGAGTATAATCAATCCATCCCTCTAATGATATCAAATTCCACCATACCAAAAAATACCACACAACCCCATTGACTTTTTTAGCAATTACAGAGTCATCTATGGGGTAGAAACAGAAAGAAAAAAATATGAAACAACCATGGGACCGAAACCAAAATACATAACCATAAGTGAGGTCACAAAGACAAAAGGACCCCCATAGCATGTAAAAAATACTCATAACAAGAAAAGGGTTTTCAACACACCAGTGCCAGCATAAAAAATTTCTTAGACTCCCGAAGGATAATGAAGTCATTCAGATGATCCTGACCCACGTTAGATCTAGAAGCAACACCCTTAGCATAAGAGATAAAGAAGTTGCAATGGGAACCCTATTTGCCTAAGCGATAGTCATTATAGACACTCGCGTATCATATGACCTAACCGACCACAACTAAAATAATTATTCTTCCCTTCCTCGTATCAACCATGGTGTGACCTACCAAAAAATCTACAAGGAGGATAGGATGATACGATTTGGGCCCCCAATATCCTAAGATGGGCACCTTGTGATCTTGAAGCATTACCAATCTGAGAACACCTTCCTCCTAATGGATTCGGGTAGGGAGCACAAGCTATAGAATATGAATTAGGACCCACCCAACTCTTCCTCTTAGACCATTACCACCATATCATTGGCCTCCACTTTGTTTAGAGAACTGGGACCCCCTTACATTCCCTATTTCTTGACCATGCCTCTTTCCTCCCCATACTAATAGGATCAGACTGACATGAAAGAGTTGTTACTATCTGGGTCAATAGATTAATAAAATGACAAAACTCGACATTGTTAACCTCTCCTTAAGATAAGTGAGAATGAGTGCCAATTTTTGAAAAAAGTTCAGCGGAGACCGGTGGGACTCCACAGGGAAAACCAGAAACTGCGACCCTTGATCGGGTCTATGCCCCATGAGTTGGACTAGATCCATCTATGCTGTCCTCGAATGGGACAGGTGAGTTTTCGCAAACTTTGGATCATTAAGAGGACATAATCCTAAATGTGAACCAAAAATGTTCCATGGAAAAGTTCATGACCTTAGACTTCATAGCCTGAAAGTAGCACAATAAGAAAGTGAAACATTCCTAGATTCCTCATAGCCTCCTAATTATAAGTGTGATGCACAACACCCCCATAAGCAAGACTATACTCGACACGGCTTTATGGACACCCACATTGACCATGACCCTAAAGCTCTGATACCAACTTGACATGACTAGAACCGGGGCCTTTCTGTAATAGGCAATTTCAAGTTCAACCCGAATTGGAGACCACTCCCGATACCCAACCCAACCAACCAAAATGTACCCTGAGTTGGATAAACCCCAAGCATATAACAAAATAGCATACCTTCCATGTGATGAATTTGGGATAAGCCTATATCCATGGTCAACCCAACCAAGTCAATCCCACTAATAACCAACCAATCTAACTCAAACAAAAACTATACACCAAAAACAAGACGATAAGTTTATGTATGATTATATATATGACATAATCCATCCATACTATACCCAAGTCCATAGTTGTCCATACAAAGCCTCTAAAGCAAACTGAATAGTACCTAGTCAGGACATGCCCCTGACATAACCATAAACCAAGTCTATAAATGACAAAAGTACATAAAGCATTCCATAAAATAAAATAGATGCCTTCCAAATTATGGAAGCTCATCACTTTAATCCAATAATTGATCCTAAATTTGATCATTAAGCAGGATCAGTGGAATGGTCATTTCCTGCATCACGTGGAGATACAACCGCCTGAATAAGTTAGCGAGTGAACACTAGCATACACTCAGGATAAGGATAAAATAATGCCCTCTAGTAAAACCAAGTAAACCAACCATACTCATAAAAACCATACATACATATATATATGTATCCATGCAAGGAAAAGGAACCAGCTTTAGCATGCATTTAAAACCATTAACCTGGGAATGTGTATCTTAACCGTTCTTAACCACCTATGGGCAATATGGGTCCTGTGTAACCCCTTAAATAGGCCCCGATACGTATAGCCATATGAACCAGAGATACCATAAGAGTAAAGGATTCCCAAGTACCTTTCACCATCCATGATCATAAGTACAGTGTACTTAGAGGATTCATGTGTACTGCATAGCATCATATAAGGTCACCATGACCTTCCCCTTATGTTGGCAAACATTAGTTTCTAGTGTTCATCCATTTGACTCCCACCTTAATGGTTAGATATCACACTCCTCCATTATTGCGCACTAAAAACCATTTCAACCAATAAATCAATTATTCCATTTATTATTTACCAATGTTATTCATAGTGGTATCGCATACCGACTATAACTTGCAATTGTTTTTCTTAGCCAAACCATTTAAGGTAAAGGGATTCCCATGTACCCAATAACTAAGTTTAATTGAGGGAGTCCCATGTACCCCTCAAGTATACCATTATTATATTATCTTGGGGGATTCCATTGTACCCCATAAGTCTTTCTTTAACATGTTTACTTGGGGAATTCCATTGTACCCCACAAGGATGTTCAATTAATACATACCATTAGTTGAACCAATTACATTATTTCATTAACTTGGGGAATTCCAACATACCCTAGAAGGTTTTAATTTAAACCAATCATAACCACCAAGACCTTACCCTTTAACCATTCCAAACCATTCATACCATTTAAACCATTTTAGACTATTTCAAACATTTAAAGAATTTATACCATTCAAACTATTTGGACCATTCAAAACCATCCAAACCCATTTTGCGTTCCATTACCAAACCATACCATGCAATAGTTCTAATAAAACTTCAACAAAAGAGCGAAAACATCCTTTTAGGCATTTTATTGAACATGTTGAGGGCATACCTTTAGAGTGACAAAAATCAAAGCATAAACCGTCATAATTTGGTTTACTCATGAAACATTTGTTAAACTATAACCAAAAAGCACCCACATGTGCAAACCATTACAAAAACATGTAAAAACATAATTTAAACCAATACCAAACAATATCCATCAAGACACTCAACATTGTTTCAAAATCACCTCTTATGATTTCACAAATCAATGTTTAAAACAAATTAAATCATGCCTTTAGATAGAACTAACAATGAGGAAAGAAGTACATGTTTTATACAAGAAGATCTACGAAAAGTACTTGACCCCTCTTAGCCTCTAGATGAACACTTAGAAATCCTAGCTTCCAATCTTCAATAGAGTGTTTAAAGAGTGTTTTGAGAGTGTTTCTACTTTCCAAGTGAGTTATGAGAGGCCACCAAGGGTTATATAATGTGGGGACATAACATTTTTGGGGTGGGAAATGTTAAAAAGGTCCCCAACTTAAATATTGAAAATCCATTCCCAGGAGGGTACGATCCAACCATGCAAACCATCTCCTAGGGTACTAGTGGTAACCTAGATCATACCCTAGACCTCACCGAGACCCTCCATATTGGTCCCAATATGACTATACCACACAAACTCATACCTCAGGGTGCGATTGGTACCCCAAACTGTACCCACATCCGTATGTTGTAGAGTTTTAACTAGGCAACTCAATAAGCATCATACGACTTGGTATTATACCCCTCGTATGCCACCATATGACTCGTGTGGTTGTGAGTCATAACTTGGATGGTAACCAAGCCAACCTTACTTCCTAACATACGAGTGAACCATCAATCTATCCCCTAACTCATATCCATGGGTAGGAATGATATCCTTGTGTCATATAGAGTCCAAAAAATCCAAAACCCAAAAATATTTGCAAAGGTCCAAATCCCGGGGTGTTTAGTCTCTCCCACTAGGATCATTCATTCTCGAATGATAGGTAAGGGTAAGAACAAGCACAAGATGATGCATTAATACTCATCAAACTTCCCTTTCAACCAAATTAGAAAACAAGGACACATAATAAGATGAGAAGATCACACATACCCCAAACACAATTTACAACACAACACCTCTATCCCAACCTCTAACTAAGTTAGAAAAAAAAGATACAAGAGGAACCATTCCTTACCCTTTACCAAGTTATAAAAAAAATATGTCGAAGATCACATACCCTTCGCATGAATTTCCGAAAAGAAAAACCAATGTGGACCCCTTGGACTCTATGTCCCCTTTCTCATACCAAATGGCTTTCTCAAACTTTAGGTTTGACCATGGAACCTTTATCGAAGACACACCTTTCATTCATTACCAGTAAAATTAACGATCCAAGTTCCTCACTAGGACCTCCTTAAGGAACAAAGAATATAAGATGCCAATACCGACCAATGAAGGACCATCCGTACCTCACCACAAAATAACCGCATGGAATACTAGATTAATTGACTCATGCTAGGGAGAAAGTCCAATTCAACTTACAATTTCCCGAGACACATCACTACAAGAGCTTGAGTCTAACTATACACCACCACTTCCATGTTCAAACCTATCCAAAACAAAAAGGAGTTAACTTAGGCCATCGGGATCTATTCCCGACATCTTTCCTGAAATACTACTCTGCTTCCATCACTTATTATTATATGAAAACCATTTCATAAATCATGCCTCACAAAACATCATAAGTACCCAACACACCTATTGGTATATCTGCCATTCAAAACAATCAAGCCTACCACTTATATACCTGCGGTATGACCTATCAATCAAAAGATCTAGTACCTCTTATGATTTCACAAAGCAGTCCACTACCTATTCTTTTCCTAACTATTTTTCATGACAACAACTTTACCTTACCATCTAAAACATTAGTTCTAGTAGTCACCCTAAACTCCCCCCCACTTAGTGAATCCTACATTCCTTGTTTCAAAACCCTATAATGTTTCCCAAGCCACTACTATCCTATCACAAGAAGAGTTATTCAGGAACCAAATTATAAGAATTATCCCTGGCACCCAAGGCAAGACCTCCAAAACAGGACATAACACTATAGGCATAAAGTAATTCACTTCATAGCAACCAGCTAGGTCATAAATGAAGGACCATCCCAGCATAACCATATCACAAATGAGTCATTAGGACTATACCCTAAAAGAAACCCAACCATCTATACAACAGGTACTAAAATGTAAAGCCAAAACTCATATCCAGGGAACAAGGAGAATGCATAATGCAAACCTTAGGCATAAGCATTATAAGAATGCATGCAACACTAGTAGAGTGCTCTCTTAATCGAGATATAAGAGAACCACTAGAGTATGCAACCTGACCTTCCCATAAAGTCAACCGCTAAAGGGAAAATTTTAGATTAACCACCTACATTCATCCCATGCCACCTATGAGCACACTACTCCACTCTAAAGGTATCACCAAGGATATAAATAAGAAATGCTTGGTTCTCCCATACCCAAAACCTTATTCATCCTAAATGCTTCCTAGATCCCAACATAATCATATGGACTTCATTCTCGAACCTATCTAATGACTAAACCTCCAATCCCTCTATTTAACCTGAACTTTCAGCCTATATGTCACATTTTACCACTATTATATTCCCCAAGCCACCAACCTTTACCCATTTTGCATACCTCATCCAACTTACCAATTAACGTCCACCATGCCATATTGCTATTCCTAAGTTAACATACTCATTTTATCAAAATCAACTCCGATGGCCCCCATATAGAATATGCATTTACATGGTCCACCACAGAAATATGACACTAGGAAAGATGAAACCATTCATCTAAGGGATTTCTTAATCTCTCTTAAGCTCCTTTAACCCAACCAGAACCATTTTGTAAATAAAGAATAGTAATTTGACAAGTGTCCAAAGCAAGACCAATCCCAACCAACCCCCCATTAGAAAGACTCTGCAAGGGTCATCAGAAAGGACCCCAAGAAATCTATTCACCACCAAAACCAAAGGCAAAGGAAGACCTTCCAAGTTAGAACCTTTAACCTTAACTAAACAATGAGAGAGACACCCCTCTGGAGACTAATCTCCAAATTCTAGATATAATATAACCCTTTTCCTTAATAGTTAGGAAATGAAACCATCATTCCTCTCCAAAAATGATTCACCATAAAGTCTAATGACAACCTTGCTGATCCAAAAATCTAATAATACATAGCATGAGTATAATTAATCAATCCCCGGAATGACTTCAAATTCCAACATATTTAAATTAAACCAATCCACCAAGACCAATAAATACCACATTCCCCCACTGACTCATTTAGCAACACGAAGTCATTTACGGGGTAGTAACACAAAGAAAAGAATTTGAAACACCCATGAGACTAAAACCAAAATACACAACCACATGTTCAGTCATAAAGAGAGGGAACCCCAAACCAAAAAACCGATACTAATAATGAGAAAAGTGATTTCAATATACTAGTACCAGCATTAGAATATGCCTCGGACTCTTGAGGTATAGTCAAGTAATTGAGACAATCCCGATCGACATCAAAGCTAGAAGCAACACCCCTTGGTGCAAGAGCTAAAAAGGTGGAAATGGGTACCATATTTTCCCAAGCAATAATCATTATGGGACACTCTCGTAGCACATGATCCAACAAACCTTAACTAAAAGAATAATTCCTTCCTTTCTTGCAACAACCATAGTACGACCGACTATAAAATCTACAAATAGGGTAAGATGATATGAATGGGGTCCTCAATAGCTCAAGATTGGACACCTTATGCCATAAAAGTATTAGCAATCTGAGAATAGCTTCCTCCCAATGGATTCAGGTAGGGAGCACAAGCCATACAACAAGAGTTAGGACCCACCTAACTCTTCCTCTTAGACTATTTACCACTACACCATTGGCCTACCCTTTGTTTAAAGAATCGAGACCCCCTTACCTAACCTATTTATCGATCTTGCCTCATTCCTCCCTATACCAGTAGGGCCAGACTTACGTGACAGAGTCATCACTATATAAGGCAATAGATTAATAGAATGATGAAGCTCGATATTGGTGACCTCTTCTTGAGATAATTGGGAAGGAGTGCAAACTTCCGAAATAAGGTTAGTAGAGATCGGTAGAACTCTACGGGGAAAACTAGAAGTTGCGACCCTTTAACAGGTCTGTGTCATATGAGTTGGACTAGATCTATCCATGTTATCCTTGAGTGGGACAAGCGAATATCCACAAAATTTGGATCATTGATAGGACATAATTTGAGAAGTTAGCTAAAGAAGTTCCATGGAAAAGATCATGACCTTAGACTTCATAGCTCGAAAGTAGAATAGCAAAAAAGTGAAACATTCCAAGATGCCTCGTAGCCTCTTGAATATAAGTATGGTGCACAACACACCCATAAGCAAAACTCTACTCGACACGGCTTTGTGGACACCTCAATTAACATGAACCTAAATCTCTAATACCAACTTGACACGACCCAAACCGGGGAGTTATCATAATGGGCAATCTCAAGTCTAACCTAAACTGGAGACTTCTTCCAATACCCAACCTAACCAACAAAAATGTACCCTAAGTCAGATGAACTCCGAGCATATAATAAGATAGCATATCTTCCATGTGGTGACTTTGGGATAAGCCTATATCCGAGGCCAACCCAACTAAGTCAATCCCACCAATAGCCAACCAATCTAACCCAAACCAAAACTATAAACCAAAATGAAGACGATAATTTAATGTATGTGTATATATGTAACATAATCCATCCATACCATAACCAAGACCACAATTGTCCATACAAAGCCCCTAAACCATACCGAAGAGAACCTAGTTGGGATATGCCGATGACATAGCCATAAACTAAGTATATAAATGAAAAAAGTACATACAGTAATCCATGACATAAAATAGATTTTGTAATGCCCCAAAATCTCATCCTGAGATGCCACACGATGCTTAAGGCTACAAGTAGCCCCAAGATAACCCTTTGAGCCTACTACTAAGTCTAGAGCTTACTTATAATTTGATCAAACAATGGAACTATCATTTCTTGTCTAAATTGAAATAACGAAGAAAATACTGTCTGAATAGAAATATACTGAAAAGTCTAAAAATACACTGATAGTCTGACTAGCCTCTACTACTAAAGAAACTAGAGAGTCATTGGGATAGAGCCCCAACTGACTCAAACTAAAAACAAATAAACCAAATACTAAGAGTACTAAAAGTTTAAAGGAATAGGTCCTCAAACCATAAGGACTCACCAACTGGGAAAGTGTAGATGTAGGTACTCGGAGATCACTGTCGCTACTGAGACTGAGCACCTGAACCTACATTATGAGACAACGTAGCACATAGACATATATGTTGATCAGTACTTTGAGGATGTACTGAGTATATGGGGTTGTATGCAATAATTAAAAAATATCATTACTCTTTATAAAACCCTGCATGATGATATAAATGACTCGCATAGCTTGAATAAATCCAAAATCTAAATCTCATAAATCATGAACAATGAAACATGTAGCATAAATCTCGTGAGTCAGTATACTTAGTTCTAAATTTTGTATGCTCCTCTTATTCTCAAAGCTTGTAAGCAAAAGGAATCTTAAAACAAAAATTTTGAAAACTTATGTTTTTATCTTGAGGAAGATAGGACTTAGGGACACAAGAACTTGGGATTAGGGAACTTTGGGAGACTGTGGGAGTTTCTTCTAACCAACATAAACCATGTGAGCTGACATGGAGTCCAACCCCTTTCCCACATTAAGAAGAGTTCTTCTATCTTTGCCATCGAAATAGAGCCTTAACTTTAGTGATCACTATCTTAACCCACTTGGGGTAAATCATAATCCTATGTTGGCATGTAGTACTGGGGAATGATACCTTGGAATCATACCCAACTTGGTGCTAAATACTTCTCCCATACTTAGGCTCAGAACTTTTAGGAAATCCACCTTAAAGCAGCACAAGAGTTTTTAACTAAGACAAATTATGCTTCTATTCTTTAAATCTCAAACGATGTGAATAATTTGGATTCCTTATCTTCGTTTAATATCAAAAAGGTGAAATTTTTATCTCAAATCTGAAAATAATCTATTCATGGGGTGTTTATAGCACATACAATCTTGAAACAACAATCTTTATTTAGGGTTTGTCGACCCATACATCAAACTCGTGATAAGTCATCTAAATATTCAGGCTTGGTAATGTAATCATTCATAAACCAACTTAAATTCTAGAAATTTCAGCAATATGTATGTAAACACAAACATAATCATGTAATTCAACTTTTAAATCATGGGAAATCTCAAAATCTTTCAAATAATGATTATGGGTATAAACCCTATTTTGAATTTCATAGGAAAATCATATATAATTCAGAAAATCTATAATTAAAGTAAGTCTTTGGGTACAAGGGTGAAAGGATTACCCTTGTTCAAACCCCACATACCTTATTTGGCATAATTCAATGGAACAAGATGACCTTTGAAGCCTTGGGAATGTTCTTGGAAGTTTTTCTTGAATGTTCTTGAATAGTGATACTTGATTGTTGAGTTTTCTTGGAGAAGAGTTTGTATCTAGTTCTTGGGGATTAATCTTGAAATAAATTATAATTTGATGTTATAGATGAATATGATGTTATGAGCTTTGATCTAATGTAATTGGGTGTTAAAAAGGGTGGAAAAAAGACCCAAAACCCTTTTAAAAATGGCTTTAAATCGCTGAATAGAAGTTGCGATGGCTTAGGCAACGGTTCATCACAGGCTCGACGATCCATCGGCCTGCTCATCGCACTTGGTCCAGAATAGGGACTTACTACCTTAGTTGTGATGGCTTGGGAGATGGTCCATCACTAACTCGATGGTTCGTTGGCCCTCCCATCGTACTTTGTCCAGTGAATGATTTTACTACCTAAGTTGTGATGGCTTGAGCGATGGGCCATCGCTGGAGTGATGGGCCGTCACTGGAGCGATGGGCCTTCAGCCTGCCCGTCACTCCTGGGCAGTTTGGACAGCTCTCAGTAAAACGTCCATAACTTCTTACCCCATAACAGATTTTGGTGAAATTTGTATCATTGGAAAGCTAATTCAATTTCCCATAGGATAAAAAGTTGAAATTCTGGAAATTCTATCTGATTTAAACATTATTCACTTAGGAGGTCATCCCTTAATCTTTTGGAGACTAAATTAGACTTAAAGAAAGTTTGGGGTATTACAGATTCCTTCTGAACTATGGTATCTTATCACTTTAATAAAACAACTAATTCTGAATCTGATCACTAAGCAGGAGGAGTAGAATGGCCAGTTCTTACATCGCATGGGGATACAGCCGGCCGAAAATGGCTTAGTGGGTGAACACTAGCATCCACTCAGGATAAGGATAAAGTAATGACATCTATTAAAACCAAGTAAACCAACCATATGCATACAAACCATACATATATATATCCATACCAGGAAAGGGAGTTGAGTTAAGCATGTATTTAAAATCATTAACTTGGGTATGTGTAGCTTAACCATACTTAACCACCCATGGGCTATATGGGTCCGGTGTAACCCCCTTAACAGGCCTGGATGTGTGCAATCACATGAACCAGAGATACCATAAGAGTAAAAGATTCCCAAGTACCCTTCACCCTCCATGATAGATATGTATAATATACTTAGAGGATTTCTGTGTACCTCATAGTATCATATAAGGACACCATGACCTACCCTTCAGGTCGACAAATATGAGTTTCCATTGTTCATCTGTTAGACTTCTACCTTCACGGTTAGCTATCACACCCCTCCATTAATTCTTAATTAAAACCATTTCCAACCAACCAATCTATTATTCTATTTATTATTTACCAAGGCTATTAATAGTGGTATCGTCATACCGACTATAACTTGCAAGTATTGTCTATAGCCAAATACTTTAAGGTAAAGGGATTCCCATGTACCCAATTACAAAGTTAACTTGGGGGAGTCCCATGTACCCCACAAGTATTCCATTAATATATTAGCTTGGGGGATTCTATTGTACCCCACAAGTGTTCCTTTAACATGTTTACTTAGGGGATTCCATTGTACCCTACAAGGATATTCAATTAAGACATAACAATTATTCGAACCAATTTCTTTATTTCATTCACTTGGGTATTCCAACGTACCCTACAAGTTTTTCATTTAAATCAACCATAACCACCAAGACCTTACCCTTTAACCATTCGAAACCATCCACACCATTTAAACCATTTTAGATCATTCCAAACATTTAAAGAATTTATACAATTCAAACCACTTAAACCATTTAAACTATCCAAATCCATTTAGGGTTACATTACAAAACCATACCATGCAATAGTTCCAATATTTTTTCAAAAATAGAGTGAAAACCTCCTTTTAGACATTTAATCAATCATGTTGAGGGCTTACCTGTCGTACACGACCCAGAAAATGGACTTTCTGCCTCAGTTGTGATGGTTTGGGTGATGGTCCGTCGCTAGCTCGATGGTGAATCGGCCTTTCCGTTGCACTTAGCCAGAATATAGGTTCACTACCTCAACTGCAATGGTTTGGGCGATGGTCCATCGCTGGCTCAACGGGTCCGTCGATCTTCCCATCGCACCTGGGCAGTTCAGACAACTTTCTATAAAATGGCCATAATATTTTACTTAGATGTCAGATTTTGGTGAAATTAACATCATTGGAAAGTTAATTCAATTTCACACATGATAAAAAGTAAAAATTAGGATAATTCTATATGAAATAAAAATGACTCACTTTGGAAGTCACCCCTTAATCTTCTAGAGATGAAATTAGGCTAAAAGAAAGTTTAGGGTATTACATTTATTCTTTTTAGACCTATTTTTTTAAAGATAGGATATAAGGGGTTATTTTCACCCATTTTCCTCTAGAACTCTTCATAAAGGTAAGTTATTTATCCTTATTAAGTAGGTTTTAATTCCTAAACTTTATAATCACTAGTTAATGGGTCTTGAGGAGGATTTAACTTGTCCTAGCTGAATTTTGAGGTGTGCAGGATAAAATTAAGTAAAGACCTTGGGTTTTGGTTAAAAGTTGATTATTTACTCTTTCATGACAATAATTTACTTATGTAACCATGAAATTGGTAGATGTAAGGTTAAGTCATGGTAAAAAAAACCTAGAATATGGGGGTTTATCATAAAATTAGCTTTGGGTTTAGGATTATATTGTAATACTTGATGTTGTATGACATTAAATTAATTATGGGATATATTCAAACTTTTAGACAACAATCAATACAAGGCTACAAGAAAAGGGAAAGCTCACATTTTCTTGAGTATTTCATGATTGGATTGTGTAGGTGGTGGTGTTATTATAGGTGAAACCTAATTTTTTTGTGTTCACAAGTTTTTCTTAGTATTTCTTGTGCAATGCATGTTCAAGTAAGTTAAAGACTATTTAATATCATAAGTATTAATAGCATGTAATGAACTTATATGTAAAACTTATTAGTTGTTAGACGTGCTATTTTGTAGTCATTGTGGTTGTGATTCTACTGATATCTATCATTATTATAGGATGTACAGATATTTGTACATCTTCACAGGATTGGTTGATATAAGATTGATAGGCACTTGATGTATGGGATTTGTTACATGGACAAGAGCTCGTCCCCTATAGGTCATGACTAGTGGGAAACCATAAGACCCTTAGAATATATGTACAAGGTATAGGTAAGTGTGATGGTTCCTTGAGTGGATAGAGTATTATAATTTTTCTTGATTGTATTGGTTTCTTGAGTTAACCAGGCTAAAGTGTTACCATTATCATGTTGTTTCCTTAAGTTAATTGGTTTATGTTCTTAATTTCTTAGGGTGGTTCTTTTTTTAATAGAGATGCATGAAATTTGCCTTGTTGTTATTCTTGGGGATCCTTGAGTTGTCCAAGCTAATTGCAAATTATGGCATAAATTGTTATTGTCTATTACTTCTGTAATTGGGACATAAATTACGTGGTTGTTGCATCATATATGTTGAGTTGAAGTCTTGTTGGTGGTCATAGTTTTACTTGACTTATTATCCTTGTTTTTTCATATTGACTAAACTTCACATTGTACTTGTTTACATATTTAAGTGCTATGAATTGATGTAGGGTTTCAATATAGGGATAATGGTTGTCTTGTTGTATTATGTTATGGTTATGTGCTTATATTTCTCAGTTTGGGTTGGCAGGTAACCATAACAGTACACCATTATTTCTTGTGTGTTAATACTACACATGCTCTTCTTTTTGTTGAGTGTAGAGCATATTTGGTGACTGTTTAGAGACCTGACATATGATTCAGACTGCAATCAAACTCAAGGGTGAGCTACATCTTCCTGGATACCAAGAGTTTTTCTTTAAGTTTTTGATCCATTATTTCAAACTTAAACACTTCATTAGTTTTGGGTTGATGTAGTTATTGTCTATGTAGATGTTTTGGTACAACGATTTTCAAGTTCTAGGGATTAGTTAAGTTTCTCTATTTTTGCATTTATTTTTGTTTTAGATAATTGATCATTAATGTAAAATAGTTAGTGCCTTTTTTTTTGCAAAGTGTTTTATTAATGGTTTGGAGTTAGTTGGTTCTCCCACCAGGAAGTTAGTGTGGGTGCTACTTACGGCGGGTTGGGTCATTACAAAGTTGGTATCAAAGACCTAGGTTTGTTAATCTCATTGTATTGAAATGGGCCCAATAGAGTCTTGTGGAATGATACAGAGATGTCTATACTTTTACTCAAGAATTATCATGAGGAGTTTGAGGAAGTAGGAAAGGATAGTTTAGAATAGGAGATGGTGGCATATGATGGAGGTGCAACCCTTTCTTCTATGTCAGTTAAGGTTATTCAAGAGGTTTAGACTTCTCTAAGTGGGTTGGATAGTATTGGAGCCCTCCCCATTGTTTTGACTTTTTAGGTCTGGGTACTTATTTAACTGTTACTTTAGCTCCTAAATGGCTAACTCTTTAGGGACTGATGAATTACCCCATCTAATGATGGGCCCCGCCATGAACGGGATCAAACATGAGCTACTGACTAAATTTCTTAAAATAAATCCTTCATTATTTCATGGTATTAAGACTGATGGTGCATTCTAGTTCATCACTTATTTTTATAAAAGGCTACATAAATTGGGAATTATGCAACAACATGATGTTGAGTTTGTGACTTTCTAATAGTAAAGGGATAACAAGTAGTGGTGGAGATCCTTTTTAAAGTGTCGGTCACCAGTGTTTCCTCAATTTACCTTAGATAGGTTTCACACACTATTCTTGAAGATATTGTAAATTGTACTATTTGTGGTCGCAATAAGGTTGAGTCTTAGTCCCTTTAATAAGGCAGTATGTCAATTGCATCCTATGAGGCTAAGTTCAATGCTTTGTCTCTCTATGATACCTAACTATTGTTCACTAAGGAGGAGAGGATCTGGATATTTATTAAAGGTCTGAACACTGATCTTCAAGTATTGTCTATTCCTATGACATCTGTAGGAAAAAAGTTACAATTACGTGGTTTCTTATGTGAAAAGACATGATGAAGTTAACTAGGTTCGTTAGGATAAGAACTTAGCCAAGATATTCTTGAATATGGGTAGCTTCAGTAGTTTTTATTCTATGGGTCATAGACATCATGCTCATCCAACTCTCACCATTTAGTCAACTTTACTAGCCTCAATAGATAGGCATTTTGAGATATTCATTTGTCCTTAATAGCTAGAGGCTAAGGGTCTTTATATTCTTTAACAAACAACTTTTTTCCTGAGCTAAGTTGTTATACTTGTGGTATTATGGGGAACTTTAAGAGAGTTTTCTTTGAGGCATATAGGTAATCAGGAGCAGTAACATACTAAGGTTGTGTTCTAGTAGGTAGAGTTGGAGGTGGTAATAGTAAGGGTCATCCAAAGGGTTGATGGGGTAATAATAAGGGACATCATGGCGGAAACAAGGGTAATGGTGATGTAGGAAAGGATGGAGCACAACTTGCTAGAGTGGTTTCCTAGCTTGATGATAGAGCTTAGTGTGCCCGGGAAAAACCAAGGATGAAACATCAAATATAGTGATCATAGGTACTATTTTAGTTTGTAACTTGATGTCTTCTGTTTATTTTATCCGAGGTCTACTTATTCATATGTATTTGTTGGATTTCCTTTTCCTATCAACTTGGTATATGATGTACTTGAATCTTTTGTATAAGTCTCTATTATGATTGGAGATTCTACGATAGTAACCCATGTATATCGTCCACGTTCTATTTCATCCATGGGGTTTTAGACTTGGAATGATTTGATCATTTTGGACATGCTCAATTTTAACATTATCATAGCATGACCTAGTTGTCTCCATATCGTGTTGTGTTGAATTGTAATTTGTGACTTTAGAAATCATTGGCATTGATAAATTAGAGTGGGAGGGTGTGTACAAGTCTCAATCGGTGAAATTCATCACTTTTGTTTGAGCATGAAAGATAGTGGGGAAGGGTTATTAAGCATTCTTAGATCATCTTGGGGGTGTTTGTGCGGAGTCCCCTTCTATTGTGTTGGTTCCTATAATTTTTGAGCTTTAGGAGGTATTTCCCACAAATTTTCTTGGTATACCTCCGAATAGGGATATTGATTTTTTTATGGATATAGAGTGAGACACGTGCCTAATTTCTATTCCTCTTTATTGTATGGATTCGACAGAGTTGAGGGAATTCAAAACATAATTGTAGGAATTACTTAATAAGGGATTTATTAATCCTATTGCTTCACCTTGGGGTGCTCCATTTTATTCCTTAAATGAAAGATGTTATTCTAAGGAAGTGCAGTGATAACAGACAGTTGAACAAGGTTACCATTAGTAATAAGTATCCATTTCCCCACATAGATGATATCTTTGACCAATTACAGGATGTTTTGGTGTTCTCTAAGATTGACTTGAGGTTGGGTTACTATCATCTAAAATTCTTGAGGATTGTTCTAGATAGCTTTTAGGACTTGATATGGGCATTGTGAGTTCTTAGTGAAGTATTTTGAGTTGGCCATTACATTGGAAGCCTTCATGATCTTGATGAACGGTATTTCAACTCTTTCTTGGATTCCTTTGTGATAGTTTTTATTAATGAAAATTTAGTTTACCCCATGAGCAAAGAGGAACATACAGGTCATCTTTGAATTGTCTTTGGAATTTTGAAGGAGAAACAGTTATATGCAAAGTTCTTGAAATACGAGTTTTGGTTATCTTCAATTGGCATCTTAGGTCATGTGGTCTCAAAAAGGGTGATGGTAGATCCTCATAAGATGGAAGCAATTAAGAGTTGGTCTAAGCCTAGCCCTATGATTGAGGTTAGGAGTTCGTATGCCTTGCTAGTTACTATCACAGGTTTGTTAAGAATTTTGCTTATATTGCTACTCACTTGACATAGGTAACTTAGAAGGAGGTGCCATTTTTATGGTAGGATAAATGTGAGGAGAGCTCCCAAAAGATCAAGACATTTTTTACTACAACTGCTATTCTTTTATTTTCGAGTGAAGGTAAGGATTTTATTACAATTTGTGATGGTTCATGTTTGGGTTTTGGGTATTGTGTTGATGTCGGATATGAACGTCATTGTTCATGCTTCAAGGAAATTAAAGTGTCACAAAATGAATTACCCAACTCCTGACTTGGAATTTGCAGTGGTGGTTTTTGCACTTAAGGCTTTGAGACACTACCGTTATGCTTTCAAGTATGAGGTATTCATAGATCACCACAACCTACAACATGTGTTCATGCAAAGATATTTGAACTTGGGACAGAGGAGATAGATAGAATTGTTGAAGGACTATGATGTAACCATCTAGTATCATCCAGTTAAGGCTAATATGGTAGACGACGTATTGAGCTAGAAACCGGTAAGTACGGGCAATTTAGTCTATTTGAGGGTGTCAAGATGACCCTTGGCTAGGGAGTTTTAAGATCTAGCATCTTAATTCATACAACTTGTGTTTCAAAAAAGGTGTACTATTGGCTAGTGTTGAGGTAAAGTCAATATTCCTTGATAAAATCAAGTCCAAACAATTTGAGGATAGAAAATCAAAATGAAATCCATAGCAAGGTGTTCTTTGGTGAGGTTTCCAACTCCACACTTGATGTGTCTGGAGTATTGTGGTTTAGAGGGAGAGTATATGCCCCTCAGTTTGGGGAGTTGGTTCAGAATATGCTTGCTAAAGCTCATGATTTGCAATCTTCTATTCATCTAAGTGAAACCAAAATGTACCGTTACTTGAGGTAACTTTATAAGTGGAATGGATGAAGAAGGACATAGTTGAGTATGTATCCAAAATCCAAAACCATTAGCAACAAAAGTAGAGCTCAAATAACTACATGTTTGCTCCAAAGGATACCCATTCTTGAGTACAAGTAGGAGAGGATAGGTATGCATTTTATGGTAGGTATTCCTAAGACCTTAGAGAAACATGAGTCGATTTGGGTCTTATTGAATAAGATAACTAAATCATACCATTTTATTTTGTTAGAGTAAACTAAAGCTCTAAGAAGTTTACCAAGAGTTACATCAAGGAGCTACTGAGGCTACATAGGGTGCCAGTTTTCATTATTTTAGATAGAGGTATTTGATTCACTTTTATGTTTTTGGACAAGTTGCATGGAGATTTTGGAACCCAACTCACTTTTAGAAGTACTTTTCATCCTCAAAATAATGGAAAATTATTGAGGATGATTCGGGTGCTTGAGGACATGTTAAGGGCATGTGCCATAAATTCCAGTGGTCATTGAGAGAAGTTCTTATTGTTGTGCGAGTTGTAATACAATAATAGTTATCACTCTAACTTTGATATGGCTCCACTCGAGGTACTCTATAGAAGGAGTCATAGATTGCCTATAGAATGGTTTGAGGCTAGTAATTCAAAGTTGTTGGGCATGGATTTGTTGAATATAGCTCAAAAAAAGGTAATCCAAACCAAGTTGTTGGTAACCCGAAGTAGGCAACGAAAGTATGAAGACCATAAGGTGAGGGATGTATCATTCAAGGTTGGTGAACAAGTTTTGTTGAAAGTGTCTCCTATAAAGAAAGTCATGAGGTTCCTTCAGTATGTCGGTCTATTACAAGATTCTTTAAGGTGTGGGACGATTAGAATATAGGTTTTTATTGCCATTAGTCTTGTCAAGGGTCCATCCGATGTTCCATATATCCATTCTTTAGAGATAATATGGGGATGAGGATAACATTATCAAGTGGGTTACATTATTTGAATGGGGTACAGTTTTGCTAAATAAGGATCTTACTTATGAGGAGGATCTCATTGCCATTGTTTCTCGAGATGTCTAAAGTTGAGGACAAAGGATATTCGATCGATAATGGTCCAATGAAAGCAACAATTGGTAGAATGTTATTTATAAAATTGAGAAGGACATCGGGACAAGTAGCTTCACTTGTTTGGGGATACATATACTTTTTCTTTACTTGACTTGGTTTATTTTCCTTGTTTAGTAGTTTGGGGACTAACAATGGGTAAATTGATATTTGTTGTAATGACCATTTTCATCATTACAACTAGGTCTAGCATGCAAAAATTAGGTTACAATTTTTCCATAATTGAGATTTAGAAATTTAAGGCTAGGCTAGTCTTAGATGAAATCACAGTGAGGTATGGTCTAGGGGAATTCAAGAATGGATTAGGTAAATATAATAAAGTTTAGCTTATTTTTATGTTGGCTAAGACGACAAAAATTTTGTAGTATTTTACAAGAGTAAATTTGGGTAAGTATAACTTCCAATATTGAACTTGACATAAAGGGGTTTGTCTGAAATGTCATGATTTAGAGGTAAATTTCAAAAAAAGCAAAAATCAGAACAATCCTGAGTTTTTTCCATGTAATACCCGCTATAACGGGTGGCATAATGCTATTGGGCTACCACTATAGCAGATAAATTCCCACAATTATAGTAGTCAAAGTTGATTATACCAGGCGGTTTTTTCTATAACTTTGTTGCAATAGCGGGATCAGGCCTATATAGTAGGGTAAATCACTATTTTATGCAAAAATTTCTCCAAAATGTTTTATACTTTTTAAACATATTTTGGAAAGGGATAAGGATATTTGGATCAATCTTCACCCATTTTCCAATAGAATTATTCATAAAGGTAAGTTATTTATCTCCATTAAATAGTTTTCAATATCTAAACCTTAGAATCACTAGTTTATAGGTCCTTGTGAGGATTTAACTTGAACTAGTTGAATTTCATTGTGCAGGGGGTCAATTGAGTGTAATGCCTTTGGGTTTTAGTTAAAAGATCATTATTCACTCTCACATGACCATAATTCAGTTACGTGAGTGTTAAATGGGTAGGTTTAAGGTGAATTTATGATGAAAAGCCTTAAAATAGTGGGAATAATCATGAAATTGTCCTTGAGGTTTGGGAATAGGTTTTAATCCTCATTGTTGTACGTCATTTATTTGATTATTTGTTTAATTCCAGTTTTTAGAACACAATCAAAGATAAGGCTATTGGAAAAGGCAATGCTTAAGTTTGGTAAGCATTTTAGACCTGGATTATGGTAAGTGATCGCTTTAAGATAGTTGAAACCCTATTTTTTATGTGTACTAGTTAAATGTTTCATAGTACTACTTTTACAATGCATGTTAAAGAAAGTGAATGAGTTTTTGATACCCTAAATATTAGTCACATGCAATGAAATTATATGTAAATATTTTTGGTTGTTATAAGTTTTGTTTTGTATGATTATGGTTGTGATTATTTTGATATCAGTCATTATTATGGGATGTACCATTATTTGGATATCTTCACGAGATTAGTTGGTATAAGGTTGGGAGGTACTTGATGTATGGGATTTGGTACATAGGCAAGAGGTCATCCCCTGTAGGTCATGACTAGTGGGTGAACATAAGACCCTTACCATGTATGTATAAGTTAGAATTGAGTGTGATTGTTCCTTGAGCAAACTGGTGATTATGTGTGTTATTGATTATATTGGTTCATTGAGTGAACCAGGCTTAAGTGTTGTCATTATCATGTTGGCTCCTTGAGTGAACCGGGTTATGTGCTTAATTCCTAAGTATGTTTCTATTTTCTAAATTAGGATGCATAATATTTGTCTTGTTGTTGTTCTTGTAGTTCTATGAGTGGTCTAGGCTAATTACAAGTTATAACATAACTATGTTTTGTCTATTACTTGTTTAATTGGGACATAAATTACATGGTTATTGTAACGTAGTTGTTGTATTATATTTATTAACTTGGAATCTTGTTGGTGTTTATAGTTTGACTTGACATGCAATCCTTATCGACTCATATTGACTAAACATCATGTTGTACTTATTTATAAGGTTATGTGTTATGAATCGAAGTAGGATAGTATGATGTGGTTCATCGTTGTCTTATTGTACTGCGCTATGTTTATGTGTTCATATTTCTCATTTTTGGTTGGACGATGACCCTACTAGTACAACATTGTTTCTTATGTGTTGTTACTACACGTGCTCCTCTTTTGGTTAAGTGCAAAGCATATTCCAACAACAGTTTGGATGCCTCAGATTTGTGATTCAAACTGTGATACAACTCAAGGGAGAGCTACATCTTTTGGGCTACCATGAGGTTTTTTTCTAATTTATGGTCCATTGTTTCAGTCATAGACATTTCATTAGTTTTGTGTTGATCCTTTCATAGACTATGTAGTATTTTTTTAACAATGACTTTTGGGTTCTAGGAGATTAATTTAGTTTCTTATTTTTGCATTTATTTAGTTTTGCATAATTGCTCATTAATGAAAAATAGTTAGTACTTTATTTTTTTGGCTAAGTGTTGAATTAATGGTTTGGAATTAGTTGGTTCTCCTATTAAGTAGTTAGTATGGGTGTCGCTCAGGACTGATCGAGTCTTGAAAGTCTTTTACTATATTAGAATTTTTTTACATGTCTAGACTAGATCCTCGGGAAGAGAGATTTTATTCTTTGTATTTTGAAAATAGGTTGGAATATTTATTTGATTTTGAGGTCTTAATGAAGTTTTTTAATGACTTCCACGTGCATTTTTAATGGGTGATAATGGTTACTCTATCTAGATGGATTAAAGTAGGTGCTTGCATGACTCAGTTAGTTGGATCTTCATATGCCATCATTGACCTGCTCCTTAGGTACTCTACCTTTTCCTTTATGACATTTATAATGATAAACTCTTCGATGATTCTGCTCTAAGGTAGTGATGGTTTTCCTTTGTTCTACCTCAGAATGCGTTTTCCCCTCAAAGATGTTTGGATACTCTCAATCTCTTCTAGAGTATTTCCCTCAAGCACACTAAGGATGCCCATCACTTTCCCCATATGTTGGTTAAAGGTATTAATATCGTCCATCCTATATATCACTGCTTATTACCAAGAAAAATATCATCAGTCAAGACCTCTACTTCATCTTCAGTTTCTTATGTAGCAAATGATTCCTGGTATGTAATCCCTTCACTTAATACAACTCAAGTAGAACCTCTTTTCTCTTATTTATTTCATTCCTCTTCTTGTTATCGACCTTCTTATCAATGACATCCGAAGTGATATTGAAAAGGTGTTAGTTGCATTGAATTCTCCATCATTTGTCATTCTCATAGTTGCAACCTTTCTCTGATACCATTTTGGTGAATCCTTAGTCATCGACTAAACACATGCGAGGAACGTGACAACTTATTGCCATGACCTGAACCGAGGACCGAGCTATGACGAGCATCCAAACCATGAAAGCCCAAGCACCTTTCTCTATCTAGCAATCATGACCATTTATATACTATAAGGAAATGCAGAAAAGATAATAAATAGGGAAACATGGTCAATCACATAATTCAACTAAACGTTATGAAATTTGAGTGCATAACATTCAAAAACATACGACACCAGTCTGCTAAATCCCTAATAATATGAAAATCAACATCTATCTAAAGACTGGGACAAGGCACCACTGTTGGATCATCAATTAAATAAACTAACAATGTTTTAGAACAGGCCTTCCGAAATAAGGGAGGCTCACCAACTGCAATATCTAACAGAATTCTACCTACTGCTTAACGGGACCCCGAGATTATTCCTCAGATCCTGAAATATAGGGGGTTAATACAATTGTATTGGTACGTGGAGCAATACAAAATAATGTACTTTTATACAATATAAGTGAGAGCAATTCATAACACATGTCAGTGTAAAATAGTTGAAAATACATGGGCATAAACAATAGACTTCAAAACATTTATGTAATTCACAACTCAACTCTTTGTCTTACTTCTGAGCTAGGTGGTACACCCTAAAATTCTACAACCCCATGGTCTATATGGAATCCTCCTTGACTCGACGGCCATGCCCCCAACCCAAGTTTATCGCAAGGGTTGGAGTTTCTGATTCTGATACGCCAAAGGGAACAACGCTAACGTATAATCTCTATCTTGGGACATAATAAAACCCGTATCGGCAAAACACAGTTATGAGCTATGAGTTATTGGAACTTTTGCCTTCTTCGGGTAACCACCTAACTCATTTTAAGCCCATTTTTAATCTTTTCTAAACATGCGTCTTTCTGAACTTAAAATTTGAAAATCCGAATGAAATTTGTTTTCTGTTCTGAGTTTATCATGGCATTATCTGTTTTGGTATCATCATACCAAGACTTAAAAGTCATCTGTATAAGATATATAAGGTTTTTTTTTAGATTTTTCAATCAACTCAATCATTTGACAACCAAAAACATTTAAACAATGCAAGGGAGTCCTTATATCAAACCATGTGCAAAACTTATGCAAAGATTCTCCCTTTTTATCAACTCATGATGGTCAATTTCTCAAAACAAATCCTGAAATTCCTTCAATTATTACATTGAACATTTATAAAGAAGAAAACACTTGTAAAATACAACAGCACCCTATCTTCAATTCACAACAAAGATCAAGTTCATAAACAACATTAAAACTCTTATCTCATGCTTACAATAATGCAATTTCAAACCCACAACATGTAAAGTGAAGAAGTATCATAACAAGAGAGGGAGTATAAATATTCATGATCTCAATTTAACTTTCAAACTCCAAACCCATACATACATATATACTAATAAAAATCAAATTTACGGGAACGCCTTAAGACCAAGACATTATTATCAAAAAGTGTTCACAATGCATAATTGTTAATGTAAATTCAAAACCCTTGATAAATACATCATTTCTCAACCTTAAAAACTTAATCAAAACAATTTCACCATGCCCATGTATTTTAGGAAAATCCCACGTACCGTAGATCACTTAATTCGAGGAATAGGACCCGAATCTTGATTCGTTTATTGGAAATCTTGAACTAAAAGATGGATTCTTGATCTTTGGGAGGGAAGTTTAGGGTTTTATTTTGAGAGGGTTTTGTTTTGAGAGGATTTTGACTAAGTTTTGGGTATATTTTACGCTAATAGCGTCTTAATAAGCTGGTAACATAACTTGGGATTATAGGTAAAAGTCAAAACTGCCCATTGAAATGGAAAATTTTAGTAGAAACCTACATCTGATGCTCACCACGACATGATGACATTCTCATCGCCATACCCAGTGCGACGCAGTGCAATCGCGGTGAGTTACTGGAACTTGAACACTATTGATTTAAACTTCATTGCAGCGCGGAGGAGGCCCCATTGCTATAGCCACCACAATGCGGTACAATTGCGGTGACCTTCTATTTTTAAATTTCAAACACGCCTCAAACCCCGTCAAAAAAATACGAAACTACCCCGATACATCCCATTTACACCCCTGACCATGAATCAACTCAAAACTCTATGTATCAGGATCATAAAGGTCAATTTAGAATTCATTAAAGCTTAGGAGCTTAAAATATGACTAAGTCATTTTAACAGTTAGGAAAATTTCAGGTTGTTAGCTCTTTAAGCAAGCTACTAAGTGATTTCTATGAATATTTTTCACTCTATAGTCACTTCACACACTAGTATTAAGATCATGACACATGAATTTAAATATGATTCATGGTATTAGAGTTTACACACGTAGAAACGACGGTCCAATTTCTAGCTCAAAAAATATAGGGTGTTACATTATCTCCCCCTTGGGTTCATTCATCCCTAAATGATGGGTAGGAACTTTTTGAAGCTCTAAAAGTGTAGAATAAAGAAAGTAATCATGTATTGAACATGTTTCCTCAACAGAATATGCAAAGGCATCAAACGAGCTTCATGATAACCCCTACTGAAACGTGTAAGCATGAAGCATGGGGTAATGAGACTTTACATAGGGATGATCTTGCACATGAGTTCTATGAATCATAATCATCACAACATAAGGAATGAGTATATTTGGTGATAATAGGCCTGATTTACATTGGCAATAATCATGAAATAAGGTTTCACAGAAGATTGGGATAGAAGCATTCTCCACCTTTCATGATGCAACGAATAGACTTAAACCTAAAGACCTTACTCGACTATGCCCCAACATTAAAAAACATACTTTATACTTTCCATCTTATATTTCTACCATCACACATCTAACCACAAGAGTTTGAATACTACTTCTAGGTTGAAGCCTAACTAGGAGAAAAAAGGTGCTAGTTTAAGCAATGGGACTCCATACAAGAATATTACTTCACCTTATCACTACCGTCAAACACCATCGGATTTTAATTCAGGGAATACTAACCACATAGTACACGGGTTGTGTTTTCATCAATCACAACATTAAAGCTTATCATTATTACACTCACTTCATGGATTCCCCCCCCCCCCCCCCAAGACCAAAAAATTCAATTACTTTCACAAAGATTTTTGCCATATATCTATTTCCTAACTATTTCTCATAATGAAAGTCCATCCACTTCTTTCCCCCCTCACCAATAACCTTAGATAAAGATATCAAATCAAAATTTTCACATTCAAGAACATCTACTCCCCCTTTCTAAGTCACTAGTACTTTTCTATAACAACTATCATACTATCATTCAAAGGGTCATTGAGGGACCCGAGCATATGCATCAAGAAAAGAAGTAACACTATTCAATTATAACATATACTTATTACAATAATCAAGGTGGGATATGAGATGAAAATAAAATACAATAGACACGAAGTTCTCTCTATATAAAGTGGTTGGATCATAAATAGTTAGTCGTTCGGATGTAAACTTACACAACATGAGTTCCTAGGACTGGGCACAGTGAGAAACATAAGAGCATATATCATGAGCATTATAATATGAAGGAAAACTCAAACAACCAATGACTGAGACAAGGATTGCCACTTGAAGCTATTTCTTCTCATTTTCTGAGTTGAGACAGTCATGAATTTGGATAAACTTTATCACTTTGGATAAACCCGATATAGATTGATTCGGTAATATGCGAAAACATAGTTTCGTAGAACCAAGAATGATTTGGGACACAAATTTATATATCATGAACATCAGAACATAGAGATTGAATACATGAAAGATTGGGTTACTGGGACATCATTGTTTCTAGTTTGGCGGTCGGATCATAACATAAGTTGCATAGATAACTCGAACCTTGGGCATAGGAACAACTTCAATATATAAGACATTGGTAGAATATCCTTCTTAAATTAAAATGGGAGGAGCTTGATTTAATAGGAATAGATTATTGTCAGGATTCTTACCTCAAACTTGACCCCAAGAGAAAATTTCGGGAACTACCTTACTTCATCATCTCCCCCTTAGAACAAATTCACCATCCTATACTTGAGGACATATCTTCTCATTACATCTACACACAAAACACTCAACACAATGGGGTATCACCATATACTCTAAAGGCATTTCTTTCCAAGAACGTTAATCTTCACTTTTTCTATCCTCTAATCCATCAACCTACAACTCCCAGTCTTATGAGCATATCCATCTGTAATACCCCATACTTCTACCTAGCTTAAAATCATCCCAGAAATGTTAAAGAATTGTTTCAAAGATGAATACACTTTTATACATATGTCATATTCAAGATTTTCACTTTAAATCATATGGGAAATTTAATAATATTTCCATCGATACAAAATTCTCCCAAATCCGACACCTGGGCAAAGAGTTAGAGCCATTTTAGTAAGACAATATGCCACCTGAGCCATCAACGCATCGCGGAGCTAGCCAAAATGGCAATCGGAAAAATCCAGTGAGCCTCCGTAATTATGGTGTGTCATTCCAAGGCTCAAATTTAGAGTTGTCAAATTCTAGTTACATGGAGCGACAGCGTCGCATCGCGCCAGGTGTCCAGGTTGAGAAATTTTCACAGAATAAAAATACGCGTCCAAGGGTTAAAAGGGTCAATTTCTCACTACTATATATACCCAATAACATATGAATCGGCCATAATTCACCCAAAATATATTGTTTCTCTCAAGTTTCTCTCAATAACAAGCTAGGGTTTTCAATTGGGGATTCGAATCCAACACTCAAATTCAAGAATCTCTCTGACAATCTTTATACAATCAAGAACTAAGGTATGCACAGTGTTCATTCATGGATTCCTTTCATCCATGAATCCCAAGAATCAACTTTTAATTCTTGTATTGTGAATATTTTTTTGTGGGTTGATTATGTTCATGTGATTATGGTTATATGATTCCTAAGTTGGAATCTTTATGTGTTGTTCATGAACCTATGCTAGTATGTGGTCTGAAACATGTGTAATTGAGTTAACATATAGAGTTTTGTTCTATTAATTTGATGGTCATGTCTATGCCCTAAGTCATACATCCTAGGTGTTTTATAAAAATGCCTAAGAGAATAGAAATTATTCATTATAGCTTAATTATGACCCAAGTGATAAGTGTATGCTTTACCCTATGACTAAGAATGACTTCCATGATATTGTGTTCATTATGAATGGTTGAGGGAATGTCCATGAGATTAGGTTGATGAAAGTATGACATGTTTATATACAACTCCATTCATGTACAAGACTATGATAACCATGTACTTCATGAAATCCCCAACTTATTGTTTTATAAATTGTTGATATTGGTCATATGTTTAAGAAGTGTCAAGTCTTGTCAGTTTCATGCTATTGAGTCCTGGGGGTATTTAATACCCGACAATTTAGTTGTGTTCCTAGAGCCAGTATCACTTTTTCATGGTACTCTCAATCAAGCCATGATCATAGAATTCAGTCAGTCACATAACTCAGGAAAACTCAATAAATTCAGTATCAGTCCAGTCTTACTCAGTAATCTCAAGTAATCTCAATAACTCAGTCAGTTATTAGATTTTAGTAGTATTCTGTTAGTCAACAGAATTTAGTGAACTCAGTTCAAATCAGTTAAACAATACGATCAGTAATAGTTAAGTTCAGTTTAACTCAATTCAGTGTCTCTTCAGTTGCGAGTAGGATTCAGCACCGAGTGAACCCAGGGATGTGGACACACACTGTCAGTCAGTAGAGGGTGTGATCCTTGAAGCAATTCTTTCATTCCAGAACTACGTCGCCAGCGTAGGTTGAGATGTACCCTATGATTCTAGGGATTATACACCTCATTTGAGTTTTCCTACTATTAGGGGTTAACGGAAGAGCTCCCTGTCAGAGATGGTTTACTCACAGCTTGTCTTTACCCGTGGCATGATACTGACACCCTTCCAGCTAGGGTTACAGGTTGTACCTTACTAATTCAGTTTCGGGGCATGTCACTTAGATGATTACCTCCCACAGTCTCAGTTTTAGATCTAGTTTCAGTAATAGAACTCAGTCCAGTTCTACAGAAATCTAGGATTGTTAGATATAGTCAAATCAGTACAGTGCAAAACCTAGCTAGTTCTATCAGTATCGGACTGTCAGATAAAGTCACTTATGTTATCAGTATTCAAACTCAGTAATCATGTTATCATGAACTCAATTTATATTATATTAATTATACAAAACTCATGTTCTAAGTATTCAGTTTCAGGACTGTCAGATACAGTCAATCAGACCAGTTCTTCATAATTAGAACTGTCAGAAACATTCATTCCTTTATTAGTAATATGAAATTAGTTCCTTAGTATTCAATAGACTCAGTCATTCATTATCCCAGTATCAGTACTCAGATATCAGTAAATCCACGTTATCAGAATTCATGAGTCAGCATTATCACGATCTCAGTTACAATTATGTATTCATGCATGTATTCTCACATTCATGTTATACAGTCAGTTATTATTATTTATGCATATGAACCCTTGTATTTATACTACCTCACTTGCATACCAGTACATTCAACGTACCGACACATTTGCACTATGGTGTTTTATACCATAGGTTTAGAAGCACGAGCTCCCGAGCATCCTTAGTAGATCAGACGTTCAGTAGCCAAACTAGCAGTGAGTCCTCATCCTTCGAGGATAACATGATTATTTTATTACTTTATTATTTTAGTAGTTCAGAGTTAGTTAGGGACATATCCCATCAACTCCACAGTTTTCATATAGTTTAGAGGCTTTCAGACTACGGCATGTGTTCAGACAGTTTATTTTAGTTTTGGATATTTTTATACCCCATTACAGACATTGTATTATATTCAGTATTAGTTCAGTTTTTTACCTTATGGCCTTACAGCTTATATTCCACATATTTACAATGTATTATTCAGTGCTCAGTTATAGATATTAGTCATTGGTTAACTTGTGATCCTTTGGGGTCATGAGCACCATGTAGCGTTCCGGGTACCAGATTTGGGGCGTTACACCATCCTTACTCCTTATCACATAATAATCCACTCTCCACTACTTAACATTCTATCATTAGACCGCTAATCATATAATTTACATCATAAAAACAAATTTTAAGACAATACCAAAGGCACATATTGCCTACTTATATTTCCTTCATTCAGATCAAAAGAACATCGCACAACAACTCCTTAGTCTTCTCCATACTATGAGATTCAAGAATAAAATCTAGGTACATATTACACAAGTACACATCATACTTTATCTAACAACATGCTACCTCCAGGTTCAACTTATTCTAATATATTCATGCTATTATACACTTAATGACTCAACCACAATTCTTCATTTTAACACTAGTACCCATGTACATAAATATCATAATTATCCGCTCCTTTTTTCACAGGTTACCAACTTAAGCTATTTCATACCTCACATCAAGCCTGCTAATTCATCCCCACAAAAAATACATCACTAATCTTAAGCTACTATCCCTTTTTTTTTACCAATACCCACATCTCAAGTTCAAGCTTATAGTCTGCAATCAATCACGTACCACCGATAAAGCATTCCACATACTATACTGGTTCATCAAGTTGGGGAATTCCACTTAACTACTACCTACAATCACATCCTCTCCATAACATTACTACAACACCTCAAAATCCACTACATACCTTCTCACATTAAGTCTACATACCCATTCATACATTCTCACTATCACTAAATTCCATAAACACCAATGAGTCTCTACCCATAACATATTGAATAGTCTACCCCTTTCCAATCACAACCTATAACTGACTTCTATAACCACCATAACTATCTACTCTAGGCTCCTTCCCTAATTTTAATCAATAATGATCATAGACAAACACTTCTTTCACAACTACCATACAATCTATAAATCTTGCTATATCATTAGTCAACCACCATAAAAGGAAAAACCACCCCTCAATCAAAGGGTTATGTAGCTAAAACTACTTAGTTATTCAAAAGTACCCTCACTCTAACAGCTAACCTTGTGACTTTATGTCACCAACTTGTGGACTATCTCACTACTAATGGGTCATGACACTTTAACATACACTACTACACAGGTGGAAATACAATTTCAAAATTCTGCTTCACATCATTAACCTTATGATGACATCTGCAACACAAATTTTGAAAGGGGACTAAATACACTTCGGACTAAAGCATGATTTTATCAGGATAAAGGTATACACTCGAATTAATACGCCTTGAAGAACTAATGAATTCCTCTCAAGTCCTTATGAAATCTCATAACTTTATGGATAACTTAATCAGTGAGAACCACATTATTGGGGGATCTAGACTCTTAGACTTGTATCGCCTCGACTATGAGGCATGGCCCATGAAATTTGATCAAGGAAGAAATTTGGATAACTTTCTTATGGACGACATTGTAGCACGAACTAGAGTATGAAAGAATATGAAATAATTCCTAAATGCCTGGCAGCCTCCTGATTATAAGTGTGGTGCACAACACACCCATAAGTAAGACTCGACTAGACATGACTTCACAGACACCCTGGGACTATGAACCATGCTCTGATACTAAATTTCTCATGACCCAAGCTGAGGCTCTGGCCGTAATGAGCATTCCATACAATAAAGGCCCGAGCACCCTTCTCTATCTTGCAATCATGTGCACCATTTATATACTATAAAGAAATGCAGAAAAGATAATAAAGACGGAAACATGGTCAATCACTTAATTCAACTGAATAGTAAAAAATTTGAGCCCATAACATTCAAAAATGTATGACACCAGTCTATGAAATCTCTAACAATATTAAAATCAACATCTGTCTAAAAAATGGGACAAGGCCTCTAGTTGGACCATTAATCCAATAAACTAACATTGTTCTAGAATAGGTCTTACGAAATAAGGGAGGCTTACCAACTGCAATCTCTGACAGAATTCAACCTACTACTTAATAGTTACCCAAGACTCCGCCTCAGATCCTAAAATATAGGGGTCAATACAATTGTACTGTTATGTAGAGAAATAAAAAAATTATATACTTTAATATAACATAAGTGAGAGCAATTCATAAAATATATCAGTCTAAAATAGTTGAAAATACATGAGCAAAATCAATAGACTTTAAAATATTTTTGTAAATCACAACTTAACTCTTTATGTTACTTCTGACCTAGGTGGTACACCCTACAATTCTACGACTCCACAGGCTCTATGGAGTCCTCCCTTGACTCAACGGCCAAGTCCCCAACCCAAGTTTACCGCAAGAGCTAGAGTTTCTGATTCTGATACACCAAAGGGCACAAGGACAACGTATAATCCCTATATTGGGACATAATAAAACCCATATCGTCAAAACACGGTTTTGGTCTATGAGTTAGATAAACTCGTTCCTTCTTTGGGTAATCACCTAACTCTTTTTCAGCCCATTTTTAACTTTTTCTAAACACGCATCTTTCTGAACTAAAAAACTAAAAATCCGAATGAAATTTGTATTCTATTCTAAGTTTATCATGGCATTATATATTTTGGTATCATCATACCAAGACTTACAATTCATCTTTCTAAGTCATAAAAGGTTTTGTTTTAGATTTTTCAATCAACTCAATCATTTGACAACCAAAAAAATTTAAACAATGCAAGGGATTCCTTATTTCAAAACATGTGCAGACTTATGTAAAGATTCTCCCTTATTAATATTTCAACTCATGATGGTCAATTTCTCAAAACAAATCATGAAATTCCTTTAATTATTACATTGAACATTTATAAAGAAGAAAAAACTTGTAAAATACAAAAGCACCCGCTCTTCAATTCACAACCAAGATCAAGTTCATAAACAACATTAAAACTCTTATCTCATGCTTTCAATAATGTGATTTCACAACACACAACATGTAAAGTCAAGAAGTATCATAACAAAAGAGGAAGTATAAATATCCATGCTCTCAATTTAACTTTCAAACTCAAAATTGCATACATACATATGTACTAATAAAAATCAAATTTAAGGGAAGGCCTCAAGACCAAAGTATTATTATCAAAAATGGTTCACAATGCATAATTGTTAATGTAAATTCAAAACTCTTTATAAATACATGTTTTTTCAACCTTGAAAACTTAATCAAAACAATTTCACCATTACCATATAGTTTACGAAAACCCCACGTACCTTAGATTACTTAGTTCGAGGAATAGGACTCGAATCTTGATTTGCTTATTGGAAATCTTGAACTTAAAGATGGATTCTTGATCTTTGGGAGGGAAGTTTAGGGTTTTGTTTTACGAGGATTTTGAGTAATTTTTGGGTATATTATGCCCTAATAGAATCTTAATAAGCTACTAACACGACTTGGGATTATAGGGAAAAGTCCCAACTGCCCTTTGAAATTGAAAAGTTTAGCAAAAACCCGCATCTGGTGCTCACCGTGATGTGATGACATACTCATCATCATACCCACCGCAACGTGGTGAAATTGTGGTGAGTTACTGGAACTTGAACACTGTTGGTTTGAAATTTATCGCAGCGTGGTGGAGGCCCCATCGCTATAGCCATCGCGAGGCGGTACAATTGCGGTGACCTACTATTTCAAATACACCTCAAACCCTATCCAAAAATGCGGAACTCCCCCGAGACATCCCCTTTACACCCCTAAACATGAATCAACTCAAAACTCTACGTCTATGGATCGAAAAGGTTGATTTACAATTCATCAAAGTTTAGGAGCTTAAAATATAACTAAGTCCTTTTAACACTTAGGAAAATCTTAGGTTGTTAGCTCTTTAAGCAAGCTACTAAGTGATTTCTATGAATATTTTTTACCTCATAGTCTCTTCACACACTAGGATTAAGATCATGATATATGAATTTAAATATGAGTCATGGGATTAGAGTTTACACACATAGAAATGACAGTCTGATTTCTAGCTCAAAAAATGTGGGGTGTTACACTTGCCCATGTTTTGATGTGCCAAGTTCACTTAGAACAGTAAGAATAGCTAAGAGAATAGTATAAACAATATAAGAAAATTATTAGGAAGATTTGTATTAGAGAACTTGAAATACTTTCTTGATGATTTTACAAATAAATGCCCTTCTATTTATACTAGTCATCTAGGAACTAATTTTCCAATATAAATTATGTACAAGTCTCTATTCTAGAATTTTTTACAAAGATAGAATGTTCCAAGAACCTTCTATGCAAATCCATATAATTCTAAAGTCTTCCAAGGGATATGTTTCTTGAATGTTAAACCAACGACTAGTATTTGTCCTATGTAATTCTTCCACACAGGGAACTTTCTTTCATGTGGTGCTTACATGGATAAATGGCATGGTGGATCATCATAATACGTACAATAATGTCCGACATTCATATTCTCATTTAATATTCTCAACCTATATGAAAATAAATTTCCTTTGTAGTTAATTTATGTGTTCGAAGGTCTGTAATATTAGAACTTAGTGTTGAAATATAAAATAAGTAATTTAATTACATAGTATATATGATTGTAGAACACTCAGCTTACATGTGTTTCTTCCTTTAACAATTCAATACAAGTAGATACTTTAATAATATGCATTTTGTGGATTAAACCTCAAGAAACATTAAAACAACTTTTATTTCTCCTATGAGAAGAACTAGAAAGTTATTCACAAAAAAGGAAAGAATTTGTTAAAATTCTCACACTTTAAAAAACATCATCATCTACTATCAAATCATTATCTTCACTAAAATTTTATGTCTGAGATAGAAGGACAAATATGACTTTCAAGATCGCAATGTTGTTATCCTAAATCCCCTTAATTTATAATGAGCATAATATTCCCAAAAACTTTAAATATATGATCCTATTTAGCCTTTTTAATTAAAATAGGCCTCTAAGTCCATTTTATTAGAAGACAAAATATATTTACACATATTAAATGCCCCATCACTAGGTCCACGCCAATAAGACCAACCAAAAATGGCCATTTTTTAGACAAAATCATACAAAACAAAACAAAAAGGGGATTATAAAGAAAAAAAGTAGGGAGAAATATTCTACAAACTTCTTCCACTCAAGCGTCAATGCCATTACCATCTTCTCCAGCACAATGAGAAATGTTTGATTATGGATATCAATGGACTACTTCTTTTTTATTGGATGAGATTGAATTTTGGGTATTTTTACATCGTGCATTCACATGTCTTGCAAATGTCATGAAATCATTCTAATCAAAGACTTTTTACACTCAAAATACTCAAATCTAGTCTGCATTAACAAAGATAAGAATTCATCAACCTTTTTTTTCTATTTTGTTCTATTTTGATTGTTTTCTCCTTAACGTTTCTACCTTAATAGGTTGAGCTCAAACTAGGAGATAATACCACTTCCTAAAGAAGAAAAGACTAATGATATATTGACAATAATATCAGGTATGAGGTGTACCTGTTCCTTTCTCTTTTGGACTTTTGTTGTTTCATACCATCCTTGTGTTAACTACAGTTATATTGATAGCCTATTTACACGAACATGTTTGTTTTGATTCTCCATGTGGTGTTCACGAATATTTTTGTTGTGATTCTCCATTGGTGTTCAGACAAACTATGTTTTTACCTATTTAGAGCGTTTAAAATAGTTCTTTATTGGTTGTATCTGATATTTGTTCCATCGCCTTAAGTTGTTTGCTCTTCTCTACTTGCGTGTATTCGTGTTTATGAACTACAAGGTAGGTTTTGTATTCCTGTTGTCATTGGGCTGTGAGGGAGGATTTTTACTGAGGCTCGTAAGAGGAGGTATACAATTCACCTAGGTTCGACAAAGATGTATGTACTTGAAGGAAATTTATTTGTTGAAAAATTTAAAAAGAGATATGGCTAACTTATTATCTAAGTGTATGGTCTATCAGCAAGTGAATGTTGAGCACTTGAGGCCTAGTGGTATGTCTCAAGAGATTGAGTTTCTTGTGTGGAAATGGAAAATAATTAATATAGATTTCATTATGGGTCTTCTACAGTCTCATAATAAGTATGATTCTATTTAGGTTATTATAGATCGGATGACTAAGTTGACTCACTTGGTGTCTGTGAGGACTACTTACTTTGGATAGGATTATATCAAGTTATTTATTAAAAAGAGAGTTAGGTTGCATGGAGCGCTGGTGTCCATTATTTTGGATTAAGTACATAATTTTCTTCTAACTTTGGTTAGTTGTTTTAGAAAGCTTTGGGTACCTAAGGTGATCCTTAGCATCGCTTTTCACCCTCAAATAGATGGAGAAGCGGATCAGACTATTCAGACATTAGAGGATATGCTAAGGTCCAGTGTGCTTGATTTTGGAGGAAGTTGGGTTGATCACTTACTCCTAATTGAGTTTGCATATAAGAACATTTATCACTCTAGTATTGGGATGGATCTTTTTGACAACCCATATTATAGGAGGTGTAGGTCTCCCATAAGATGATTTGAGGTTGGTGATACTAGGTTATTTGGTCCTGAATTGGTTCTCCAAGCCATAGAGAAGGTGAAATTGATTAGAAAATACTTAAGACTTTGCAAAGTCACTAAAATTATTATACGAATATGAGGAAAAGGGATTTAGAGTCTTATATAGGTGATTGGGTGTTATTAAAAGTCTCTCCTATGAAGGGAGTGATGCAATTTTAAAAAAAGGGAAAGCTCAGTCTCTGTTTTATTTGTTCATATTAGATTTTGAGGAAGGTTTGAAATGTTGCCTATGAGTTGGATTTTCCTGTAAGTCTAGGTTTCATTCATTTGGTTTTACATGTGTCAATGTTTAAAAATGTATGGGTGATCCTTTCTTGATTTTTCCTATTGAGAATGTTGGTGTTTCAGATTCCTTATCATATGAGGAAGTCTCGATAGAGATATTGGATAGGCAAGTTTACCAATTGAGGACTAAGGATGTCGAATTGGTAAAGATTCTTTGGAGGAATCAAAAGATGGAGGAAGCTACTTGGGAAGATAAAGAGGATATTAAGGCCAAGTATTCATTTTTGTTTTATGGGATGGATGATCATGCGTAAGGTATGTGCTTCTCTTACTATAAATATTTTTTGGGTGTTGTTCATGGTTTTGTGGTTTCTTTCTATCATGTATTCATGCCAAATAGTGTCTTAACTCCTCATTCGAGGATAAATGATCCTAGGGGGAGGGGGGTAATATAACACCCTAGGTTTTTTTACTCTAAATATTTCTTAGTGATTGTTCTCACTTCTTAGTTTACGACTCAGGTGATGAGTCATTAAGACTTCTCATAAGTTGTATAGAGTAATTGTGCTCTAACTAGTATGGTTTCCCTAAATTTATGTCAGGGTCATGACTGGGAACATTCGATTCATAAGGTAATGTAATGAGTCATGATGAGGGACTCGTGACCTTAACAGTGAGATGGCCCAAGGTTATTGTCTTGGTAATAACTAGACTCCATGAGTCATAAGGTGAGATACCTAGTTGTAGGGTAGGACTCATGACCAAATTATTAAGGACGCCCTGAGTTTATGCCCAATATACAAGCCTTGGTGACGACTCGTGATGAGTGACCTCAAGTCGTGAGGTGAACTATGGTCACTGATGAGAGTATTTCATGATTTTTAATTAGGGTTACTTTGGTCATTTCCTTCCATCCCCAATTATAACCTGCAACCATAAAGCACCCTAAGGGTCCCTTTCTTATTATTTTAACAAGTCAAAAACACTCTCTTCTCTATAAAATTCTCAAGTCAAGAAAAAAGCTAGGGTTTACAAAGGTTGGTCATCTAGAGCTCAAAGTGTGGTTTCTTCTCCAATTTTTTTATGTTTTCAAGCTTGTATCTCTCTCCTTAAACTTGTATTTTTTATCTTAGAATGCAATGGTTTGGTATTCATATGGTTTTACAGTTTGGATTTGGAATTTGGGTTGAGAGTTTTGGATGATTATTTTTTAAAAGGTATTCTCATAGTTTCCATACTTTTATTTATGCTTTATTGATGGATTTTGGAACTCATTGGGTGCATGGGCATGGTAAATGGAATGAGGGTCGTGGATTCTGAAAACTTATAGATTTTTTATTGGAATTGGTAATAACCTCAAACCCCCATATGAAATTGGCTTTGAGACTTGGCTATATTCATAATTTAACTACTTTTGAAACTATTACATTGCATAATAAGGCTAATGTAATACAAATGGTTTTAAAGGGACTTGGTAGACATGGATTGATTTTAAATTTGAACTTTGGAGTCTTATGGTTAATTGGTTTTGTTTGGTATGATGGAATTGGCTTGCAAGCATAATTAATTTTTATGACAATACCGTTCGGTAAAGCCTAAATAGATGACTTCTTGGTTAAATTAATGTTTATGTGTAAATGTTTAAATTTAGGCATAAAGGGGTTGTATAGGTCGTCGTGGAAGGTGGAGGTCCTAGGGGGACCAATACTGGAAACCATATTTGTCGGTGTGGGGGACTTGGTGGCCATGTGCATACTTCACACTTTATATATATATATATATATATCATATAATGGATGGAGTCGTGGATTCCCTGGACCTTCCATAGAGTTCTCTGATAGTGCAGCTAACACGCACAAGGCATTTCGGTGGAAGGAGCCGCACCCATATAACTCATGGGTGTTTTTAGGATGGTTAGATCTACATAATCTAGGCTAATGGTTTTAAATCTCATGCTAAACCTTGTTCCCTTTCCCAACATCTATATATAAATATAAATATATATGTATGTATATATGTATGTATGCATGTATGTGAACAGGTACATTGATTTTGGAGTTAATTTTTAAATGGAATTATTTTATCCCTATCCTACGTTACATGCTAGCGCTCACCCCACTAACATTCCTAGGATGCTACATTATTTCATAATGTAGGGTTCGAAGACACTTTTTTACCTCTATGAATCGTTCGTTTATTCAGTTTGTCGATTGGTTCGCGGTAAAGTGGTGAGCTTCCATACTCAAGAAAGCTTAGTCATTCCATCAGTTTGTTTCCATATTTTAGAATTGAAGAGTTAGCATTAACATTATCATTGTCATTGTTACTATCATAGTCAGGGGCATGTCCTGACCTAGTTTGATATTCTAACTGGTTTAGAGATTTTTTAGGACATGTTTCGGTTGGATGGTGTTGTTGACACGTAAAGATTATTCTCTAATTACATTAATTGTTTCATCTTTTTTCTCTCATTGTCTTCTACTTTTTTATTATTCGAATTTTGGTTGGCAGGGTCGTGACATGCTTTGTATCATAGGATAGGTGTAGGGTCTTTGGGTGTCCACAAAGTCATGTCGAGTAAATTTCTTTTTATGGGCATGTAGTGTTCCACACTTATAAGGAGGAGTCTACAAAACATTTAGAAATATTTCCCTTTCTTGTGTTCTATTTCGGACTATTGAGCCCAGGGTCATGGAATTTCTCTAAACTCCAAGTTTGCTCGCATTTTAAATCATGACTCCTCTAAGATTTGATGTTCATAGAAACTCTGACAAAACATGTAATGCCCTGAATTATTATTAGCCCAGTTTGGCTCCTAGTTGTATGCATAAGAGGCGTAAATCATGAAAATTTCACTAAGTGTTTGGGACTTAGTCAATTTTTAGGGCCTCTTAACTTAAAGGATTTTAAATTGGTCTTCCCGACCTTGAGATGTTTGTTTTTGAGTTAATTCACATTTAGGTGTGTAAGGATCATCTCTCGGGTGAGTTTTGGATTCTTCGAACAAGGATTAGGTCATGTTTGGACATGATTCCAGCAGCTCATTATGATAGGATAACGTCCGGGTGCTAATAGCGATGGCACACCTACCGCATCGCGGTGACCAAGTAATTCGCAATCCAGTTATGAATTTAATTGCCTGAAGGGCAATTATGTCTTTTCCCCTCAACCTAATTCATCAAATCACGAATTATAACACCGGTTAGGGCATTATTGGCCATCCTATCTAATTTTCACACAAAAACAACCCTTATCCTCCCCCAAGATCATCAAATTCAATTACTTTGTCTCCAAGGAAACCAAGAATTCAAGTTCCCCAATCCAATAACATTCAAGAAAATATCAAGATTGGTGTTTCTCTTTCAAGCTTAAGGGTTTAAGGTATATGGGAGTTTATCCATGGGTCCCCTTTCACCCATGGAGCCCAAGAATATTTTTTTTTAATTTACGAGTTTTACATGTTCCAAGTTGAATTAACTTAATGAATCTCTTGTTGATTTCAATTATGAATTACGGTTTTCATGTGTTTACAAGTAGAACTAGTCGTATCATGTTTGAGTACTGAAATTCCCTATATTATGTACAATTGATTTTATGATAAATTGTCAAGTTATGAATTTAGCCATGTTATCCTATTGTCTTTTCATGTTTATGAGCATCCCCATGTTAAAGTCTTGATCTCCATGTGTTTGATGAAATGCTAAAGTGATGGGTTTTGAATAATTGTAAGACCCCGTACTTCTACCTAGCTTAAATTCATCCCAAAAATGTTAAAAACTTGTTTCAAAGATGAATCCACTTTTATACATGTGTTATTTTCAAGATTTTCACTTTTTCATGTGTTAAATTCAATAAGCTTTCCATCAATACCAAATTCGTCCAAATTTGACACCCGGGCAAAGAGTTAGAACCTTTTTAGTGAGACAGTGTATCACCTGAGCCATCAGCGCATTGCAGAGTAGGTCAAAATGGCAATCGTTAAAATCTAGTGAGCCTCCGTGATTATGGTACGTCGCACCAGGGCTCAAATTTAGAATCGTCCTTTTTCCAGTGTCTCAGCGTGATACCACTACGTCGCAGTAAACTTCCAGGTCCCATCCAGTATTGCAACGTGATTTCACTGCATCGCGCCGTCATCCCAGTTCCTAGTTTGCAATTTCCAGTGACACAGCGTGATAGCGCCGCGTCGTGCCATGGGTCCTAATCGAGAAATTTTCACAGAATTTAAATACGTGTTCAAGGGTTAAAAGGGTGAATTTTCCACCCCTATATAAACCCAATAACATGTGATTCAACCATATTTTATCCAAAATATAAGGTTTCTCTCAAGTTTCTCTCAAGAACAAGCTAGGGTTTTCAATTGGGGATTCATATTCAAGACTCAAATTCAAGAATCTCTCTGCCAATCTTCATAGAATAAAGAACTAAGGTATGCACAATGTTCATTCATAGATTCCTTTCATCCATGAAGCCCAAGAATCAAGTTTTAAATCTTGTTCTGTGAATATTTTATTGTGAGTTGATTATGTTCATGTGATTATGATAAAATGATTCCCAAGTTGGAATCTTTATGTGTTGTTCATGAACCTATGCTAGTATGTGGTTTGAAACATGTGAAATTGAGTTGAAATATGAAGTTTCGTTGTGTTAATTTGATGGTCATACCTATTTCCTAAGTCATGCATTCTAGGTGTTTGATAAAATGCTTAAGATAATAGAAACTATGCACTATCGCTTAATTATAACCCATGCGATAAGTGCATGCTTTAACCTATGACCAAGAATGACTTCCATGATATTGTGTGCATTATGAATGGTTGAGGGAATGTCCATGAGATTAGGTTGATGGAAGTATGACATGTCTATATGCAATTCCATCCACGTACAATATTATGATAACCATGTGCTTTATGAAATCCCTAACTTATTGTATTATTAATTATTGATATTGGTCATGTGTTCAAGAAGTGTCAAGTTTTTCAAGTTTCATGCTATCGAGTCCTGGGGGTATTTTTACCCGATAATTTAGTTGTGTTCCTAGAGCCAATGTCATGTTTTCACAATACTCTCAGTCAAGCCATGATCAGTAGAATTCAGTCAGTCATGTGACTCAGGAAAACTCAGTAAACTCAGTATCAGTCCAGTCTCATTCAACAATCTCAGAAATCTCAGAAATCTCAGTAATTTCAGTGATCTCAGTACTCAGTAATCTTGGTAACCTTAGTATTCCCAGAAATCTCAGTAACTTCAGTACTCTCGGTCAGTCCTCAGATCTCAGTAGCATTCCATTAGTCAATGAAACTAAGTGAACTCAGTTTAGCTCTACTATACAATACCATTAGTATTAGTTTGGTTCAGTAATCCCTGATCAGTGTCTATTCAGATGGGAGTAGGAATTAGCACCGAGTGAACCCAGGGATGGGAACACAAACTGTCAGATAAGGGTGTGATTCTTAGAAGTCATCCTTGTGTTCCAGAACTATGTAGCCAGCATAGGTTGAGACATCAACACTATCAGATGAGGGTTAATAAGGTGGATAAACAGTATCAGATGAGGGTCCTACCATTCTCTTTTAGGGGACACTATCAGATGAGGGTCACCCATAGTTTGTCCTTACCAGTGGGGCGGTATTGACACCCTTCCAATTGGGATTACAGATTGGACCCCAACTCAGCAATAATGGCATATTAGGGGCATGTCGGTTAGATAACTACTTCTGAAAGTCTCAGTTACAGATCCAGTCTCAGTAATAGAACTCAGTTTAGTTCTACAGAAATCTAGGACTATCAAATATAGTCAACTCAGTACAGTGTGAAACTCGGCTAGTTCTATCAGTATCAAGACTTTCAGATAGAGTCACTCATGTTACCAGTATTCAGACTTAGTAATCATGTTATCATGAACTCAGTTAATATTATATTAGTTATACAAAACTCATGTTATCATTATTCAGTTTCAGGACTGTCAGATACAGTCAATCAGACCAGTTTTTCGTAATCAGAACTGTCAGAAATAGTAATTCCCTTATCTTTAATATGACATCAGTTCCTCAGTACTCAATAGACTCAGTCATTTAGTATCCCAGTATTAGTACTCAAATATCAGTAAATCCATATTATCAGAATTCATGAGTAAGCGCTATCACAATCTCAGTTACAGTTACTTATTCATGCATGTACTCTCACGTTCATGTTATACAGTCAGTTATTATTGTTCATGCATATGAACCCTTGCATTTGGCCTACCTTATTTGCATACCAGTACATTCAACATACTGACGCATTTGTGCTATGGCGTTTTATACCATAGGTTTAGAAGTATGAGCTCCCAAACATCCTTAGTAGATCAGACGTTCAGCAGCCAGAAATACAGTGAGTCCTCATCATTCGAGGATAACATGATTATTTTATTACTTTATTATTTCAATAGTTCAGAGTTAGTTGGGGACATGTCCCATCAACTTCATAGTTTTCAGATAGTTTAGAGGCTTTCAAACTACAGCATGTTTCACACAGTTTATCTCAGTTTTGAACCTTATGGACTTACAACTTATATTCCAAATATTTATAATGTATTATTCACTGCTTAGTTACAGATATCAGTCATGGGTTAGTTTGTGGTCCTTTGGGGTCATGAGCATCGTGTAGCATTTCGGGTACCAGATTTGGGGCGTTACAAACTTGATATCAGAGCATAAGGTTCAATAGTGTTCTTGGAAGTCTAAAAAACCACATCTAGTAGATTTTTGTACATGGGTGTGTTGTGCACCACACTTATGTGCAGGAGGCTATAACATGTTTAAGGAATTATTTCCCTTCTTTCATGTTTTAGATCATGCTATAGAAAGGTTCTCTAAGAAATTCATGTAGGTTCTCATCATGCTCCACTCATGTCAAATCTACCTTACTTTCAAGGTAACAAAAATAGTAAATCTCAAGGTCCTAAGGGTAGGGCTTTCTCCGACAGTCCCCGCAAATAGTTATGGGATTGCCCACAGGCTCAAAAGTATCCCATTAGTTCTGTTATGTTCCAAAGTTGTACAAATCTCATTCATGATCATGAGAACTCATTTGCAAACCCAAAATTAGATATGTCATCAGATCCCTTCTCAGAATCCTATGATAGTAGATGACCTAGAGTTAGATGCATGAACCCAGGAGTTTAGCAATATTAGATTTAGGATAACATTATCCAGGTTGAACAGATTATGTATTCATTTGGATAGATATACCAGAGTAAATCAGTAAGCTTGAACAGTGTAAGCTAGTACTTAAGTATTAATTTGATACTAAGTATGAAGGTGTGGATATGATGGAGGTAATGTGGTATTAGTAGTCTATGAAGAAACAGAAGCAGATAATGTGTTTAGTAAGGTAAGCATGTGTCGAACAAAGTATTAGTAGGTAAAAATGATTGTAGTTTAGTTCAGAGTTTTGTAAAGTGCTCACAAACTTATGATGGTGGCTTAAAACTAAGGTGGAGATAATAGATCAAGTGACCGAGTAGGCTCTCAGATCCTAGTAGTAGTATCAGTACGTATAGAAAAGCAGTAAGGGGAAGATGATTCCCTGACTCATCCTTATCTCAGTGTAAAGTTTGGTACTTCATTTAGCATGATGCCTACGCATGCTTCACATCTCAGTTCCATGAACACGGATTATATTCATACGCTTTCTAAAGAATCTTGTACAATTCTAGTTCCCAGCATAAGGAGTTCAGTTCTATTCCTCTCAGTAATACAAATCATGTCCCATGAATGCAGAAAACTCCAAACTCAGGTCATGCAGCTCATGACTCATGTACAGATATCATGCTTTATAGTATACTTAGCTTCCATGGCTTATGCTATGCCTTTACTGATCAGTTAACTTAAGACTATGTTATGCATATCCTCAGTTTAGACCTCTTGGTGAATCCATGATATTTATATTTTATTCTTCAGGATTCAGTCAAGTGTCAAGTTCAGTTAGTGTCCATTCATGATTCATGTCCTTCTTATTTAACCCTTTAGTGAGCTCTCTTTATGAAAGCAGTGTAGCGGAGAGCAGTTTCTTAGAAGGAAGAGAATGGTTATTTTATGGTAAGAAAAGATTATTGCATGCTTATTTTACACGAGGGTGAAGTGGTGAAGATAGGCTTAAATATCATGTTAGTGTGCAAGTAAATGGCTAGCAAGAGGTTGTATTTAGAAGTGGGGAAAGTATAGAGTGTGACTATGCATTTATATCTATGACTTATGCCATCCCCCGTTGTGTAACTATCAAAATTCAGTTGCCATCTCAGTTATAGTTTCAGTATTTCGTACTCAGTAATCAGTGTTCAGTCGGAATTAAGCACTTCAGTATCAGTATAAACCTTAATTATCAGAAACCAGTATTCAGTCCCAGTTATAGTCTTAGTTATGGTTACAGTCTTAATTACCATCTTAGCTCCAATCTCAATCCCAGTCCTAGTTCAGCTAGATTAAAAACTCAGTTTGCTTTCAGGATTACCCGACCATTGCATATAGATATCAATTACTCAGTCATTAGTATTTCAGTACCTCAGTTATAGAATATTTCTGAATCATGTCATACACTTGGTCTCACAATTTTAAGTAACACAGTTTTTATAAATCCATGCCCAGTCACCTCATGTCACTCAGTCAGTCCTTACCTCCTATGCATAATACTCTACATCCTTAAGATAGTCGTTCAGACTAAGTATAGTTCAGTCTTATATGCCAGCGTTCATCTATAAGTTATTCAGTTAATCAGATCAGTTAGTATATTTATGCATTCCTGCTCAACACCATGTGAACCTTTTCAGAAGTCTCAGTTGTAGTGCATAAGGTTTGGTCACTTTATATTTGATGATGTTTCATAGTCCTTTCCTCCTAATATAAGAACCTCATCCATGTAGTGATCTCTTATTTAGATATCCTACTCGTACCAGGCCAAGATTCACTTTCTCTCTACAGTCATTAGAACTCTATAGAAAGAGTGTCATAGAAATGCTCCAATCGAGTATAAGTTTTCAGCATGAGTTAATCCACAAAACCAGTACTTAAGTTTAGCAGTCAGAACGGAAAAGTTCAGATAGTGTGGTTTCCCCATATTTCCATCTAATCATACTATTCAAAATCTCATAAATGTGATCATTCTAAGATGGACCAACTAGGTAGTTGTGTGTGCAACTTGGTCTATGTATCTTGCTTTAGTTTCGGATCCCAGATATTAAGTTAAGACTTAGCTCATAGATTCCTTGTGCTTCGCTTTAGTTTTCTCAGCGACTCAGCCAAGTCAGTATTCATCGAGGGACATAGTGTCCCAAGGGGGAGATACACTATGAACCACCGCACTTTCATGGCAAGAACATCCCATTCTTTCTTTACGTAAGGAATCCAGTTTAGGAGTAGGGGGTACTCATAAGTTGACCCTCTAGCTCCAATAAAAGCCACATGCCCTGTACTCAATGGCTCAGTTCAGTTCACGCTACCCAGTTACGTTCTCATGTTTCCGCTCATACATATTAAGTTGTTAAACTCAGACTCCACCCAAGGCAATAGCTTTTCTTAAGCTTGTCCAATTTTATGCTCATATTTTAGTTACAAAAGTGGTATTCAGTTCCATGCTTAATTTTCATTTCAAACTTGGTATCTTTACCATTACATGTCCAGTAACATGTTCATGAGTCAGTTCAGTCATATATTCACATATTAGATATGTCTGATCAGCTTATCAGTACTCTCTATCATACATTCACGCATCAACTCAGTCATAAAATCATGTATCAGATATGCATTCTCCGTATGAATCTCAGTAATGTCAGCCAGATAGTCATGTTTTCATTGTTCATGTTCAGTATGAACTTCAGCTTATCATTTTTCCCATTTCAATTAGTCTCATTCGAGGATGAATGTTCCCAAGGGGGAGATATTGTAATACCCCGTACTTCTACCTAGCTTAAATTTATCCCAACAATGTTAAATACCTGTTTCAAATATTAATCCACTTTTATACGTATGGTATTTTTAAGATTTTCACTTTTTGTCATACGGGAAATTCAATAAGCTTTCCATCGATACCAAATTTGCCCAAATCTGACACCTGAGAAAAGAGTTAGAGCCTTTTTAGTGAGACAGTGTATCACCTGAGCCATCAGTGCATCGCGGAGTAGGTCAAAATGGCAATCATCAAAATCTAGTGAGCCTCCGCGATTATAGCGTGTCGCGCTAGGGCTCAAATTCAGAATCATCTTTTTTCTAGTGTCTCAGTGCGATACCACTGCATCGTGGTGAACTTCCAGGTCCCTTACAGTATTTCAACTTGATTTCACCATATCGTGCCATCAGCCCAGTTTCCAGTTGGCAATTTCCAATGACACGGCGCGATAGCACCGCGTCACGCCATGGGTCCAAATTGGGAAATTTTCACATAATTTAAATATGCGTCCAAGGGTTAAAAGGGTCAATTTTAAACCCCTATATAAACCCAATAACACGTGACTCAACCATATTTTATCCAAAATATAGGGTTTATATCAAGTTTCTCTCAAGAACAAGCTAAGATTTTCAATTGAGGATTCATATTCAAGACACAAATTCAAGAATCTCTCCGTCAATCTTCATAGAATCAAGAACTAAGGTATGCACAGTGTTTACTCATGGATTCCTTTCATCCATGAATACCAAGAATCAAGTTTTAAATCTTGTATTGTGAATATTTTGTTGTGGGTCGATTATGTTCATGTGATTATGATTGTATGATTCCCAAGTTGGAATCTTTATGTGTTATTCATGAACCTATGCTAGTATGTGGTCTAAAAAATATGAAATTGAGTTGAAATATGAAGTTTCATTGTGTTAATTTGATGGTCATGCCTATGCCCTAAGTCATGCATCCTAGGCGTTTGATAAAATGCTTAAGAGAATAGAAACTATGTACTATAGCTTAATTGTGACCCAAGTGATAAATGCATGATTTACCCTATGACCAGGAATGACTTCTATGATATTGTATGCATTATTAATGGTTGAGGGAATGTCCATGAGATTATGTTGATGGAAGTATGACATGTCGATATGCAATTCCATCCACGTACAACATTATGATAACTATGTGCTTCATGAAATCCCTAACTTATTGTATTATAAATTGTTGATGTTGGTCTTGTGTTCAAGAAGTGTCAAGTCTTGTCAGTTTCATGCTATCGAGTCCTGGGGGTACTTGTACCCGACAATTTAGTTGTGTTCCTAGAGCCAGTGTCATGTTTTCACAATACTCTCAGTCAAGTCATGATCAGTAGAATTCAATCAGTCATGTGACTTAGGAAAACTTAGTATCAGTCCAGTCTCATTCAATAATCTTAGAAATCTCAGAAATCTCAGTAATCTCAATAGTCCTATAATTTTAGTGATCTCAGTACTCAGTAATCTCAGTAACCTTAGTATTCCCAGAAATCTCAGTAACTTCAGTACTCTTCGTCAGTACTTAGACCTCAGTAGCATTTTGTCAGTCAACGGAACTTAGAGAACTCACTTTTTCTCTGCTAAACAATACCATTAGTATCAGTTCAGTTCAGTAATCCATGATCAGTGTCTATTCATATGGGAGTAGGAATTAGCACCGAGTGAACCCAGGGATGGGAACACACACTTTCTCTCTGAGGAAACTAAAAATTCAAGCTCCCCAATCAAATAACATTCAAGAAAACATCAAGATTTGGGTTTCTCATTCAAGATTAAGGGTTTAAGGTATGTGGGAGTTCATCCATGGGTACCTTTTCACCTATGAAGCCTAAAACCCCTTTTTGATTTTAATTTACGAGTTTTAGATGTTTCAAGTTAAATTATCTCAATGAATCTCTTGTTGATTTCAATTACGAGTCATTGTTTTCATGTGTTTCCAAGTAGAACGAGTCATATCATGTTTGAGTATTGAAATTCCCTATATAATGTACAATTGATTTTAGGATGAATCCCCAAGTTATAAATTTTATCATGTTATCCTATTGTCTCCTCATGTTTAAGAGCATCCCCATGATAAAGCCTTGATCTCAATGTGTTTAATGAAATGCCAAAGTGATGGGTTTTGAATAATGATTCACTATTATGGTATTCAAAGCTTTTATATGTCCTTATTGTTATTTTCATTCAGTGCTTGTGGGTTGTGAACACCCGATACCTAGTTGTTTACATAATTTCAGTATCTTCAAAATGATTTCAAATAAACTATAAGCATTGTTATTCAGTCAGTTATTTATAATCAGTTGTTTATTCAGTTAAGCTTAGCTCATTCTAGTAATCAGTGTCAGTTCAGTTGGGAGTAGGATTTAGCACCATACGAACCTTGGGATTGGGGCTCACCCACCAGTTAGGACTGGGTCCTTAGTAGCAGTCCCTAAGTTATAGAACTACATAGCTAGCATAGGATTATAAGATGTCACCCGCTAGTTTAGGACTAACACTCTCTTAGGGGTCACCCGCCAGTTTAGGACTAACTCCCTAGTCCTTCAGGACACTAGTTTAGTGGATCCCCCCAGCCAGTGTTAGTACTTGTGGCACAGTACTGACACCCTTCCAACTGGGGTTACAAGTTGGACCCCAATTACCTCAGATTGGGGCATGTCAATTAGATGATACCTCCCAGAGTCTTATTGCAGTATTTATTCTAAAATTTTGTTCAGGTTTTCTTGACCAAAGCATAGAGATTTCTAGTCATTCAATTATATGATTTCAGTATTTTAGTTTAAAGATTAATTCATAAATGTATATATGCTAGGTCTTGCATTCTTAGATATTATAGTTTTCATGCATTCATGCTACTCAGTAAGTCATTATCTCATATGCACAACACCCCACATTTTCAGTTCGATTATTCAGACTAAGTACAATTTAATTTTACATATCAGTATATAGATATCAGTTAAACAGTATACAGATACCAGCTAATCAGTATCCAGATAACAGTTATTCAGTATTCCGACGTTAGTTATTCAGAATTCATCTATCAGTCATTCCGTTAATCAGTTCAGTTTAGTATATGTTATATTTGGTTTTATATTTTTATGAGTTCATTCTTAGTTTATTTGTATATTCATATCCTTGAGTTATCATATTTTCCATCATATAGTTTCAGACCCAGTATTCATACAGTATCCATGTTTTACTGATTTCCAACTTTAGTTCTACTTATATAACAAAAGTATTATTTTTAAGAAACTAAGTGTAGTGATTCACTAGCTTATCAGATTTTGTTTGTTAATCATGTTTTAAGATATATCATCTTTCAGCTTATTTCAGTCTCTTGGTGAGCTTAATTACATTTGGCATGCATGTTTAAGATTTCACATGAACTCAGTTTCACTTATTGCATTCACCCCCGCTTACTCAGAACATTCCAGAAGTACTGATCCATATATACAAATGTGTCGCTACATTGTTTCATAATATAGGTACAATTTGTAGCTCACATATCATGATCAGATAGTTGCAGTTTCCAGCCAGCTGGAGATGAGTTCTCCTATTTTGGGGAATCCAGTCAGATTTTGTTCGTATGATTTATTTTCATTATTCATATGTATTGATTAGTGGAAGTTGGAGGCATGTACCAGCTATCTATAGTCAGTATAGTAGAGGCTTCATAGATGTCAATCAGAATCAGTCATGTAATTTTTGTTCTCTCTTCAATTTTATTAGATTATAAATTATATCAGTAATATATTTTTCCCATATTTTGTCATGATTATATTTCCGCACAGTAGAACCAGCGATTTAATATATTTTAAATTAGTTTCTTAATAGTATGCCAGTTTATGAGTTAGTTTGGGATCACTTGTTGTCCTAAGCACCGTGTTACGGCTAGGGGATAGTCTCGGGTCATGATAGAACATTTTTCCTACCTGAGGGCAATGTGGAGGGGACTCGTCCAATTAGTAGAGTGCAGATCCTGTCTAGGGTCCCTCCTCTTGATTGTGCCTCTCTACCTGGGGTTCCACAAGTCCTCAAAAGTCCTTCTCCTATTGGTGACACTTATGCTCAGTCACCTCAAGGAGACATCTCTAATGCAGAGTTTTGTAGTTCACTCATCTGTTTATTCAGTTGGTGACCTCCCAGTATCGCCATTCAGGTCAGAGTGGTTTTGTTTCTCCTTCTTCAAAGGTTACTCGAGTCGGTTAGTTTAAGTGGATAAATCCCCCAACCTTCACCAGCTCTAAGGATGAGAAGGATACTCAAGGGTTTATTGATTAGATGGAGAAGATATTTAGGGTGATGCATTGTCACGACCCGATCTAGGGACTGGTCATAATGGGTATCTCAAGTCTGACAAGGACCGAACACCACCCACTGCACCTATCCAAACAGAACACTATACCACTAACAGCGGATGAATTCTGAACATATAACAAGATAGCATAAGATAAGCTCCAAGAATAATAATTGGTAACCAACTAAAACAACCAACATCACCCAAGTCCACAGTAATCATCAAAATCTCTACAATCCAAAAATAATCTAAGTCGGGACATGCCCTCTACCCTAACAATGAAAATGACAATGATAATGTTAATGTTAACTTTTCAATTCAAGATTTTAAAAGGAAACTGATGAAATTACCAAGTCTTTTGGATAATGGAAGCTCACCACTTCACCACACAATACCAAAGAACCAAGCCAATCCATCTAACACTACGCAGAAAAAGTAGGAGTATCTTCGATACCTGTATTATGTGGGAATAAAGCATTCAGAGATGGTTAGTGGGTTGAGCATTATCATGTAACTCAGGGTAGGGGATAAAATAATGCCATGATCCACATTGATACGGTTGGGGCAGCCTCCACAGGTACACGACCTTTCACACGAAGCCAAGCTCGGGAATTACAAAAACTCCAAGCTTTGTTCATGCAAATGGCCGTGTGTGAGTTGGTGATTGAACCAACCAAGGACCTAAACTTTTCTATGTGTGAAGAGAGGTCTTAATGTGTAATAAACTACTCTCCAAGGTTGGAACAAGAAGCAAGGGCGGATGGGTCATTTTACCCCTTTTGTTTGTAGTATAAATAGAACAAGTTAGAGAGTTATCCCTTAGTTTTTGAATGCTGATTTTTGTAACCTAAAAACACTAAACATTTCTCTCTCTCTCTACTCTTAGAAGCCGCCCCTTTTATCTCACAAGTAGAGGAATACTTGTGTTGTCTCTTTGGCTAGAAACAAGGGTTTTGAGGTCGTTGAGTGCCTCTTGGTCCTCGTAAGAACTTGGTGTTTATATTCATTAGACTTAGGGTCCTCTCTTGATGTTAGGGTTCTTAGTTTCTTGAATGTTATATGTCAACTTATCTATCTTTCATTATCTTGTTGTTGTTGTTGATTTTGCTATCTTAAAGTCTAGTGAAGCCGTGTGGGGCTCTTTTCGATTCACTAGCATTGTTATCTATCTTGTTGTTCTTGTGTTGTTGGACTGAAAAACCGAAACTTAAACTTGTTGTGCTTGTGTTGTTGGACTGAAATCCGAGCCTACTTGAATCTCTTGGTGTTGTTGGTTTGATTTTGTATCACACATTATCAAAATCATTCAAGCCAATGAATATAAGTATGTATACATATAAACATTTCATGCTGAGAAATGGAGCAAGGTTTAGCATGAAGTAAAACTTTATCCTAGACTACGTAAATCAACCATCATAAATAGATACCCATGAACTATATGAATTCAGTTCCCCCTGTTGAAAGGTCCCCAGTTTATGTTATCTATATGAACCAAAGGTATCAAGGAAGACCAAGGAATTCCCTGACCCCACGTCAGTCTAAGATATAAGTATATCAAGAATGTGAACCGTGCACACATGTCATCAAGACCAAACCTCGCATCTGCAAACATGAGTTTCCAGTACAAGTCATCCAAGACCCATACCTTCACGACTTCACTAAATAACCCCCATTAAGTCTAATTTAAAGTAAGTTTAACTTGACGCATTTATTAACCAATGAACCAACTGTTAAGGCATAACATGTGTGTCGTCATACACTTATGCTTGCTAGATTATCTCTATGCCGCAACAATCATATTAACTTGGGGAAATACCTCGACCCCTTTTGTTCATTAAATCAAATCATAGCCAACAAGGCTTTCAAAATCTATGATCATTATTTAATCATAAATGCAATGCAATAATATAGGTGATTAAGTTAAACCAAGTGACAATTTCCTAATTCAAAACCATTAACATAAGTGGGTTGAGGGAACACAATTATTCAAAGCTAATCCCAATCTCAAAATGTCAATTTGGGGAAAAACATGGCCCCTTAGTTTATTCACCATTCCCATGCACCCTATAAGTTCAAAAATATTAATAAACCATAAGCAATACATAATAAAAAATGGGAAAACAATTTATGAATCAACCAGATCAAAACCCTCAACCACATTAAATCCCACTTTCAAAACCATCCAATTAAACAATTTAAATATATGTTTTTCATAAAGTAATAATTAGGGAAGTGAAACATGCCTAAAATATCAAGAGTTATGGATTGAATTTTCCCTTGGGATCTCTAATTGAGGAACTTCTTTGAAACCCTAAGTATCTTGCTTGAGAGAATTTAGAGAGTGTTTTGATTGTTAATCATATGTTAATGAAGTCCCAAAGAATGTTTTAAGTCATGGAGGTCTAAGTAGGGAAGAAGAAGAATTACCAAGATTCCCTTAATTGAAAGACTAAAAATCACCACTAGTCATTACGGGTGCCCCTACGACTCATACTGTCACCCTACAACCCTTACCGTCCAGTCATAGGCTGGACAGTGTCCAAGCCACCCCCACATTGGTCTAGTTATGAGTCACACCATATGACTCGTAATGAGTCTATATAATCCTTAACATGTTAGTTGTAATCACACCAAAAGCTTAGGATAATACACTAGTTTTCCTATGATTCACACCCTACCACTCGTCACGAGACCCTATGAATCGTTGAGTCAAAGTTGTAGTCAAGATAGAATCTCCAGGAAAGCATACTGCCCCGTATATGATTGGGTCACTAAGACCTAAATGACATCCTATGACTCCTAACATGAGTCATAATGAGGACAATCAGCTCAACGATCAAGAAATTTTTAGGGATCAAAAATTCAGGGTATTACATTCTCCCCCTTTAAAATCATTCATCTTTGAATGATGAGATAAGGTATCCCTTAGAATGATTTTAACTCAAAAACACACCCATTCTTACCTTAACAAAGATACAAAAAAAGATATCATGGAAATCACAATTTTCTTTAACAAGGTCAAAAAACACAGATGTTAAAAATAACGCAAACCTTAAGCACAATTATCCAGAAGGGGAAACAAAAATGGATACTTGTACTCCATGTCCTCTTCAGCTACCCAAGTGGACTCTACAACCTTATGGTTCCTTTACAGAACCTTTTCTGAAGACGCATCCTTAGTCCACAACTGACGGTCTTGCCGATCAAGGATCTCTACCACGATTTTCTCATACGATAATGAGCACAAAACACCTACAATTTTCAATAATACCACTAAGAAAGGATCACTCACACACTTCCTCCACATTGAAACATGAAAGACTAGTAAATAGTGATGTTGCCCAAAACAAACCTCCAAAGAAGTATGTTGTGATCAATACAAAATATAGTAACCCAACTAGGTTAAGGTCGAACCCACAAGGAAAACGTTGAATAGTTTCTTAACTTGATAAAATTCACAAGCAATGCTGAAAAGTAAATAGGGGAATATGGAAATCAATAGTAAGTAGTAACCGAACTTGAGTGCTTTGAGTTTGTAAACAATAAAAGACAAATGCAAGGACTGTGTTCCCACTGGCTTCTCAACTCCATAAATTTCTCGTATTCAACCGGCCTATTTTTCTTCCCTGCATATAAAGTTAACAAGATATGTATTATCAACCATCTTGTGAACATATTGATAAATCTCACCCTTTACTGTAGTACCCCGTACTTTTTCCTAGATAATTTCATATCAAGAATGTCTAGTATTAGCTTCTAAATTGAATGATGTTTATTCCATGAGGAATTCTCAATATTTTCCCTTTTTGTTATATGGGAAATTCAATAAGATTTCCATCGATATAAGATTCGCCCAAATCCGATAACCGGGTCAGATGGTACGACTATTTCAGGTTCCTATCATAAAACAGCGCCATATTAGTCAGTGGCGCACTGCGCCGCAAGGGGAAATGGCATCTGGAAAACTCTAGTTAGGGTCCGCAATTATGGTGCATCACGCCAGGGCCCAAATTCAGAATTTTCCATTTTCCAGTGTCTCAACGCGATTTCCTCCGCGTCGCACCAAAGTTTCAGGTCACAAAAGAAGTGGCGACGCGATGGCCCCGCATCGCGCCATCCCTTAATTTCCCAATTTTCAAAATCCAGTGACACAGTGAGATAGCACCGCATCGCGCCAAGGGTACAATTCGGGAAATTTTCACTGAAATTAAATGACGCGTCCAGGGTTAAAAGGGTCAATTTCCCACCCCTATTTAAGCCCTTTAACACGTGATTCATCCACTTGTCACCTAAAATATACTAGTTTCTCTCAAGTTTCTCTCAAGAACAAGCTAGGGTTTTCATAGAAGGTCCAATTTCAAGAAAGTTTCACCATCAATCTTCACGAAATCACGAGCTAAGGTATGCATAGTGTTCATTCATGGACTCCATTTGTTCATGAAGCCCAATAATCCCTTTTCTAAATTCAAGTTTATGGATTTTCTTATGAATTTTATGATTGGGTTGCTCTTGTTCATGTGGATAATGAGAAATTTAATTCTACTCCATGTTGGGTGATAAATTCTATGTGGGTTACATTATTATAGATATAGATTCATGCAAACCTATGATTAAACCATTGAATGATGAAATTAGAATTGAACCATGATGTTTAATTATTTTACAATTATGCTTACATGTATCATGCCTATGATATGTTTGATTAAATGCCTAGATGAAGGAAAAGTGCCTAACTAGCATGATACCATGAAATCCCCATGTATGTACAAGTTATGAGTATCACATGTTTTGATGAAATGTTTCTATAAATGTATTATGGATTATGATGTTAGTTATATGTTCAAGTAAGTTATGCTTGATCAGTTTCCTTCCATCGAGTCCTGGGGGTACTCATACTCGAAACATTAGTTGTGTCCCTAGATCCATGTCATGTTTTCATGATACTCTCAGTGAAGCTATGATCCTTATACTTCAAACAGTCTTATGACTCAGGAAATATCCATGATCTCATCAACTCAGTCAATTGTCTGTAATTCCCTGAGATCCCATCTCGAGATGTCACACGGTGCTTATGACCCCGAAGGACCACAAGCTAATGCTTTACTAATATTTATACTTGTAAACTATATAATGTTTGAAATAAATGCGGAAACTAGCCATAAGGTTCAACACATCTATGAATACACAAAACTGAAAATTGAATACTAATACATCCGTCTGAAAAGCCTCTAAACTGTCTGAACTGTGGAGTTTACAGGACAGGTCCCCAACTAACTCCATCAACTGAAAATAAATAAAGTCTGAAGTAATAATAGTAAACTAAGATTCATCCTCAAAAGAAGTGGACTCACTGCTATGCTGCTGACTGGGACTAACTGCTGAGGAAACTCTGGGTCCTGTGCCTCTGAACCTATGGTGCAAAATAAAACACCATAGCGCAAATGCGTCAGTACAAAGATATACTGAGTATGTAGATGAGGTAAGGCTAAATGTAAGGGCTCATGCATGCAAAATATCTAAACTGAATAATCATGAAAATGTCGCACGAGAACACATACATGAATGGACAGACCATAATCATAATCATCACAACTCTAAATACTGAAACTCGGATACCACTTTACTATAGACTGAACTCACTACTAACATAGAGATACTGAATCACTAACTCATCTGATACTGATAACCGAGGATCTGGATGCACTTATATCAAGGACTGAATTCTGAGCTTTACTGCTTTCGACTGATAGGATTAAAGATCAACCACTCTAAGGGATGATTTCAGAAACTATTATCAATGATAAGAAATATGAATATATCAGAATCTGACAACAAGGATACTCAATAGAATCTGAGACTGTGAATCAAGCCTGTCTGGTGGCATATATCTGAATATGATATCAAATAACTGTATATAAGACCAAGCCTATCTGACGGGATGGTCCATGAATCAATGGAACTATTTGAGTTCCTCATAAAGATAGATGATTGTATCTGACAGACCTAATTTCTAAAGATTGATACTAAAACTGAAATTGTAACTGAAACTATGGGAAGTAGTTACTTAACCGACATGCCCCGACCTAACACAGGTGTGGTCCAACCTGTAACCTCAGCTGTAAAGGTGTCAATACCGTGCCACGGGTAAAGACTTATCTCTGGTCAATCCTCTCTGACGGATGACCATTACCAGGCAGTCGACCTAAGGCAATATAATAGTCAAATACTCTCTCTCTGGAGGTGAAAGCTTTTTTCTGATGGTGACTCCTGTATACTGCATTGGCTATGCAGTTCTGGAGTTCAAGGATTTCTACTAACAACTTCAGCCTCTCTCTCTTGCTGATGGGAGGAGCCACCATCTCTTCCCTCGCTCGATGCTAGTTTCTACTCCCAACTGAAAGACTCTGACTGAATTCTTAACTGGACACAACTGAACTGAATATGCTACTGATCATGTTTCTCAAAATATCTGACTCAGTCACGCTGAGAGCACTTAGTTCTATGTCTGATAGAATGCTATTAGATCATGGTATCTGACTGACGATACATAGCTTGGATAGATTAGGATTACTTGAATCATTTCTAAGATTAGAGTTGAACACTTGAGTACTATTAGATCTGAGCTAGTTTCAGGACTGGGGCTAGATTACTAGCGATACAGAGATTACAGAGATAATTGAGATTTCTGAGCTTTCTTAAGTTCTGCAACTATTTGAGGATACAGAGTTCTATAGTTCACTGAGTACTGAGAATCATGGCTCGAATGGATTTATCATGAAAACAACACGGGCTCTAGACAGCAGCTAAATTATCGGATATAAATACCACCAGAACTCGATAACATAAAATAAAGCATAATCATTCCTCCATCATCACAACCATTCATTCATCACCATCATCACAATTATTCATTCATCATCACAGTCATATATTCATCATCATTATCATTAAAGCATCTCTTCAAGTAATTAGGAATCATATCATACTTTCCCACTCACAATCCTTAAGGCATCACATTAAGCATTTAAGAAACATAGACCTCTATTCATTATCACAGTCATCAAGGGGTCACTTTAAAGATTTCAGAATCATAATCATATAATAGCATAGGGAAAACATAATACTAGATCATACTCCATTCAAAAAAGTCTTACTCCGGTACTTCATACTTATATCTATCTTGACATGTATTCGGATATCACATGATTTGGGGCAAACTTCATACTATCACGTCACAACTTACTTGCTAACCACTTGGCATGTATTAAAAGCTTAGCATATATCAAAGAGCACATAATTGAGGAATTTAACACTATCTTGTCTCAACTTACTCACTAAGGTCTTTAAGCAACGCTAAGAAAGTACGGATTTACACCTACTTGGAGATTTCACAGTATCATAGCACCATTCATTCACTAAGGAGTTTTATCAAACACTAGGCATGCATGGACTAACTCACAACTTGGGTTTCATCTTCAACATACAACACTAGTTCTTATACTTCACCTAAGCTTTTATCAAACCTATGGTGGACATACTTCGCTTATTCAACCATTTCTACACCCAAATGTCATGAACATATCATATAGAAAGCAACATAAGGAAGGTTCATCACAAACATCACATGGATTCCACATACTAGGGTTAAATCTCATGAATATTGTAAACAAACATGAATCAAAACTCAACAACACATGGAACATCAATTTCAACTCGTACAATTCATGGGATCTCATAAACATACAAATCTTTAAGTTTTGAAAAGGGTTCTTGAGCTTCTTGGATGAAAGGGATCCAAGAATTAACTTCTACATACCTTGGGGAAACTCTATTCTTGAAAGCCTTTGGAAGATTTCTTGATTTCTCTAGATCTTTCTTGATTTTTGTTGAAGAAAAAGAGAGGGTTTAATTTTTTGGAAACCCTAGGTTTTGGAGTAGAAGAGAAAAATAAGGCTGAGATCCCTTAACCGGGTATTTATAGAAGCTAGGGAAAAGGGAAAAAGATCAAAAATTCCTTGAAATTAAACTGAAAATTGCCCGATTTTACATGTTTGCGCGACGCGCCATAATCACGCCAATTCACTGGAATTTGGACAATTGGGAAACTGCATGATGGCGCAACGCGGTGGAAATTGCATTACCCCTTGGATTGCAAACTGGAAATATACCGCGATACGGTGGAATTGTGGAGTTTCAGTGGAATTCAACAATTGCCATTTTGGTTGGCTCCGCGACGCGCTAAGGTGCCAGGTGGCACACTGTCTCACTAAAATGGCTCTAACTCTTCACCCGAGTGTCAGATTTGGGCAAATTTGGTATCGATGTAAAGCTTATTCAATGTTCTACATGAAAAAAAGTAGAAATTAGGGAAATTCCATACGATTCAAAGTATTTCATACTTAGGAAGATATTTTTGAAACTTTTAGACTCGAAACATGACTATGCAACTGGAATAACTGACCTACAGAGTTCTCATACTGGGCATGCATATCTGATGCATGGAATACTCGACTGAATCTACTCATATCTGAATTCTCATAACACATATGCACATCAGATGCATGAACTCATAACTGGGATGATCTCATGCATACATGACTGAATATACGCTGACAAGCTGAACTCATTTCTACTAAATGTGCATATCTAATGCATGAATGTCTGGCTGAGCTGACTTTTGAAAGCACGGATGATAATGCAATAGAAACTGATGCTAACTTCATAAAGAAGATCTGAACATGCATATGAATTATCCTAAGGACATGCAAACATTGTAATACTATTGGGTATCTCCCCCTTGATACTCTATGTCCCTCTAAACATACTCCGCTGAAATACTAGGGTGGTGCGCGGGGGCACCTACAAACTAGGTCATAATTGACCGACTGAGATCTGAAACTCATGCATGACTCATGCTAGAATATAAGCTCAAAATTAAAGCAAAGGATCTAACAATGCATAGCATAAAGATGAATGGCTCATAACATATCCGAGTCTATTTTAGGGAATCCTTCCCAACCTAGGCGAACTTGAAGAGCATGAAGTCTACCCCTTTGAGTCAGTACTCTATATTCTCGCATTCTATGGCCTGGCTTACCACACCCAAAGCACACATCACTACCGGCTCTACACATACCTTGATGGCGCTTACCACACACTCCACAATGCGGATGGGCACGAACACCACTAGCACTACTCTGGCCTTTGGAGCTTGGCGCTCCCTCAGATCTAACACCCCCAAACACAGGTGCGGGTACACTAGCTAAAGATGGAGCTGGGACTATAAATCTCCGACCATGCTAAGAATGACTACCACTCTGGGACCCTGCCTGAGAGAAACCATAACTACTTGTCTTGGCTCTCTTACTCGCTCTCTCTCTCTCCTTCATCGTATCTGCCTCAATCTATTGTGCATGCATCATTAGCCTAGAAAGATCCATATCTCTATTAAGCATAGAATCTCTACACTCTTTCAACACATAACTCCTCACCCCAGAAAAAAATTTACTCATACTCTCTCTAGGGTCAGCTATCAAGTCGGGAGCATACTTAGCTAATTGGTTAAACTTAAGACAATACTCTTTCACAGTCATGGAACCTTACCTTAGGTTCATGAACTCTTCTACCTTAGCCTCTCTCATCTCTAGTGGAAAGAATCTATCTAGAAAGGCACTTTAAAACTCTAGCCAAGTCACAGGAGTTGTATCCTCCCCTCTACTCTTCTCCTACATCACTACCCAATCATGAGCAATATCCTTCAGCCTATAGGATGCTAACTTAACACTCTCCTCTTTAGAAACATGCGTAATCTAGGTGATCTTCTTCACCTCTTCAAGATAAAACTGCGGCTCCTCACCTACCACTGACCCAAAGAATTCTGGCTGGTTCATTTTCATGAAATTTCTAACCCTGGCTAAGGCGGAATTCCCATCTTGCTGAGGTGGGACTGTAGCCGAAACTCTGCATGTTACACACTCTCATTCTCAGGATCTACTAGCTGAGGGGGATAGTCATCAACCCCATGGACAAAATCTCTATGAGAAGGCATAAGATTAGACTGAGGATCAACTTGAGCTCATTCTCACTCCCACGACATAATCACTGAAATAAGGGAAACTTCTCCTAAAATATCCTATAGCCTACATAAATGTGGTGCGCTACACACCCATGCACAAGACTCTACTAGAAGTGGCTTTTCAGACTCCCTGGGACACTCTTGAACCTAAGGCTCTAATACCAAGTTTGTAACGCCCCGAGATCCCATTTCGAGACATCACACGATGCTTATGACCCCGAAGGACCACAAGCTAACCCTTTACTGATATCTATACTTGTACACTGCATAATTTCTAAAATAAATACGGAAACTAGCCATAAGGTTCAACTCATCTATGAATACATAAAATTGAAAATTGAATACTAATACATCCGTCTGAAAAGCCTCTAAACTATCTAAACTGTGGAATTGATGGGATAGGTCCCCAACTAAATCCATCAACTAAAAATAAACAAAGTCTAAAGCAATAATAGAAAACTGAGATTCATCCTCAAAAGAAAAGAACTCACTGCTACTACTGCTGACTGGGACTGAACTACTAAGGAAACTCTAGGTCTCGTGCCTCTGAACCTATGGTGCCAAATAAAACACCATAGCGCAAATACGTTAGTATAGGGATGTACTGAGTATGCAGATGGGGTAAGACTATATGCAAGGGCTCATGCATGCATAATATCTAAACTGAATAATGATGAAAATATCGCACGAGAACACATACATGAATGCACATACCATAATCACAATCATCACAACTCTAAATACTAAAAATCGCATACCACTTTACTGCAGACTAAACTCACTACTGACACGGAGATACTGAATCACTGACTCATCTGATACTGATAATCAAGGATCTGGATGCACTTACATCAAGGACTAAATTCTGAGCTTTACTGCTTTTGACTGGCAGGATTAAAGATCAACCTCTCTAACAGATGATTTCAGAAACTATTATCAATGATAAAAAATATAAATATATCTGAATCTGACAACAAGGATACTCAATAGAATCTAACACTGTGAATAAAGCTTGTCTAGCGGCATATCTCTGAATATGATATTAAATAACTGTATATAAGACCAAGCCTATATGACGGGATGGTCCATGAATCAATGGAATAATCTGAGTTCCTCCTAAAGATAGATGATTGTATCTGACAGTCCGGATTTTTTAAGATTGATACTGAAACTGAAACTTTAAGTGAAACTGTGGGAAGTAGTTACTTAACCTAAATGCCCCGACCTACCACAGGTGGTGTCCAACCTGTAACCCCAGCTGGAAGGGTGTCAATACTGTACCACGAGTAAAGACCTCTCTCTAGTCAATTCTCTCTGACGGATGACCCTTACCAGGAAGTCGACCTAAGGCAATATAATAGTCAAATACTCTCTCTATAGAGATGATAGCCTTTTCCTGATGGTGACTCCTATATACTGTGATGGCAATGCAGTTCTATAGTTCAGGGATTGCTACTAATAACTCTGGCCTATATCTCTCGCTGACGAGAGGAGCCGCCATACCTTTCCACGCTTGGTGCTAGTTTCTACTCCCAACTGAAAGACTCTGACTGAATTCTTAACTGTACACAACTGAACTGAATCTGATACTGATCATATTTCTCAAATGATCTGACTGAGTCACGCTGAGATCACTTAGTCCTATGTCTGATAGAATGCTATTAGATCATGGTATCTGGGTGACGATACATAGATTGGATAGATTATAATTACTTAAATAATTTCTTAGATTAGAATTGAATAGTTGAGTACTATTAGATCTAAGATGATTTTTGGACTAAGGCTAGATTACTAGCGATATGGAGATTACAGAGATAACTAAGATTTCTGAGCTTTCTTAAGTTCTGCAACTGTCTGAGGATACAGAGTTCTATAGTTCACTGAGTTCTGAGAATCATGGATCGACTGGATTTATCATGAAACTGACATGGGTTCAAGACAGCAGCTAAATTTTCGGGTATAAATACCCCCAGGACTCGATAACATAAAATAAAGCATAATCATTCCTCCATCATCATAACCATTCATTCATCATCATTATCACAATCATTCATTCATCATAATTATTATTAAAGCATCTCTTCAAGTAATTAGGAATCATATCATACTTTCCCCCTCACAATCCTTAAGGCATCGCATCAAGCATTTAAGAAACGTAGACCTCTATTCATTATCACAGTCATCAAGGGGTCACTTTAAAGATTTCGGAATCATAATCATATAATAGCGTAGGGGAAACATGATACTAGATCATACTCCATTCAACAAAGTCTTACTCCGGTACTTCATACTTATATCGATCTTGACATGTATTCGAATATCATATGATTTGGGGAAAACTTCAAACTATCACGTCACAACTTACTTGCTAACCACTTGGAATGTAATAAAAGCTTAGAATATATCAAAGAGCACATAATTGAGGAATTTACCACTATGTTGTCTCAACTTACACAATAAGGTCTTTCAATAATGCTAAGCAAGTATGGGTTTACACCTACTTGGAGATTTCACACTATCATAGCAACATTCATTCACTAAGGAGTTTTATCAAACACTAGGCATGCATGGACTAACTCACAACTTGGGGTTTCATCTTCAACATACTACACTAGTTCTTATACTTCACCTAAGATTTTATCAAACCTATGGTGGACATACTTCGCTTATTCAACCATTTCTACACCCAAATGTCATGAACATATCACATAGAAAGCAACATAAGGAAGGTTCATCACAAACATCACATGGATTCCACATACTAGGGTTAAATCTCATGAATATTGTAAACAAACATGAATCAAAACTCAACAACACATGGAACATCAATTTCAACTCGTACAATTCATGGGATCTCATAAACATACAAATCTTTAAGTTTTGAAAAGGGTTCTTGAGCTTCTTGGATAAAAGGGATCCAAGAATTAACTTCTACATACCTTGGGGAAACTCTGTTCTTCAAAGCCTTCAGAAGATTTCTTGATTTCTCTAGATCTTTCTTGATTTTTGTTGAAGAAAAAGAGAGGGTTTAATTTTTTGAAAACCATAGTTTATGGAGTGAAAGAGAAAAATGAGGTTCAGATCCCTTAACCGGGTATTTATAGAGGCTAGGGAAAAGGGGAATAGACCAAAAATCCCTTGGAATTAAATTAAAAATTCCCCGATTTTACATGCTGGTGCGACGCGCCATAATCATGCCTGTTCACTGGAATTTGGACAATTGGGAAACTGCATGACGGCGCGATGCGGTGGAAATCGCATTGCCCCCTATGTTGCGAACTGGAACTATACCGCGATGTGGTGGAATCCCGAATTTTCAATGAAATTCGACAATTGCCATTTTGGCTGGCTTCGCGGTGCGCTAATGTGCCAGGTGGCACACTGTCTTACTAAAATGGCTCTAACTCTTCACCCGAGTGTCGGATTTGGGAAAAATTGGTATCAATTGAAAGCTTATTCAATTCTCTACATGAAAAAAAGTAGAAATAAGGGAAATTACAAATGATTCAAAGTATTTCATTCTTAGAAAGATATTTCTGAAAATTTTAGACTCGGATGTCTGCTTTACTGAATGCTCTAAGGTTCAAACTGGAAGAGGACTTTGTGGGGTATTACATTGTCATATAACAGTAGTATTCCATTAGTCAACAGAATTCAGTAACTCATCCCATGTTCAGTTCTGTTAATCATGTTCAGAGTCTATTTAGATGGGAGTAGGAATTAGCACCGAGTGAACCCAAGGATGGGAACACACACTATCAGATGAAGGTGTGATTCTTAGAAGTCATCCTTACATTCCACAACTTTGTTGGAAGCACAGGCTGAGACATCAACACTATCCGATGAGGGTTGATGAGATGGATAAGCACTGTCAGATAAGGGCCTCACTGTTCTCGTATAGGGGACACTATCAGATGAGGGTCGCCCACAACTTGTCCTTACTAGTGGCGCAGTAATGACACCTTTCTAATTGGGGTTACAGATTGGATCCCAACTCAGCCATAATAGCGTATCAAGGGTATGCCGGTTAGATAACTACTTCCCATAGTTTCATGAGATAGAATTAGGACTGTCAGATATAGTCAATCACTCTCAGTAATAGAACTCAGATAGTTCTTCAAATTTTAGGACTGTCAAATACAGTCAACTCAGATATAGTATGGAACTCAGATAGTTCCATCAGATTTAGGACTGCCAGATACAGTCACTCATGTTATCAGTTATATGTAGATTCAGTAATCATGTTATCACAGTATTAGTGTTAGTTGTTAAATAGCATGCATGTATTCTGACACTCATGACAGTTAGTCAGTTATTATTATTGTTCATGCATATGAACCCCATGCATTCAGCCTACCTCACATGCATACTAGTACATTCAAAGTACTAACATATTTGCGCTATTGTGTCTTATACGATAGGTTCAGAGACACGAGCTCTAGAGCAATAGTATATTCCAGATATTCGCAGACAGAGTTAGAAGTGAGTCCTCATCTTTCAAGGACATGATTATTTCCCTATTATCTCATTAATCAATTTATTAGTTGGAGTTAGTTGGGGACATGTCCAATCAACTCCTTACTCAGACAGTTCAGTCAGTTAGAGGCTTTCTAGACTATTATATTTTAGACTTCAGTATGTTCAGTTTTGTTTTGGGTATTCTATTACCCCTACACAGATGTTATATCATTCAGATCATGTTTAGTATTGAACCTTATGGCTTTTCAGTTCATGTTTCTATATTATAAAGTATTTTATGCAGTATATAGGTACAGATATCAGCCATGTGTTAACTTATGGTCCTTCGGGGTCCTGATCACTGTGTATCATTTTGGGTACAAAATTTGGGGCATTACAAACTTGGTATCAGAGCCTAAGGTTTAATAGAGTCCTAGGAAGATGTTTCCCCTAGGACTAGTTTCCCTTGTGCAAAAGGCTATAAGATGTTTTAGGAATAGTTTCCCTTCTTTTGGTATTCATGTTATGCCAGTGAGCATAATCTCAAGTCAATATCTCAGTCTAATATGTTTCCCCCTTTCTTCTACAGCACATGCCTCCTAAAAGAAGAAATGGAAATCAGTCAGCCCCCCAGCCTGAAGATTATTTGGGTGATCATGTTTCTTATGTAGAGTTCAGGGACACATTCAATACTCTTGCTCGGTCAGTTACCGCTCAAAATGAATGGACAGCAATCATTTCGGTTAACCCAATGTCCAACTCAGTCGCAGCTAGGATTTGGGACTTCACCCGAATAAATCCTTCATCCTTCCTCAGGTCTAAGGTAGATGAGGACCCTTAGGAATTCATGGATCAGGTTTAGAAGGTGAAAGACATCATGGGGGTGACTACTATTGAGAGTGTTGAGCTAGATATATATCAGTTGCAGGATGGGGCTCATACTTGGTTCAAACAGTAGAAGTCAGAAAGAGCAGGTGATGCAGGTCCTTTAGAGTGGGAGGAGTTTGTCACTGCATTCTTAGACAGATTCTTTCCCCAAAATCTTAGAGAGGCTAAGGTTCTAGAATTCATCTACCTCAGGTAGGGAAATATGTGGGTGAAAGAGTATTCTCTTAAGTTTTCTCAATTAGCTAGATATGCCCCTCATGTGGTTGCAGACAGTAGAGCCAAGATGAGTAAGTTCGCTTCAGGGGTAAATGATAGCATGGTAAATGAGTGCAGATCTACTATGCTAAATAGTGACATAACTTTAGCTAGGCTTATGACTCATGATCAATAGATAGAGGAGCAGAAGATTAAGCAGAGGGAGAAGCAGAATAAGAGAGAGAAGATAGGTAGTTTCAACTTCTCTTAGCCTAAATAAGAAGTAGGAAACTGTTCCCAGTTTCATCCTATGTCATCAGTTCCAGCCCCTTCTTCAGCTAGTGCTCTAGTACCTAAGTTCAGAGAGGGTAACAGAGATAGAGCACCAGGTTGTAGGTCTTAGGGCAGTGTTAGCAATGCCTGAACTAATCCCCTTTGTCAGAATTGTGGTAAGAACCATAAGGGTGCTTGCAGAACTGGTAGCGATGTCTGTTTCAATTGTGGAAAGTCAAGCCACAGAGTCAAAGACTTTCCTCAGTTAGTTTATTAGAGTTATCTCTGCTCCTTAGCTCAGTCTGATCGCCCGAATCAGAAGGGTGCCACCTCCACTGCTACTAGTGGGCAACGCCCAAATTATCTCTATGTTCTTCAGTCCCAACAGGATTAGGAAAATTCTCCTAATGTAGTTACTAGTACATTACAGATCTTTCATGTGCATGTTTATGCTTTGCTAGATCCAGGAGATTCTTTGTCTTTTGTTACTCCCTATATAGCAGGCAATTTTGGAATCAGTTCCGAAATACTACAAGAGCCCTTTTCAGTCTCTACACCAGTGGGTAAAACCATCATGGCCCAGTAGGTATACAGGAACTATCTAGTTATGATATTTCATGATACTCTCTGTCAAGCTATGATCCTTAGACTTCAGAAAGTCTTATCACTCAGGAAATCTCCATGATCTCATGAACTCAGTCACTTGTCAGATATCTGGAGTATTCCGTCAAACAACGGAATTCAGTAACTCATCCCATGTTCAGTTCAGTAAATCATGTTCAGAGTCTATTCATATGGGAGAAGAAATTAGCACTGAGTGAACCCAAGGATGGGACACACACTATCAGATGAGGGTATGATTATTAGAAGTCATTCTTGCATTTCAAAACTATGTAGCCAGCATAGGTTGAGGAATCAATACTATCCGATGAGGGTTGATGAGGTGGATAAGCACTGTCAGATAAGGGCCCCACTGTTCTCATATAGGGGATACTATCAGATGAGGGTTGCCTATATCTTGTCCTTACCTGTGGCGCAGTAATGATACCCTTCCAATTGGGGTTACAGATTAGACCCCAACTCGGCCATAATGGTGTATCAGGGGCATGTTGGTTAGATAACTATTTCCCACAGTTTCATGTTACAGAATTAGGACTGTCAGATATAGTCAATCAGTCTCAGTAATAGAACTCAGATAGTTCTTCAGATTTTAGGATTGTCAGATACAGTCAACTCAGATACAGTATAGAACTCAGATAGTTCCATCAGATTCAAGACTGTCAGATATAATCACTCATGTTATCATAGTATTAGTGTCAGTTTTTATGTCTCATGCATGTATTCTCACGCTCATGATGGTTAATTAGTTCTTATTATTGTTCATGCATATGAACCCTATGCATTCAACCTACCTAACATGTATACCAGTACATTCAAAGTGTTGATGCATTTGCGCTATGGTGTCTTATGCCATAGGTTCAGAGACAAGAGCTCCAGAGCAACAGTAGATTCCAGATATTTGCAGATAGAGTTAGAAGTGAGTCCTCATCTTTCGAGGACATGATTATTTCCCTATTATCTCAATAATTAGTTTATTAGTTAGAGTTAGTTGGGGACATGTCCCATCAACTCCTTACTCAGACAGTTCAGTCAGTTAAAGGCTTTCTAGACTATCATGTTTCAGACTTCAGTATGTTCATTTTTGTTTTGGGTATTCTATTACCCCCACACATATGTTATATCATTCAGATCATGTTCAGTATTGAACCTTATGGCCTTTCAGTTCATGTTTCCGCATTATAAAGTATTTTATACAGTATATAGGTGCAGATATCAGTCATGGGTTAGCTTATGGTCCTTCAGGGTCTTGAGCACCATGTAGCATTTTGGGTACCATATTCAGGGCATTACATTTACCTTGTGAGTTTCAGGGCATCACCTTAGTGCTCCTTGTCAACAATTTCAGTTCAACTTTTACCTTTTGGGTATCAAGTTGATTAGATGATATGGAAGAATAATAATATGGACATGAATCGCAAATTACTATCTTAATCCCCTTTTCCCAATCTCAAACTCCTTTGAGAGAACATTCTCGAATATGGTCTATCCTCAAGCTTCTGCAGTAGCTTTGAGGTAAATAAATATGAAGAAGATCAAGATATGTGCAACCATAGTAGAATAGATGAATCTTTCTCTTTATTTACGTGGTTAATCCATCAGGCTTCCCATAACCATAGTCAAGGAAATTAGCCGCTCATATTCACACAACAATCAATGATAATCAATACAGAACAAATATAATTAATTTCACAAGAATATGAAGAAGAAAATTTGAAGTCTTCAATTGAATAAAACCCAAAAATCTCAAGAACACCATCGTAATAATCAAAGTAATGTAAAAGTATGTTAAATCATGTAAGAGAAAGTCAAAGAACATAACATAATAAACAAATAACCCAAAGATATTTATAGTATCTCAAAACAACCAAGAATTCATAATTAAAACGGAATAGAAAAGTAAGTTTGCACAAGGTACGACTCGTGTCGTCCACTCATAAGGTATTCTTATAAGTCATACTATGCTAGTGGCTTGATTTCTAGTGGATGATATTTTGAGGGTTCAGGATTATGTTGTCTTTACGACTCATACTCACGAGTCATTCCTCAACCATATGACTTGTGGTCTTCACTTGTTACCACTTAGGCATTCATTTTTCCATGTTTTGGAAACTGTTCTACTTTTGGTTGGTTAACATAAGTCATACTCAGATCTTCCAAATCATCTTCTTTTGTGACTTCAACTCTAAATCTAACTTCATTTTCTATTCTCTTGACGACTGATTTTGTAGACTCGTAGCCTCATCTTATTATTCATATTATCCAGTGGTATCTTCCCTTCACTTAGCATTTTTACTTGGCTTTTATTACTATTATCCTTAATAGTCAACCTATAAGCGTATGATGTGTTTAATACTAGTACGGTTACTCGTATGATGCACAAATTTCATCTTTTTAAAAACTTTTTATTTTTTATTCACCTGTTTTACCTGCAACAACCAAAAAACCACATCATATCTACCATAATAACCTAAGTACAAACATAAATTCTTTGTTTTAAGCATCGAAAGTACTTTGTTTTCATGGTGCATCGACACCCTCAACTAAGAAAGATTGTGTGTCCTCAAGCAAAACAAAAATCCAAACTACCAACCACAATAATGATGCTTGAACAAGAAGATCCTAAGATACCTATGGCAGAGACTTTTTATTTCAATTGTCAACATTTTTATTCCCCCTCTTAGTTTTAACCTTTCAAGAATCCACCTGTCTATATTGATTTGGAACATGGAATGATAAAAAGAAATACAATGATGGAATTACATTAGTAACAGACAACTAGGCATATATAAAAATCATAGCCACTGAACAGTCGAGCAACCTAACAACATAACCCATATGTGCTCACAATCAATCAAATCCCATTCACTAAGTTTAGATCAATAAAGTTATTTAGGGATATTACAAAAGATTCTCTCGCTCACAAAGAAGTATCGATCGGTGTATATAGAAAACCATAGGATTTCCCATATGCTCTCTTCCTGATTTTTCAAAAATTTAGGATAGGATCACTAAAGGACTTTAATTGGCTTTTAATGTAGGTTTGGAGCTGGTATGGTATCTTTTGGAATTTTTGGTGATTATGCCTCCTTGACACTACGCTTTGTTTGGAGTCCACTTATTTTCCACTTTTTCTTTATTTTATTTTGGCCCTTGTATCTTACTTTTTTATTTTATAGCACATTCATACTGTACCAGGTATAATTTCCTTTTCTCACTTTCTTTTTCTTTTCTTGCAATTTTTCTTCTTCTTTTATTATCTTTTATTTTCACCACACATGTCCTTTATTTTTCCTTCTACGTGTCTTTCTTCATAATTGTTTTTCCCTATGCACCCTTATAATAGCCACCCTAAACTTAGGAGATTTTTTTGAGTTGAGGTGAACAGTGTCCAAGGAGGACCAAGTTCAATAGAGGTTCATTGTAAGTGAAACGGGAAGGTGAAATTGGTGTATTCAACAAAAATGGGTCAATTAGGCTCAACTTTTTAGATCAAGGGATTCATATCACATTTGGTTGGTCATGTAGGATAAGTGGACTCAAAATAAGAATGGCCTATGATCATTTCCTATTCGACTATCCTGAACCCTAGGTATGAGCAACCTGACAAGTTCTAGATTTCGACACACTAGGTACTAAGTAAGGCCTCACACACACTCGCACAAGGTCATATTGCTATGTACTAATTATCCAGATATGCAACTGTTTTCCATAGTTGTTCTATCCCTAATTCTAATGGCACTATCAGATTCATTATCATCCCTCACACATACATATATCACACAATTAGAAAAAATTTTGGAGGGGCATCAATTTTTTAACACAATCATTTAAAATCACACAAACTCAACATAATCAATCAAAACTATGTCTACTGCCACAAGTACAAATTTTCTCCCTTTTTTAGCATCACACACAAACAAACTAAGAAAAATAACAAGAAAACATGTTGGTTTTCCAACTTTTTAGATTGTGTCCTCGAGTCTCAAAACATAGAAAGTATAACCTGTGGCGACCTTGGTACACCCCCACCCTCCCACTTAAATCCTATGTACTATCCCCAGTGTATCTAGAAATATAATACAAGGGATTAGGAACAGAATTAGGTGCATAAAGTGCCTGCTCATATTGCATCATCATGTGGTCCCTCAGATTGGGTTCCACCATTCTAAATAGTAGTTCCATCAACTACCGAGATTGTCTCTGCAATAGTGGCATCGGTTGTGGACAATACGCTTAGGGGTATATCAGGTGTTGGGGCTACATCATTGCCCCTATCAGCATCATCACTTGCCAGTTTTGAGCTACCAATACTAGATTGTATTTCTTAGACCCTCACCTATCGGTCCCTCTCACTCTATATGTTATCCTTCTTTGCTTTCTTTAGATTTTCTTTTTCTGCACTTTGGCTTTTTTTCTTTTTTTCTCTCTCCTTTCTTCTCCCATAGGGATACTCCAGATATTTTATACTTCTATCTCCAACTCAATCTCTATTATCATAGGTGTTGGTTTGAATGGTCTGTCATACAACTCATTGACCAAATTATTTATCTCGGCCATTTCACATTTATAATGTTTGGGGTTTGGCCGCTTGCCAACTACCGAGTCATCCTCTACTCAAATGCATCCATCCTACCCTGTACCTATCAATTTTGTTTTTCTATCTTATTTTCCACCCAGGGCTTTACACCACCTTTGATCAACTTTCGTTTTTCTTTGACTACTCCAAACCTATGAATAATCTCATTCAAATTAGACTAGGAAATAATCACATAACTTGGTGGTGCAGATGCAGTTTTTCTTTGACTGATCCCAACCTATGAATAATCTCATTCAAATTAGACTAGGAAATGATCACATAACTTGGTGGTGCAGATCTAGAAGGAGTTGGACGAGGTGCTGCAGACTGTGCAGGAGGAGGGGCACTGGATGTATCTATTGCATCAGATGTAAATGGATCAATCTGCACACCTGCACCTGTGGTGTCATCGGTCTCATTCTTCCCCACAGCCTCAGAATGTCCACCTTGGCTTTTCTATATTTCAGCTAAAATCTCAACTCCTAGCCTAGCTTGCCTGGCTATAGGGTTTGATACATCTCTAATTAACCTAAGATCTATAGTACTCTTTGGCTCATCGAATTAATTAACATTAGGTAGTTATGGCAGTCTCATATCTAAGTTAATCTATGTAAATAAATAAGGGAATGCTAGAATTACCTTTTCTATGCCCATATCTCTATCCTGTATCTCCCGTGAAATGAATTGGGTGATGTCGAACTAGTATCAAACCATAAATCCTACTACTAATGTTACACGGACCAAACTGAGTATATTGTCCCTAGTAGTGGGACACAGTCTCTATTGAGCTAATGTCCACCAGTCTTTGGCTTCAAAGTTGAGGGTGTGCTTCTCGATCATCTGTGAGGCCACTCCTGGTCCACCTACCACCAAAGGTGTTTTTCCCAATTTATAGAGATCTGATTTGCTATCCGTCTAAAATGCATTATTTTGTCCTCTGAACCCATTTGCTTCCTAGTCACCTTCCACATTTCCTCTATGTGGTAATCGATATCTCCTGTGTTTATTGGAGGCTGGAAGTCAAGACCATGTAGGAATTTTGAGATTATCCTCGGAGATATGTTCACCCGCACTCCCTTGATGGTCAGAATGGTAATAGGATCACTACCCTTCTACGGGTTCCCCTATAAGTATTGTCTCTTCAGCTCCCCCTAGTATGCCACATAAAATTCCTACACTAAAGTAGGACTAAATCTACCTAGTGCTAAAGTCATCCACTGGAATCCATACAGCCAAAATCTATCATCAAATGCAAGCATAGCAGACATTCCCATAGTTATTAGCCTCGATTCCAGATATATCCCTCATCTTAAGTTTCTGGTAGCTGGATTCACCCCCAACCTAAAGTTATATATGTTCTATATTTTAGGGTACCCCCACTATTCAATACTGGGCACCTGAGCAAATGTAATGGCTAACTGAGCTTGTGGTGGTGGTGGTAGGTGCTGAACATCGATTGGGGTCACATATACTTCTTCCCCTGTTGCACTTTCCGAGCTACCTTCATCTGAGCTTTAATCAAATTCTCTTCTACCCATGCATCATCCTCAGGTTCTTCATTCTCATCATCCTCAGAAGATGATGGTGAGTGTGGAGAGGAAGTGCTTGGATTTTTCATTATAGGCCCCCTTGAAGGTGTATCCTTTGGTGTGACCACTTTCTTTCCCCGAGGAAGTCTCTGCCTTGGGTCATATTTGTTTTTATGGGGTACTCTACGAGGTCACCATTTGAGCCACTTGCTTCATCATCTATCAAATGGTAGTTAACTTTTGGAGTCGGCTTCTTCTTAGCATTTTTCATTGAGGAGTAGCCTTTAGGAGCCAAAGTACCTGTGTGTATACAATAATTAGCAATGGCTAGGGAAAGGAAAGGAAAAATAAATAAAATTAGGTTTAAGTGGGCATCTTCTGATCATATTATGACTAAGGGGTTCGAGTTGTATAAGATGGTTATGACTCGTATGAATGAGTCGTAGGATAAATAGTGTATATATGAATGTTCACTTGTTATCTTATGAGTCCTCATAACTAGTCATAAGGACAGTTTATGACTCGTTACCGACACTCATAAACAGATAAAAAAAACTCTATTATGTGTTACCTCCCTAGTTCATTATGACTTATGTTTATGAGTCATAGGGGTTAGACATGACAAACATAGGAAAGTCGTACCTATATCAGAACCTACACCTAGCTAGACTTTTATGTTTCGAGTGGTTATGATTCTCGTCAAGACTCATTATGTACAGGTATAAGTTGTAAAGAGCCTTGTATCCACTGCAATGTGTAAGCTTATGAGTTGATTCCAACATACAATCCCTATTTTACCCTTTAATGTACAACATTACCACCCCATATCAGTCCAACACACACATTTCTAGTACAAAATTTGGAAGTTCATTCCCAAATTCCATTTCAAACTCAATTTCTAAGAACTAGGGTTCCCATTTTCATCACACTTAGATATTCAACTCCAATAGTGCTATAATCTCAACTTGTTTTCAATTTCAACTTGAGATATAAAGTATTTGAGTTGAAAGACTTACTTGACTAGTTGAGAAGTTAGGTTTCTTAAGTTTATCACTTTTCTTCCATAAATTCTTGTGAAATTCGTGAAATATGACAGAACCCAATGGATTTGAGTGTATTTCAGAGTGAATTTTTGCGTTTAGAGCTTAAAATTTGTTCCAAAAAATGGAGGTATTCATTGGTTGTAGTATCGGGTACCAAAATCGGGTACCCTTTTTTGTTTAAAACAGGTTGTCTAGGCCAAATTGACCCGCGACCTTTAACCTGTTAAGTTAGATTATGAGTCACGTGTACGACTTATAATCAATGCTTATGGGTCATCTTCTCTATTCGTAAAGAGCTGGAAACTTACCTAGGTTCTGGATTTGTTACGACTTAATGTGATGAACTGTAACCAGAGGTTATGACTCATTCTAAAAATCGTAAGGACTCTAGTAACCTCTTACCTGAATTTGAATCAACTCCCATGTCCTTACGACTCTTGCTCATGAGTTTTCATGTTAAGGTATGACTTGTGAAGAGTCCATATGACCTTGTTTTCTGGAATTTCTTGATCTTTTCTACAATCTTTAATCTTGCACAATGAACACACATATTACCCTACAAATTATTAAGTACAAAAACATGGGTTGCCTCCCACGCAGTTCTTGATTTAATGTCGCAGCACGATGTGTCTAAGTTGGATACTAGATTTCACCAACTAGTTTCATGGGTTGCCTCCCATGCAGCGCGTAATTTAACCTCATGGCACAACGCAGTTGCCTTGGTTACTCAGACTTCACCAAGGTTCATCTCAAAAATCACACTAACTTCTTCTGTGTAACCTATGTAATTCTTTACTCTTTTCCCATTTGCCTTTAGCGGGGCTTCACCATCCCTCTTCAATTCCAAAGCAACATATGGATAAACTCTTGTCAATGTACATGGACCATACCATCTAGATTTCAACTTACCTTGAAGCAAGCAAAGTCAAGAATTATAAAGTAATACCCGGTCACCTTTTTTAAATATCCTTTTATCAATCTTGTGATCATGATGAAACTTCATCTTTTCCTTGTAAAGTACAGAACTTTCATACGCCCGTAGTCAGAATTCATCCAACTTATTCATATTATACATCCTTGACTTTGCTGCATCTTGCCACTCAAAATTCAGCTTCTTAAAAGCCCATAGTGCTCAAGTTCCATAGGCAAGTGATATTCCTTGCCATACACCAACTGATAAGGAGAAGCACCAATAGGAGTCTTGAAAGTTTTTCGGTAAGTCCATAATCCATCGTCTAGATTTCTTGACCAAGTAATCCTATTGGCAGTTACTACCTTTTCCAAGATGGGCTTGATTTCTCTATTATAAACCTAAACCTGTCCACTATTCTGCGGATGCTTAGGTGTTGCCACCTTGTGTTTCATTCCATACTTCTTAAGCAAACTCTTGAATAGACTATTACAAAAATGTGACCCACCATCACTGTTGATCACACGTGGTGTGCCAAATCGAGAAAAGATGGGCTTTTTCAAGAATGCGGTGACACTACGTGCTTCATTGTTGAGGAGCACAACCACTTCCTCCCATTTAGATACATAATCCACAACCACAAGAATATGCTTCATTTTGAAATAACTCACAAATGGTCCCTTGAAATCCATACCCCATACATCAAACAATTAAAATTCTAAAATAGGAGTCATAAGAATTTCATGGTGTCTAGAGATGTTACCTTGACGTTGACATTGATCAAAAGCAAGAGCAAAATCATGTGCATCTTTGTAAATTGTTGGCCAATAGTACCAACATTGCAAGATTTTGTGGGCTGTGCGGGTTCCTCCATGATGACCCCCAACTGGTGAAGAGTAACAAGCCTCAAGTATGCTCATCATATCTACCTCAGGTATATATTTACGAATAATCCCATCCTCATAAATTCTTAATAAATAAGGTTAATCCAAGAAAAATTTCCTTACCACATGCATAAACTTATTTCCTTACTATAAGGAAAGATCTTCTAAGACTAGATCACTTGCTAGATAATTTGCATAGTAAGCAAACCATGGAATTAGATCTTGGGAAACTTCCAATATCTGCTCATCTAGAAAACCATCATCAATATCGAGCCCATCTTTAATTTTCTTTATATCTCCCTCCTCAAGTCTAGACAAATGATCCACTACTTGATTCTAAATGCCTTTTCTGTCGTTGACCTCGAAAACAAATTCTTGCAGCAATAGGACCCACCAAATCTGTCTAGGTTTTGCATCTTTTTTTGCCATTAAGTACCGCAATGTTGCATGATCAGTGTGCACAATCACATTTGGCCCAATCAAATAAGACCTAAACTTCACAAAGGAAAAAGCCATTATCAACAACTGTTGTTCCATGACTGTGTAGTTCTTTTGAGTAGGATTTAGTACCTTACTAGCATAGTCTATGGGATGAAGGATTTTTTTCTTTTGTTGGCCTAGTAAAACACCTAATCATGAATGGAAAAGACCAATCATAGGACTCGATGATAGAGCAGTCATCAACTTTTCTTTTAGACATTCAAAATCATTCAAGCATGTTTCATTAAAATCAAATTTCACCTCTTTCGAAAGAAGCCTTCAAAGAGGGTTGGAAATTTTGAGAAATCCTTAATGAATCGCTAATAACGCCCAAACTACATCTCTCGTAAAAGTGTAAGCAGTCGCTGTCAAATATAGAACCCAACTGGGTTGGAGGTCGAATCCCACAGGGAATACTTGGTCACTAAGTGTTGCAATTATTAATAGACTGTTGATCGAAAATTCCACGGAAAAGGGGGGATTGGATTTTGGCATGAATTAATGCTATCAAAGTAACAACAGAATGCTTTGTTTAGTAAGATTTAATCACAGAGAAAAATAAGTTAGGGTTATGTCCACCTTATGAGTTCTACGTATCTATTAACTATGAGTAATGCGGAATTCAGACATGCATGCACTTATAGAGATTCGTATTCTGATGGTAAATCCTAGTGTTTCTCAACCATCAAGGATTATTTCACTTTAACTCTCTCGAGCTTAAAGCGTATAACTAACGGTACGAACTCTCCAAGAGGTTAACCCAGTAACGGCACTAACGTGTAAATAGGGGTTGGTAGCCCTATTTCCTTGTCACACTCTCTTTTCCAAACATGTAACTTTTCTCTCAAATAAGTTAATGCTATAATGGCCTATTCTCTATGTTTTCAACCACGAGAATTAAATTAAAATGAAGAGAGTAATGATATAAGTAGCATACACATCAAGAATTCACAAACTCATAGTAATAGATAGTATATCAAAAGGCTTCCATAACCCTAACAGCGAAGTTTAGCTACTCATGATTGTAAAAGAAAACAACGAAGACATCATCATCATCATACCAAAACGATACAATCTCACGATGAGTACATATTGGCGTCACTATGAGAATGATGTGATTTCCTCTCTAGCCATTCTTGTAGCGTTTTTTCTCTGTCTGAACTTACAGAATCTGTAAACTGAATAAAAAGTGTCGACTGAATTCTGAAAGAAATCGTGAATGGATCAATGCATGAATGCTGAAAAAGTCAGCAAAATAGGGTTTTTATAACATCCTTGTCCTAGTCCTATTAAGTTACTGCTGCACCCCTAAGTATTTAAAAATATTGCTTTTGCCCGGGACAATTTCTCCATGAGTCACATTCAGTTCATAAGCTTCCAAAAGCTGTCTTCCCTCTTCTGTGAAGTTTTCCTTTGCTGCCCAAAGGTCCACAAAGTGCTGAAATCTTCATCATTAATACCTAAAAACATGCTAATCACGTAGGTTAGCTCACTTACAGGAAAATGGACTAAAAGTGCAGGAATTATATATTTTATCCTCAAAACTTAGCTATAACATGGGTAAATTATGGTGTTTAGGCGTGTAAATACACCCAACATCAACACCCCACACTTAAAGCTTTGTTCGTCCTCGAACAAAATATTACGTCCATGCAAATATCTAACTAGTATTTCACAGCAGTAACACAAAATGTTCAACAAGACATGCACGACAATTATTAACAAAGAGTAGTTTTCTGGATCACTACTAGAAACCATTCAACCTCCACATAGACTCGTGATGATGGCTAATTCGTATCCACAAGTTAAGGCACCAAGAATCATACAAAACTACCCAAAACTCATCAACTATGTGTGTCTCACACAAGATATCACCCATAATCACTCACAAGTTTTGCATTTTTCGGAACATGGGTATTAGATTCTCCTTGGTCTCACACTCACAAAGCATTTATATATTACAACTGATGACCATAGGCTTGCCCTTAGTGTAATGCTCTACTAATATCAGAATGCTAAGCTTAGGATCAAATAGGTCTTTATAGGTTGTAATGTAGGCTAAGGGACAGGTAGGACTATTTTGGCCAGAAATAGTGACTATTTTCCCTAAGAGCTTTAATACATCACATTATGCCATTAACACTCTCTTTTAAACAACCCTTCTACCTCTATTTTCATCTAACACCCCTTTTCACCTATTTTGTTATTCAATTATAAACACAAAGATAAGAATATACAACTTATTTTTTTATTTTTCTATTTCAATTTTTTTTTTCTCTTTTTTTTTTATAAAACACCTCTATGATAGCCACTCTTATTCACAAAAATTTCAAGTACCAATATACTCTGAGGCATCACTCTCACCCACTTTCCTCTTATTCTGTCACATGACTCTACAATTTAAAGCGCTTAGGAATTTGGATCAAATTATGGTCTTGAAAAAATGGATTAGGCTACATATGAGGTTGTCAAAGAAAATAGCTAAAGGCTCAAAGGGGGTTAACTAGGATAATGTCCACGGATAGGTAAAAAAAAGGTAAACAATCACAGGCTGCCAACGAAATGCCTAAATCATCTCCTAAACTCACACTCTTTATTTCGCTTTACACACACACCAGGCAAGTTCTAGCATCAGTCACAACACAGAATATACTATAACCTCACACACACAAGGCACATGGTCAAATTTATTGGGAGCAATATAGACTCTTTGACCCAATAGGTGAATGAATTAAACCATACAATTATCACACAGTGAGTCACACTTAGAGCCTAAACGTCTCAATAGTAATGATTTTGGCACAAACTCTTGTCATAATACCATGCCGTCTATCAGAACAATTTCATGCAAAATCTAAAAAATCTAAAATTAAACTAACTAATTACGACTAATTAAAACAAACAAGAACTAGAATAAATGTAGGCAAAGAAGTACAAGAAGCATACAAATACCAGCACCCCACACTTAGACGGGACATACTGTCCTCAGTGGAAAATAAATAAGGAAAACCTGATTAGTCGGACTCTTACTCTATGTCTGGGGTCATGCCCCCTGCATCGGAATCATCATCAGAGTCGTCGTCATCAGAGTTATCCTCCACGTCTGAGTCTGGCTGTCGGTGATCATCGTCAGTCGGTACGTCATCATCGAGAGGTTCCTCAAAATTTACACCTACTCCACACATAGCCCGCGCATGCTCATTCATCGGGTAGTCATAATCCAACTGCTGGAGCTCTGCATCAGTTGGAACACGTCCCCCACTCATCATGGTAAACCTCATCATGCCATATAAGTGGCGGAAGAAGCTTTTGTCGCGAGCATGTCTTTCTGCAGTGGTCAGGTTGACACTATGCATAGTTTCAGGATCTTTAACCTTCGTAAGATCAACCTTCTTCGGGTTGTGTGGAAACTTATGATCTGCAGGTTCCTCTTCAATGTCCTTGTTCCTCAATATTGCGGTCAACAAATTGCCAAAGCTGAAGTGGGACCTCTTTTGCAGCCTAGCCTTACGCATTGACGACCGTATAACCACACCAACGTGGATGGGAATATTAGTCATCAGAGCGTACACCAAGCATACTCTATCACGTGTGATCTTTTTGTACTGTGACCCTAGAATCAGGCAAGAGTTGACTATCCGCAACCATATCCGAGCTTCTCTGTTCAAGGAAGCATACGGGAAGGTATTGTGCCGACCGATATCCTTGTGACGACTCCAACGTGCCATTGATCTTGTTCCGCACAGTGTGTGTCTGATTTCCCTGTATGGAGGTCTGTGATAAATCTCCTTGAGCGGTGATGGATCCACAGATGGAAGACCCAGAAAAGAGTTGAAGAACTCCGCATTCAGTTGCAAGACTTGTCCCCGAATCTTCACTTCACTTCCGGTAGTCTTTGGGGACCAATTGGCATAGAATTCTCGCGTTAGATCAAGATTGCATTCTCCCATATCTTGGAAAATGAAATCAAGATGTAGCGCCATGATTTTAGCCAAAATGCGAGGTTCTCTCTTCGCTAGACTCTCCTTTTGTATCAACTCCATGTGAACATATTTTTTCACTTTATTGTTCTTGTACCACTCTTTTCCTTCCTCCTCTAGGACCCATTTTATCCCGAACATGCGGCGAGGTATTTGCAGCGAGGAGGATTCAGCTTGCTCTTTTTTTCCCCATTTTCTGACCTTTCTGTGAGGTGATCTCTTTTTCTTTTCCTAGTCGACCTTTTGGTGCCATTTTACCTGAGATTAAAATAAAGTCATGTTAACTTATCTCGGAAGATTTGATCGACAAACAAACAATAATGGCACCACCCCACACTTAATTTGTTGGCACCAACTAATTAAGTGGATGATATCGATTACTCAGACTTCATCGACATACATGTTGGCGATATGTTCCAACAATATGTTCAGCACAGTCATACTTTCATGGAACCTTAACTATCCTTTTCAGCTCTATGTCATGTAATCTTGACCATACTTTATGGTTTGGATTAATGCACTTTTTGAACAAGACTACTACGTAGAGATCGAATCAAGTTATGGCATAGAAATAATCACAACATCTCATGCTTGTATTCAGTCATGATCTTTATCTCGATGAACGAGTCATTCAAACATTCCAACTTTCGACTTACAAGATTATGTAATTAACTTTACCATTTTGATTCCGCAAAAAGATGACAGTGTATAACAATCAAATACAAATCGGAACAAAGTCAAGAACACCCATACGTATTCTTTCACTCAACTAGATGTATCATAGCAAACTAACCTCATTCAAATCACCAACACCACTTCAAGATTTAACAAATCATTATAGGTGTAGTATTGTAATAACTACGGAATATAAAAAGAAGAACTTACTTGGTGATGGACTTGGAAGATGATCTCACAAGACTAGATGAGCAAAAAGAAAAGTTTTGAGAGATTTGGGAAGAGTAGGTGGCGCCTAGGTTGAGCAAACAATGTGATTTTGTCTCAAGGTTGAAGTTCTATTTATAGACCAAGGCTTGGGTCGGGTTTGACCCATGAAAAATTGGGTTAGGAGACCAAAAAGCATAAGTAGGCGGCGCCTAATGCTTTGCCTATGCTTAGCATAGGCGGCGCCTTTAGGAAAGCCTAGTTGGACATAGGCGGCGCCTATGCTATGGCCTAGTTGGGCATAGGTGGCGCCTATGCTATGGCATTGTAGATTCAGAGAGTAAAGGCAATGGCATAGGCGGCGCCTTTAGCTTTTCCTAGTTGAACATAGGCGGCACCTATGCTATGGACTAGTTGGGTATAGGCGGCGCCTATGCTATGGCATTGTAGATTCAGAGAGCAAAGGCAATGGCATAGGCGGCGCCTTTAGCTTTGCCTAGTTGAGCATAGGCGGCGCCTATTCTATAGCATTGTCAATTCAGAGAGCAAAGGAAATAGCATAGGCCTTGCCTTGTCCGTTGCCTAAATTTACATAGGCCTTGCCTTGTGCATTGCCTAGATTTGTATAGGCAATGCCTAACCGAAAGCCTTTTGCTCTTTCATTACTCACTTACCACCTTTAACATTGCTCACTTTCAAATCAAAATGTGAGACCAAGCTCTTCCTTTATACGTATTCCCCTACACTTAATCAAAAACAACAAAAATGATTAGAAAGATGGGTTGCCTCCCACCAAGCGCCTTAGTTTTGGTCGTGGCTCGACTCTTCTTTTTGGATTTTTATTTTACAAAACAAACTCCTAGGAAAACAAAATGACTAAAAACAATGGGTTTCGTCCCATTTAGCGCTTGATTTATTGTCGCGGCACGACATAGCTATCTCGATTACTTAGACTTCATTGAGATAGATAGTGCATCATTTTCTGAATGGATTCAGACGACGCTGATGCTTACTTGTAGGCATGCAATCTTCTTTGAGATGACTCTTGTGCATACATATCCCCGGAGGGATACCAATTATATCATCAATAGTCCAACCCATAGCTCTCTTGTACCTCTTCAGAGCAGAGATGAGAGCCTCTACGTGTTGTTCACCTAAATCAGCCGCAACACTCACCGGAAGTGTATTTCCACTTCCCAAGAACGCATACCTTAGATGACTGGGGAGCTCTTTCGATTCTAGCACTGGTGGCTCTTCAATGGAAGTCTTCGCTGTTGGTGAAGGTCGATTCCTAAGATCAAGGTCCAGCTTCTTAGTAGCATGAGAATAGGACTTTATTCCTGTTAGAGCACAAATAGTTTCTTCATATTCTTCAACATCCTCATGCTCAAAATTCAACAGCACAGCAGACAATGGCTCAACAGTAAGCTGCTTCTCTACAGATAATCCTTTCTCATCCTCATAGTAAACATCATCTACAGAGAACACATCCATATCTTTAGGCTGCTTCATCGATTTACATACATCAAAACGAACCACTTCGTCATTCAGCCGAAATAAAAGCTCATTAGCTCTTAAATCAATCAACACACTTCCAGTTGCGAGGAAAGGACGCCCCAAGATTATGGGAACTTCAGAATCCACCTCGCAATCCAAAATAACAAAGTCTGTAGGAAAGATGAAGGGGGAAACCTTCACCAACACATCATATAAGATACCAACAGGCCGTTTTACCGACCTATCTGCCATCACGAGCCGCATATTGGTTGGTGTAGGATCACCCAACCCCAACTTTCTGTAAATAGATAGCGGCATCAAATTGATGCTAGCTCCCAAATCGCACAATGCCTTAGAAAAATCCAACAATCCAATCGTGCAAGGAATAGTGAAAGCACCAGGATCTGCCTTCTTCTGTACTAGCGATCTTGTAGCGATTGCACTGCAATGATGAACATTATCTGCCAGCTCATAACTTGTTTCCCGCTTCTTTGTCAACAGGTCCTTCATGAATTTAGCATACCCAGGCATCTGTTCCAGCGCCTCCACCAACGAAACATTAATAGTCAGCTGCTTCAACATGGTCATGAATTTACTGAACCTGGTGTCATCAGCTTTCTTCTTCAGTCTCTGCAAAAAAGATGGTGGTGGAAGGGGAATCATTTTCTCCACCACTTCCTTTTTATCTTTCTTCCGATTATCAACCTTTTCAGTAGTGTCATCAACCTTCTTCTTCAGCCTCTGAGGAAAAGGTGGTGGTGGAAGAGGAATCGTTTTCTCCACCACTTCCTTTTTGTCTTGCTTCTGATTATCACTCTTTTCAGGCTGGTGACGTCTAGGTGTAACATCATGAGCACTCACTTCAGCTTCTATGGCATCTTCAAACTCTAATTCATCCACATTCTCTGCTATATCATCAACCACCTGCTTGCCTTTGGATGGATTTTCCAACACTTTACCACTCCGGGTAGTAATAGCCATACACGATCCGTCATTCCTTGGGTTTTGCATAGTGTCACTGGGTAGCGTGCCAGCCTTTCTTTGGTTGAATGCCGCTGATAATTGACTCAATTGTTGCTCTAGTTCTTTTATTGCAGTAGAATGCGAGTCAACCAATCGATTTATTGATGACAAATCATTATTTACCTCAGTAACTCCTATATTGGTTGCCTCCACCCCTTTCAACAGCTGAGCCATCATATCATCCATGGACATCTTTCCAGAGCCTGACGCCACAGCCTCACGGTTTCCAGGAGGAACATACAAACCACTCCTGTCCGTCTTATTCTTCCAACCACCTTGATCGCGGTCCTTGTATCCAGATTTATCATAATAGTTCCGACCTTGTTTTCCTTGGGCATTGCCTTGGAAACCCCCCTGATTATTCAAATAATTTACTTTCTCCTCAGAATCTGATTCATCTCTTCCCTATGATACAACGGCTTTAACCTTTTCAGTCTTCCCTAATAATAAATGCTTGGTAAGAAGATCCATCTGCGTTTTCATGTGAGCCATATCTTGGTCACGTTCCTCTTGTCTACACCTCTGCTCTGCAGTCATGCTAATAGATACAGTAGAGCTTGCTACCTCAGAATCCCTGGTATGCCAAGCTCTACTTTGCTTTGTCATACGATCCAGCATATCACCAGCCTCAATAAAAGTAAGGTCCATGAATGACCCACCCGCAGCATTATCAACCACTGGCTTAGTCACTGAGTTCAAAGCCCTGTATAATATTTGCATCAAGTGGATATTGGTCATCTGATGGTTTGGGCACCGCATGAGCTTCTTCTTGAACCTCTCCCATGTTTCGTGGAGAGCTTCAGTTGGAAGCTGTCAAAAATTGCTGATCTCATCTCTTAATTGTGCCCTCTTGGATGGCGGAAAGAATCTTTCTAGGAAAGCGTCTTTCAGTTGCCTCCAATTAGTAATAGAGTCAGGAGTTAACCCGTTCAACCATAGAGTTGCCTCTCCAGATAGAGACAATGGAAATAAGCGCAGTCGAATTGCATTCTGTCCAACTCCTGGATTGTCAAACGCCTTGCATGTTGAGATAAAATTAATCAGATGCATATTTGGATCATCGCCTACAAGTCCACCAAATAATCCCTTGAGCTGTAATAGCTGAATCATGGTGCTAGTGATATTGAACTTGGCTCCGGGAGCCAAGGGTGGAGGAATAATAGCCCCTGTGGCACCAGCCCCATCAAGATCGTCATCATCATCATCAAAAGGAGCCTGCACAGCTCGGCGTTCAGGTCTCATTCTAGCTTGACGATCTCTCCTGTTCACAGGCACTGCCACCTCATCTGCACGCCGTGGATTAAGTAACTCATCATCACCCAGGTCCTCATCATCAGGATTTGTTGCCCGACCTGGGTTATCAATATTCTGTTGATGCACTTGAGCAGCTGCCAACGCAGCTAATCTAGCCTGCTCCTGTTGAGCAGCCTTTCTTTCAATGTCACGTTGTGCATCCATTCTGCCAATAAGTTGTGGTTCAGGATTTATGGGTAATAATGGCTGACCAGATCTTCATGTATTTGGCATGCACTCTACCAAACCTGAACAAAACAAAAACAACAAACAAAAAGTAAAATTCAAGAATTTTAGACCAAAGGGTCTATTAACTATCACAAACTTAGTTGACAACAGTATTCCCCAGCAACGGCGCCAAAATTTAATAACGCCCAAACTACAGCTCTCGTAAGAGTGTAAGTGGTCGCTGTCAAATATAGAACCCAACTGGGTTGGGTGTCGAATCCCACAGGGAATACTTAGTCACTAAGTGTTGCAATTATTAATAGACTGTTGATCGAAAATTCCACGGAAAAGGGGGGATTGGATTTTGGCGTGAATTAATGCTATCAAAGTAACAAAAGAATGCTTTGTTTAGTAAGATTTAATCACAGAGAAAAATAAGTTAGGGTTATGTCCACCTTATGAGTTCTACGTATCTATTAACTATGAGTAATGCGGAATTCAGACATGCATGCACTTATAGAGATTCGTATTCTGATGGTAAATCCTAGTGTTTCTCAACCATCAAGGATTATTTCACTTTAACTCTATCGAGCTTAAAGCGTATAACTAACGGTACAAACTCTCCAAGAGGTTAACCCAGTTACGGCACTAACGTGTAAATAGGGGTTGGTAGCCCTATTTCCTTGTCACACTCTCTTTTCCAAACATGTAAATTTTCTCTCAAACAAGTTAATGCTATAATGGCCTATTCTCTATGTTTGCAACCACGAGAATTAAATTAAAACGAAGAGAGTAATGATATAAGTAACATACACATCAAGAATTCACAAACTCATAGTAATAGATAGTATATCAAAAGGCTTCCATAACCCTAACAGAGAAGTTTAGCTACTCATGATTGTAAAAGAAAACAACGAAGACATCATCATCATCATCATACCAAAACGATACAATCTCACGATGAGTACATATTGGCGTCACTATGAGAATGACGTGATTTCCTCTCTAGTCGTTCTTGTAGCGTTTTTTCTCTGTCTGAACTTACAGAATCTGTAAACTGAATAAAAAGTGTCGACTGAATTCTGAAAGCAATCGTGAATGGATCAATGCATGAATGCTGAAAAATTCAGCAAAATAGGGTTTTTATAACATCCTTGTCCTAGTCCTATTAAGTTACTGCTGCACCCCTAAGTATTTAAAAATACTGCTTTTGCCCGGGACAATTTCTCCATGCGTCACATTCAGTTCATAAGCTTCCAAAAGCCTCCTTCCCTCTTCTGTGAAGTTTTCCTTTGCTGCCCAAAGGTCCACAAAGTGCTGAAATCTTCATCATTAATACCTGAAAACATGCTAATCACGTAGGTTAGCTCACTTACAGGAAAATGGACTAAAAGTGCAGGAATTATATATTTTATCCTCTAAACTTAGCTATAACATTGGTAAATTGTGGTGTTTAGGCGTGTAAATACACCCAACATCAATCGCCTGTAAAACCCAGCATGTACCAAAAAGCTTTGAACACCCTTCACAAAAATTGGTGGAGGTAATTTCTCGATCACTTCAATTTTCGCTCTATCTACCTCAATACCTCTTTTTGAAACTTCATGCAAAAGCACAATACCTTCTTTAACCATAATATGGCACTTTTCCCAATTAAGTATCAAGTTGCATTCCTCACACCTCCAAAGAGCATTTACCAAGTGAACTAAGAAGTTATCAAAAAAATCATCAATGACTAAGAAATCATCCATAAACACTTCGATGTTGTCTTCTACCATGTCGGAGAAGATTGATATCAAGCATCTCTGAAATGTGGATGGAGCGTTACATTACATAAATGGCATACGTCTAAATGCAAAGGTCCCATAAGGACAAATAAAGGGTTTTTTTTCTCTTGGTCCTTATGTGAAATAGTGATTTGGTAGTAGCCTGTATACACATCCAAAAAATAGTACCACTCTCTGCCCGCAAGTCTATCTAAGATATGGTCCACAAAGGGCATGGGAAAATGGTCATTCTGAGTCCATGCATTCAGTTTCTTGTAATCCATACATACTCTCCATCCTATGACTGGCCTCATCGGCACGAGAACATTCATCTTATTAGGAAAAATAGTAATATCGCCTTTTTTTAAACACATTATACCGGACTGACCCACTTACTATCAGCAATGGGATACACTACACTGATATCCACCAACTGTATTATCTTTTTCTTCACCACCTCCCGTATAGGAGGATTGAGTAGACACTGATGTTCTATACTTGGAACACAATCATGTTCAAGTTGGATCTTATGAGTATAAATACCAGGAGGGATACCCACAATATCTACAATGGGCCAACCAATGGCCCTCTTGAATCTTTGTAGCACTAATAATATAGCTTTATCTTCTATCTCAATCAATTTAGCTACAATGATTGTCAAAAAAGTGTTGTTGGCCCCTAAGAATATATATCGCAAATGAGAAAGGAAGGCCTTCAACTCGAAGATGAGTGTATCTTCAATAGATGGGCGAGCAGGTAGAGTGGTTCTATTTTTCAGATCCAAATCAAGCTTATTTGGTGCATAAGTATAAGAACCACTCCCATATAGTGCACATACCATCTAATTATAGTCATCAATACCATCATTGTCGAAGTTCATGATCGTGGCTGCTAAAGTTTCAACACCCAACCTTTCTTTAATAGGAACAACATCAGAAGAATTATCCTAAATAGTCACTAAATCAACATCATAGAATGAATCCATCTCCCCATCATACACATCAATCACAGATATCACTCTTAACTCATCAGGCTGCTCGTGGATTCGCATATATTAAATATCACATGTTCATCATTGAGTCTCAGCATCAGATGTCCTAGCTCTAAATCAATCAATATCCTTTATGTAGAAAAGAACATCCTTCCCAGAATAATTAGAACTTGAAATTCCACTTCACAGTATAATATCACAAAATCAGCAGGAAAAATGAAAGAAGCCATCTTGACCAATACACCATATATAATACCAACTAGCTTTTTCACCATCCGATCTGACATCACTAGTCTTATGGTGGTTAGTTTAGGAGCTCCCAAACCAAATTATTTAAACACTATTAATGGCATAAGGTTGATACTAGCACCCAAATCACATAATGCCCGAGTGAAGTTGAAAGATCCAATAGTTCAAAGTATGGTAAAAGCACCTGGATCCTCATTCTTCTCTACTAATGATCTAGTAGCTACAGCGCTGCAGTGATGAATATTATTTACTGGCTCATAACTGACTGACCTCTTCTTAGTGATTAGATCCTTCATGAGTTTTGCATATCCTAGCATTTTTACTAATGCCTCTATAAGACGAATGTTGACTGACAGCTCCTTTAATAGAAGTAAAAGTTTATGATACTTACCCTCTTCTAGCTTTTTTTCAACCTTTGTGGAAAACAAGAAAGAGGTTTTGGGATGGACTTTAACACAAGCTCCTCAACCTTGTCGTTTCCTTTATCTTGATTGTTATTTCTCTCTACATCAACATGATCATCATCATTCTTTTGCTCATCTACAGTGGGTCTATGGTGATTTTACCAATCTGAGTTATAATGGCATGGTAGTTGCTATCATTCATTAGATTAACCACCGCGTTTCTAGGGGGAGTGATAGGTTGCCTTTGATTTACTGTTGCATACATCTGACCAAATTCCTGCTCCAATTATTTGATTGTAATAGTATGTGACTCGTCTTTTTACTTTAGCCCTGATAGATCTACCTTAATCTCCTTAAGACATCTCTCTTGACTTTCCAAAACCTTGACTAATTTTGACAAAAGTATCTCCATTATAGATTTTGAATCACGACCACCTGGTGGAATATCCCTGCCACTCTTCTCTTTGTAATCATCTTTCCTTCGCTAATCACCATCTCTCTCTACTTATGTCTCTGTATCTATCGTTATAATAGTTCTTAACTTGATTCTATTTCCCTTGGTCTCAAAAACCCACCAACGGCTGATCAAGATACTTTTCTTCCTCTTTGGATTCAGTCTCAACAATCCTAAAAGTAGACTATTGTACCCCAACTGCATTCACTTTCTCAGTATTCATCATTGTGAATTATTTTGTAAGCATCCCAATATCTATCTGAAGTTATGCAACCTCTTGTGCTACCAAATCATGACCATCTCCATAGTTATTAGCTGCTCCAATAGCATATATACCTACACCATACTCAACATGTCTAGTGTGTCATCCTCGATTAATCACCGAAATATCTTCCAGCAAATCCTGCATAACATCCCACTGAGATGCATAAATGCACCTCCCAAAATTGTATCTACCATTTCTCTTTAACTAACATTGAGTGATCTATAGAAGATTTCCAATAAGTTGGACCTTGTGTTTCTGTGATAAGGTACCATGCTCAGTTTTTTCTTGAATCTAAACCATGCCTCATACATAGATTCTGCAGGTTACTATATGAAATTGTCAGTTTCATCTTTCAGCTATAAAATTCTTGTACGAGGGAAGAATCTATTCATAAACTATCTACACAACTCATACCAAGTAGTGATCGAACCTCTCAGAAGTTCCCCTAACCATAGTGACTTTTCTCCTATTCGTGAAAATAGAAACAACCTCAACCTCAAAGCTTCTTGGTCTACCCCCAAAATAGTATATGACGTATAGATCCAAATAAAATTAGCAATATGCTTGTTTGCATCATCAGTCGATCATACCTAAAATACACCCTTTAAGTTCAACAATTGGATCATTGTACTAGTAATGTCAAACTTAACATTGGGAGGTAGAGCAGGAGGACTGATGGCTCTTGTCTCAGTAGGTTTGATATAACCCATATCATCTTCATCATCGCATGGGTGTAGATGCTGATATGAAGGGATCAATGGGGATTTTCGTCTCTGAACTCTGTCCCAACACTCGGCCTCCTGTCGAGTCCTGGCTAGTCCTCCATTTGTAAATCTGGCTACTTTTTTTTGAATAAGTTATCCATCTGTCGATCTACAATATTCTATGGATCTCCTGGGGCACATGGAAGTGCTTTATTAGGATCAACAGGTATAGGAGGGGTACAATCTAAGGGTCTAGAACCCCAGCAGGAATACCATTATGAACTTGTTCTGACATCTTTCGCGGTGTTTAAAGAATTCTTTCTGGATTTAGATCAAAAGAGAGTAAGGAATTGCCTCTAATACTTGTGCTTGACATACACCGGCGTATGCCAAATAAAAAATGGAAAGTAAAACCCGTGAACTTCACCAACTTTAGTTAACTATTCAAATCGTCTTCCCCAACAACAGCGCCAAAATTTGATGTTGCCCGAGACTAACCTCCAAAAAAGTATGCTGCGGTCAATGCCAAATATAGTAACCCAATAACGTTGGGGTCGAACCTACAGGGAAAACATTGAACAGTTGCTTAACTTGAAGAAATTCATGAACACTATGGAAAAGTTAATGGGGGGATTAGGAAATCAATATTAAGTAGTATCCGAACTTGAATGCTTTGAGTTTGTAAACAATAGAAGACGAACACTAGGACTGTGTTCCCCTGGCTTCTCAACTGCATAAATTTATCATGTTAAACGAACCTATTTTGCTGCTTTACATGTAAAGTCGACAAGATATATATTTTCAATCATCTTGTGAATGTGTTGATAAATATCACCCTTTACCTTATGAGTCTCTGGTCATCACCTTATTTCTCTTTGTCAATGACTTCAGTTCAACTTTCACCTTTTGTGTCTCAAGTTGATTAGATGAGATTGCAGAATAGTAAGACAGACATGAATCTTAAATTACTGTCTTAATCCCTTTTTCCTAATCTCGAACTCCCTTGTGAGGACGTTCTCGAATACAGGCTATCCTAAAGCTTCTGCAGTAGCTCTGAGGTAAATTAATATAAAGCAAATAAAGATACATGCAATCACGTTAGAATAGATGAATCTCCTAATTTCTTTATGTAGTTAATGCACCAAGGTTCCCACAAACCTAGTCAAGGAAATTAGTCGCTCATGTTCATGCAACAATCCATGATAATTAATAAATAACACATAATTAATTGCACAAGAATAAGAAGAAGAAAATTCAAAGTCTTCAATTGAATAAAAACCCAAAAATCTCAAGAACACAATCATAATGATCAAAGTCATGTAAAAGTATATAAAAGTATGTAAGAGAATATCAAAGAACGTTACCTAATAAAGGAATAACCCTAAGGTATTTATAGGATCTCAAAATAACCTAGAAATCCTAATTAAAATGGAATAGGAAAAGTAAGTTGGCACAAGGTACGACTCTCGTCGTCCACTCGAAAAGTATTCTTACGAATCATACCGTGCTAGTTGTATGATTTCAAGTGAATGATCTTCCAAGGCTTTAGGATTTTGTTGTCTTTACGAGTCATACTCACTAGTCATACCTCAACCATACGACTCATGGTCTTCACTCATTACCACTTGGACATTCATCTTTTCATGCTCTGGACGCTAGTCTGCTTATGATTGGTTAATACGAGTCGTCCTTAGATCTTCCAGCTCATTTTATTTTGTGACTTCACCTATGAATCTAACTTTGGTTTTAGTTCTCTTGACTACTACTTTTCCAGACTGGTAGCCTCATCTTACGATTCATATTCTCCAGTCGTATCTTCCCTTTACTTAGCTTTTCTGGTTGGCTTTTATTACTGTTGTCCTTACTAGTCAACCTATGAGCCGTATGATGTGTTGATAGTAAGGTGACTAGTATGATGCCTAAATTTAATCTTTTTAATAGCTTTATCTGCCAATTTCATTCCAAGACTTTTATTCACCTATTTTACCTTCAACAACCATAAAACCATATCATATCTACCAAAATAACCTAAGTAAAAGCATAAATTCTTTGTTTTAAACATTGAAAGTGTTGTGTTTCCACAACGCATCAAATAGAACCCAAACTCAAAGGTAATTCCACATCATAAGCCACATTGCCCACTCACCTCAAAATTTATAAAAGACCAACATAACGAGGACTTAGCTTCCCCTTCATTCCAAACTGCATCACTCTTTTCATGGGAGACACCTTTAAGAACACCAAATCGCCAACTTCAACGTCCAACTCCCTTCGCCTCATGTCCATATATGACTTTTTGAGACTATGGGTAGTTTTAAGCCTATCTAGAATCACCTTCACCATCTCCATATCTTAGTGAACCAAGTCAGGACCATACAACCTATTCTCACCAACCTCAAACCACCCAATATGAGACCTACATCTCCTACCATACAAAGCTTCAAAAGAAGTCATCCCAATAGTTGAGTGATAACTATTATTCTCTACAAACACAGTGAGGGGAAAATGATCGACCGAACTACTACCAAAGACGATCACATAAGATCTAAGTATATCTTCTAATTTTTGAATGGTCCTCTCCATTTGTCTATTCGTTTAAGGATGGAAAGTGGTGCTAAGATTCACCTTAGTCCCCAAACCTCTCTAAAATGAACGCCAAAAGTGCAAAGAGAACTGAGTACCGCGATCAAATATAATAGAAATAGGCACACCATGCAACTTGACAATTTCCTGAATAAATAACTTTGCATAATCCTCAGTTGAGTTATTAGTTCTCAAATGTAGCAAATGGACAGATCTAGTCATCCTATAAACGATGATCTAAATAGGATCAAACTGATGGCGGGACTGCAAAAGGCTAGTAAAATCCATATTAATCACTTCCCATATCCATTTAGTCAAAGCCTTATATGGCTTCAAACAAGCGAGAAAGGCCTTTTCTATCGTCATTAGTCAAGCGCGCTAACGCAATCTAATCCGATCGATTGCATAAAGCCCTCGGTAGAACCGAAACCAGGGAAAGTATACAAAAAAGACAGTTCTTTTCTATTATATTAGTATTTTCTATTATATGCAAATCAACTCCTTATATAGAAGGCAGATCGACACATTCAATGAAGCAGCCAGTACGGTCAATCTCTTGAGGCAACCAACCAGGTTTCAAGTACTCTGCCTTTACTTGTTGACAAACCAGGCACTTAGCAAGAAAATTGGCCATATCCATCTTTATATTATTCCACCAATAGATCTCTTTCAAATTATGGTACATCTTTATCGAACAAGGATGAACAGTGTACCTTGACTCACGAGCCTTGGCCAAGATTCTCTCTTGTAGCCCATGAACATCGGGAATACATAACCTACCTTGGTACCTTAAGATACCATCACCACCAATCTTGAAATCCATTACTTTCTGCTGGGCCACGTCACTCTTAATCCGCATCAAGGTAGTATTCAAAACCAGCTTCTTTTTAGCCTCGGAACAAAGAGATGATGTCATAACCCAAAACAGGGCCTGGCCATGATGAGCATCTCAAGTTCACTAAGGACAAGAGACCACCATCATTTCCTAGTCAACAAAACACAACACACACTAACATGGACTGAAGTTTGAACATATAACAAGATAGAGTAACATAAGTTCAAAGATTCTAAGTTATATCAATAACCACCAACCGACACTGATAACCAATACCAAGTACCAACTAAACACCCAAGTCCATAGTACCTACAAAGCCTCTAACAAAACCAAATACCAATAAAGTATCAAGACATGCACCCGACCATAGCTAAGAATAAGTCTAAAACAAAGTGTAAGACATAAGAAACCAAAGCATGAAATGAAGTCCTCTAAAGTATGGAAGCTCACCACTTCAAATCAACTCATGAACTATCCATGAACACCTGATCACTATGCTAAAAAGGTAGAAAAATTTCGGGCATCTGTATCGCATGGAGAAATAGCTTCCAGAGATGGTTAGCGGTTGGAGAGATAGCATGTAACTCAGCGATAAAGGAAAATGTAATGATATGAGTAATAATTCAAAACTAGTGAAATCGAATGCATATCATAAAATGCAAATACATTTATATATCACATATCGAGGTCGGGAACAAGGCTTAGCATGAATTTTTAAAATCTTAACCTTGATTGTGTAGAATAACCATCATAATGAAGGCACCCACGAGCTATACGGGCCCACCTCTCCATATCTAGAAGGGCTATAGTGCATGTAGCTGCACGAACTAGAGGATAATCATATGTCATATGCCTAATGGGGGACTAGAACCTCCTAGCATAAATCAAAGTTAAATTAAGAACCAATTTATATAACATGAGGGACTTGAACCTGCCAATCACATAATAATAAGAAGGAGGACTGAAACTTCTTAGTATTTTTAGAACCCTGCGCTAGCCAGTGCGATTTTCAATATTGGTTCTTTGGGACCTCCACTTTCATGGACCGGCTACACAACCCACTTTTAAGCCCAATTAAAATATTTAACATGTATTCCCAATTTATTGAACCGATTATGAGTTTAGAAAACTCGTTGTTATCATCATACCAACCCCACTTGCAAGTTCATTATCATGCCACAATCCATTAACAATCACATGGTGGAAATCTGAACCTTTAGGTTCAATTAACATTCACACGGGGAATTAACATACCCCAATGTTCAAAAAATCATACTATGGTTCATTAACCTTTTATGCCAATGCATTAGTTCAAGTGAGCAAGTCAAAATATGTGACAATGCCATGTATTCTTAGCAATTTCACATTTAGGTTGAGGGAACTCAATTTCCAAAACCATATTTTAAAGTAAAATTCATCACAATAGGGGAAAACATAATCCCTCTGATTATTCACAAATCCCATGCACTCCACAAGTTCAAAACCATTAACAAAGCATAAATAATGAATAATAAACTAAGGAAAATCATTTAAGAACCATTCATGTCAAAGCCTCCAACCATATCAAAATCGTTATTTCAAATCCACATAATTAACTATGTAAATTCATGCATTACATAAAATGAGTTCAAGGGTAGAGCCACATGCCTAAAATGTAAAAGATTTTGGAGATCATTCAACCCTTGAAGCTCTACTTGACCTATTTTTGGGAAACCCTATGTATTGATGCTTGAGATGATTTGAGAGAGAAGAGAGTGTATTTGATGTGTATTATGGATGAAAATAGCACCCCAAGTATGTTTATAGGTCATGGGATATTCTTTGAATAAGAGGGAAATGTCAAAAATACCCTCATAAAAATGCTAGAAAATAAGCCACCAGTCATTTTGGGTGACCTTACGACTCGTAGGGTCACCCTATGACTTATTTCCCCTCAGTCGTAGTCTAGACAGTGTTCCAAACCACTAGTCTTTTTACAGAATGGACCTTACGACTCATAACGAGTCTATATGACTCGTTACATCCTAGTCATACTTAGTACAGAATACCTTGGCCATCACACTGGTTCCCTTATGAAAAGGACTATACAAGTCATTTAGAGTCCTTACAACTCGTAACCTGGTAGTCTTAGTCCAAATAGTTACTTAGAAAATACTCTCTGGCATGTTATGACTAGTTCCTAAGACCTGTAATGACTCTCTATGACTCGTAAGTAGAGTCATAGTCAGGGCAGTAAATGCAGAACTCAGAATTTTTAGGGACCAACACCTGGGTGTTTCATTCTCCCCCCTTAGGATATTATGTCCTAAAATGATGGATCAAGGCATACATTAGAACATTTTAACACATAAACACACCCATACTTACCTTCAATAAACTAAAAAAATAATGTCAAGGTATCTACAATTTCCTTTAACAAAGCCAGAAAACAAAGATGTTAAGATCATACATACTTTAAGCATAATTTGCCAGATAGGGGAATAAGAATGGAGAATTTGACTTCTTGTCCTCCTCGTCTTCCCAAGTAGCTTCCTAAAGCTTTAGTTCCTCCAAAGAAACTTTATCGAAGAACATCTTTTGTCTGGAACCGACGAACTTGTCGATCCAAGATCTCCATTGGAACTTACTCATAAGACAAAATCCAAAATGTCCACACCTTCCAAAGGAACAACCAACAATGGATCACCCACACACCTCCTCAACATCGAGACATGGAAGACCAGATGAATAGACCCTAAGGTAGAAGGTAACTCTAGCTCATATGCACCATTACCAACCCTTCACAAAACTAAATAGTGACCAACATAATAGGGAATGATCTTTATCTTCTCCCCAAACCACATCACTTCCTTCATGGGAGACACCTTTAAGAACACCCAGTCACCAACATTAAACTCCAACTTCATCATCTTACATCTGTGTAGGATATTTGGCAACTATTGGTGGTCTTAAGCATTTTTCAAATCACCCTCTTTCCCATGGCTTGGTGCACCAAATCAGGACTAAATAACTCAGCCTCACCAACTTTGAACCACCCAATAGGAGAACAACACATCCCACTATACAAAGCCTCAAATGGAGTTATACCAATGCTAGAGTGATAGTTGTTATTGTAGGCAAATTCTATGAGAGGCAAGTAGTTTACCCTACTACTGCCAAAGTCAATAATATAAGATCTAAGGATATCCTCTAATATTTTAATATTTCTCTCCACTTTCCCATCCACCTATGGGTGGAAAAGGGTACTAAGGCTTACCTTAGTACCCAAACCTCTCTGAAATGAGTGCCAAAAATATGATGAGAATTGAGTACCTTGATCAGAGATAATAGAAATAGGTACACCATGAAACTTCACGATCTCTTGAATAAAAAACATTCCATAGTACTCGACAGAGTAATTAGTTCACACCGTCAAGAAGTGAGCAGACTTAGTCATCCTATCCACGATGACCCAAATAAAATAAAATTAGTTTTGAGACTATGGAAGACCGATAACAAAAATCCATATTAATTATTTCCCATTTCCACACAGGTAGCTCAATTTATTAAACTAACCCACCGAGCATCAAGTACTCCACCTTCACTTGCCGACACACCATGCACCTAACCACAAATTAGCCACATCCCTCATTATGATTTCAATGAATATATCACCTTAAGATCATGATACATCATTGTTGAACTAGGATGAACCGGATAATTAAATTCATAAGTTTTGGACAAAATTCTTCCTTGCAAACCATTAACGACAAGAACATAAAGCCTCCCTTGGTAAATCAATATACCATCACCACCAACTTCAAAAGCCATTACTTTCTTCCTGCATATATCCTTCTTGATTTGCATCAAGACAGGTTCCAACACCTACTTCTCTTTTACCTCAGCACCAAGAGATTATTTTCTACCTCTTACACTAACACACCACCATTCTCAAAATCCAAGAGACGAACTCCAAGAATTCCTAAATGGTGAATATCCTTCACCAAATCCTTGTTTATCTCATCCACATAAGATAAGATCCCCATGGATAACCTGTTAAAAGCATCAACAACCATATTAGCTTTACTTGGGTGATAGTGGAAACTCGTGTCATATTCCTTTAGCAACTCAAGCCACCTCATTTGCTTGAGATTTATCTCCTTTTAAGTGAATATGTTTTTTAGGTTCTTATGATCAAAATAAATATCAACATGGATCCCATACAAATAATGTTTCCAGATCTTCAATGCGAACACCACAACTAAGAATTCCAAATCATGAGTCTGATAATTCTTCTCATGAACCTTCAACTATCTAGAAGCATATTCCACAACACTACCATGTTATATCAAGACACAACCAAGTCCTACCCGGGATACATCACAATAGATAATGAACCAATCAGTACCCTCGGGTAGAGTTAAAACTGGATGTTATATCTTATTTTAATGATGGCCAGATGACAATAAGGGACCAAGTTCCTAGGTCTTTAAATTGCTATATCTTATTTTGATGGTCAGCAGCTGGCAACTAGCGACTAGGTCCCTGGGTCTTCATGAATCCAGTACAGTTATCACTGTCTTTTACAGTTTTGTCTTTTAGTATAACAAACCGCACAGGTGAGCTTGTATCCCATAGGACACCTGGACTAATCAAAGTTCTACCCTAATTATTATTCCACTATAAAAGAAAAAGAATGCTTCTCAATTAGTGAGTTTTTGTAAGATCAAAACACAAATATGAGAGAGAGAAAAAAACTCAACTTTACAATATTGCTCAAGTTCTTGATTTGTGTATGTACTAAAAGAGTGCGTGTTCTTGAGTCAGGTTATGATCTGTAACTAAATTACTCATGTTATAAGAGTAATTCTTTCTTTGCTTTCTTGAGGGTGATTAGGTAGAGTTACCTATATTAGATATTGGTTAGAGTTAATCAATATCTAAGTGAGTTCTTGGAAGAGTTGTCAAGGTAGGCTTATAGTAGAGTTATTACAAGCAGGGGGAACCTAGAGTTAGATTCAAATTGAGTTTGTAATCAAGAGGTTAAATATAGTTGATTCTTAAAGTGTTTGTGGAAGAAAGCCATAGTTTTTCATCCCTTGAGCAAGGCGGCTTTCACATTAAATTCTTGTGTTCTTTAATTTCTAGAAAAGGTTCTAGTTTTCTATAAATTTACTATTTGATTTCCTATGACTGACTTTCAGGGATCTGGTCCCTCGTAGTGTGGTATAACCCCTCTCCCCCCATATTCTAACAATTGGTATCAGAGACAAAACACTCTAAAAGGTTAACACTTAGAGTGATTTAGTTATCATGGTTACTCCACCTAATCTAAAAGAAGGGCAATCTACCACTAGACTCCTAGATTTAATGGGCAGTTCGATGGGTGGTGTAGAACAAGGATGTATGACTTCATTATGACTGAGGACTGTGAGCTGATGGATGTAATTCTTGATGTCCTCATATGCCAATTAGAGAGGTCAACTAAGGAGACATAACTAGAATAGATGTTAAAAGCAAGAGACAGTATAATGATGAAGATAGAAGAAAAGATAAGAAGAATTACAAGGCTAAGAAACTTCTAGTTTGTGGCATAGGGCCTGATGAATATAACAAGATTTCTATTTGTGAAAATGCTAAAGAAATATAGGATGGCTTGAAGACTACTCATGAAGAAACCACTGATGTGAAGGATTCAAAAGCTGATATGTTGACTACTCAGTATGAAACCTTCCCCATGAAAGAATGAGAAACTATCAAAGAAATGCATACAAGATTTACTTAAATCACCAATCAGATGCACTTCTTAGGAGAAGAAATTCCTTTATACAAATAGGTGAGAAAATTCTAGGGGCTCTTCTTAAATCCTGGGAAAGCAAAGTGGATGCTATCACTGAGGCAAGAAACCTGAAAACTCTCATAATAGTTGACTTATTCAAGTGAAGAAGATATAGATTTTTCCTATTTGGCAAAGGGAATTGTTATAGAAATAAATAAAAGTGGTCAGTTTCAAAGAAGAGATAGTACCAGAAAAAAGGAGGCACTATGGAAGTCTATCACAAATATGGAAATCTTGAGCATTTCATTAAGGACTGTCTAATGCACAAAATGGACTATCAAGAATATCTCAATACTAGAGGTGACAAAGGAAAGAATAGGGACCATGTCCCTGTAAAATCAAAAAGAAAAGTTACAGCTGATTTTGTAGTAAAACAGGCCTTAGCTGTATGGGGGGATTCTTTAAGTGAATTTGAGGAAGATGTAAAGCATGAAAATCTTTCCATGCTGGAAGTGGAGAATGAGAAAGTGACTTTTGATTCCTTAATTACTCTCATGGAAAACACTGAAGATGAAGAGGAAAATGAGGTAACTCTTTCTAACATTAAGTCTAACTTGGAAAACTATTCTCCTAGAAAGATAAAACAAACTTTCTAATATGTTGATTGATTCTATGTATGAACTAACTATTAAGAAAAATGATTTAGAAGAGAAGGTAGAGAATTAGGAGCTTTAATTAATTGCTTTAACTCTCCAGACATCTGAAACTGAGGAACAGGTTACTAAGTTGAAATCTAAAAATCTAATTCTGGTGAGTCAACTGGAGAAAGTACATGCTACTGATGATAAAGGGAAAATGCTCTAGAAGAGAAAGAAGAAGATTAGTAGCCCGAATTAATTGCTTTAACTCTCCAAATATTTGAAACTGAGGAACAAGTTGCTAAGTTGAAATCTAAAAATCTGAGTTTCATGAGTCAACTAGAGAAAGTAAATGATTCTGATAGTAAAGAGAAGAAAGAAGCCTCAAAGCTTCAAATTGAACTTTAAGAAAAATTGAAGTATTCTCAAAAGAATCTCATGATCGCACTCCATAAGAATGAAGATTTAGAAAAGGACCTGGTTTGTCTGAAAGAAAAACTTAATAAATCTCTAAAATAAACCACATCCTCACATATCCTTTCTAATTTAACTAGTCAAGGTGTCAAAAATAGTAAGGCCCTTGGGTATCAGTACAAAAATAATAACGTGGGTCTCAAGGTAAGGATGTTCAAGATGTCAGAAAAAAAGTCCACAAACCTCTATTCACTCATTATGGAAGAGGGTCAAATGAAGGAAAACTATCCAAGTTGGATTAAAGCTAGAATGAGCAGTTTTTGATATATCCAGCAAGGTAATACCTATCCTAGAGATTCCAAACCCTTAAAGAATATGAATAAGCTCTCATTACCTAGATTGGAAAAGAAAGATTTGATTACACCCATTTCTTCCTACTAGGAACTCTAACTCAAAATGGGTTCTAAAATCTAACAAATTACTTTATTTGTAAAAGGTAGAAAGGAATTACAGTTAGAACTGGTTCATTGATAGTAAATTTTCAAAGTATTTTACTTTAAGGTCTGACTGTATTCTCTCTCTCAAGACACTTTAAGGTGGAGGTGTCTCATTTGGATAAGGCAACCAAGTTAAACTCTCAATTGATGGAATTAGCGTGTCAAGCTTGAAGTCTAGAAGAATTTGTTCTCAAAGTCCAGAAGATCAAAAATATGCTGGGACATGTAAGTTCCTCTTTGCTCAAACAATTGATTTCAAAGTACTACAAAACTAAAACTTTTAGACAACAAGTCTAAAGTAGAGGAGAAAATAAGTATGAGCTTGTGACTATGGATAACTTCTATGTGTTTACCTGGAAAATGTTATTGAGAACTAAGGATGAAATCTGGGAGGCTCTAGTTATTCTTTACTAGCAAATCTAAATGAAACTGTACTTGAGGGATACACATCATCAAAGCTATGCATACATGTTTTCAACAAAAAGGAACTCTGTGTGCTGAAGAAAGTGTGAATATGATCTTTGATGAGTGAGGAAAGATGGTGAATCCAATTGATGAGGAAGAATCTGACATTGAAAAACTCATCTATCTTCAAAGGTATGATATTAATGAAGTTGATGGACAAGGACAAATTGATGAAAAGGGGAATGATGAAAGCGATGGTGATCAAAGAACTAAGTCACAAACCCCTTCTCCAGCTGAAAATCAATAGGAAGGATCCAGTCAAGCTATTTAGGGACCTGGTCACAGTGAAACTTATCTCAGAAGGTCAAACTGGAGGTAGAGATCTTCTCACTCCCTTAACAATCTAACTTCACCTTTAGAGACTGGAGTCCACACAAGATCTTAATTCAAAAATTTCATGGCTTTCTCAGCATTCTTATCCCATAGAGATCCCAAAAATGTGAAAGTAGTATTGACCGGTTCAATGCAATGCTAAATGATCTTTTGTATTTTAAAGAATGTTAATTTTGGTACCTGGTCCCCAGACCTATTTTAAGAAATTTTTTTGGTATAAGTTGAGGTTGGGATTGATTAAATAAACCTAAACTACTGAATGAATCACTCTCTCTTCCTAAAATAGCTATGATCAAGAGACATGTATCCTTGGTAAGATAGGTACATATTAATCTAACTTAGTACTATACCTTTGTAGGTATACACCCATAAGAATAGTTTGGACAAAAATAGTTGAGTTAAAAATAAATGGAGAATTCACTCAATAAAGAGAGGGACTTGCTCCCATCTCTCAAGTTAGTACCAAAATAATGTGCTTAAAAATCTTAAAATTCAGTCTAAAATTCATATGTCTTTTCTTATATGAACAAAAGTTGTCAATTCACAGAAAATGTGAAGAGTCACACCTATTGTAGTCAGACGTGTCAATTTAAAAGGCACATTTTAATTTCAAATGATCATCTCCCTTAATTACAAAATCAAATCCTTTAAATTTTATTATTCATCAAATTAACTCAAATCATCTTCTTCGGTCATCCTCTTCTCTAAACTGAACTGGTCCTTTTCTTTTTCTCTCAAAAAATCAAAATGGTGGACATTCCCACTTTCTCAACCCCCGTTAATGATCCAAAAGTTGTTAAAGTCACAAAAAATCATTCTAAACAACCTCTAATCAAAATTTGAATCAAGGTTTTGGTTCACTAATTGAACAAGAAGCCCCTTAATAAGAAGTTCCTCTTTCCTCAAAAGAACCAAATTCACCTTAAGTTTCTAAAATAACTCTTACTTCTTAAGAATTAGAATGTACAAAACTCTTAGAAAACTTACAAGTGCTTGGTTACCCTACTCCTTCTGATTCAAACCCAATTTTTGCTCAACTATTTGATGAGAAATACCTGTAAAGAGGTCTGATCTTTCCAACAGTATAGATTGGGTTGCTAAAAATTTACTCCTGCTTGCAAATAATCCCAAGGAAAGTCTTTTTTTATGGGTGAACAAGTAGAAGGTAATAAGGTTGTTGTGTTAGAAGGTGGATAAATTGTATTACCTCCAAATAAAAAGGATGAGATAGATAAGAATGAACTACCTCTGAGGTGGTCCATGAAGAAACAAAGAGGAAGCAAAGGGGAAGAAAATATGGTTGATACGAGTGTGAAGGTGGCTAGATCATATTCAACTAGGGGATCAGAATAGAATTTTTTTATGGATGCTATGAAGGCTAGCAAGTCTGCTACTACTAAGATAAAAAGACTAAAGAAAATTGTTATGGTTGAGGAGGAGAAGGTTGAAGTTGTAGAGATTGGAGAAGGTAAAAAAGTTGACTCTGTCATTCCTGCTGCAACTAAGAAGAGAAGAAAAGAAATTCATGTAGCATGGACGACCAGATCCTCAAGTCCAAAGTCTGGTAGAACAATTGTAAGGAAAAAGAAACATATTGCTGTCAAAAGGAAGAAAATCTTTAAGGGACCTGGTCCCAATAAAAGAAAAGTTGTTGAAAAAGATAAGCCAAGTATTGAGCCCAAAAAAAGAAAAAGGGATAAAGACAAGAAGTTAGCATCCAGAGAAGCAAGAAATATTGTCTTAAATACTCAAAAGGTATTTACTTGTAGAATCTTTGATCCCAGTATTTATGAGAAAATAGGAATGGTAGAGTTGGTTGAGTATGTAAGGCACCAAGGATGGTTACACCTCTTAGAGTAGCTCTAATGGTTTTTAAAATTAAAGTAAGAGAATTTTATTATTCAATGGATTTCTTTGAAGATGGATCAATCCTGACTGCACTGGTGCAAGCAAAGCAAATACTTTTGGATGAGGAGGCACTAGGAAAAATATTGGATGTGCCTATTATTGGTGTTAGGAATATTGTAAAATAACAACCCTTAATAGAGTTCATGATTGATGCTTCTAAAGTAGTAGGGACTTCAGTAGATGGTTTAAGGAAGAAATTTCTCACAAGTGAGTTCCAGTTAAGGCTTGAATTTGTGAATAAGGTCCTTTTTCCCAGGTCATAGAAAAAGACCATTTCCTCTGGTGTTGATTTATTTCTGATTAAATGTCCAAGTAAGTTTAAGTTTATAATTTAGCCTACTCTTATGGTATAGCACATGAACAAGGTGATCCATGATAAGGAAGGGAAACATGGGATGCCATATGGGTACTTCTTGAACAATGTGTTTAATCACTTTAGAGTGATTGGCTCAAAAGGACTCCTGGAACAGTCAAACTAAAGTTCATTCTGACAACTTTGGTGGAAAATAAATGCATAGAAGGAAAGGTTGGAACTGTGTCCTAAGTGTTAGAACTTTTGACTTCTTAGGGGAATATAAGCAAGAAGATAGAGAAGGTGAGGATACATTTAGTGATGTTCCAGCTTTTGACAGAACATTTTACATCTTTTATAAGGGATAATTGTGCATTTTCAATTAACTGTTGTTGTATTTGATGCTAGATTTTAGTGTTTTTAGGTTAAGAACTTAGTTGAAGGGATAACTTAGAAAAATGGAAGAAATAAGAACAAAAATGAAATATATGACCAAAATAATTGTCCGTCAACCATGTTACAGACCGTCAGAGTGTCCGTCAAATCTAAACAGAATGGGAAGAATAGATAACCCAAGTGATGGTCCAAGTGATGAACTGTCAGACCTCTGCCGGGCCGTCAACCTGGCCGTCAGGCTGAGACAGAAAGTGGTTCCCTGAGTTATCAAGCGACGATCCAAGTGATGGACCATTAGACCAGTAATGGCCCATCAACTTGGACATCACTCCTTACATAGAATAAAGCAGATTGGAATTTTCAGTGATGGTTCAAGTGATGAACTGCCAAGCCACTGACGGGCCATCAACTGTGACGCGGCAATACTGAGATTGAATTTTAAATCCCCAGTACCTGGGAATATATAAATACCCAGTATAGGTTTAGATTTGATATCTTTAATTCATTTTTATCTGATATTCAACTTTGGAGAAACTTGTATCTTATTCTCTGAGAAAGAGCTGAAATTGTGAATCTGAATACTTTTTCACTATTCTTCTTTTGAGATCAAGAACAACTCTTGGGATATTTTTGTAATTAATTTCTTGAATTATTTATGAGAAATACAATGAAATCTTTTTCTCTTTCTAAGATGTGTGGCTAAAGCTCCAACAACTAGGGTTATGGGAGTCTTGATGTGATTGGTTGTTTAGAGTTGTGAGATTGTCTGAATTCTATAACTAATTTCAATTGTATCCTCTTCTTTATTATGATATTTCTTGGTTTCAAACTTGAAGGGTGATCCCAAGAACACCACTTGTTTGAGTAAAAATGTGGTTGTTGGGAAATAAGGAGATTTACAAGGATCTCAAGGGATTTAACCTTTGGGTTAAGGGTTAATGCCTTAATAGGATTAACCCACTTGACAAATCAATTGAACATATCAATATATTCTTTAAGTTTGAAATAATTAAGGGATAATAATCTATTAAGGTTGATAAATGCATAGATAAAATTTAGAGTTCAATAATTCTTACAATTGGAATTGGTTACGAATTTGGGATAACTCACAACCTTGACTGCTGCAACATCTTGGAGAACATAATCGTAGTTTCTTCATTCTTATTTAATCAAACCTTACAAACATACTCATTAGTTGGAATACGATTTACTACAAGCATATTTCACTGTTAACAAACAACCCCTCTTTTACTACGAAACCTTCGATCAATCATTTATTAATAATCATAAGACTTAATTAGCACAGTATTCCCTATGAGATTTGAACCCAACCTAGTTGGTTCTATATTTGACGACGACTGCTTATGCTTTCTAACGAGAGTTGTAATTTAGGTGTATTAAATTTTGGCATCGTGTTGGGGAATACGACTGTCAATTAAGTTTATGAGTGTTAATTGACATTTGGTCAAGTTCCTAATTTTACTTTTACTTATTGTTTTTGTTCATTACAGGATCTTTATTTTGCATGCCAAGTATAAGAAGTCCAGGATAACCATTATTACCATATCATTCGGAACCTCAATTAATTGGCATAATGGAAGATCAACAAAAAACATATAGACTAGTCACCTTAGCTAGAGCTCAATTGAATCAACAAAATGATGGTCAGACAACTCGTGTTCCTAACCTAGTTGAGGACAACTTTGGAGATGGTGACCTAATTGACCCTATAAATAGGAGGCATGCTGAGATTATAGCCATGCCAGTAAATAGGAATCGGGCAGCTAGACGAAGAGCAAACTGCCAACCTACTGTGGAGTTTGCAGTTGATGAGGAAGATGACAAAGATTTGGATGAGGCTAGTGCAACAGGAGAAATTATTCACCACCATTAGCACCAAGAGTGAAGTTTAATATCACAAGCATCATGATACAATTGCCTAACCTCAAAGGGTTGTTTGGTGGACTTCCAGGGGATGACCCAAATATGCACTTGGTGAACTTCATCAATATTTGCAAATCTTTTGAAAACCCTGGAGTTGGATAGAATACAATTTGTTTGCGTTATTCCCGTTGTCTCTGTCTGGGGAGGCAACAATATGGCTAAATGAATTGTCTCCCGATTCTATAACAAACTAGAGGAAATTGAGAGCTTTCCTAGAAAGGTTTTTTTTGCCTTCCAGGATGTTACAGTAGAGAGACGAGATTGCTACTGGACAAGATTAGTAACTTCAGGTAGTTAGCGAATGAGGCATGCCATGAGACTTGGATGAGATTCAAGAAGAAGTTTGCACAGTGCCCTAACCACAAGATAACCGATGAGCATTTGATGGATATATTCTATAGAGATTTAAACTCCATCACTAAACCAACCATAGATAATGCTGCAGGGGGAGAATTCATGGATCTTACTTTCACTAAGGCTGAAAATATGTTGGAGTGATTGACTAAGACAAGTAGATCTTGGAATACCAGGGATTCTGTAGTGGCAATCTCTACTATGTCTAGTGGTATGTCCGCAGAGAAGCAACAGAAAAAGGAAAAGCGCGACCAAGATATGATGCATATGAAGACCCAGATGGATATACTCACAAAGTATTTGCTATCTAGGAAGACCAAAAAGGTGAAAGTCGTTAGGTCATAAGGTAGAGCTAATTTTTATTCTGTAGAAGAAACTAATTATTTGAACAACAAGGGGAGTTTCCAAGGCAATAGCCAAGGGAATCAAGGTTGGACTTATTATGATAAATCTGGTTACAGAGATCGTGACCAAGGGAGTTGGAAAAATAATAACAAAAGGAGTGGATTATATGTGCCTCCTAAAAATTATGATAATGCTGCTACTAGTTTGGGTAAGATGTCCACGAAGGACATGATGGAGAAGTTATTGAAAGAGGTGGTGTCGACTAATGTCGGTGTGACAACGATGAAGGGTGACTTATCCTCTAAGTTTTAGTTGGTCGATTCACATTCAACTTCAATAAAGTAGCTAAAGCAGCAGATGAACCAACTTTCAGCGGCACTTAATCAGAGAAAGAGTGGTACTTTGCCGAGTGACATGGTCCAAAACTCTCAGAATGATGGGTCTTTTATGGCTATTGCTACCCTCAGTGGTAAAGTATTATCGGGCCTTTCTGTGGGAAAGCCTGTGATTGATAATATGGTAGAATTTAATGAGAAAGAAAGAGGTGACCATCCAGTGGAGTCCAAGAAGCTGGATATTGATTACATTCCATCTAACCAATGGAAGACTGATTAGTTAGAAAAAGATAAGGAAAAGAATGGAGAAGTAGTGGTTAAATTAATTCCAAAACCACTCCTTCCATTTCCTTATCGATTGAAGAAAAAGTTGGATGACATAAAATTTAGCAAGTTCATAGTAATGCTAAAACAGTTGACTGTGAATATGCCTTTGGTGGAGGCACTGGAACAAATGCTTGGCTACGCTAAATTCATGAAGGATCTTGTCACAAAGAAGAGGACAGTGAGTTATGAACTGGTGGACAATTTTCACCATTATAGTGTCATTTCGACAAGATCCTTATTGTAAATGAAAGTATATCCTGGAGCATTCACCATCCCGTGTACTATTAGATTGTTGGATGTTGCAAAGGCCCTGTATGATCTTGGGGTGAGTATTAATCTAGTGCCACTAGCCGTTTATAAGAAGTTGGGGTTAGGAGATCCCACACCTACTAACATGAGACTTGTGATGGCAGACAGATCTATTAAACAGCCAGTTGGTATATAATATAATATGCTTGTGAAAGTGGACAGTTTTATTTTTTCCGCCGACTTTGTGATCTTGGATTGTGAAGTGGACTTTTAGGTACCCATAATCTTAGGTAGACCTTTCCTCACAACTGAGAGTATATTGATTGACTTGCAGGAAAAAAAGTTGTAGTTTAGGATCAATGATGAGGTAGTCCAATTTGATGTTTGCATGTCAATGAAGCAACACAAAGAGATGAGTGTATTCTATATTGTCGATGTTTATTATGAAGATGAGCGAGAGGTTCCGATCAAGGAGAAATTTGTTGTTGAAACTTTAGTTGCGGTCTTGATAAACTTTGATAGCGAAGGTATTGAAAAATATAAGGAGACAGTATGTGCCCTGATGAGAATGGGGTCATATTCATATTCTCCTAAGAAGCTAGATTTAGACCTCAAAAATTGCCCAACACCACCGGCTACGCCATCTATTGAAGAGCCACCGGTGTTGGAGTTAAAGAAATTGTCAGGCCATCTACGATATGGGTTTCTAGGCAGTAAAACACTTTACCTGTGATTGTTGTAGAAAATTTAGGTGAGTAGTAGTTTGAAGTCATTATCTCTGTACTTAGGAGATACAAAATGGCCATAGGATGTCCTATTTCTGATATTATTGGTAATCCTCTGGGTATATGCACTCACAAATTTCATTTTGAAGAAGATTGCACACCAACTATTGAGCATCAACACAGATTGAACCCATCGATGCAAGAAGTGGTTAAAAAGGAGATCATTAATTTTCTTAATGCAGGGGTAGTGTACCTCATCTCTGACAGCAAGTGGATGAATTCCGTGAAATATGTGCCCAAAAAAAGGGCATGAATGTGGTCGTTAATGAGAAGAACAAGTTAATTATACTTAGGCCAGTCACCGAGTGGAGAGTTTGTATGGATTATCAAAATTTGAACTCGTGTACATTGAAGGATCACTTCCCAATGCCCTTCATAGATCAGGTGCTTGACCGTTTGGAAGGAAGGGGTTGGTATTACTTCTTAGATAGGTATTCAGGGATACAATCAGATTTCATTGCCCCAGAAGATTAAGAGAAAACAACATTCACATATCTGTATGGAACGTTTGCATTCAAGAGAATGTCGTTCGGTTTATGTAATACACCGCCATATTCCAACGGTGCATGATGTCTATTTTATCCGACATGGTGGAGGACACCTTGGAGGTGTTCATGGATGATTTTTCTATAGTGGGTGACTCATTTGAGCTATGTTTGGTAAATATGAGTAGAGTGCTACAGAGATACGAGGAATTCAATCTCGTGCTAAACTGGGAGAAATGCCACTTCATGGTGAAGAAGGGCATTGTGATTTGACATTGAATTTAAGCCAAGGGTATTGAGGTTAACCAGGAAAAAGTATTGGTGAGAGAGAAATTACCCCTTACTATCTCTATGAAGGGAGTTCGTAGTTTCTTGGGGCATGCTAGATTGTACTGCCATTTTATTAAGGACTTATCCAAAATTGCAAATCCACTGTGCAAATTATTGGAGAAGGAGGCTAAGTTTTTATTTGATTATGATTGCAGGAAGGTATTTGAATACCTTAAAGAAAAACTGATGGTTTCCCTAGTTATTGTTGCTTTTAACTGGTCCAAGCCATTCGAAGTCATGTGTGATGCATGTGGAGTGGCACTTGGGGATGTGCTTGGCCAGAAGAAAAAAAAATTGTTTCACCTAATTTACTATGAGAGCAAGGCATTGAATGGGGCACAGAAGAAATACATTGTTACTGATCAGGAACTTCTCGTGGTTGTCTATGCTTTTGAGAAGTTTTGTGTATACTTATTGGGAAAAAAGGTGGTGGTTCACATATAGGCCACATTGCCTTGAGATATTTTATGGCAAAGAAGAATGCTAAACCAATATTAATTAGATGGGTGCTGCTTCTACAAGAGTTTGACTTTGAGGTCAAAGACAGGAAAAGAGGTGAAAATCAGGTCGCAGACCATCTATCCAGACTTTAGGGAGATCAGGAAATCACTAATAAATGTGAAATTGATGATCCATTCCTTGATGAGCATATCCTTGTTGCTGTGCTTGAAAGAGTACCTTGGTACGCAGACTTTTCCAACTATATGGTAAGAAATCTTATTCCTGGAGATTTTTCCTTTCATAAGAAAAGGAAATTCCTCCATGATGCCAACAGTTACTTCTGGGATAAGACATATCTATTCTGGTATTGTGCTAATAATATTATCAGAAGATGCATCCCAGAAGTTTATATGCGGAATATTTTGGAAGCCTGCCATGCTTCACCAGTTGGAGTACCATGTAGGTGATCGTACCGCAATAAAAGTTCTGTAAAGTGGCTATTATTGGCCAAACTTTTTCAAGGATGCATACAAATTTGTGAAGAGATGTGACCAGTTTCAGAAGCTAGGCTCAATTTCGAAGCACCATGAGATGCCCATGACAAAAATACTAGAGGTTGAATTGTTTGACATCTGGGATATTGATTTCATAGGTCCCTTTGTCAGTTCCTATGGGTTGAAATACATCTTAGTGGATGTAGATTATGTATCCAAATGGGTAGAATCTATTGCCCTGGCTAATAACATAGGTAAGACAATGGTTATTTTTCTCAAAAGGAACATCTTCTCTCGCTTTGGAGTACCACGTACTATCATAAGTGATAGAAGATCTCACTTTTACAACAAAGTGTTTTGGGCTGCCTTGGTGAAATATAGAGTGAAATAGCATAAATTTGCAACTCCATACCACCAAAATACTAGTGGGAAAGTGGAGATTTCGAATCGTAAGATAAAGGCCATCCTAGCCAAAATGGTGAACACAAGTAGGCAAGATTGGTCTCGAAAGTTTGATGACGCCTTATGGGCATATCAGACTATTTTCAAGACACTTATTGGAATGTCACCGTACTAACTGGTCTATTGAAAATCATGCCATTTGCCGATAGAGCTGGAGCACAAGGCTTTTTGGGTACTCAAGAGGTTAAATCTAAATTGGAAGGAGGCAGCGGAGCTAAGACTGGGGCAGCTAAATGAGATGGATGAATTCCATCTCGAGGCTAATGAAAGAGCAGACCTATACAAGGAAAGAATAAAGAAATATCATGATCGAGGATTGAAAAGCGGTATTTTCAGAAAGGCGATTGGGTATTACTCTTCAACTCCAGACTAAAGATCCTTCCAGGTAAACTTAGGTCTCAATGGTCTGGCCCATTTAAAGTGCACACGTCTACTCATCTAGAGTAGTCAAACTTGAGAATGAAGATGGAAGTATCCTCAAAGTCAATGGGAAATGATTCAAGCTATATATTGGTCCAATAGACTCGGTTAAATGGTTAAGTACAATTTATTTCCACAAATTCTGAGTAATTAAGATAACTAAGTCATACCGTGACAATAAATCAGGCGCTAGTGGGAGGCAACCCACAATGTGTTGTTGTAAGAATAGTTAGAGTTATTTATTTCTTTTAGTTCAATTCGATGTGTTTGTGAAGTGTGCAGGGATAAAAATATAGGAAAATAGGATTTAATCAAGTTGAGGGAGGTTAACGGGAGTGTTGATGGACTGTCAAGGTCCTAACAGACCATTACTAAAACTGTCAAAGCCATTACAAAATCATTGTCATTTTGGATAAGGATTGACGACTAAGTTGGTGGCCCTTCACAGGCCCGACAGACTGCCAGAGATGTCGTCCACACGGATCTAAAAAGCATAAGTTCTAGATAAGAGCTGACGAACACCACGATGGACTATCAACCATATGACAGGATTTCATATTCATCATCGCAAAAAGGCAAAATGAATCCTGTACTTGTAAGGATTGACGGTATAACCGACAGACCGTCATACACCTATAGACTATCAGGTTACCCGTCAATCAAACCCTAGCTTTTAAACGAGTGGGTCAGGTCTCTAAAAGGCTACTTAGTCATTTGGCTCCGATCCAAATGCTATTTTATGCATAATGGGAGTCACTTAGTCACACATTCCCAACTCTTTAATTCACATAACTATTTACATCCTTGTACATTCATTGTAGGATTCAAATTCATCCCCTTTTAGGACTCTTCACCTCTTCTCTTCTCCTTTTTAAACCATCTCTCTTCTAATTAATTTCATTAAGAGAAAATTTAAATCACTCACTGGGAAATTAATTAGTCTAATCTATTGGAAATTTCACAAGTCAGAGCATTGAGGAATACTTGAAGAACAAGGTACGACCAAAACTCTACTTTTCTTTTCAGAATAAAGAACATGCATTATGTGAGTGTGATAATGGATGAAATAACTTTTTCTTTTCTTTTTGTTGATTTTTTGTTTCTAATCAAACTCTGGTAAATAGTGTATTGGGTGAAGTTTGAGTACCCCATGGCCAAAAATTAGTGCAATTAGTTTTCAAAGGTTGAAATTAATACAGTAATTATGTGCTTTATGATTGAATAAATACCAGATGTTTGTAAAATTGTCAACGAGAAAGATAAAACTATAAATTCCAATTGACGGCCATACTGATGGACCGTCAAACCCCTGATGGGCCGTCAGACAATCCGTCAATTGGCTTTAGATTAAATGTCTTATTGACTAAGCTATGATGGGCCGTCAGACCCCTGACGAACTGTCAGCTTAACCACTAAATGGTTCCTGAACAAATGCTTCACTGGTTAAGCTGTGATGGATACCTTGACGGACCGTCATACTTCTGACGGACCATCAGACTGCCCATCAACACAACTCTAAACCTGATCTCTTCTTTCTTCAAATTCAACATTGATGGTTTGTTCTTTATTTAGGAAAAATGGCAAGAAAATTACCACCACACCAAAGTGTTGGTAGAGGTCAACAAACAAGGGGTAGAGGTGAACCGGCATGTAGTGAGGAAGAACCTATTTTCAACACTCATTAGTGGTCAATGCAAGTAGTCTCCCATTTTGATAAGGAGAGTGAAAGTGATAGCAGTAGAAGTACTACTTCTAGCCCTAATAAGGAAGGGGTTAACACATCAAACCCCAACCAAGTTGAGGCATTGGAATCTGAGAATGCCAATGTGGTTAAAATCAAAGACCCTCAAATAAGGGAAGCAATTAGGTGGCACATTAAAGGAGCATAAGATAAATATCTTGATGGGCTTGTACCAATAGCAAACAGGTATATAAAGAGGCCCATCTTAGAGGATCATCAAATCATCACTTCCTAGCCGCATGAATACCTAGAAATTGAGCAGCATTTTATTGAGTACATGTTGGAGTGGATAAGCAGACCTCCAGGGACTTACTACCCCAATATCGTATGGGAGTTTTTCACTAATTATTTGGCACTGGTAGAGAAGGACTGTCCAAAGGATACAAAATTTTTAGGTTTGCTTAATAGGGAATTAGTTCCAGTAAGAGGGGCCAACATTGATATCTTTGCCCGTACGCTGAACAGGATATTATTTGGATCCGATTATGAGGCACCGCCTACTGTACTAGAACTTGAGCATCATCTACAGCCTCTACCCAACAACCTTGGTTATCTAGGCTTCTTACTAACGATGGTAACTCATCATGGGCAGTTAATCTAAAAGAGAACATTGATAAATCATCTCTCAGTTCCAAGCTAAGTTTTAGTGGGGTATTGTCAGACTGCAATTGATGCCAATAGGGAAAGATGCTAACTTGGACAGTGATAAAGCAGTGTTGGTTGCTAGTCTGGTTGCTGGGATGAATATTGACTTTGGTTAAATTATTGCTGATAAGTTGTTCGTTCGGGCACACAAAGTGGCAAGTGTTTTTCCATTCCCATGTTTGATCATGGACCTATGCAGGTAAGAAAATATGCCTTTAATCAAGGCGATTGATAATGAGGTTTTATCGAGTCATAGGCAGGCCATTGAGAAAATAAAGGATGATTCAAAATTTGAGATGCAAGTTAACAAGACACTTGTCTTTCAATCACAGTCAGCTCCAGCCCCAGGGATGTTTGAGATCCCTACAGGTATGCCATTACCGCTTACCACTTTTGTGTCACCAGATTATGTGCCCCCCAATGCTTCTACAGGGTCAGCTTCTATGCCTTTAGTAGGAGAGACTACAGACACTGTATTTGTACCACCTCAGTATTTAGAATACCGACTGACGCAAAAAAACTTTGCAATGTCTGTGAGGACTCAGAAGAAGTTTGAAAAATAATTGAACGTATGGGCAAAGTAGTTCAAGTCATTTGTTGATCACATCATTGATGAAGCTTTAAAGACATACCAGAATATTCAGGCCAGAATGGATGACATGGGGGAGTGTATAAACAAACGGTTGGATAAGCTATCAGTGCCAAATTTTGCAAAGTTTGTGGCAAAATTTAGGCAGACACAAGCCGACATTATTGAACTAAAAATCCAGCCTGTGAAGCCTACTTTTTACTTGCATTGATAATCAGCAATGAAGACGGAGGCCTTATTGATCTTATGGGAAACCCGCTAAAGGATAAAGTTAAGAAAGTTGATGAAAGCTTTGATAGAAAAGCTTCGAGAAGGAGGCAAGAGGATATGACACCAAAAGAAAGACAAGCCAGAGAGCTTCTAAGAGGTTGAGAAGGGATAAAGAAAAGAGGCAGAAAAAAATTACAGATAAAGCAGTAGGAGTATCCACTAGTTCAGTCCCACTGAGAGGGCCCACACCTAATCTGATACTATTTGAGATACCTCCAATTCAGGTGAAAGCTATTTTGAGCACCCCTACCACCATTGGGGTCACTGATGTTGCAACTAAGGACAAAGAAGCCTCACCGCATTTGACCGACTCATCTTCCTGAGAGGTTTTACATGTATTCCACTATTTGTACTTTGTACTTGTGTGTTTTGGTCACCACAAGGGTTATTGTTTCCTGTGTTCTTGTCCCCCATGCGTTATCTAGTAGAACTGGCATGTTTAGGTTGCATATTTGTTTTTCCTTTATTGTCGTGATGTACATATTGTTCAAGTGATTATATTGATTTATTTTCTTTTCTTTTAGCCCCCTTTTTATATGTATGAATGATAAATGAATGTGGCAAAGTACTTTGAACATGTTTGTATGACTATTCTTTTTTGTCATATTGTATTTGTTGAACAACCATTTGTGATTTTGTGATTGGCATTGGGGTGCAGGAATAAAGTAAGAATGATCATGTGATATAAATCCCAAGAGTTGGTAGAATAAGTGTTAACTTGTTTCCTATGTGTGTGAGTGTTTGTTATAGTTTTTGCATAATGTGTACAACTAGAACTTGCCTGATTCATTGATATTGCTTTGTGATTGATTCAATAAGATTGGATAGAAGGCCCCCTTCAATTATTAGTCCACTTAGTTGTAAAGAATGACCCACCAAAAAGATTTTTCCCTTTTTGAACCATTTTCGAGCTTGTGTTAGTGTTTATTCATTCCTAATAACTCCGATTTACTCTTTTAAGATGTTAGCACCTAACTTTGGCCCTAGTCTAATTTTGGATATCGTGCACCTTAACTTAGGCAAAATACCTAAGTTGAGGGAGGCTACTATTAAGAAGTTAACAGTTTGATGTAGGTGGATTGGAGTTGAGATAAAATATCGCATCTGGCCCTGATCTAGTTAGATATTCTGCACCTCAACTGATTGCATCAGCATAAGTTGAGGGTGGTTGATTTATACTCTGTAAAAAAAATTAGGTTTATGGAGAAATCATTGATGAATAGTATGGATTGTAGGTAAACTAGAAAAGCATTAGTCTTGGTGAGTAGAAATCGAGGTAAAAGAGAGGGAAGTTCGAACTTAAAGTCCCCTGTCACAAAATTATTCCTTACCTAACACCAAAACCTCATTACAAGCCATAGAAAGACCTGTTTGATATTTGCGAATCAACCATAAAGTAACATTAGATGATAAGGGCAAGATTATGGGTGTGTATTCTATATTTGCAACTTTCTTTGTGAGAGAGAGACTCTTGGTTTTGGTCCATAGGTTAAATGAATAATATGGGGGTGACTTCTTTGACTATGAGGGCAATTTGAGTTATACTTAGTTTCGCTGATTTTCGTGGGATATTGTATCTATGGTTGTGTATGTGCTGAAATGTAAATAATGTCGGTTATAGATCCTGATGTGTTGAGACCACATAACTGAGATGACAGTTGAGTGATTGTATGAAATATAGTTTAATAATTAAATGCCCATCATTGTGTTTGTTCATGCATGTAATTTGATGTCGAGTTTCTTGAGGACAAACAATTTTTTTAAGTTGAGGGTGTTGATGTTTCGGCTTTTGACAAAATAGCTTAAATTTTTACAAGGCATAATTGTGCATTTTCAAGCAACTGTTGTTGTATTTGATGCTGGATTTTAGTTTTTTAGGTCAAAAATGTAGCTGAAGGGATAACTTGGAAAAATGGAAGAAACAGGAACAAAAAGAAGAATGACGACCAAACTGACGGGTCATCAACCATGTGACAGACCGTCATAGTGTCTGTCAAAGATAAATATAATGGGAACAATGGATAACTCAAGTGATGGTCCAAGTGACGGATTGCTAGACCTCTGATGAGCCGCCAACCTGGTCGTCAGGTAAAGACAGAAAGTGGTTCCCCAAGTGATCATGTGATGGTTAAAGTGATGGAGAGTCATACCAATGACTGCCCATCAACTTTGCCGTCACTCCTTAAACAGAATGAAGTAACTTGGGACTTTCAGCAACGATCCAAGCAACGGACCGCCAAGACACTGATGGACCATCAACTATGACGCGGTAATAATGAGTTTGAATTTTAAATACCTGGTACCTGGGAATATATAAATACCCAGTATAGGTTTAGATTAAGTATCTTTCATTTATTTTTATCTGATTTTCAACTTTGGAGAAACTTGTATCTTTATTCTCTGAGAAAGAGCTGATATTGTGGATCTGAATACTTTATTCACTATTGTACTTTAGAGATCAAGAACAACTCTTGGGATATTTTTGTAAGTAATTTCTTGAATTATTTATGAGAAATACAATAAAATCTCCTTCTCTTTATAAGATATGTGTCTAAAGTTCTCAAAACTAGGGTTATGGGAGCCTTGATGTGACTGGTTGTTTAGGGTTATGAGATTGTCTGAATTCTGTAACTAATTTCAATTGTATCAATTCCTCTTCATTATTATGATCTTTCTTGGTTGCAAACTTGAAGGGTGAGCCCAAGAACACCACTTGTTTGAGGAAAATGTGTGTGTTGGGAAAAAAGGAGATTTATAAGGATCTCAAGGGCTTTAACCTTTGGGTTAAAGGTTAATTCTTTAACAGGATTGACCCACTTGCAAAATCAATTGAACATATCAATATATTCTTTAATTTCAAGAGAATTAAGGGATAATCATCTATTAAAGTTGAGAAACGCATAGATGAACTTTAGAGTTCAATAATTCTTGCAATTGGAATTGGTTACGTATGAATTCAGGATAACTCACAACCTTGATTGCTGCAACATCTTGGTAAACATAATCCTATTTTATTAATTCTCATTGAATCAAATCTTATAAGCATACTCATTAGTTGGAATATGATTTACTACAAGCATATTTCACTGTTAACAAAGAACCCTCTTTTTTCTCTGGAACCTTCGGTCAATTATCCATTAATAATCATAAGACTTAATTAGCTCAGTATTTCCTATGGGATTCGATCCCAACCTAGTTAGGTTCTATATTTGATGACGATCGCTTACGCTTTCTAATGAGAGTTGTAATTTGGGTGTATCATATAGCTGTAAAAGTTATCGAGATAGTGCACTTGAAGATACAGAATCAGAAGTTAACCTTTGGGGGACCTGGTTCCACTGAGGAACTTACAATATAAAATGCAAAACTCCAAGCCAAGGTTGCAGAACTTACTAGTCAGGTTTAAAGGCTGAATGTAGAAGTGAAAACCCTCTCTAAATATTTTTTGGATGCTCATGTTGCTGAAGCTGCTAGAATAGAGTTATTTTTTAAATATTTCTCCCCTAAACAAACACCCCTCTACTTGAATTCTATCATCCTTGTGCCAATTTGTCATCCCTGCGTCAGTTTCATTCCCTTTTTTTATTATGGTTTTTAAAGAAGGTTGTCTTATGTTTTTTATATTGTAATGTTGTTGATCTTCCTTAAAATGAATGAATTCCTATTTGTATCTTTCATCTACTTCTTTCTTAAAAACTACTCTTCATTATAGTGTTGCTTTAGTGGACATGAGTTAACTAACCTAAGCTTATCTTATTCTTAGTTTACTATTATTCCTTTTTCAATGATGCCAAAAGGGAGGATACTGAATCCATCTGATAGGGATCATCTGGTAGAGACAAGGTAGGTGTGTTACATGGACCAGGGGTGGGTGTTACTAGGTGTGTGTGTTACATTGATATGTTGAAAAGTAGGAGGTGCATCTATGTTGAATGGCCTATTAATAGGGGAAATAATGCTTGTGAAGTATTTTTATCTGGTAGGGACCAGGTGTGTGTGTTACAGGGACTAGGTGTGTGTGTTACGAGGTGTGTTTTTTGCATGAGATATGTTGAAAATCAGGTGTTCCATATATGTTGAATGGCCTAGTGACAGGGGAAAGAATGCTTGTGAAGCATGATGGCAGTTTGTGGGTGGAAGTATGGTGTATATGATGGATGTAACAATTATGGAACGATGAACTAAATGCAAGTTAATGAGTGTAGGTATATTGACAGGGGGAATAAACTTTGATGTGTCAAGTGGCAACAAGGGACCAGGTACCTAAGTTGCATGATATATTGACAGGGAGAAGAATGGTGAAAAATGATAGGGAGAATATTAATCGACAATAGTGGTGATCACTCTATTCAAACATGGGAATGAACATTGATGCTAAAAATCCGTGGTTGGTCTTTCATCATCAAATAGGGAGAAAATTGCTATATCCTTTTTTGATGATGATCAGCTAATGAAAATATACCAAGTCCCTGGGTATTTGAATTTCTATATCATGTCTTGATGGTGAGCAATTGACAATAAGGGACCAGATCCCTAGGTCTTCTTGAATACAGTACATTTGTCACTGTACTGTGGAGTTTTGTCTTCTAGTGTAACAAACTGTGCAACTGAGCTAGTAACCATCAGGACACCTATCCCAATCAGATTTCTATCCTAATCGTTATTCCACTATAAAAGGAAAAGACTGCTTCTGAATTAGTGAGTTTTTTCAAGATCAGAATATGGAAGTGAGATAGAGGTAAAAACTCAACTTTACAATATTTCTCAAGTACTTTATTTGTGTATGTACTGAAAGAGTGAATGTTCTTGAGTCAAGTTATTATCTATAACTAAATTACTTGTGTTATAAGAGTAATTCTTTCTTTTATTTCTTGAGGGTGCTTTGTTAAAGTTACCTAAGTTAGATATTGGTTAGAGTTAAGTAATATTTAAGTGAATTCGTCGCAGAGTTGTCAAGGTAGGCTTGTAGTAGAGTTATTACAAGCAGGGGGAACCTAGAGTTAGGTTCAAATTGAGTTTGTAATCAAGAGGTTGATTATAGTGGATTACTGAAGTGCTTGTGAAAGCAGGCCGTGATTTTTCCTCCCTTGAGTAAGGAGTTTTCTACGTTAAATTCTAGTGTTCTTTAAATCCAGCAAAGGTTCTAGCTTTCTACTGCTTCATTGTTTGATTGCTTGTGACTAACTTTAAGGGACCTAGTCCCTCGGAGTGTGGTGCAACCCCCCACCACGCTCCAACATTGGAGTACAAGTCAACCTGTCTTTCAGTTTCTCAAAACTCCCCTCACAAGCATCCGACCAAAGAAATTTCACCTTTTTTTGGGTCTACTTAGTCAACGGAGCCACAATAGATGAGAAGCCCTCCATAAACCTTATATAATAACTAGATAAACCCAAAAGTCTTCGAATATTGGTTGGAGTTGTGGGTCTAGGACACTTCTTAACTACTGCCACCTTCTGTGGATCCACCGTGATCTTTTCCCTAGATGCAACATGACCTAGAAAAGTAACAACGTTCAACCGAAATTCATGCTTCTATAAATTAGCATACAAACATTGATCCTTTAGGGTCTCCAACACAATACAGAGGTGATCAGCATGATCCTCCTCACTCTTCAAACAAATAAAAATATCATCAATAAACACAATGAAGAATAAAATACAAAAACTGATGGAATACTGGATTTATGAGATTCGTAAATGCCACTGGGTAATTGGTCAACCCAAAAGACATGACCAAGAACTCTAAACGACCATAATAGGTATGAAAGACGGACTTAGGGATATCCTCCTCCCTAATATTTAGTTCATGATAGACCGAATGGAGATCATTCTTGGAGAAATACTTAGCACCCTAAAATTGGTCAAAAAAGTCATCTATCCTTAGAGGGTACTTATTCTTCATCGTCACATTATTCAACTAGCAGTAATTAATTCACATTTGAAGAGAATCATCCTTATTATGCACAAAAATAACAAGAGCACTCCACAGAGACACACTAGGGAGAATGAAATCCTTATCAAGGAGATCTTTCAACTGCTTCTTAAGCTTCTTCAACGAAGATGGATCCATCCTATATGGAGGGATAGAGATATAACGAGTGTCTAGAAGAAGATCAATCCTTGAATCAATTTCCCTATTGGGAGTAATACCAGTAAGATCATCAGGGCAGACCTCAGGAAATTCACTAACCATGGGTGCAAACTGTAAGAAAGGACCCTCCGTGTTAGAATCTTTAACCTAGACCAAATTATAAAGACACCCCTTGGAAATCAATTTTTGATCTCAAAGATATGATATGAACCTCATCTTAGGAATTAGAGAACTCCTTTCCTAATCAATAACCGTCTCATTAGGAAATTTGAAAATGGTCATATGGGTTCAATAGTCTAAAGAGGCATGGCATGAGTGCAACCAATCCATTACCAAGATGACATCAAAATCAATCATATCTAATTCAATCAAATACATCAAAGTTTCCCTACTACAAACAGATACCACACAACCCCTATATACTCTTGTAGAAACCATAGAGTCACCCATCAAGATAGAAAGAGAAATGGAGGATATAATGGTGCCGACTTGGCCCCATTGGCCTGAGATTGGGCACCTTGTTTCCAAGAACTATGTTGATGTCCAAACAACACCTCTTCTCAGATGATAATACAGTCACTTTGAAAATATAGTAACCCAATAGAGGTTAGGGTCGAATCCCAAGGGAACACGTGGAATTGTGGATCTCAGTAGTTGTAGTCCACAGGTAGAACAAGAAAAGTAAATGGGGTTTTTTTGTAGTAATCTCAAAGTAAGTAACTATATTAACTTCAATTATAATCGGTGTAGGTAAAGACTAGGATTTTGTTCCCTCTAACTTCTAAAATGTGTAGGCTTATCGTGTTTCATTGTACCAACCAGATACATTGCATGCAGAATCAAAAAGTTATGTACCTTTTGCAGTCTTTTGGATGAGCAGAAGGATTTTACCCTTTACCTTTTGAGTCTCAAGATGTCGCCTTACTAAACCTTATCTTTCTCCCAATTAACTATTACCTTTTAAGACTCTAGTTATTAGATTAAATATAACCATCTTACTAAGATAGAACCTAGAAGCGTGGATCAGCAGTTAAACTCCAAATTACTGTTGTCTTTACCTTTTCCTAGTCACTACTTCTCTTATGGAGTAAGAAGCAATATATGGGCAGGATCCTAAAATGTGCACCCATTAAGAAAACTATTATTATAAAGATAAAGCAATGCATGCAAGGGTATCGATTCAGAAAAACAATAACACTTCCTCAACTTCATCAATATGCCAGGGTTTCCACAACCCTAGCTATGGGTTTTAGCCGTTCATGCTTGTAAAAAATTCAATAACATTCATAATTGAAAGCATTGATAAAATCACAATGATAAGAAGTAATAAAACCCACAACCTTAACTAAATTAATGAACCAAAGTCAATACAAGATAATCCTAAGATCAAAATCGGATCTTGGAATCAAAATATGTTTTTGAGTATCAAAAGTGTGCAACTCCTACTAAAAACACATAAAGGGTATTTATAGTACAAAAGAAAACCCTAAAACCAAGCCCAAACGAAATAAAAGAAAATAGGGTCGGTGGACACATGTGGTTTGTACCTGCGCTCTATCCCTGGGCGCAGGTAGTACCTACGGTCATGAACCTGGGTATAAGTAGTACCTATGGTCCTGACCCTGGGCACAGGTAGAGGGTACAGGTTGCCGATGAAAAATCCTGCAAGTTAAGCTCTCAAGATTTTTGACTTCTGTCACTTGCTTTGCCTACTTGCGGTCAGTAGGTCGTACATACGGTCCATGGGTTGACTTAGTAAGTACCTAGAGTCATTTTTCATCTCTTCTTCGATTCTCGAACATGCTTTTATCACGATCAAGCCAAAAAGTGTCCCAAACATCCATAATTGCTCCAAAAGTATCCAAAAATACTTTTTTTTAAAACTTATCATCCAAAACATGATTTCCTGCAAAACATACCCAAAACGCATCATATCTAAAAAATAACCTCAGAAACTTACATCTTTTCATTGTTTAAAGCATTGAAAGTGTTATATTTTTATAGCACATCAACACCCTCAACTTTGAATGTTTGCTTTTCCTCAGGTAATAAAACACAACAAAAATAAAAATGACGCTTAACTAGGAGAATCTAAGCTATTCAAGGCAGTCAGTCAACACTTAAAGATCAGAATACAACACCCCCTCTTATCTCACTTTTCAAAACCAATTATGTATGAACAGGAAGAACAACAATGTGACATAATGGGATCAAGGTATGGTAATTACATTATCAATAGACAACCACTCATATATACGAATTACATTACATGAAACAAGCAAATAGCTAGCAATATGACTCAAGTGCCTTCAAAACAGGGATGTCCCACTCACTCCTATAAAATAATGCATGTCAATGTAGTGACGGACAAGAACACTCACACTCAGAAAAGAAGTTTCAGTCAATGCATGTCAAATACTATAGGCTTGCCCTTTTTTCTTTATCTTAGCATTCATATAGTCAAGTTAAAATCACTATAGGAATTTTATCGGTTAGTAAAGTAAGCTTGGGGGCTTGTATGGTACATATTGACATGTCAAGTGACTAAGCCTCCTTGGAGCTACGCTAACTTTGGGGTGTAACTTACTAGCCAATTTTTTTTATTCCACCCTTATTTCTCCCTTTTTATTCTTTATTGCACATTTAGGTAGGTTGTGGTCTTTTACTCTTTCTTTTTCTTTTTATCAAATTTTTTCTTTTATTTTTGCTACCACACCTATCCTTACTAACTTTTACAGACTAACTTTTCAAATTTCTCTTTCTACATACCAATTTTACACTACGCACCAATATGATAGCCACTCTCAACTTAGGCATTTTTCCTAACTTGAGGTGCACAGTGTCCAAGGAGGACCAGGGTAAAATAGGTTCATTATAGCACAAATAGGAATGTGAATGGTGAAACAAGAAAAAAATAGGCTACAAGGCTCAAAATAGGGATCAAGGGATATCATTTACAGATGAAAGGTCATTTATGGTAAAAGTGGACTAACATCAAAAACGTTCTATGATCCTTTCCTAACCAACTATCCTTCAACCTAGGCAAGACTAATCAGGCAAGTTCTAAATTCTACACACAAAGGCAACTAGGTCGTATGTCACACGCACATGGTACAGAGTCAATATTACCAACTTCTACTTATCCAGTTCATGAAATTATTACCAAGTGATTATTATTATCCCTGGTTCTAATGCAATAACAAGATCTACAATGTTCACACATATATACATTCACACATTTCTAAAACATAATTTTTTTAGAGAGGTATCCAAAATCAGTCAAAATATGACTACTTCCCTAAATACATAAGATCTCCTAATTACACAAAAATAAAACACAATACAAAATAAAATACTGCACAATACAAAATTATCTTATGCATGACGGTTCTACAACTATACTACAGCCAACAGAAAAAGAAGCACGATAGAAAAAATTGATGGAGCCATTCTATGCACACCCATAATGAAAAATTGTGCACTATCCTCAATACATTAAAACAAAGTAAAATAGAGGGAAGTGAGAACATACATGGGATATACTATGTGCCCAAATCATGAGCATCCCCAGATGAGGGCATATCAACTAGCGAGGTGGTGGTGTTTACGATGCACTACTGGATGATGCACTCGTTGCTATAGATGTACGCCTATGCCTATCAACAAATGCAGACTCCATTGAATCAAGCCTAGCCTTTTTAACGGCCTAGTCTTATAGTAAATCATGGTCCTTCAAGTTATCCATATGACCTCTCTTGGCCCAAACTAATGGGACCTCCTCATCACCCTCTACGATGAAATCAAACTATCTCGGTGCATGTGGAGGTGATATTTTGACCACCTGGGGTATAATTGGGGGAATAGTTGTATATGGATCTCTTTGATAAAGTGTATCTTTGCTTGTAATTTATCAAACTCCTCTCTTATATAACCTAGATCAAGCGCATCTGCCTCTGTGAATTAGATTGTAACCCATTTTTCAAACTCATTGAGTTGTGTCTGGAAGTCAGCACATAGCTTGGATAGTGAAGCACTCAGTGTGGCCTCTAATCGGGCCCATGCCTACTCAAATCTAGTCCTAATCTATGATCTCATCTAGTCGTACAGGGTAGTCATGTCCATCTTAAAAATCCTCATTCTAGCATTGGTTGTCCTCTTGTAGTCCACTAAGCTCTGTTAAAACTCACTAGATATAGTGATCATAACTGAAGCAACAGCTGTAGTAGATGAGCAAGTAGGCTCTGAAGGTACACCCATTAGCTCTGAGGTCGAAGTTAGGGCTGAAGAAAAAGTAGCTGGTGTCCTCTCACCCTGCGTACTGGAGTCCAAAGCCTCTCTCTGCTCCAATATCTCCATATCAATACTAATACTCACATCACCATGATATGCCTCATCAAGCTTTATGGAAATTGTTGGACTCTCAGTTTGGGCCTATGGTACTGTTGCCTACCCTCTCAATCTCCTACAAGTTCTTGGACATACTAGATACCTCATAACCCTAGTCTATGTAGTTGCTATTGCAAGTACCATCTCGTTTACACCTTCTATCTCAGGCGCACCGGCCCAACTCCTTAAATACTCTATCATGTAACTCATACCTGAGGATGGAAACAAAATCAAGAGCATAACTGACCATCATACAAGAAACCAGTGTATCTCTCTCCCATGTTAATATATTATCCAAAGAAGTGGGTATCAGTCGGTATCTAATTAGCAACAACCAAAACTTGCCCTCAAATGTAAGTAGACCCTTATTGATCACTGCATGCCCCCCAATCCATGGTGTCACATCACCCAAAGGTTAAATATAACTGGTTATCCATCTCAACCCTCTCTCATTGGTGCTCAAACTCCCATATGATATATCAATCACGTGCAACCCTTAGTATATGGTTGCACTCAGTTGTAGATGCAGGAGTAATGTAATCTGGACCAAAGATAACTTTGTTGATAGTCTCTATCAAAATGTCAACTCTGACCCCTCGAACCACTGTGTGCTCAAGTTTTGGATGCCTAGCAAATCTCACCAAACCTGGATATCTATACATAGGAAGGACTACGATAGATCTGTAGGATTCATAAATTATCATTCCATATCCGAAATATAAGAATCGAGTGGACTAGTCATCCACTCTACCAGATATCTGCTAAATGCTATCCACAATGGTGATACTCGATTTATCCTCAATAGGTCAATCTGGCACTCCTCATAAATGCAAATTGTAGGCCTTTCTGACTCTCAAATATGATTTTTAATAGTAAACGTCTCCTACATCACTTCTATATACAACCTCAAATGTCCCTCCTCGGTAGGTGCATCAGAGGCATGTGCGGTAATAGGACTCTGCCCCTATTATACTAACTCATCTTAGGTAGGATACTCTGTACCCTTATCAGACTAGGGGACATCTATCTATTATACATAAGTAGTGGTTCCCTCCTCAGACTTGGTCACCACTGATGGCTTCTCTTGCTCTACCTCCTCGGATGAATCTTGGGACCCCTCCTTAGACTAGGAGCCTAAGAGTTAACCTATGGAGTATACTAAGACTGTGTCTTCTCATCATCATCATCATCAGCTGGAGGAGTGTATGGTGGTAACATCATAGCTGACTTTATCCTCGATTGGGTTGTAGCTATCTAAGTAGCATGGCGAGTTTATCCTCTCATGACTCTGTGCGTCACCTCAACTATAGTGTATCTATGTTGCTGCCTCGAGTACTCCTCTACTGAATCACTAGGCTCGGGAGACTTTGCCCGTCTGCTCAAAGTACTAGCCTTTGTCTTCATCACAGCCTTAGGTGTCATATGTACCTAGAAAATAGTTGTTAGTTTCCAGCAAAAGTGATGGATAGCAAAAGTTGAAGAAAAACTCAAAATTCAAAAAGTTCAAATTTTTCTCCAATTTTCACACTCGTATAACCTATATGAAATCCCAACAAGTCCAATATACATACACCTATCATAAATCACAGCTTTCAAAGCAAACAAACATGCTCAACTTGTGGTATTACTTTTATTCATTCAAGTTCAACTTTCGGTTGGGGCCTAACTTTAGATTTTTCTTCAAAACAAGGCCCTACATTAAGATTTTAGGCTACTTCATGGCTCCTACATAAAATCATGAGAGATTCTATATATTTTTCAATGGAATACAAATATCAACTTTTTAAAACAACAGATTTATCAATTTATAACCATTAGGAGCCGAGAAAGTTACCTCTTTTATGAAAAACTAGAAGTAAATAATGAAGAAGTCAAGCAAACCAAAGTTGAAACTTGTTTTTAGCTTGTTGGAACAAGTTGGTATCTCAAATTAGTGGTAATTTAGCCTTTACTTTAGTGTGGGGTTAGTTTGTGTTTTAATAGGTAAGTTTGAATTCAAAGAGAAAAGTGAAGTTTTGAGGATTTGAATGAGTTAGAATAGGGTTAAGGTTGTTTAAATATAGGTAGAAGGCTATTTTAAGTCATATATAAGTATTGGTGGGCCTAAAATTTAAATTAAAAATTGTGCCCACAAATAGCCTACTCGAGGTAGCTACCTGCGGCCTACACTTGCGGTTAGGTTGTGGGCGCGGGTGCAACCTGTGGCCAGCAGGTGCTGGGTGCATGTGCCGGGAAAAAAATGTTAGCCCACTTTCCTACAATCTAAATTTTTTATTTTGATATTTTTCCAGCTACTTATGGTCCCGCAATCTAAGTTTGAGGTCCCAAAAGTAAATTTAGATGCCAAAGTCCACAGCCTTACACATTTTTTTATCCTTAAAATTTCAACTTTTTAGTTTATTACTCAACCTACCATGTGGAACTTGTGACTATGATGGGTTGATCACATATCGCCCTAATCTAGAAATAGATGAATGTAGCAATGTTTTACCATATTCAGGGTAAGTCCAAGAGCTAAAAAACTACAAAAAGAAAACATCAAAAATGTGAACACTAATAATAGTGGGTTGACTCCCACTAAACTCTTGATTTAACATCGCAGCATGATGTGGCAGTGTTGGTTACTTAGACTTCACCAAAAAGCCCATGTGTTGCCTCTCATACAGTTCTTGATTTAACGTTTTAGTATGATGCAAGTATCTCGACTACTCAGAATTCATCAAGATACCCATAGGAAAATCTTCTAGGGTCATCAATACAATTAATCACCGACATTACCCTTATTTCGGTTGGCTGCTACATTGACTTTTGGATGTTACATGTAGCCTCCTCGCTATTGACTTAAAGTTTTAGGTCAACTTTCTCCATGTAAACCATATCTCTATCTGTGGCCATAAATGGTCTTCCCAATATAATGGGCATCTCAGTGTCAACCTCATGGTCCAGGATGATGAAGACAGCCAGAAAGATGAAGTTATCTACCATCACAATCACATCAAAAGAGATTCCCAGAGGTTTCTTTATTGTGTGGTCAGCTATCAATAGTTACATCAAAGTTGGTTCTGGAGGATTCAAGTCCAATTGTTGGAGTACATCTAGGGGAATCAAATTAATGTTGGCTCTTAAATCACACAAGGCTTTGGAAAATTGGGATGACCAAATAGTGAATGGAATTGTGAATCCTTCGAGATCACCCTTTTTCTACGTTATTTCCTAGTCATGACTGCACTGTAGTGGTGCATACCATCAACATCCTTAAATGTCGCTCCTTTCTTCCGTATGACCAATTGTTTCATGGACCTAGTATATCCAGGCATCTGCACCAACTCCTCTAGAAGAGGTATGTTCAAGCTCAATTTTTTATGCATATTAATAAATTGCTTAAACTTACCATCCTCTTTCTTTTGCTTCAATATCTGAGGAAAAGGTTGGTGTGGTCTTGGAATCTATTTGATTTCTTGCTCAATGACCGAACCCTTACTTTTTTCTTCAGTGGTTTTACCTTTGTCACTTGGTACCTTCTTAAACTAAACAACAAGTGTTTTATCATCGGTAGCTTCTATAGAAGGTTGTGGGGGATCCATAGCAGTGATACTATTCCTTGTGATAATAGAAAGTACATGACCATCATTTTTTATATTGTGTATCGTATTGCTTGGAAGGGTACCTGGCTGTCTCTGGTTTAGAGTTGCTGATATTTGCCTGAATCGGTGCTCCAACTGTTTGCTTGCAGTGGCATATGAGTCGACACTCTTGGTCAATCCTGAAATGTCGGCCTTAATTTCCTTAAGGCTAATCTCTTGATTTTCTTAAACCTTCACCAGCTTAGCCAACATCTCTTCCATTATAGATTTTACATCTCATCTGCCAGTTGGAATATACCTATCTCTCTTCTCTCTGTAGTTATCCTTCTTTCTCCAGTCACCATCTCACTCTCTATTACGGTCTCTATATCTGTCATAATAGTTCTTCCCTTGGTTTCCCTGCCCTTGGGATAAAAAATCTACCAACTAACAATCCAAATAATTTGCTTCCTCCTTTAATTCTGACTAAGCTTTGTAAGCTGACCCTTGTGCTTCAATTGCATTTACCTTCTTGAAAGTCACTGGTGTAAGATACTTTTCTAGTACCCTATGATCAGTTCTTAGCAATGCAATCTCTTACACCACTATGTCATCAGCTATTTTTTGGTTGCAGGAAACACCAATAGCATAAGTGCAAGATCCCCTCTCAGCCTCCGGAGTGTGCAACCCTTAATTAGTGAGTGAGATATAATATGACATCTCTAAAGCTTCCTCCCAGTGTAGTCTCATAAAACCTCCTCCAGATATAGTGTCTACCATGGCTCTAGAGTAAATGGTCAAGTCTCGATAAAATATATCTAATAAGCTCGTCCTTGACAACCGATTATTAGGCACCAAACTCAGTTTCTTCTTAAACCTAAACCATGCCTTATACATTGATTTTGACTGTTGTTTCCTGAAATTATAAATCTCGTCCTTAAGCTGTAACATCCTAGATGAAGGAAATAACCTATTCAAGAATTGTTTACGGAATTCATTCCATATAGTGATAGAGCCTCTAGGCAGTTCCCCTAACCATAAAGATGTTTCTCCTTTAAATGAAAAGGGGAATAGCCTCAGTCTAAGTGTTTCTTGATTCACCATTTTAATTTTTATACGAACTATAGATCTCGAGGAAATTTTCAAGGTTCACATTTTCATCATCTGTAGGTAGACCTGCAAACACACCCTTCAAATTTAAGAACTCAATCATTGCGCTCGTGATATCAAATTTGATGCCTAGGGGTAAAACAGGAAGAACTATGGCTCCAATATCTGTCGGCTTACCATATCCCTGATCTTCTTCATCATCTATATATGGCTGCACATAATGATATGCTGGGATTACTTGAACACGGGCACTAAGCTTTTTCTATTTCCCTCCTCTCATATTTAGCTTGAGCTAATAGCTCACCATTATGTCGATCAACAATACTGTGTACTCCTTCAGGAGGAGGGAGAGGTACAACATCATGAACCCCTTCAGAAGGTTTATCTCTTTTCTGATCAGACATCCTACCAGGTGTTTGTAGGATCCTCTCTAGATTTGGATTTAGCGGGAGTAATGGATTGTCTCTAATCTGTGTGCTAGGTATACATCAGTGTATACCCAACTAATAACAAAAAAATAGAAAAACTCAAAAACTACAACTTCAAATCAAAAATCAACACTGTGTTCCCCGGCAATGCTGCCAAAATTTTGATGACGTCCAAACAACACCTCCTCTCAAATCATGATATGGTCATTGTAAAAATATAGTAATCCAAAAAAGTTTGGGTTCGAATCCTAAGAGAATACGTGGAATTCTGTATCTCAGCAGTTGTAGTTCGTAGGTAGAACAAGAAAAGTAAATGGAGGGTTTTTGTTTAGTAATCTCGAGCAAGTAACTATATTAACTTCGATTTTAATTAGTGTAGGTGATCACCAAGATTGTGTTCCCCCTAGCTTCTCAACTATGTAGGCTTATCATGTTTTGTTGAACCAACCTAATACTTTGCATGCAGAATCGATAAGTTATGTTCCTTCTGTAGTCTTTTCGACGAGTAGACTGATTTCACCCATTACCTTTAGAGTCTTAGGATGTATCCTTACTAACCCTTATCTTAATCCCAGTTAACTATTACCTTTTGAGTCTCTGGTTATTAAATAAAATCTAACCTTCTTACTAACATAGAACCTAGAAGCGTGGAACGACAGTTAATCTCCAAATTACTGTTGTCTTTATCTTTTCCTAGTCACTACTTCTCTCTTAAAGTAAGCAACAACATCTAGGAAGGATCCTAATGTGTGCACCCATTAAGAAAACTATTATAACGAAGATAAAGCAATGCATGCATTGGTATTGATTCTGAAAAACAACCGCATTTTCCCTACTTTGTCAATCTGACAGGGTTTCCACAACCCTAGCTAGGGTTTTAGCCGCTCATGCTTGTAAAGAAATCAATAACATTCATTATCGAAAGCATAGATGAAATCACAATGATAAGAAGTAATAAATCCCATAACCATAACTGAATTAATGAACCACGTCAATGCTAGAGAATCCCAAGATCAAAATTGGATCTTTGAATCAAAATATGTTTTTGAGTATCAAAAGTGCGTAACTCCTACTAAAAACACATAAAAGGCATTTATAGTACATGAGGAAATCCTAAAACCAAATCCCAATTGCAATAAGAAAAAATAGGGTTGGTGACCATATATGGTCTGTATCTGTGGTCTGTCCCTGGGCGTAGGGAGTACTAGCGGTCCTGACCTTGGGCGTAGGTTGCGGATGAAAAAATCCACCAAGTTCAGCTCTCAGGATTTCGGTCTTCTGGCACTTACTTTTCCTTCTTGAGGTTTGTAAGTCCTACATGCGGTTCTGGGTTGACTTAGTAAGTGCTGGGAGTCATCTTTTAAGCTCTTCTTTGGTTCTCGAACATTCTTTGATCACGATCAAGCAAGAAAGTGTCCCGAACATTGATAAATACTCCAAAAGTAGCCAAAAGCACCTTTTTCATTAATTTATCATCCAAAACATGATTTCCTGCAAAACATACCCAAAATGCATCATATCTAACAAAATAACCTCAAAAACTTGCATCTTTTCCTTATTTTAAGCATCGAAAGTGCTATATTTCTACAGCACATCAAACCATCACCACTCTGAAAATGTCGATCATCAGATGGCTTCAGGTAAGGAGCACTAGCCATGGAATAGAAGTTAGGACTCTCCCAATTCTTATTCTGAGACTATTTCCCACTATCTCTACAACTGTGTTGCTGGCCTCCACCCTGATCTAAATGTCTAAATCCCTACTTTGTCTTTCCCCTATCTCATCTTGATTTTTTTTTCATTTTTGACTTGTTGCATATATAGTAGAAGTCTAGAGATATCCATATCCATGTTTAACAAGGCAGCCTTGCCCTCCAGAATCAAATCATGGGATAACCCAAAAGTAAATTTCTTCATTCTAGCTCTCATGCTAGTCACTAACTCTGGAGCATATCGTGACAACTGATGGAATTTCAAGGTATACTCTTTACCGTCATCCTGCCTTAATTCAGATTTACAAACTCCTCATCTATTTCCTCCCTCAACTCTTAAGGAAAGAAGTGATCAAGATAGGTACCCAAGAAATCATCCCACAAAGATGACTCAACATTATCACCCCTAGACTAATCCCACTCCTCATATCACTGACATGCCACATCCTTCAACTGATAAGCGACAAACTCCACACCCTTAACATCAGTAGCATGCATCACTTGAAAGATCTTTTCCATATCATCTAGGAACACTCAAAGATCATCCTAAACCTTAGTACCAATAAAAGTCAGAGGGTGAAATCTCATAAACTGGCCAACTATAATGGCCTTGAGAATTCATAACAATACAGTAAGGACCCGACTGTTATGACTGAGATATCACTAATTAGGTCAACAGGTGAATAGAGAAACAAAACTCAACATTGGTAAGATCTCCCTGAGGTGAATGAGCATGAGTGTCACCCTCAAGAGTAGGATAAATAGAGACCGATGGACTCCATGGAGGCAATCAGAAGCAGCGACCTTAGACCGAGTTTGTACCCCAGAAGTAGGGCAAGCTCCGTCCACATTAACCTCAGACAGGATAGAAGGTCTTTCATGAATATTAGATATTCTTTGAGGCATGATATGAAAGGAAAACAAATGGGAATTAGAGAGATTCAGGACCTTAGACTCTATAGCCCTAAAATAAGACAATAAAAAAGAGAAACATTTCTACATGCCTCGTAGCCTCTCCCATATAAGTGTGACATGCTACACACCAATAAAAGAAACTCTACTTGACTCGGATTTGTGGACACCCTTTGACGAAAAACCTAGGCTCTGATACAAACTTTGTCATGACCCAAACCAGGGCCTGGCTGTGACAGGCATCTCAAGTCTGCCGAGGACCGGAGACCACCCCAATTTCTTGGTAAATAGAACAAAACATGCACGAATATGGACTGAAGTTCAAACATATTACAAGATAGAGTAACATAAGTTCAAAGATTCTAAGTTATATCACTAACAACCAACTGACACCGATAACCAATAGCAACACCAACCCAATGCCCAAGTCCACAGTACCCATAAATCCTCTAACAAAATCGAATACCAATAAAGTGTCAGTACATGAACCATACCATAGCAAAAAATATGTCTGAAACAAAGTATAATACATAAGAAACCAAAGTATGAAATGAAGTCTTTCAAAGAATGGAAGCACACCACTTCAAGTCAACTCACGAACTATCCACGAATAGCTAATCACTTCACAAGAAAGGTAGAATAATTTTTTACTCCTGCATCGCATGGGGATGCAGCTTTCAAAAATGGTTAGCGGTTGGAGCGCTAGAATGTAAATCCGTGACAAGGGAAAAATAATTCCATGAGTAATAATTCAAAACTAGTCAAATCCAATGCATATCATCAAATACAAATACATATATGTATCACATGCCGGGGTAGGGAACAAGGTTTAACATAAACTTTTAAAATATTAACCTAGATTGTGTAGCACAACCGTTATAATCAAGGAACCCAGGGATTTATGGGCTAATCTCTCCCCCAACTAGAAGGGCCCAGTGCATGTAGTCGTACGAACTAGAGGATAATTATATGTCATATGACTGATGAGGGATTCAAACCTCCCAACATAAATCAAAGGTAACTTAAGCACTAATTTATATAACATGGGGGACTAGAACCTCCCAATTATACAATACTATTAAGAGGGACTCAAATCTCTCATCTATTTAGACCCCTACGCTAGCTAGCATGATTTTTGGTGTTGGTCCCTCAGGACCTCTACATCCACGGCTCAGATATATAACCTATTTTTAAGACTAATTCAAATATTTAACACATATTTACAATTTATTAAATCAATTCTTCTTTTAGGAATCTCATTGGTTTAATCATACCAACCCTACTTGCAAGTTCATTATCATGCCACAATCCATTAACCATCACATGGGGAAATTCATGACACCTTAGGTTAAATTAATAGTAACACAGGGAATTCACATACCCCAAATTTCAATAAAATTATGCCATGGTTTATTAACCTTTTGTGCCAAAGCATTAGTTCAAGTGATCAAGTCAAAACATATGACAAAGTCATGTATCATTATCAATTTCACATTTAGTTTGAGGGAACTCAATTTTCAAAACTATATGTCAAAGAAAAATTCATCACAATTGGGGAAAACATAACCCCTTTGATTATTCACCAATCCCATGCACTCCACAAAATCAAAATTGTTAACAAAGCATAAATAATTCATAATAAACCATGGGAAATCAATTTTAGAACCAATCATGTCAAATCCCTCAACCATATCAAATCCCTTATTTTGAATCCACATAATTAAACATGTAAATTCATGCATTAGATAAAACAAGTTTAAGGGTAGAGTCATATGCCTGAAATATGCAAGATTATGGAGAGAATTCAACCATTGAAGTTCTACCTGACCCACTTCTTGGAAACCCTAAGTATTGTTGCTTGAGAGGATTTGAGATAGAATAGAGAGTATTTAATATATATTATGGATGAAAATAGGAACCCAAATATGTTTAAAGGTCACGGGTTATTATTGGAATAAGAGGGAAATGTCTAAAATACCTACATAAAAGGTTAGAAAATATGACGCCAGTCGTTACGTGTGGCCTTACGAATTGTAGGGTCACCCTACGACTCGTTTCCCCTCATTCATAGTCTAGATAGTATCCTGGACCTCCAACACTGGTCCTATTTTGAAAAGGACCCTACGACTTATAATGAGCCCATATGATGCGTAATCCTAGGCGTACTCAGGACAGAATACCTTAGGCATCACACTGGTTCCCTTATAGAAAGGACTATATGAGTCATTTAGAGTCCTTACGACTTGTAAGATGTTAATCGTAGTTAACACAGTGACTTAGAAAAATCTCATTGGGCATGTTACGACTTGGTCCTATGACCCGTAATGACTCTACGACTCGCAAGGAGAAACATAGTTAATGCAATAAGCTCAAAACTCAGAATTTTCTAGGGACTAACACATGGGGTGTTTCAGATTTCTTCACCACCTCTTGCACCATTACACCACCCTCCTTGGAGTCTAAGAGATGAATTCTAAGATTAGCCAACTGGTGAATATCATTTATAATTTCTCACTTCTCATCCTCCATTTAAGATAATCTCCCCATAGACTACCTACTAAGAGCATCAGCAACCACGTTAGCTTACCTGAATGATAATAAAGCCTCGTATCATAGTCCTTGAGCAACTCAAGCTATCTCCCCTATCTTAGATTTAATTTCTTTTAAGTAAACACATATTCCAGGATCGTATAGCATGAGAAGATGTCAACATGAACCCCATACAAATAGTGACACCAAATATTTTTACCAAAAACCATAGATAATAATTCCAAATCATGAATTACATAGTTCTTCTCATGCACCTTCAGCTTCCTAGAAGCATAAGCAACCACCTTACCATGTTGCATCAACACATAGCTTAGTCCCACACGGGATGCATCACAATAAAAAAAACTATCAATACCCTCAGGCAGGGTCAAAATTAGAGTCAAAGTTAACTTATCTTTCGACTTCTCAAAGCTACCCTCACAAGCATCGGACCACAAAAACTTTGCCTTTTTCTAGGTCAACCTAGTCAATGGAACATCAATCGAAGAAAAGCTTTCCACAAACCTCCTATAGTACCCAGCTAAACCCAAGAAGCATTGAATATCAATTGGAGTCATGGGTCTAGTCCACTTCTTAACCACCACCACCTTTTATGGATCCACCATGATCCCCTTACTAGAAAAAACATGACCCAAAAAAGTAAGAGCATTCAACCAAAACTTACACTTAGAAAACTTTGAACACAACTACTGCTTTATCAAGGTTTACAACATAATGCGAAGGTGACCGGCATGATCATCCTCACTCTTGGAATACACAAAAATATCATCAATAATCACAATCACAAACAAATCAAAGAATTGAAAGAATACCCGGTTAAAAAGATCCATGAATTTCATTGGGGAATTAGTCGAACTAAAAGACATGACCATGAACTCAAAGTAACCATACCGGGTTTGGAAAGCAGTTTTAGGGATATCCGTTTCCCTTATCTTCACGTGATAATAACCTGACCAAAGATCAATCTTAGAAAAGTACTTATATCCCTAAAGTTAATCAAATAGATCATAAAACTTCAAAAGAGGGTACTTATTCTTCATAGTCACCTTATTCAATTTGCAGTAATCTATACACATTCAAAGGTACCCATCTTTCTTACGTACGAAGAGCATAAGAGAACTCCACGGAGTAACACTAGGATGAATAAAATCCTTATCAAGAAGATCTTTCAACTGCTTCTTAAGTTCTTTAAACTCAGCTGAAGCCATCGTATAGGGTTGTATAGAGATAGGATAAGTGTAGGGAAGAAGATCAATCCTCAAAGTAATCCCTTATTTGGAAGGACACCAAGAAGATCATCGAGGAATATTTTGGGAAACTCATAGAACACCAGGACAGATTACAATAAAGAAACTTTAGAATTAGAATCTTTAACCCGAAAAAAATGATAAAGACACCTGTTGGAAATCAAATTTTAGGATTTAAGATAAGAAATGAACCTTTTCTTAGGCAGTAAGGAAGTAACTTCCCACTCAACCAACGATTCAATCAAGAATTAGAAACTTACCCTTCAAGTATGACAATCAAGAGACGTGTGCACAAGTGCAACCAATCCATCCCTGAATTTATAAAAAATCTAATATGTCAAACTCGATGAAATCCACTAGTGTCTCCATACCAAATATAGATACCACACAACCCCTATAGACTCTTCTAGAAATAATAGATTAACCAACTATGATTGATACCGAGAAAGGGTCAAGAATACATTCAGGAATAAAACCAAAATTAATAGACACATAAGGGGCCATATAAGAAAGGGTAGACCTAGGATCAAGAACACAATATACATCATGGGAGAAAAGTTTTAGTGTACCATTAACAACATCAGGAGATGCCTGAGAATACTGGCAAGTAGTAAAAGCATAAAGATGATTCCGACTAGTGCTAAAGCCCAAAGTTGAACCCTTTGGTATAAGAGCAGAAGAAGTAGCAACGGGGACCTTATTAGCCCCCGTAGCAACATGTCCTGAAGGATAGTTCCTTTGAACATGGCCAAGCTAGCCACATCTAAAAAACTTATTCCTTCCCTCATCGTAAAAGCCATTATGTAATTATACATAAAATTTACATAGTGTATGGGATAGAGTTGAATAAGCCTCATTGGTCTGGGGTTAGGCACCTTATTCCTTAAACCCACTATTGCCCTAAAGTTGGTAATCATTGTACATCTTAATATATATAGAACTAACCGAAGAATAAGAACCAGAATTCCCCACTTCTTCTTAGGTCATTTCTCACCATCCCTAGCACTTTACTGCTAACCTCCACCCTGATCCAAATACCAAATCTTACTCTTCCTTTCACTTATGTTTCCTTGTTTTTTCTTTTCCTCCTCGACTTATGGTATATAAACCATAAGCCTTGAAATATCCATGTCACATTTAGTTAGGGAACCTTGCACTCTAACACTAAGTCTCGAGATAAGACCAAAGAAAACTTTCTTATCTTAGGCCTAATGCTAGATAGTAGCTCAGGAGCATAATAGGATAACTGATAAAATTTAAGGGCATACTCTTTAACAATCATCCTACTATATTTCATATTCATAAACTCTTCAGCTTTTGCCTCCCTTAACTCCTGAGGAATGAAGCAATCAAAAAAGCACCTAAAAAATCATCCCATAAAGTTGACTCAGCATCATCGCCACTAGATTGATCCCACTCCTCATACAATTTATATGCCATATCTTTTAGCTAATAGGCAGTGATGACATCCAAACAACACCTTCTATCAGATGATAATATGATCACTATTAAAATATAGTAATACAACAGAGGTTGGGGTCAAATCTCAAAAAAATATATGGTTTTACAGATCTCAACAATCATAGTCAATGGGCAGAACAATAAAAGTAATTATAGGGTTTTTATGTAGTAATCTTGAGCAAGTAACTTTACTGACTTTGGTTGTAATAAGAATAGGTGAACACTAGGATGGTGTTCCTTCTGAATTCTTAACTTTGTAGGCATATCGTTCTTTTTTTAAACAATTTGGTACTTTGCAAGCAGAATCAATAAGTTATGTGCAGGGTGCTACTTCTGGCTCCGACAATGGTCAAAATCGAAGAAACTATTTTTGGGTTTCTACCTTGTGATTCAATCGAAGAAACTACTTGTTGTTTTCCATCTAATCGTAAGTTATCCTTATCATTATGAATTCAACTTGTGATTTCATTCATCAAATCATGAGCGTCTAATTCCATTAGTCGGGGTTATGGGATCCATGGATTAGGGTTTGATATGATACTAGGTGTTTAACGGATTCAAAAAGTAGTGGAACATCTTGAAATTCTATTGTTTTAACTGAAATCTAGTGGTTGCAAACATTAGTTTATGCCTTAGGTTTTATTTGCTTCTAACGGAGAAATAGACTAGAGGACGTGAATTATCAACAGGGACTCAGAAGCTACCAACCTTCTGTTTAATGATTAATATTGTAACTGGATTAACCTACCTGAGATAACATCCTATTGGAAATAGATAAGTTATCAAAGTTTGAGAGAATTAGATAATAAATTATCTGGTGAGGTCGAGAGATAAGTTAGATAGTATAATCGTCAGGGATATTCGGTTATTCTAATCATTCCAAGAATCCCTAGCATTACCTAGTATCTATCAATTCCCAAAGCCCTTAGTGAACATAGCTCTGGTTTCCCATTTATATTGATTACAAACATTAATATTGAAGTGACAACATTACTTGATACTTTCAAAACCCCCATCTTAATTTTATATTTTTCGTACCATTTGTTTGAATTAAACTTGTAGCTATAGCTTCAAATTAGCTTAATCGTCACTCATATTATTCCCTGTGGATTCGAACCTGACTCTAAAGTTGGGTAAATGTATTAACGATGACCGTCTTACACTAATTTGAGGTGTAAGTTGAGTGTTATCCAAAATGGTGCCGTTGCCGGGGAACAATTTGGCATATTGAGTTGGTTTGGAATTTTAGCCTACTTGCTTGAATTCAAACTTGTTAATATTTGTTTTTAGTTTTCTTTTATTTCTTGTGTTAGGTAGATTTTTATTCTAATTTACTTATTACTATGACATCTTGGAATGAATATGAGTTTGATGGTTAGAAATCTTATCTGGATGATCTGTGTCCATATTGTGATGGACCTCACTTTTGGCATAACTGTAGATATGCTCCTCGGAGAGAGATGTATGAACCATCTCCATCCTACCAAGAGTATAATTGTTCTTTTTGTGGTGGTCAAGATGGACATTGGAGTAATTTCTCAAATTCCACCTCCCCCTATTGCGCTAACCCAAGTTTTAGTTTTTCTTATGAGTATGACAGGTCTTATGTCAAGAAAAAAAAGAACGCAGCATTGGAAAGAGTGACATTGAATCTATGCTTCAACTAATGTTGGATCGTATAGAAACAAAGAATGATACCATATGTGACATGCATCAAGATATTAGGGCATTTAACAAGGGAATAGAAAGGATAGAAGAGATGGATATCGAGGTCAATCATCCAAAACACTTTTCTACATTATGTTTAAATGATATTTTATCTGTGGAATTATTTAAAATAATAGAAAAGTGTGAGGATGAAGAGAAAAAATTCGATGTTGATGATGATCTTGATGTTGAGCAACCCTCGGTGATTTCCCAACCAACCGAACCATTCATGAATGAAGATGCCAAGGATGAGTAAATGGCATTAGAGTCAAAGGAAGAAATCAAGCATAGTCCTCATGAAGACTCTAGTCCATTTCGGGGTAAAAATACTAATAGGGAAGTTATTCCGAAATTGAGGGTTAGTCCTCATTCGAATCACTTTTCAACATTATGCTTAGTGGATATAATGAAAGTCAAATCACCCAAGCAAATGATGAATTTTGAAAATGAGGAGGAAGATTCTTACATTTTGGAGTTTATCCTTCCAAAAGGGCAGACTACAACCCCAATATTGAAGGCCAAGGAGCTTAAAGATCGATGTCTATTTAGTGGTTGTTTAAGAATCTCACCATTGCCAAATGAGCCCACATAAAAGTTTGATGCAAAATTGGGCAAGCAGTTCAAGTCTTCAAAGTGGTGTGATAAAATATTTCTCATCATGCCCTCACATTTTCCCAGCGCGCCTCAAAGATATATTGATCAAAAGTTGGGCCGGCATTTTAAATCCTCCAAGTGGAGACATAAATAATTATCAACAAGGTATCTTGATAAAGTCTGAGTAGTCAAGATAACTGAGTTGCGCCGCGACGTTAAACCAGGCGCTTCTTGGGAGGCAACCCAAGGTATTTTGTTGTTTGTATTAGTATTGTGTTATTGACATCAAATCTTCGCACCCATGGTGCCATAGGTATGTTTCCAACTCACTTGTTTTGGTTTGACACATTGGAGACATTGCAAGATTTTAAGTTGAGGGTGGGGCTACTTGTGGGTGATGATGTCCTCCTGGGGATTTTGTTGTCGTGCCTCTTTTCCCCGGAGTCTTGTTCCTAGTAGATCCGGCATGTTTAGGCGTACTGTGTTTGTTTTATGATGTGTTGTGGTTAACTGGAGAAAAATAAGTATCTAGAGCAGTTGACATATTTTTATTAATTTTTTAGACTGATAAACACCTCACCATTGGTCTGTTTCATAACTATGTGATATACATTTATGTGTGACCACTGTTCATCTTGTTATGGCATTAGTACTAGTGACATAATATCCACTGCTAAACAATCGCATGAACCGGATAGGTAGTAGCTTGTGATACACCTTTGTTCCATGTGTGTGTGAGATACTACTTAGTTCCCTTTGTGTGTTAAATCCAGAACTTTCCCGGTTAGTCTTACCTTGGTTGAAAGATAGGGGTTAGGAAAGGATCATAGGGCGTTTTGATTTTTAAGTCACTTTTTGCCTAAATGACCTTCCTTGTATGCATAATGTCTCTTGATACCTATTTTGAGCCTGAATTGACCATTTCTTTCTATGACACCTATCACCTTCCCGTTTAGATCATAATGAACCTGTCTTAGCCCTGGTCCTCCTTGGATACTGTGCACCTAGACTTAGGTAAACAACCTAAGTTGAGGGTGGCTATCATAGGGGTGCGTGATGTAAACTGAGTATGAAGAAATGTAGAATAAAAGGAAAAGAATAAGTGAAAAAGAATAAAAAGTTGGGTGGTGTGGAAGAAGAATAAGAAAAGAAAAGGAATGAAAAAGAAAAGTCACATCCATCCTGAATAATGTGTGATCAAGAAAAGGAGAAAAGGAAGAAAAAGGTTAATAAGTGAACCCCAAAAGTTATGGTAGTGCCAAGGAGGCTTAGTCACTCTAAATGCCATTGAATATCATACTAGCCCTTATACTACATTACAAGCCGAAGAAAAGACCTATAGTGATCCTAACTTACCTGTCTGGACACCTTGGTAATGAAAATAAGGGCAAGCATATGGTATTTGACATGCATTGATTGGAATTTCTTTCTGAGAGTGAGTGTCTCTTGATCGTCCCCGCATTGACATGCTTGAGTTCATATATGAGTAAGGAGGGACTTATTTGTTGTAAGGGCACATCGGTTGCATTGCTAGTTGTTTACTTGTTTGGGTAGTGTAACTTGTACATATGCATGGTTATTGTTGCTGAATTGATGCCATATCTTGATTCCTTTGGGTCACATTGTTAATCTTCATTGATATGCACAATTGGATTTATAAATAATTGAACGTAGAGAGTGGCATGAGTTTTGAGCTAAACTTGATAATCAACTGTGATAGGTATCTTATGTGTCTCTTGGTTAAGCATCGTAGTATGGTGTTATGTAGTTGCTTGAGGACAAGCAATTGTTTTAAGTTAAGGGTGTTGATGTGCTAGATTTTTGTAGCACATTTAAGACTTTTTAACTTGAAATAATTGTAAGTTCTTAAGTAATTATTGGTGTTTTTGATGTTATTTCTTAAGATTTTGTAGTAAAGTCAAGATGCATGGAAATAAATAACAATGGAGCAAAAGAGTAAAATCTGGTACAAGTGAGCTCATATGAGTCTGATGGCATTTCTTGCAAGCCGTCAGAGATGTGGTAAGCTACCAGAAAAAGGCATCAGGAAGAATAGTGAAGAAGAGTTGCTGGATGAAGGTGACGACGTTCTCAATATGTCGTCACAAGTGTGGTAAGCCTTCAGAAGATGCCATCAAGTGGGACAGAACATGGTGAAATAAGCTGAAGGTCTGATGATATTTTCTACACGTCGTCACTCCTCTGGTAAGCCATTGGAGGATATCGTCAGAGTGAGGAAGAACAGGTTAAGAAGGCACTATTTCTGATGACATATCTGAGACACCGTCAGAAGCCTGACGATCAACACCAATATGCCGTCACCTAAATCCGAGCCTAGCTGTGATTTTGTTATTTTATTACCTTAATTAGGCTTTAGTATAAATAGCATCTTTTAGGGCTTTTGATTGATTCATAATTCATCTATCAGACAATTATCCTAGGGAAGGGAGGCACGTAACATTGGTCTCTTACATCAACTATTCTTCTTGTTTTTATCAACTATTTTTGGGTTTCTACCTTGTGATTCAATTGAAGAAACTACTTGTTGTTTTCCATCTAATCGTAATTTATCCTTATCATTATGAATTCAACTTGTGATTTCGTTCATCAAATCATGAGCGGCTAATTCCATTAGTTGGGGTTATGGGATCCATGGATTAGGGTTTGATATGATACTAGGTGTTTAACGGATTCAAAAAGTAGTGGAACATCTTGAAATTCTATTGTTTTAACTGAAATCTAGTGGCTGGAAATATTAGGTTATGCCTTAGGTTTTATTTGCTTCTAATGAAGAAATAGACTAGAGTACGTGAATCATCAATAGGGACTCGAAAACTATCAACCTTCTGTTTAATGATTAATGTTGTAACTGGATTAATCTACCTGAGATAACATCCTATTAGAAATAGATATGTTATCTAAGTTTGAGAGAATTAGATAATATATTATCTGGTGAGGTCAAGAGATAAGTCAGATAGTATAATCGCCAGGGATATTCTGCTATTCTAATCATTCTGAGAATCTCTAGCATTACCTAGTATCTGTCAATTCCCGAAGCCCTTGGTGAACATAGCTCTGGTTTCCCATTTATATTGATTACAAACATTAATATTGAAGTGACAACATTACTTGATACTTTCAAAACCCCCATCTTAATTTTATATTTTTGTACTATTTGTTTGAAATGAACTTGTAGCTATAGCTTCAAATTAGCTTAATCTCCCCTCACATTGTTCCTTGTGGATTCAACCCCGACTCCAAAGTTGGGTAAATATATTGACGACGTCCGCCTTACACTAATTTGAGGTGTACATTGAGCATTATCAAGAATCAATTGAAAGATTTTTTTGATAAGGAGGTTTATCCGCCTAATGTTTTCTCGTGGGGCTCTTCGGTACTCTTTATGCGTAAGAAGGATGGGTCCTTTCGAATGTGTATAGATTACCGCTAGTTGAATAAGGTGACAGTGAAGAATTAGTATCCTCTTCCTAGGATTGATGACTTATTTGACCTATTGTAGGGTGTAAAGTACTTTTCTAAGATTTACCTTCGGTCGGGTTATCATCAATTGAAAATTAGGGAGATAGATATCCCTAAGACTACTTTTCGAACCTGGTGTAGTCATTTTGAGTTTTTGGTGATGTCATTTGGATTAACTAATGCCCCAGTAGCATTTATGGATCTTATGAATTGGGTTTTTTGTTATTGTCTGGACTTATATGTCATTGTCTATATTGATGACATCCTGATTTTTTCTAAGAGTGAGGCGGGTCTTGCTAATTATTTCTATATAGTATTGCAGACCCTTAAGATTAATGTCTGTATGCTAAGATTTTAAAGTGTAAGTTCTAGTTAAATGTTGTTACATTTTTGGGTCATGTTATTTTTAGTAAATGGATCAAGGTGGATCCATACAAAGTTGTGGTAGTTAAGAAATGGACTAGACCCACGACTCCAACTTATATTTTGAGCTTCTTGGGCTTAACCAAAATTATAAGAGGTTTGAGAAGAGTTTCTCTTTGATTGTTTCTCTGTTGACTAGACTAACTCAGAAGAAGGTAAAGTTCTTATGGTATGACGCTTGCGAGGGTAGTTTTGAGAAGTTGAAGGATAAGTTTACATCTTGCTCTTTTTTAACCCTAATTGAGTGTACTGATGGCTTTGTTGTTTATTGTGATGGTCTTATGTGGGACAGGGTTTTGTGTTGATGCAGCGGGTCAAGGTTGTGGCATATGTTTGTAGGAAGCTGAATGTGCATTAGAATAACTATCTGACTCATGAGTTGCAATTGTTGGCGATAATCTTTGCTTTGAAGATTTTGCGCCATTACCTATATGGGGTTCATGTTTACATCTTCTTAGACCACAAGAGTTTGTCGTACGTGTTCACCTAGAAGGAGTTGAATCTCAGTCAAAGGAGATGGCTCGAGTTGTTCAAGGACTGGGATATAAGTCTCCATTATTATCCAAGTAAAGCTAATGTGGTTGTTGATGCTCTTAGTAGGTTATCTATAGGGTGTTTATCTTATGTTGATGGGGAGAAGCGAGGGTTTGTGAAAGATATTCACCATTTGGCTAATCTTGGAGTTCATCTTTTAGACTCTGAGGATTGTGGTGTGATTGTTTAAGTGAAAAAGTCCTCTCTAGGTGTTGAGGTAAAGAAAAAGTAGGTTTTGGATCCTATTTTGATGAGAATCAAGGATGATGTGGGTCACCAAAAAGTGATGGCTTTTGATATTGGTGATGACAGTATCTTGAGGTACCAAGGTAGATTATGTGTTCCTGATGTTGATGCGATGCGAAAGAGAATCTTGGTTGAGGCTCAGGAGTTGAGGTACACTATTCATCAAGGTTTGACAAAGATGTACCATAATTTGAAAGAGATCTATTGGTGAAAATAACATAAAGTGGTACGTGGTAAGTGGCTAAGTGCATAGTGTGTCAACAAATGAAGGTTGAACACATGAGGCCTGGCGATTTGTCTCAAAAGATTGAGTTGCTTGTGTAGAAGTAGGAAGTGATAAATATGGATTTCATTAGCACTCTTCTGTGATCTCAGAATTAGTTTGATTTGATTTGGGTCATCGTTGATAGGATGACTAAGTCTACTTACTTCTTGCTAGTGAAGACTACTTATTCAATAGAGGATTATGCTAAGCTTTTCATTTAGGAAATCATCAATTTTTCTGATGCTTCAATTTCCATCACATCTAATCGAGGTACTCAGTTCTTATCTCATTTTTGGCATTCTCTTTAGAGATGTTTGGGGAATAAGGTGAAGCTTATCACCGTTTTTCATCCTTAAATGAATGGTCAAATGGAGAGGACGATTCAGACTTTGGATGATATGCTAGGGTCTTATTTTCTTGATTTTGTTGGTAGTTGGGTTGATCATTTCCCTCTCATAAAGTTTGCTTATAATAATAGGTTTCACTCTAGAATTGTGATGGCTCCTTTTGAGGCCCTTTATGGTAGGAGGTGTAGGTCTCTTATTGGGTGGTTTGAGGTTGGTGAGAATAAATTTTTTGGTCCTGACTTGGTTCACCAAGCCATGGAAAAGGTGAAGGTGATTTGGGATAAACTTAAGTCTACCCAAAATTGCCAAAAGTCCTATGCGGATGTGAAACGTAGGGTGTTGAAATTTAATGTTGATTATTCTATGTTTTTGAAGGTATCTCATATAAAGGGAGTGATGTGGTTTTTAAAAAAAGGATAGGTCGGTCCTTGGTATGTTGGCCACCTTTGTTCTTTGAGACGTGTGGGCCATGTGGCCTATGATTTGGAGTTGTCGTCTATATTGGTTTCTATCCATCCGGTCTTCCATGTTTCTACATTGAGGAAGTGTGTGGGTGATACTTTCTTAGTTGTTCCTTTGGAGAATATTGGTGTTTTGGATTCCTTGTCTTATGAGAAAGTCCCGATTAAGATTTTGGATAAGCAAGTTCGTCAATTAAGGACTGAGGATGTGGCATCTGTGAAGGTTCTATGGAGGAACCATAAGGTCCAAAAAACTACTTGGGAAGCCGAAGAGGACATGAAGTCCAAATATCAATTCTTGTTTCCCTTTTTGGATAATCGTGCTTGAGATATATGTATTCCCTAACGTCTTTGTTTTCTGTCTTTGTTAAAGGTAAGTCTAGTTGTAATCTGTGTTTAATCGTTCTAATGGATTCCTTAACTCGTTATTCGAAGATGAATGATCCTAAGGGGGAAAATAAAATACCCCAGATTTTGGTTCTTGAAAATTTTTGGACCTATGGGCTTTCTGCCTAGATTACAACTCTCTTTATAAGTGGTAGGATGTCATTATGAGTCATGGGATCCTAATCATAGCCTGACTAGTACGGATTGGCCAAGTTTCTATTATGATAATGGTTGGCTCCTAATGATTCATAAAGGCCCTATATGAGTTGTATAGTCCCATCTGTAGACAAATCAATGTGATGCCCAAATATTTTATCTTACTAATGATTTGACTAAACTAGTCATAATGTCTGAGTACGAGTCGTATGGTGCGACCCATAGTCAGACCAGTGTGGGTGCCCATGTATTATCTCCAGACTATGATTGGTGGTCACAAGTCATAAGGTGACCCTATGAGTCATAACGTTGCCGGTAGTGATTGGGCGCTAATATTTTAGTGTTTCATTAAGGGCACATTGCAAATTTCCCCTCTTCCCCAATCGTGACCCATGACTTAAAGCCTTTTTAGGGTATCATTATCACTCTGAAAAAAATCAAAATAACTTCTCAATCTCTCTCAAATCCCCAAGGTCAAGAACACTTAGGATTTCCAAGAAGTTGGTCAATTAGGGCTCTCAAGGGTAATTTCTCTCCGTAGTTGTGATACTTCCAGACATGTTACTCTTCCCCAAATCTTATTTTGTGAAAATCATATATTTTAATGGTTTAATTGTATGGATTTGAATGTGGGTTTTGACATGGTTAAGGGTTATTGAATGGATGATTCTTTAATTGTTTTCCTATGGTTTTCATGAGTTGTTCATGCCTTGAATTGAATGTTTTTGAACTAATGGGGTACATGGGTGTGGGAATTAGAATTGGGGTCGGGGTAATCCCCCAATTTGATGTTTTGAGCTTCGAAATTGGTTTTGAATAATTATATTCCCTCAACCCACTTGTGTAAATGACTTTGAATTTTGGAATTGTCACTCGGTTTGATTTACTTACCTATCTATCGCATTGCATAAATGGTTAAACAATGAACATAGATTTTAAAGGCCTTTTTTACTATGTTTTGATTTAACGAACAAAGGGGGTCAAGGCATTCCCCCAATTTGATTTGATAAATTAAAGGAGGTCCAGGCATTCCTCCAACTTAATTTAATAAACAAAGGGGGTCGAGGTATTCCCCCAAGTTAATGGAATTGTAATGGCATAATTATGAGTTTGGAAGCTAAATGGTATGATGATACTTGTAGTGTGCCTTAAAGTATAATTCCTTGGTTAATGAATGGTATATGTGAAACTTATTTTTATTAGGTTTAATGGAGGTTATATATCTAAGTCATGAAGGTGTGTGTCTCAAATAACTTATACTAGAAACTCAAGTTTGCCGACGTGAGGGTTAGTCTTAATGACTGTGTGCATGGTTCACACTATTGATATATTTTGTATCTAGGATTGGCGTGTGGTCGGGGTAGTCCTTGGTCTTCTTTGATACCTCTGATTCATGAGGCTAACATGCACTGGGTCCCTTTCAGTAGGAGGAGTTGAACCCATTTAGCCTGTGAGTTTCTATTTATGATGGTTGATATACATAGTCTAGGTTAATGTTTTACTATCAGGATAAACCTTGTTCCCTACGCCAGCATCTATTATATATATGTATTCATATATGTGAACATGTATAGTGAGTTTGAAATTGAACTTTTGACTAACATTATTTTCCCTTACCTTGAGTTACATGCTAGTGCTTACCCCACTAACCATCCTCGGATGTTGTATCCCCACGTGATGCAGGGTCTGAAGTCACTTCTACTTTTCCTATTTAGTGATGCGTGATCTCAAAGTCGATCATTGTAGTGAAATAATGAGCTTCCATTCTCCAGAACACTTAATTATTCCATCGGTTTTCCTTCCATAAATTAGAATTGTAGACATCACATTTACATTGTCATTGTCATTGTAATTGTCAAAGTCGGGGGCATATCCCAACATAGGTTGTTTTCTGGTTTAGAGGCTTTGCGGATATTGATGTGGATTGGGTATTGATGTTGACACTCATAGATGTCTTTAAACTTAGAACTCCCTTCGTCCCAAATTATATGTCGCCATTTGATCGGGCACGATATTTAAGAAATAAATATTAAGTTTGTTTAAATTACCTTTCTTAAAGAAAGGAGTAATAGTATTTAAAATCAAGTGGACCACTTTTAATTGAAAAAACAAATAAAAAAAGGAGTAATAGTATTTAAAATCAAGTAGGACCACTAAGGGTAAAATTTCAATTGTGTCTTTAAAAATTTTCCAACTAAGGAAAGGCGAGATTCTTTTTGGGATGGACCAAAAAGGAAATGGCAACACATAATTTAGGATGGAGGGAGTACTTTCTATCATGTTAGATGTTCAAAATTAAGTCGTTTTCAGATGTGTTATGTTCTATTTGGCTAGGCAAACTGGGTGGTCTCTTGTCCTCGATGGACTTGAGATACCCGTCAAGGCCAAGCCCTTGTTTGAGTCATGACAGATGCTGAACCCATATAACCTATGGATGTATTTAGGATGGATTGAGATACACGGTCTAGGTTAATGGTTTAAAACTCTTATTTTCATGACCCTTACCCTATCTCAGCAGCATATATATGTATATATGAATGTGTGCATGTGGGTTTGGCTGATTTTAAACCTTGCATCATTTTATCACTTTTCCTGAGTTACATGTCAGTGCTTATCCCACTGACCTTCCTAGAATGATACATCATTTCATGATGTAGGGTCCAAAGACTTTTCTGTTGCTCTAGTGCTACATTAGGTGGATTAGCACGTCCATTAAGTTGTTGTAAAGTGGTGAGCCTCCATCGGAAGGCCTTATTAGTTTATTATTCTTTCTTTATTTTCATAGAAATTTGGATTCTTTTTGGTCATAGTCGGGGGCATATGCTGACTTTAATTATATGCTGGTTTTAGAGGCTTCGTGGACAGATATGGATTGGTTGGTTATTGTTTTGACTCTTAGTTTCATTTAGTTATTCATTTATCTTCTTATTACTATTTAATTGGCTTTCATATTATTATTATTGTGCTCTTGAGGTTAGGTTAATGAGGTGGTCTCCGATCTAAGGTGGACTTAAGATACTCGTCACAGCCAAGCCTTGGTTTGGGTTATGACAAGCTTGGTATCTTAGCATAGTTTAGAGTCGTTGGGTATCCACAAAGCCATGTCGAATAAAGTCTTTTTTATCAGTGTATAGCATACCACGCTTATAAGGAGGAGGCTAGAAGGCATTTAGGAATGTTTTCCTTTCTTGTGTTCTATTTTGGGCTATAGAGTATAGTGTTATAAAACTTCTCTAACTCTTAGCTTTCTCGCATTTTAGATTATGCCTCCCCAATGATCTGACATACGTAGAAATTCTACTGGGAACTCTATCCTACTTGAGAATAATATGGAGGGGATTCGCCCTGCGTATGGAGTGCAGACCCGGTCTAGGGTCCCTGCTCCTGATTATGCCACTCCATATGGAGTTATACCTGTCCCTGCTATTCCTCATCGGGCTTCTCAGGGTAGTGATATTTATGATCAACTGCCTCAGGGGGGACATCTTTAATGTGGAGTTCCGCCGATCTAGTCATTTGTTTACTCAGTTGGTGACATCTTAGTATCATCAGTCGGATCATGTTGGTTTGATTTCTACTTCATCAAATTTTACTCGGTTGGCCAGTTCATCATATTGAATCCCCTAACCTTTACTGTCTCTAAGGTTAAGGAGGATCCTCAGAGGTTTATGGATGTGATGGAGAAGATTTTTAGAGTGATGAATGCTATTGATTCTGAAGGTGTGGAGTTTTGATACATATTTGCTGAAAGATGTAGCTTATCAGCGGTATGAGGAGTGAGAGCAATTGAGGGGTAATGATGCGGAACCGGTATTATGGAATGAGTTTTCGAGTGCCTTTATTGATCATTTCTTTCCTCATAAGTTGAGGGAAGATAAGGCTGGGGAGTTTGTGAATCGGAAATAGGGTAAGATGAGTGTGAAATAGTAAGCCTTGAAATTTCAGCTGTTGTTTCGTTACGCTCGGGAGTTAGTATCTAGCCAGCGATCAAAGATGAGAAAGGCTGCAATGTTGAACAATGACATGGATATCTCTAGGCTTGTGGTTTATGTTCAGCAGGTAAAGGATGAGAAGAAGAGATAGGCAGAGATGGGAGAGAGGAAGAATAAGAAGTTTGGGTATGCAGAGCAGGGTACAAATCTGCTGAATAGTGGAAGGGATGGTAGACAATAGACAAAGAAGAAGACTTGGGGAAATTCTAATTCATATTCTTTGACTAGTTCTCCTTATCCTAAGTTATCTGGTGATCATCATTTTTAGGCCAGTAGTAGTCCTGAGGCACAGGGTGACCAAGCTCAGTCTAGTGAAGCTCAGTCAGTGCTACCTTATTCTCCTTGTCATTTTTGTGGACAACTTCATCATGTTTATTATAAGGAGAGGAGTAATCGGTGTTATAATTATGGTCAGCGGGGTCACATGCAGCGAGATTATCCTTCAGCCAAGGTTGCCACTAGGGCTAATAAAGTTTTGGTTGCCACATCTTCAGCTCCTACGCCAAAGAACGCTACTTCTTGTACCGGCACTAGATAAAATCGCCTCTATGCACTTGCTACTTGCTAGGAATCTGAGGCATCGCCAGATATTGTTACTAGTAAGTTATAGCTCTTCTCCTATGATTTTTATTGTTTGCTTGACTTGGGTTCTACCCTTTCCTATGTGACCCTTACGTGGCCGTTCATTTTGGTTTTAGTCCTGAAGTATTTTTGACCCCTTCTCTATGTCTACCCCAGTCGGTAATTATATAGTTGCTAGAATAATCTATTGGGGTTGTGTGGTGTTTATCTTTCATAAAGAGACATTGATGGATTTGATAGAGTTGGATATGGTAGATGGATTATCTTCATTAGTGCTATGCTTCTTTGGATTTTAGGTCCCAAAAGGTCAGTTTCCATTTCCCTAATGAACCCATATTAGAATGGGAATGGATTTCCTTGGTGACCAAAGGAAGGTCCATCTCTTATCTTAGAGGTCAAAAATTAACTTCAAAAGGGTGTCTGTATCATCTAGTTTGGGTTAAGGATTCTGACTCAAAAAGTCCTTCTTTATAATTTGTCCTTGTGGTTAATGAGTTTTCTAAAGTGTTTCTCGATGATCTTCCTAGAATTCTTCCCAACAAGGAAATAGATTTGGGTATTGATCTTTTACTGGATACTCGTCCAATTTCCATTCCTCCTAATAGAATGGCTCCGACTGAACTAAAAGAGATAAAGGAACAATTGAAAGATATTTTTGATAGAAGGTTCATTCATCCTAGTGTTTCTAAGTGGGGTACTTCTGTGCTTTTTGTGCGTAAGAAGTATGGGTCCCTTTGGATGTGTATAGACTATCATTAACTGAATAAGGTGATAGTGAAGAATAAGTATCCTCTTTCTAGGATTGATCAGCTTTAGGGTGTTAGATGTTTTTTTGAGATTAATCTTCATTTAGGCTATCATCAGTTGAAAATTTGGGAGGTTGACAATCCCTAGACTACTTTTTGAACCCGAAATGGTCACTATGAGTTTTTGGTGATGTCATTTGGTTTGACTAATGCACTGGATTCTTCATGGATCTTATGAACCAGGTTTTCAGGTAGTTTCTAGATTTTCTAGTTATATTCTTCATTGATAACATCTTGGTGTATTCTATCAGTGAGAAGGATTGTGCCAATCATCTTCGAATTGCAAACCCTTAAGGATCAGAAGTTGTATGCTAAATTTTCTATGTTTGAATTTTGGTTGAGTATTGTGATCTTTCTGAGGCATGTTGTTTCTAGTGAGGGGATCAATGTGGATCCACAGAAAGTTGAGGCAATTAAGAAATGGCCTAGACCTACGACTCCAACCGATATTAGAAGCTTCTTTGGCTGGCCAGGTATTATAGGAGGTTTGTAAAGAGTTTCCCATCTATTGTTGCTCTATTGACAAGGTTGACTCAGAAAAAGGTTAAGTTTTTGTGGTCCAATACTTTTAAGGGTAGCTTTGAGAAGTTTAAGTATAAGATGACTTCTGCGCCAATTTTGACCCTACCCGAGGGTACTGATAGTTTTGTTGTGTTTTATGATGCATCTCATGTGGGACTGGGATGTGTCTCGATGCAGCATGTTAAGGTTGTGGCCTATGATTCTAGGCAACTTAAGGTTCATGAAAGGAATTATCTTACTCACAATTTAGAGTTGGCGGCTGTGGTTTTTGCTTTGAAGATTTAGTGCCATTATATGTATGGGGTACTTATGGACATATATTTGGATCATAAGAGCTTGCAGTATGTGTTCATGCAACAGGAGTTGAACCTCAGGTAGAGGAGGTGGCTTGAATTTCTTTAGGATTATGACATGAATCTTCACTACCATCCCATCTCAGTAGAGCAGGTTATCAATGGTGATCTTATCCCATGTTGATGAAGATAAAAGAGGATTAGTAAAGGACATTCACAGATTGGCTAACTTGGGTGTTCATCTTTAGGACTCTGAGGATAGGGGTGTGATTTTCCAAGAAGTGGTCAAATTATCTCTTGGTGTTGAGGTAAAGGAGAAGAAGGTTTTGGATCCTATACTAATATGGATTAAGGATGATGTGGGTCAGCAAAAGGTTATGGCATTAGAGATTTAGGGAGATGGTATTCTGAGGTACCAAGGGAGCTTGTGTGTTCCTGATATTGATAGGCTGCGGGAAAGGATTTTGACTGAGGCTCATGAGTCCTAGTATACAGTTGATAGAGGTTCAATGAAAATGTATTATGACTTAAAGGAAATCTACTGGTGGAAAATATGAAGAGGGCTATGGAAAATTTTGTTGCTAGGTGTAGGGTTTGTCAGCAAGCTAAGGTTGAACACTTGAGGCCTGGTGGCATGTCTAAAGAGATAGAGTTGCCTGTGTGGAAGTGAGAGATGATTAATATCGATTTCATTATTGGTCTTCCATGTTCTCGCAATCTGTATGATTTGATTTAGGTCATTGTGCATAGAATGACTAAGTCCGCTCATTTCTTGCTTATGAGGACTAACTACTCAGGAGAGAATTACACCAAGTTTTTCATTCAGGATATTGTGAAGTTGCATGGTGTGCCAGTGTCCATCCTTTCAGATCGAGGTACGCAGTTTTCTTCTGACTTCTGGCATTCATTTCAGAAAGGTTTGGGTACATAGGTGAACTTGGCACCGATTTCCACCCTCATTAGATGGACAAGCGAAGTGTACTATTTAAACTTTAGAGGATATACAAAGGACCTATATGATTGATTTTAAGGGAAGTTAGGTTGATCATTTGCATCGTATTGAATTTGAGTACAATAATAGTTATTACTCGAGTATTCAGATGACTTCTTTTGGGGCTCTTTATGAGAGGAGGTGTAGGTCTTCTATTGGATGATTTGAGGTTGGTGAGACAAGGTTGTTTGGTCCTAACTTGGTTCACCAAGCCATGGAGAAGGTCAAAGTGATTAGAAAAAGACTTAAGACTGCCCAAAGTCGCCCAAAGTTGCCCAAAGTCTTATGCGGATATGAGTCAAAGGGAATTGGAGTTTGAAGTGAATGATTGGGTATTCTTGAAAGTGTCTCTTATAAAAGGAGTCATGAGGTTCGAGAAGAAGGGAAAGCTCAGTGCCCGTTATATTTGTCCATATTAGATTTTGAGGAGAATTGGGAACGTTGCTTCTGTGTTGGATTTGCCTGCGATTTTGGGTTCTATTCATCCCGTTTTCCATTTGTCTATCCTGAAGAAGTGTGAGGGTGATCCTTCTTTAACTGTTCCTGTGGAGGATGTTGGTATTTCGAATTTTCTTGTCCTATGAGGAAGTCTCGATGGATATTTTGGATAGGCAAGTTTGTAGGTTAAGAACCAAGGATTTGGCTTCAGCAAGGTTCTTTGGAGAAACCAAAAGATGGAAGAGGCTGCATGGGAAGCTGAGGAATATATGAAAGCCAAATACCCATTCTTGTTGCCCGAGTTAGATGAAAGTGTGTATGGTATGATTTACGTTTTCTTCTTATCATTTTTCGAGTTTGTTAATTGATTATGGTGTATTTTTTCTATTCTCATGCTAAAAAGTGTCCTAACTCATCATTCAGGGACAAATGATCCTAAGTAGGGGATAATGTAATACCCCTAAAAATTTTGATCATTTAATTTTTGACCTTCACATGTGCGTAATATTAATTTTTGACTAAAATTGTGTTTAGGGATGTTAAAAGGGTATTTAGGGAAAGTTTTCGAATTTTTGGAAGGGGTTTGGGTTTATTTTAGGACTGGAGGTAGTGAGAGTCTGCGATAAGTCTGTATCATGGAGGTTAACTTCCACGATATCAGCATCGCATGAAGGATAACCTCCACGATAATGATGTGCCACTCCAGTGTGTTAATTTTATCCAATTTTGTTTTTTCACTTGGGTGAGGGGTTTTTGATCTTTTTACCCATTTTACGACCTTTAAACATAAAGTAACCCTCTTTTATTTAGTTTTCAAAGATCAAATTCATTCTCTCTTAAAACTAAAAACCCAAGAACATTCAAGGGTTTCATAGTGCATTCATCATCCGGGCTCCAAACATCAAATTGACTTCAATTTCTTATATGTTTCAAGCATGTTTCTCTTCCCTAAACTTTAATTTTACATTGTGGCATGAATTCAATGGATTTTCATGTGATTTAAATTGTGGGTTCTGAAATTGGATTGAGGGGTTTTGTTTGTTACTGATTGAATTACTTGTCAAATGTTTTGAATTGATTATTCATGCTTTAAATTGATGTTTTTGGGACTAAATTGGTATATTATTTAAATGGTTGGAATGGGGGACATGGTTTTCCCCAAATTGGATGAATTTTTTCTTGGAATTGCATGAAGCTCAACCCACTTATTGAATATGATTTTAATTATGGAAAATTGCATGGTTTAACTTGTTTTTGAACTCAATGCATTGCATTAGTGGATAAATGGAATGGATTTGGATGGCCTTGGTTGCCATGGTTTGGATTTTGATGTAACTTAGGAGTCAATGTGGTTGTGTGAATTGATTTGGCATGAATATATTACCTTATAAGTGTATTGATATGACGATACCAAGTGGTAAATTCCTTAATGAATGACTTTCGGGTTAATGGATTGGTTAATGTGCAAATTATTTTAAGTTGGTCTTAATGGGGGTTGTGTAGCTTACCGTGAAGGTGTAAGTCCATAGGGGACAAACACTGGAAACCACGTTTGCTAGAATTGGGGGTCTATACGATTGTGTGCTTGACACACACTGTTGGGAAAACTATTGCTCATGGCGGATTTAGTTTTCCCACGAATTTTCTTCGGTTCATGCGGCTAACAAGCAATGGGTCCCTTTTAGTAAGGATCCGAATCCATATAGCCCATGGGTACCTTTAGGATCTATTGAACTACACAGTCTAGGTTAATGGTTTAAAACTCTCATGTTCATGACCCTTACCCTATCCCAGCATCTTATATATGTATATATGAATGTGTGCATGTGATTTTGACTATTTTTGGACATGGCATGATTTTATCACTTTCCCTGAGTTATATGCCAGTGTTGATCCCACTAACCATCCTAGAAAGCTACATCGTTTCATGATGTAGGGTCCGAAGACTTTTCTATTGCTCCTGTGCAGCATTAGGTGGATTAGCATGCTCGTCGAGTTGCTGTGAAGTGGTGAGCCTCCATCCTTTGGAAGGCCTTATCCTTTCATTATTCCTTCGTTATCTTCATAGTTTTTTGGACTCTTTTTGGTCATAGTCATGGCCATGTCCTGACTTAGATGTTATTTTGGTTTTAGAGGCTTCGTGGACAGATGTGGGTTGGTTAGTTATTGTTTTTACTCTTAGTTTCATTTAGTTATTCATTCATCTTATTATTATTGTTTAGTTGGCCTCCGCATTGTTATTAGTATTATCATTGTGCTTTTGAGGTTAGGTTAAGGGGGTCGATTCCGGTCCAGGGTGGACTTGAGATACCCATCATGGTCAGGACCTTGTTCGGTTCATAACAAGCACATAAAACTAAGCTTATGCTCAACTGGTCTCGTAACCAAGGCCTTATGCCAAACAATACATAAAGTAAAAGATATCGATATCATAAATCAAAAAACTAAGGTAAATAGGCGTATCATTGTAACACCTCGAATCTGGTACCCGAAACGCTACACGGTACTCATGACCCCGAAGAACCACAAGCTAACCCATGACTGATATATGTACCTGAACACTACATAATATATTGTATAAATGTGGAAATAAAGGCCATAAGGTTCAAAACTGATAAAACATAACATCTGAAAGTACGGTATATCAATACCAAAAACAAACTGAAACAAAACTGTCTGAATATACATAGTCTGAAAAGCCTCTAAAACTGAATTATCTGAATAAGGAGTTGATGGGACATGTCCCCAACTAACTCCAACTACTGAAATAAACTATGTAATGAAGAAATAAAGTAATGATCATGTCCTCGAAGGATGAGGACTCACTGCGAACTCTGACTGCTAAAACTAGAATGCTACTGATGCTCTGAAGCTCGTGCTTCTGAACCTATGGTATAGAATAAAACGCCATAGTGCAAATGCATCAGTAAGATTGAATGTATTGGTATGTATGTGAGGTAGGCTGATTGCAAAGGGTTCAAATGCATGAATAATGCTAATTGAGTGTATAACAGGAACGTGAGAATATATGCATGAATAAGTGTCTGTAACTGAATTCGTGATGGTATTGACTACTGAGTTTGATTAATGATAACATGAGTTACTGATAACTGATATAACTGATACTGAGCACCTGTATCTGACAGTCTAGGTTCTGATGGAACTAGCTGAGTTTCTTACTGTGCTGAGTTGATTATACCTGACAGTCCTGAAATTAAAAGAACTATCTGAGTTATTTTACTGAGACTGAGACTGTGGGAAGTAGTCATCTAACCGACATGCCCCAAATAATGCATTATAGCTGAGTTGGGATCCAATATGTAACCCCAATTGGTAGGGTGTCAATACCGCGCCACTAGTAAAGACAAGCTGTGGGTGACCCTCATCTGGTAGTGTCCCCAAAAGAGAACTATGGGACCCTCATCTGACAGTGTTTATCCACCTCATCAACCCTCATCTGTCAGTGTTGATGTCTCAACCTATGTTGGCTACATAGTTCTGGAACGCAAGGATTGCTTCTAAGGATCACACCCTCAACTGTCAGTGTGTGTCCTCATCCTTGGATTCACTCGGTGCTAAATGCTACTCCCATCTGAATAGACACTGAACATGATTAACTGAACTGAACTACACTGAGTTCATTGAGTTCCATTGACTGACGAAATACTACTGAGATTACTGAATTACTGAGCTTTTTGAGATTACTGGGATTACTGAGTTTATTGAGTTTTCCTGAGTCACATGACTGACTGAATTCTACTGAACATGGCTTGACTGAGGATATCGTGAAAACATGACACTGGCTCTAGGCACACAGCTAAATTGTCGGGTACAAGTACCCCCAGGACTCGATAGAAGGAAACTGACAAGGCATGACATTCTTGAATATATGACCGACATCAACAATCCATAATATAATAAGTTGGGGATTTCATGAAGTACATGGTTATCATAATCTTATACATGGTAGGAATGCATATACTCAATGTCAAAATTTCATACTCTAACATCATGAGCATTCCAACAAATATCTACATTGCACATCAATAGCATGGGAGTCATTTGAACATAAGGGTAAAATATGAATCAATCACATAAATCACAATTGAGACAAATTACATAATTTCTAGTCTCTTATGCATTTTATCAAACACTTAGGTTGTGTGACTTAAGGCATGGCATAATCATCAAATTAACATATCATAATCAACTAAAATTCATGATTTTCAACTCACATGCTAACATATTTTCATAAAAACACATAAAGATTCCGACTTGGGAATCATACAACAACAACCAGATGAACATAATCAACCCATAGCATGAATATCATAATCTATAGTTTAAAACTTGATTATTGGGATTCTTGGATGAAAGGAATCCATGAATGAATACTATGCATACCTTAGTACATGATTCTATGAAGATTTACGGTAGAATTTTCTTGAATTTGAATCCTCAATTGAGAACCCTAACTTGTTCTTGAGTGAATTTTGAGAGAAGTGACTATATTTTTGTTTAATTGGGGCTAAATCCCATGTTATAGGATTATATAGGGGTGGTAACTACCCATTCTACCCTTAGAATAACTCAAAAATGGGGTGTTTACGTCAATTGGGCCATAATATATGCGGCGCACAACTTATCGCGTAAGCTAGGTTGTACGGCGCACAACTTATCGCCTAAGTTAGGTTGTGCTTCGCACAACTTATGGCATAAGTTAGGTTGTGCATCGTACAACTTATGGTATAACCATTCCAGTAGCCTTAGGCGATTTGTTAGGCGACGCACTCCACTTTGCAAATCTAGAACTTCTTGTCGGGTGTCGAATTTTGGTAAAATTGATATCGTTGGGAAGCTAATTCGACTCTATACAATTTGGTGGGTCTAAAACTGCCAAAATACCACATATAAATCAAGTTATGCTCGTTCAAATATGACTCTTGCAAAATCAAACACTAAAACTTGATGGATTAGCTTTCCTTACTCTAAGTGACTCTTATGAACACGCTTAACACATCATAAGCTCTTTTCTCACTAGGATACTTATTGTAAGTCATGTACTCAAATATGAATCATAGGAGGTTTCATACGTAGGAACAATGGTTCATTTTCTAGCTTAGAAATATAAAGGGTATTACAATCATGCTACTAGGATAATCTAGTCGTGCATTTTTATAAAAATATATTGTCCCAAATCCTATATTAAGGATTACTAGTGCCATTATATGTTCATAACAGGTATATGAGCGATCCTAATACAATCCTAAAGTTATAACAGGCACTTTAAACTAGCACTTTAAACTAAGGATCAAGCTATTATTATATACTAAAGTTCCCCAAGGAATGCCAGGACGGTTGATGTGTGAGTAGATGTTAACACGTTTGAGGCTTTTAACTCTAAATAATTGCGAAGTCTTAAGCAACTTTTAGTTATTTTTGATTGTTTTCTTGGGATATTGCCTTTGTAGCAGGATGGGAGGAAATCATAAGAAAGATGAACAAAATAAGTAAAATCTGGTACAAGTGAGCTGATATGAGTCTGATGGCATTTCTGGCAAGCCATAAGAGATGTGGTAAGATACCAGAAAAAGGCATCAGGAAGAACAGTGGAGAAGAGCTGCTGGATGAGAGTGACAACATTCCCAATATCTCATCACAAGTGTGGTAAGCCGTCAGAATATGCCGTCAGAGTGAGGCAGAACATGGTGAAATAAGCTGAAGGTCTGATGACATTTTCTACATGCCATCACAAGTGTTGTAATTCATCATAGGACATCATCAGAGTGAGGCAGAACAAGTCAAGATGGCATCACTTCTGACGACATATCTGAGACGCCGTCAGAAGACTGACGACCAACACCAATATGGCGTCACCTAAATCTGAGCCCAGTTGTGATTTTGTTATTTTATTTCCTTAATTAAGCTTTAGTATAAATAGCATTTTTTAGGGTTTTTAAGCAAGGAAGTTTTCATTATTCAGAACAGGAATTTTAGAGGAAGAAACACGTACATTGTTCTCTTTTGCCAATTGTTTTTAGTTTCTTTCTTAGCAACTATTCTTGGGTTTCTAACTTGGGATTTAATTGAAGAAATTATTTATTGTTTTCCATCTATACGTAATTTTATCATTATCATCATGAATTCAACTTGTGATTTCCTTCGTCAAGTCATGAGCGACTAATTTCATTAGCCGGGGTTATGGGATCCAAGGATTAGGGTTTGATATGATGTTAGGTGTTTAACGGATTCAAAGAGTAGTAGAACATCTTGAAATTCTGTGGTTTTAACTGAAATGTAGTGGTTGCAAACATTAGATTATGCCTTAGGTTTTATTTTCTTCTAACGGTGAAATAGACTAGAGGACGGGAATTATCAACAGGGACTCGGAAGCTACCAACCTTCTATTTAATGATTAATGTCGTAACTGGATTAATCTACCTAAGATAACATCCAATTGGATATAGATAAATTATCTAAGTTCGAGAGAATTAGATAAAAAATTGTCTGGTGCGGTCGAGAGATAAGTCAGATAGTATCATAGTCAGGGATATTCTGTTGTTCTACTCATTTCGAGGATCTCTAGCATTACCTGGTATCCGTCAATACCCGAAACCTTTGGTGATCATAACCCTGGTTTCCCATTTATATTGATAACAACTCTAAAAATTCAGAAAGTGAAGATTGATACATTGTGAACTTTAAACCCCCAACTTTCGGAAATGATAAACTACCAGTAAAGTATTTCATAAACAAATTGACGTTCACACCCTATTCCCTGTGGGATTCTACCCCAACCTAGTTGGGTTTTATATTGACAATGATCTCTTACACCCATTCAAGAGTGTAATTTTAGCGTTATCAAAAATAGCGTCGTTGTCGAGGAATACGGTTGTAGACAAAAAATTTCGTGTGCAAAAATTTGTTGATAGTTAAGTTTCCTTGATTTACGTTTATTTATTTTTTGTTTATTGTAGGTACTGTGTTGTTTATGCCAAAAATGAGAAGTTCCGGTGCACCACTATTACCAATCAACCCGGAACCTCAACTAATTGGAAAAATGGCTGAACAACAGAAGCAGAAATATTAGATGTTTTAGCCAGGTCTCAGGTGAATGTGCAAAATTTGGGTCAACAAGAACATCACCAAAACCCTGATGATGAGGACTTAGGTGATGAGGAATTGTTGAATCCTTAAAACCCAAGGAGGGCGGAGCAAGTTGCTCCACCAGTGCAGCAAAATGTCAATAGAAATCATTTATCTCGAGGTAGATATGGTCAACATCCTATGCACTATAAGGATGATGATGATGATGAAGGAATGGACGGAGCTAGTGCAACGGGTGCTATCATCCCGCCACCGTTGGCACCAGGTGCAAAGTTCAGCATAACAAGTACCATGATCCAACTCCTAAATCTGAAGGGGTTATTTGGAGGCTTGCCTGGTGATGATCCTAACATGCATTTGGTGAACTTCATCACCATCTGTAAATCCTTTAACAATTCGGGAGTGAGTCAGAATGCAATCAGATTGAGGTTGTTTCCATTGTCTCTGTCTGGAGAGGCAACAATGTGGTTGAGTGAGTTAGAGCCTGATTCTATAACCAACTGGAGACAGTTGAAAGATGCATTCCTAGGATGGTTCTTTCCACCCTCCAGAAGGGTATAGTTGAGGGACGAGATTAGCAACTTCAGACAGCTTCCGACTGAAGCACTGCACGAGACTTGAAAAAAGTTTAAGAAGAAACTTGCACAATGTCCGAACCACAATATAACGGACTTGCATTTGATGGAGACCTTGTACAGAGCTTTCAACTCTGTGACAAAGACAATAGTCGACAACGCTGCAGGTGGTTCGGTCATTGACCTCTCTTTAATGGATACTTCTGACATGCTAAATAGAATGACCAAGCAAAGTCGAGCTTGGTAAACTAGGGATTCTATAGTGGCTAGCCCTACGATTGCTAGTGGTATTACTACAGAACAGCGTAGAAGGGATGAGGAACGAGATCAGGATATAGCCCACTTGAAGACGCAGATGGACTTACTGGCTAAGCACTTGCTATCCGGCAAGACTGAAATGATTAAGGTTGTGGATGCTCAAGGTACCGTATCTGCAGGTGCTGATGCTGAGGCCAACTATGTGAGTAATCAGGGGGGTTTCCGAGGGAATAGCCAAGGGAACCAAGGTCGGACTTTCTTTGACAAGCCTGATTATAAAGATAAGGATCAGGGACATTGGAGAAATAATAATGATAGGAGTGGTTTGTATGTTTCTCCTGGAAGTTGGGATGCTGCATCTACTAGTTCTGGAAAGATGTCCATGGAAGACATGATGGAAAATTTTTTGAAGGGAGTTAAAGCTACTAACTCGGGGGTAACTAATATGAAAAGTGAGTTTTCTACCCTCAATCAGTTAGTTAGCTCACACTCTGCTTCTATTAAGCAGTTGGAGCAATAGATGAGCCAACTTTTGGCTACTCTGAACTAGAGAAAAGCAGGCACTTTACCTAGTGATACGGTTCAAAACCTGTGGACTGATGGCTCTTGTTTGGTGATTACCACTCGAAGTGGTAAGATTTTATCTGGCCCTTCTATGGGCAAAGCTATGGAGAAGGAGGTAAGTGTTGATGAATCAGAAGGAAAAAATCCAGTGGATTCTGAGAAGATAGATGGCTTTGTTGACATGTCAGAGAAAGAAGACGACAAGAAATAGGAAGTGGTATGAAAACAAATGCCAAGAACACCACCTCTATTTCCGCAGAGGTTGAAGAAGAAAGAAGATAATGAAAAATTTAGCAAGTTCATGGCAGTAATGAAACAACTGACAGTGACGGTGCCATTGATTGAGTCACTTGAGCAAATGCCGAGCTATGTTAAATTTATGAAGGATCTACTGACGAAGAAGAAGAAAGTAAGCTGCGAGACGGTGGACAATCTCCACCATTGTAGTGTTGTTTCGTCACAGCCCTTAGTACAGAAAAAGCCTGATCCTGGTGCTTTCACTATTCCGTGCACAGTAAGACCCGTGAAATTTGAGAAAGCTTTGTGTGACCTTGGCACAAGTATTAATTTGATGTTGCTGGCCATCTATAAGAGGCTTGATGTAGGGGCACCTACTCCTACAAACATCCGACTCGTGATGGCAGATAGGTCAATCAAAAGACCTGTGGGTATTCTACATGACGTGCTGGTGCAAGTGGCTGACTTCATTCTCCCTATGGATTTTGTGGTTCTAGAATGTGATGTTGATTTTGAGGTGCCTATTATTCTAGGAAGACCATTATTGTCCACAGGGAGAGTGCTAGTTGATTTGGAGTTCAATGAGCTCAAGTTTCGAGTTGGAAAAAATAAAGCACAGTTTAAAATGCGCTCATCCACAGTGAATCAAGAAGAGATGAGTGTATTTGCTGTCATGTATGTATTCTATGTAGATGACAAAAGGTATCGGTATGATGTCTTGGCGAAGTCTGAGTAGCCAAGATAACTGAGTCATGCTGCAACATTAAATCAGGCACTAGTGGGAGGCAACCTAAAATTTTATTTTCATTCATTTTTAGGTTAGTTTTTATTCTTATAGTTAGGTTTTTAATACCTGGAAGGTGAAATCAAGATTATCTACTAAAAAGGACCCTGACAACCTTTATGGTAAGACGTCACACATGTGATGGCTTACTAGAAAATGACGTCAGAGAGTTCTAGTATGAAGAAGTGTCTTCCTAACCCTGACGAGTTACCACAACTCTGAAGGCATTTTTCAATGTCGTCAGGTATTACGGGCCCAGATGTTAAGTTGGATCCGACCCGGCCCAGGCTTAAACTCTTCACCTTCCCGGTAGTTTATTTGGTTTCCATGTTTAGTTATTTCCTTCCTTAGCTAGAATATATAATATCTTCCTTCCTTCTCCAACTTGATCACAACTAAGAAAGAAAACCTTTCCCTTGAGAGATTGGATTGAAAGAAAAGTGACCAACTTTCTTCTCTCATCCACATTCTCTCACCTCAAGCTCATACTTCATACGAACTAAGCTCCATTGTTAAGGAAGTGTGCAAGTCGATAATTAGGTATGCTCGATGCTTAAAACTCTTCTTTCTTTTGGGTATGTCTAATAGGAGAAGTTCAACCTTGGTTCAAAGGAGCTTAAGCGGATTAAAGAACTACAAGCTACTTTGAATCTACGGTTTCGCTGGGTTCTAACTGAAAAAGATCTAAAGAGATGCTCAAGAACTCAACTTAAGTTAAAATCAAGTCAAAAATCAATGAAAAAGAGAGTTGAATGATTGTGTTCTGAGCTGACGACATTTATGGTAGGATGTCACATCTGTGATGGCTTACCATAAATGTCATCATAAGTTAAAGAAAAAAGATGAGGTTATGTTAACATCTAACGACATATCTGATATGTCATCACAGGTGTGACGTCTTACCAGACAATGTTGTCAAAAGTTGAGAAATTTCAGTAGTCACTGCTTGAGGCTGACGACATCTATGGTAAGTCATTAGAAATACAATGACTTACCAGAGATGCCGTCAAGCCTCTGAGCTAAAACTAAATTGAACCCTTTTCAGGGGTTCTAAGCAACCACTGATGCATCTTGTTTATTTATATGATTTAGAACACTGAAAATTGACTCTTACTTGCTGCAGGAATAAAAATGGCACCCAAAAGAAAGAGTCCTAGCACTCCAAAGAAAGTGGAGAAGCCAAAAGTGGTTCAGAAGCTTATTAATGAGGACTCCGACTATGAAGATGAAGAACCACTTCTCAGGTGGAAGAGAAAGAAACCAAGCCCAAAAGCATCTCCTCCACCTAAACCCATTCAGGTGAAGGATAGTGATGATACTGAAACTACTACCCCATCTGAGAGTGAGTCCTCTGAGAAAGAGGGTTCTAAGCAAATTGAGTTTGAATAGCGTAAGTCTGAGAAGGCTGAATCTGAAGAGCAGGGGTCTGAGGAGACAGAATTGGAACCACCATCCTAAGAAAAGCAAAGTGATGATGATTCTCCAATTCAGAGAGATGTAGTGAGATGCAAAAACCCAGAGATTAAAGATAATGTCAGATGGCTCATTCCAAGAGCTGAGAAGGTATATCTTGATGGTCTGCGTAGAACTCAGTGGAGACCTATCTTTAAAGAAAAACAAATCATTACCAAAGGTTTTATCAACTACCCGGAGGTGATGAAAAAGTTCCAAGATTATGGCCTAGAGTGGACTACCAGAACAGGAGATTTCTACAGTCCAGCAGTAGTATGGGATTTTTATGCAAACTACCAAGCGGACCTGGAAAACAGATGCAAGGAAGGTGAGAGAATATCGAACATGCCATTACTGGAGAAAATTGCAGTAAGGGGAGTGATGGTGAGTATCTCGAACACAACAATCAACCGGTTTCTTCATGGGCCGAACTTTAATGTTCAGGATACTTCACCCATATTCTATGCCTGTTTGAAAGATAAGGCGAATCAGCACAGATGGTTTGCTACTCACATAGCGGAGGGAGAGCCTATTTGGTTGACCAAACTGAATGAAAAGATCTACAAAGCTTCTCTGACACCTGAGGCAAAGTTTTGGTGGGGCGTAGTGCACACGTACTTGATCCTACAGAAAATGATAATCTACTGGGATATGACAGGGCCGTACTAGTTGCTAGTCTAGTGACTGGGATGTCCCTGGATTTTGGTGAAATTATTGTTGAGAAGATAAAGATTCGGGTGTCTAGGACTGACACTGCATATCCATTCCCGTGTCTGATCACTAAGTTATATGGAGCAGCAAATATGCCCGAGATCACAGGTGTGGATGAGGATGTCGCTGCTAGAAAGACTCACAACCCAATCAGAAGTGAGGAAAATCTACCTGTATTGAGGCTTGAGAGGGGAGCAGAGGTAGCAGTTGAGCCTCCTATTCCAGATTCTAGTTCAGTGCCTACTGTGGAGGCACAAGCTCCTAAGGTAGAAGCAGTACCATCACCACCTTCAGCACAGGCAGGTTCAGTGGCTGCAACTGAGTCAGCTTCTGCAGCACCAGTAGGACTTGCTTTCAACTTGCCAAACTTTAGAAAAATTGCTAGACAAACTCGATGGTGCGAGGCTAAGATGAATCAGTTTGTCAAGCAGTTTGCAACTACAGTAGATAAGAGAATCAGGGATGCACTTGAGCCTTATGAGCCCTTGCCTGCTAGGTTTTCTGACTTGGAGAATCGGTTTGATATGAGAGAAAGAGAAATGTCGAGTACAAAGCTTAAACAATTTAGATCTGAGTTTAAGAAGATGAAGACGGAGTTTGGAGTGATTAGACAGCTCCAGTGTACTAGAGTAATAGAAAATATGGATGAGGAGCCCGAAGGTGAATTAGAGTCGCTTGATCTTACTAAGGATCCTGTGCAGAAGAAGAAAAATAAAGAAAAAAATAATGAAAAGGCAAAGAAGAAGAAGAAGGCTCAGAAAATAGAAGCAGAAGAGATGACGCAAGTAAGTGATGAGGTAGAAGCCACTGACAAAGCGAACCTAAAATAGGCAATACAAGCATCCCTAGAGGACCACTTGAGAAGGAAGGAGGCGTTTCGATCTAGATCCGTAGGAGCCTCATCCAGTGCACTTCCTTCAGATGTAGTGGTAGCTGAGCCAGCGCAGCAGCAGGCTCCAGATATAAGTGTCCCGACTGAAGATACTGATGTGGGGGGAAAACCCCATGATCCTCATACTTGATCTCTACCAGGTATGCCCTAAACCCTTAGTTTCATTTTGTTTTGATTAGTTGAGGGTGTAAGGTAGTATGTTGTTGTAGCATATTCTATAAATAACTAGGAGTAGTGTAAGTTCTGTAGGTAGTCAACTAATTTAATTTTTTTTATTATTATTTTAAACACCTCTTCAAAGGTTTGTTTTGCATGACTGTGTGAATTGCCTCAAATTATGACTATTAAGCATCTGGTTAGGGAATTAGTTTTATGCTTAATAATCACAGCTGAATAACTGCATAAACCAGATAAGTAGTAGTTAGTGAAATGCTTGTGTGCCAAGTGTGTGGAGATCTTACTATGTTCCCTGTGGTATTGCTGAATCTAGAACTTGCCCAGTTCATTTTGCCTTGGTTAAGAGATAGGGGTTAGGAAAGAATCATTGGCCGTTTTTGAATTCAAGTCACTTTTAGCCTAAATGACCTTCCCTGTACTGCATTATATCCCTTGATCCCTGTTTGAGCCTAAATTGACCATTTTCTTTCTATGAAACCCATCACCTTCCCTTTTAAATCATAATGAACCTATTTTGACCCTGGTCCTCCTTGGACACTGTGCATCTCAACGTAGTCAAACAGCCTAAGTTGAGGGTGTCTATCATAGAGGCGCGTGATATAAGTTGGGTATGAAGAAGGGTAGAATAGAAGAGAAAGAATCAAAGATAAAGAATAAAAGTTTGGGTGTTAGTGAAAAAGAGCAAGTAAAGAAAATCTGTTGGAATAAAAAGAAGTGCACCCATCCTGAAAGTGTGATCAAGAAAAGAAAAAGAGAGAAAAAGAGGATAATAAGTGGACCCCATAAGATAAAGTAGTGCCAAGGAGGTTAGTGATCCTACGTTACAAGCCTGAGAAAATCCTATAGTGATCCTAGCTTACCTGTCTAGACACTTCGGTAATGACGATAAGGTCAAGCATATGGTATTTGGCATACACTAGTTGAACTTCATTCTGAGTGCAAGAGTCTTTGTGATTATCCCCATGATTATACCTTGATTGCTGGTAATAAGAGAAAAGGGAAATTTCTTTGTTGTGAGGGCACACTAGTATCTTGCTAAGTTACTTGCTTGTTTGGGTAGTGTACATTACATGCATGATTGTTGGCACTTAGTGATGCCATGGGTAGAAGCCTTTGTGTTACATTGTTGTTTTTCAATAAATTGCACAGTAGTTTGAGTTGGTTGACCTTGAAGGTGGTAAACTGAGTTTTGAGCTAAGAATTGGTTGTTGACTGCTGAATGTTCGTTGTATTCTCTTAGTTGTGTTTTGGTTGCTTGAGGACAAGCAAATGTTTTAAGTTTAGGGTGTTGATGTGTGAGCAGATGCTAACACATTTAAGGTTTTTAACTCTAAATAATTGCAAAGTCTTAAGCAACTTTTGGTTATTTTTTATCGTTTTCTTGTGATATTGCAGTTGTAGCAAGGATGGGAGGAAAACATAGGAAAGATGAACAAAATAAGTAAAATCTGGTACAAGTGAGCTGATATAAGTCTGACGGCATTTCTTGCAAGCCATCAGAGATGTGGTAAGCTACCAAAAAAGGCATCAGGAAGAACAGTGGAGAAGAGCTGCTGGATGAGAGTGACGACATTCTCAATATGTCTTCACAAGTGTGGTAAGCCGTCAGAATATACCGTCAAAATGAGGCAGAACATGGTGAAATAAGCTGAAGGTATGACGACATTTGATACACGTCATCACAAATATGATAAGCCGTCATAGGACATCATCGGGGTGAGGTAGAACAGGTCAAGATGGCATAACTTCAGATGACATATCTGAGATGCCGTCAGAAGCCTAACGACCAACACCAATATGGCGCCACCTAAATCCGAGCCCAGCTGTGATTTTGTTATTTTATTTCCTTAATTAGGCTTTAGTATAAATAGCAGTTTTTAGGGTTTTTAAGCAAGGAAGTTTTCATTATTTAGAACAGGAATTTTAGAGGGAGAAACACGTACATTGTTCTCTTTTGCCAATTATTTTTAGTTTCTTTCTTATCAACTATTCTTGCGTTTCTAACTTGGGATTTAATTGAAGAAATTATTTTTTGTTTTCCATTTATACGTAAGTTTATCATTATCATCATGAATTCAACTTGTGATTTCCTTCGTCAAGTCATGAGCAGATAATTTTATTAGCCGGGGTTATGGAATAAAAGGATTAGGGTTTGATATGATGCTAGGTGTTTAACGGATTCAAAGAGTAGTAGAACATCTTGAAATTCTGTGGTTTTAACTGAAATCTAGTGGTTGCAAACATTAGATTATGACTTAGGTTTTATTTTCTTCTAACGGAGAAATAGACTAGAGGACGGGAATTATCAACAGGGACTCAGAAGCTACCAACCTTCTGTTTAATGATTAATGCCGTAACCAGATTAATCTACCTAAGATAACATCTGATTGGATATAGATAAATTATCTAAGTTCGAGAGAATTAGATAATAAATTGTCTGGTGAGGTCGAGAGATAAGTCAGATAGTATCATAGTCAGGGATATTCTGTTGTTCTACTCATTCTGAGGATCTCTAGCATTACCTGGTATCTGTCAATGCCTGAAACCTTTGGTGAGCATAACCCTAGTTTCCCATTTATATTGATAACAACTCTAAAAATTCAGAAAGTGAAGATTGATACATTGTGAACTTTAAACCCCCAACTTTCGGAAATGATAAACTACGAGTAAAGTATTTCGTAAACAAATTGACGTTCACACCCTATTCCTTGTGGGATTCGACCCCAACCTAGTTGGGTTTTATATTGACAATGATTACTTACACCCATTCAAGAGTGTAATTTGAGTGTTATCAACGGTAAAGGCGATAAGATAACTAAAAACCTATCTTACGAACCCTAGCCCACACGCAATCTATACAACATATATTCTCATAAACAAACATAGATCATAGCCTACCTCATAGACGAACTGCAGTCTCAAACCATCCTTGAACTAATTATATCCACTCCTTGATCTCTAACTGTTGTTGTGGTGTAAAATTCATATCTACACATCAATATGTGTAAAATAAAACCTAAACTACCATAATAAACTCTAGGTTGAGAATCAGCTCAAAAAGATTGGATTTGATATTATTCTTGCTTTGCATCAATGGAGACATTGAATACCAACTTGGGTATATATCTTTTCTCAATTTTCATGAGTATCTAAATAGTATACTTGGGGTTATGTTTAAATAGGGTGTTAATGTGTATGGTTAATGATTGTTAGTTTTGATTCTTAGTTAATGATGTTGGGTTTCACTAATACTTGATTATTGAATTGGAAGTTGTGGGAGAAAGCCCCAACTTTCCTAGATTTCACATAATCCTTGAAAGAGGTATGTGGGTGATGAGTATTAATGAATAATAAAGTAGATTGTAGCTTACTCCTTAACATTGTCTTAGAAATAATGATGGTTTGTGGGTTTACTATGTCTTGGGTATCATCTTAGAAATAGGGATGTTATATTAAGGTCTTGGGTTGATTGTTTTGACGCGCCCATGAGGTATTCGAAAAAATCAATGGGTGAAATTTTGGTGTTTTGTTGAAAGACTAACACCATAACCTCTAACCTCGCCTACCTATATATTTATTAACTAGAATTGGAATTTTACTCTCAAGCACCCATACACTAATTTCCCCTAGGAAAGCATAGCCCCAAGACTCTTCTCTCATTGGAATTTAATCAAAAATTATTTCTCTTGTTTAGTGTTACAAGTTAATTTTGTTCAAACAACTTTTAAATCATACCCCCCCCCCCAATTTAAATTATGTTTATCTTTAAATGTACATTGAGGGCCAACACTTAGTAACTTTCAACGTGCATAGGATCCAAAAACTAGTTACACTCCTCATCAATTCGACCCTAACTCATGTTGGTTTATTGTATTGACAACGGTCGCCTTGCCCTAAAAAATGGAAGAAGTTGAGCATGATCAAAAATAGCTCTATTGCCGTGGAGTGAAACTTAGTTTTTTCTTATGTGGTATTGATGGTAACTTTGGGTTTACTTGTAGTGTTTGTTATTTATGTTGTTTGTTGTTTTTGTTTCTTTTATAGGTGTGTTTATTAGTGTCCACAATACAATGAGTGATCATGAAAGCAACTCTAGGACCTTTGATAGTTCTTTTGATGATGAGGACCACCTCCATGATGCGGGGCATGATAGTGACATCCGCATCCTACCAAATAAAGGGAATAGGGTATTCCACATCATAAGTGTGATGCTCCACATGCTACAAATGAAGGGTCTATTTGGGGGTCAATCTCATGAAGACCCAAATCTACATTTGAAAAATTTTATGGAGGTGTGTGCTCCCTTTGATATCACTCACATATGACAATAGTCCATATAGTTATGCCTTTTCCCATTCTCTCTAATGGATGAGGTGGTGTTGTGGTTGAGGTCTCTTTCCACCGGGTCCATCACATCATGGGTTGAGATTATTGATGCTTTCTTAGATCGATCTTGAAATTAAAGAGGGGTGAATTGAAATTTTTCTTCTGTGAGTCTTGCAGATCAGTGCACTTCACAAAAAGATTAGACTCGAAACAATTAAGCACGTAAATAATAGAAAATAAAGTAATAAAACAGAAATTTATCCTGGTTTGGAACACCAATGTGGTGCCTACTTCCAGTCCCCTTGGGCTTCAAAGTTTCCTTAGATCATTGAATATTGGGTATGAGTACAATGATAGGAAACAAGTTTTGAAGACTTATTTTTCTCTATAGGTCTTGTGACACAGCTTCAGTTGATGTTACAAAGTTGACTCGATACTACTCTCTATATAATAATTGTAAACTAAAAATTATAGAGCCTTTTAAGACTAAGAATGAGACACTTTGAATTTTCTCCTTGAAGTTGCATCAAAAAGTGTCGATCTTCATTCTTCATCTTTTATTGTCTTTGGCTACTACTCTTCATAAGGAAACTCAAGATATTTCTTCTCAATCAAGGATGTAAATTGATTCCTTAATTAAGGAATGTAACCGTATGATATGTCTATATATGGCTTTTGATCACATCCATATCAGATATGTCGATGATCTACTTTTATTTTTGGTTTTGTAGAGATTGATGCCTTTCTAAATGTTCTCGTGATTTTCTCTTCTTGATTGATTTGATCTGCCATGATTTTAGTATTGTGATCCTTCTTCTATTTTTGTGATATTTAATTGATCTGCTTACCATACTGTTTGATTGCTGTGATCTTCCATATCTTTGGTGAGATATTCTTCTATCTTCCAAAATCTTGATTTGATTTTCCATAACATTTGGGGCTGATATTTTCCTTCCATTTGTTCTTATTATGATTGATGGTACTTGGATACCATGGATGTTCTTCCATTCCTGATGTCCTTCTATTCCTGGAGCCAGCTTCCTTTGTTCTTCCAATATTAGTAGTCTTTAGTGTCCTACAAATATATACTTGTTATTTTGTCATTATTAAAACATATACTTAGGAGGCTAACAATCTCCCCTTTTTTTATAATAACAAGAGTAAACATCAGTTGACTTCCTTGTCTGACAGTTTGCTCCTCCTTACTTGTGTAAGTATTAGCTGACATGTAAAATTTTGCTTTGCTCCCCCTGATTGGTAGGCTACTCTGATATTCATGTCTTCTCCCCCTTTGACATAATCAAAAAGAAATAATACACGAGCAATATGCAGATAAAGAAATTCACCAGTAGAGAGAAAGATAAATAATGCAATGACAAAAGAGGTATGTTTAGACGAATGCATGATTTTTATGTAGTAAAAATTGCGACAAATTCTAAATAAGGCTTAAAGATTATTAATGATAAAAATACCAATCCTTTTTCGAAGGAAGCAAAATCTTTCTTCTAGCAGAGGTTTTGTAAAAATATCTATTATTTGGTTCTCTGAGTCAACAAATTTTAGAGAAAAATCACCATTCTCTACATGGTCTCGAATAAAATGATGCTTGAATCAATATGGTTTGCCCTATAGTGATGCACAGTATACTTAAATAAGCTAATGGCACTAGTTTTATCACACAAATTAGGAACAAATTCAAAAGATAAGTCAAAGTTAAGAAGCTGATGCATAATCCATAAGATTTAGTACCACATCTTTCGATAGCTATGTATTCAGCTTCAGTAGTTGAAAGAGCAATGGAAGTTTGTTTCTTACTATGCCACAAGATGAGGACATCACCAAGAATTTGACATGTTCCATTAGTGCTCTTCCTATCACTTTTGTCTATTACAAAATCAGCATTTGAGTAACCAATTAAATCAAAGTGTGAGGAGCAGGGATACCATAGACCAATGTCTTAAGTTCCTATTAGATATCGGATGACTCGTTTAAAGGAAGTGAGATGAGAATCCTTGGGAGTCGACTAGAATTTGGCATATTTACACACACTAAACATAATATCTGACCGACTTGCAGTCAAGCAGAGTATAGATCTGATCATCCCCCGATACATTTTTTCATCAATGTCTTTTCCAGATAAGTCTGAATCAATTCTTGTGGATGGGCTCATGGGTATTCCATAGGCCTTTCCTTTCTCCATACTAAACTTTTTGATAAGTTCTTTTGTGTATTTTGCTTGACTGATGTAGGTGCCTTTGGGAGTTTGTTTGATTTGTAATCCGAGAAAGAATGTGTGCTCACCCATAAGACTCATTTCGTATTCTCCTTTTATCAGATTAGAAAAATTCTCGCACAAAGAGATGTTATAACTACCAAAAATAATATCCTCAACATAAATTTGCATAATGAGAATATTTAAATCAAGCTTTTGAATGAATAGAGTTGTGTCAGTTTTACACTTTTGAAAATTATTATTTAGTAGAAAAGTACTCAATCTCTCATAGCAAGCTTTTGGAGCTTGTTTGAGGCCGTAGAGTGCTTTTGATAAATTGAAAAAATGATTTGAAAATAAAGGATCTTTAAATGCGGGGGGTTGTTTTACAAAAACTTCATCATGAATAAAGTCATTTAATAAAGCACTTTTTACGTCCATTTGATACAACTTAAAACATTTAAATGCAACAAAAGCTAGTAAAATTTGTATTGACTCTAACCTTGCCACGGGGGCAAAGGTCTCATCATAATCAATACCTTTCTGCTGAGAGTAGCCTTGAGCTACAAGTCTGGCTTTATTTCTAATGTATTTATCTTCTTCATCTAATTTAATTTTGTAGACCCATCTGGTTCCAATTACTGAGCAGTTTCTTGGTCTTTCAACTAGAGTCCAAACTTGATTTTTTTTCAAATTGGTCCAGTTTTTCCTTCATAGCTTCAACCCATGATTCATCGTTGAGAGCTTCATCAGTTTTCTTTAGTTTTATTTGGGAAAAAAGGGCAACTGATGCTTGTCGCCTCAATAACGCTCTAGTTTGCAATCTATCTTTAGGATTTTCGATGATGAGTTCATTTAGATGGCTAGCATCATGCTTCTATTCTTTTGGAACATTCAATTTAACTATTTCTGATGTGGGAGTCGACTCTGTAGGGGGTGTAGTCGACTTGTCCAATGAAGGTTCTGAGGTTGTGCTATGATTTTCGCCATTCTATATATTACTTACCTGTTCTTCATCAACACTGAAACTCGTAGGGAGGTGGTTAGATTCATCAAAAACAATGTGCCTAGATTCCTCAACACACAGAGTTCTTTTATTAAAAGCTCTGTAACTACGAATAGTGGAAAAGTACCTAAGAAAAATATTATTAAAAGCCCTGTAAGTACGAATAGTGGAAAAGTACCTAAGAAAAATACCTTTGACACTTCCTGGATCAAATTTTACTAATATATTCTTACCATTGTTGTGAATAAAATATTTACAGCCAAAGGGATGGAAGTATCCGATGTTGGGCTTCTTTCCTCTCCAGAGTTCATAAGGTGATTTATTTAAAATAGGTCTGATAAGGCACCTATTGAAGATGTGATATGCTGTGCTAACAAGGGATGTGTTAGCATATATATTTCCTCCTTGATTTATTTAAAATAGGTCTAATAAGGAACCTATTGGATGGTTTTTGTACTTGCTTGGCAAAGGGATGTGTTTTCATATATATTTCCTCATTATTTTATCCTAAATGAATACTTACTAACTTACATTATTCTCTTAAATAGCTTATTCTTTTATTGTAACATTCTATATCACTTCTAATTCCAAGTAATTCTCACCTTAGTGCACTTAAATATTCTTTGAATGGTTCTGGTAATGATGTTTCTAGTGTTTCTAATAAGTTCAAATAACTACTTAAAACTATTTCTAGTTCTACTTTTTCTGCCTTTTGTTTTATTTCTGCGTTTAAATACCAATATCTTAGTCGTATATGTCTAGCAAAAAGATGTTTTTTCATCTATCCCTTGATTTAAGATGTCCTATCAACTTAGATTCTAGTTTAGATATTATGGTGATTAGGTGATCTAGTCTTAGAGGATCTTCTTTTGTAATACTAAGTCTCTTATATTCTAAATATAAACAATTTAATTTTTCTTTAATCTCTATGTAAGACTTAATATTTCTACGAGGTCTTCTCATTAAGCTAGATAAATAGCGTTCTTTCGACTCAAAATTTATTCTACCCTTAGTTCGTCTGTATAGTAGAATATTTTAACCTGTACCTCAGATAATCTATTATCTATTTGTAGTAGTTCTTAATAAACCTCTTTTCTTGAATCTGGCGAAACTTCAAGTAAACTAACGTATAATTGTCTTTGTTCTATTAAAATGTTACATAAATTTGTATATTCTTTCTTTAGGTTTCTAATACACCAATAGTATTCTGAATCTAATATTATTCATTCTTTGTAGGGTCTAGGTTTTCCTTTTTGAGTTCTAGAAATATTGTCTGACACCATATATAATAAAGTCTTCTAGAATCTTAGGCTCTGATACCTATAATATACAGAAGTAAAAACAGACAAATATAGAAGTAGTATAACAGACAAAAATATAGTATAATTAAAACATGTAAGAAGGTATGAGCAAGAAGCAGAGTTAAAGCGGATATTTTCAAATATGGTGTTAAATCCTACTCAATACTCCCTCTTTTATTATTCTTAGTCATGTATAGTAGTGAAATTATAAAGATCAACGTATATTTTCTCCCAAAAAGCTCTTTTTTTGCCCCGTTCATCTCTTTCTCTTCAGTTTAAGGTATTTAGCAATGTCTTCATTAATCACACCCCCGGATGATACAACAGTCCTTTTAAATCTTTGTCGGACTTTTTAATTCTCTAGGAATTTACAGATTAATCCATCGTTATTGCTAAACACTGAGAGAATAACCATATACTAGGGTTATATTTATAAGAAATGTACCAGATTTATAGGATCGGGGGGCTGGTGGTATTTCACACGGCCATCCCGATTTATACGATTGGAGGGTTGGCGGTAATCCGCATGGCCATCCCGACCTATAATATAATATCAAAAAAAACATCCGAAGAAGATATGAAATTGATATAACAAAACATAATTTACAAATTAGGGAGAAAATTACAATGATCTTAGTGGCGACTACTTACATGTCTTAGGAAGAAGTGAGGTTTCCCTTTCGGGAGTCCCCTGAAAACTAGCAGCTAGCGGTGGGAAGGAAACAGAAAACTTATTAACAATACACATTTCTACACACTCTCTCTTTTTTTATGCAAACTTATGAACAAGTTTTGGAAAAAAGAAACTTCTTAATGCTCACAATATTTTTCTTGCTCTTTTCTCTCTCTCTAACTTCTCTCTGTCTCTTCAAGTCTAAAATGGGGTATTTATAGGCATCTGGCGTATTTTAAATTCGGACATCAAATGTCTTGAAAAAACTTTAGCATGTCGGGTGGTCCCCACCATTACATGATCATGTCTCCTCTTTAATTCTCATCCGCCCATTTGTTTCCATTTATTCATCATTTACATCATTGCATACGTCTTTGATTTTATCTTTTTATGAGTATCATCACTACTTACGTGTCTAGGTTGTGTAAGGCTTCTGGGGAGAAATCCATTCCGAAATCATCATCTGCATTTGGGTCTTGAGCAAATTGATCCATAGCTAAATTATAGTCTTCTATTGTTGGATCATTTTCTTCACTGTCTCCACTTGATAGTCCTCATCTCGTTCCCGTTCTGGGTCTTGTTTCTTCTCTTGGTATTAAGAAAACTCTAGATCTTGGCTCAGGTTCTGGATTTTCCATTGCTATTACTTTAGTCTGCACTGCTAGTAATTTTTTGATAGAGTCTGCTACGATTTTTTCTATATTTCTTTTATCACTAATCTTCCTTTGCAAATAAAAGCGCCATAACCTTTCTTATTTCTGTCTTGGGTGGACGAGGTCGTTCCTTTGTCTAGTGTTTGGGTACCTGTTGTCTTGAAACTAGCTAGGAGAATTCTCCCAACACTTTTTGGCAAAGTGCCAGCCATCAATGGATTCGATAAGTCTTTACCAGTTATCGTTTGAACTGGAATAGTTGTATTTTTACCCGATACAGTAGGTTTTCCTGAATTCATTGGGGAATGCACACCCGTCTTATCCATTTTTAAAGGAGATGGAGAACTCCTTGGAACCACTTGTCTGATTCCATAGGTATGCTGAGTCTGCGGGGATAATTCAAAATGAAGAATTTTAATACGATCTTGTAGAATATCTATATATTCTGTCATTTATCTTTTTTCCTTTATAAGATTCTCATTATCTTGCCTTAGAGTCTTATTTGCGTAACTTAATCTTTGAAAGGCCTCGGTCATTGCGGAACAATGCTCACAAAATATAATTTTGTTTGTGTCGTTTTTGATATTGTATTAGGGAACTCTTGTCATATTTGGTCTTAAAGTTGGAACCTCTCTATTTGTCTGTTATTATTTCTGTATATTATTGGTATCAGAGCCTGAAGATTCTAGGAGACTTTATTCTATATGGTGTCAGACAGTATTTCTAGAAATCAGAAAAGAAAACCTAGACCCTACAAAAATCAAATAATATTAGATTCAAAATACTATTGGTATATTAAAAAACTAAAGAAAGAATATACAAATTTATATAACATTTTAATAAAACAAAGGCAGCTATACATTAGTTTACTTGAAGTTTTGCCAATTCAATCGAAGAAGTTTATCAAGAACTACTACAAGTAGATAATAGATTATCTGAAGTATAGGTCAAAATATTCTATTATACAAATGAATTAAGGGTAGAAGAAATTTTGAGATGAAAGAACTCTATTTATCTAGCTTAATGAGAAGACATCGTAGAAATACTAAGTCTTACAGAGAGATTAGAGAAAAATTAAATAGTTTATAGTTAGAATATAAGAGACGTAATAGTACAAAGGAAGAATCTCTAAGACTAGATCACCTAATCACCATAATATCTAAACTAGAATCTAAGTTGATAGGACATCTTAAATCTAGGAATAGATGAAAAGACATCCTTTTGCTAGAAATATACGACTAAGATATTGGTATTTAAATGAAGAAATAAAACAAAGGGCAAAAAAGTAGAACTAGAAATAGTTTTAAGTTGTTATTTGAAATTATTAGAAACACTAGAAACATCATTACCAGAACCATTCAAAGAATATTTAAGTGCAATAAGCTGGGAACTACATGGAATTGGAAGTGATATAGAATGTTACAATAAAAGAATAATCTATTTCAAAGAACAGTGTAAGGTAGTAAGTATTCATTTAGGATAAAATAAGGAGGAAAGATATATGAAAACACATCCCTTTACCAAGAAAGTACAAAAACCATACAATCATTTATATAAAGAATTGAAACAAAGAAATGAAATATTGAAAATAGAACAAACTTTAATAAATCAAATAAAGGTAGTAGAAATGATAGACCTGTCAGAAGCGATTATTTTAAACCCTACAAATCTATTAAACTGTGTAGAACGTATAAACTTGTTAAAGTGTAGACTAGAAAGCATTAGATATTGCATAGAATATAAAAATAACTGAATAAAATCCATAAGAGAACAGTATATTAGAAATACATTTCTGTTAGTGTAAAATAGATACATTAAAGAAATTAGATTATTTAAATCTGAAAGTACCAACAGAAAGAAGATACAGAAGACTACAAGATAATTCTCTTATTAGATGTAATTTCAGAAACGGAGAACATATATTGCATGGAGAAGATTCACAACTAAATACTATTATAGACCTTATAATAAATCTAGGAGAAACGCTCCAAAAAGAAAACACTACAATATTAAAAACTCTAGAGATATTAAAGGATCTGTAAAACAAACAAAAGAAATTGTTAGATAAAATAGAATAAAATTTTGACTTCCTAAAGAACCAACAAGCAGAACTAGAAAACAAAGTGAAAGATTTAATTTATAAAGATAAGGGTAACCTAGAATATCCTGAAATAAAGCTAGGACTATAAGAGGTAAGAAAAGAAATTAATCAAATAAAAAATATAATACTCTCATGATCCACTATATGATAAAATTTATCTAGCAATATTACAAAAGGCAGTACAGATTCAATCAAATCCCGAAGGATTATCAAACTATCAACCCCAAGGAAAAATACACTCATTAATCATAAAACAGAATAATATTATAATTTTATTACTATTAGAACTTAATAAAAACATAGAAAAGGCAAAACAAAAGGATAATCAAGATAAGAGTATAGATGAATTAATAGAACAATTGAAGAAAATAGAATTGACCCCTCAAAGAGAAAAAGAAAAGCTAAAATCTACTAAAAAAATTATGGACTTTCTTTTAACACCCACAAGATCAAGTTCTACCCAAGACAGACTAAAAACCAACATGTTGTCTAAAACAATAAATAGACCAAAGATGACCTCAAGACAACAGCTAGAAGAAATAGTAGATATAGATAAGGATATACAACTTTTTCAACAGAATAAAATAAAACTATTAAGCTCTAAGACACTATATAATGAAGGAATATTTTCACAGGCACAATTATATAAACATTATAGAGAAGAACAAATGTGCGTTATTGGTGAAAATAGCACCAGTATAAATTTAATAAGCCCAAAATATCTAAAACAAATTACAAAATCAAACATGAGCCTCATGCACATGGGACTTATAGTAATAGGTTTAAAAGGATTAACTAGAAAGAACCTAGGAACTAAAGTATTAGTTACAATATATGATAATTGATGGTCAAACTTGAAAAGATCTATAATAGGAATAACAGAAGTAGACATGTCAACTAATGGAGGACTCTTTATTTACAGTCCAGACTTTATGATAAATTCTCTAGAATTTAGAAAATATATAAAAATAGGTATTCAGACTAAAGGATGTGAGGAGATGAATAATGGAAATAATCTACTAATATGTGTAGGATTTATAGGAAAACTTGCCAATAATAGTAGTACAAAGTTTAGATTAAAAATAGATGATGTAGTAAGTTTAATTGGAAATAAGGGTATTAGATTAATGAAACCCCTAAAAATAAATTTAGAAGAATATGTAGGATTAGACTGGAACCTAGAAAGATTCACTATGAAAGAAATACAAAAGCCAACTAATCATTTAATGTATATAAACAATAAAAGTGAAACCGCGGTTCACAGACTACCAATACACAAATGAAAAAGAAACCGATGAAGAAGTTGAAGAAAGTGAAAATACTAATTTTATGAATATAGAAATACTAGAAGAAGGTTTTGAAGTAAATAAGGCTATAATGAAAGCAGAGGCCCTTTATGAAATAAATAACAATAGAACTTTCAAATGTATAGGCTATAAATGGGGAACCTCAATCTTACCAAAACTAAAGAACATTTTCTCAAATGTAAATTAAGAAACAATAATTATGGTTACACACTTAAAAAGGAAAGGAAAGAAGAATATTTAGAAACTAGTTATGGTATAGATGAGATAGAAAGTATAAAGGGGTTCATCAGACCTAGTGTTTCCCCATGGGGTGTGCCAGTTCTATTCGTACATAAGAAAGATAGTTCTCTCAGAATGTGTATAAACTACTGTCAGCTCAATAAAGTCACAGTCAAGAAAAAGTATCCACTTCCCAGAATCGATGACTTGTTTGACCAACTTCAGGATCCTAGTTACTTCTCTAAGATAGACCTCAGATCAGGCTATCATCAGCTCAGAGTTAGAGAATATGACATCCCAAAGACAGCCTTCAGAACTTGGTATGGTCACTTCAAATTCTTAATCATGTCCTTTGGTCTTACCAATGCTCCAGCAGCTTTTATGGACTTGATAAACCGTGTCTTCAAGCAATACCTAGACATGTTCATTATAGTCTTCATAAATGACATTCTTGTCTACTCTCGCAGTGAGCATGATAATGCAGACCATCTTAGGATAGTATTGCAGACTCTTAGAAATCATCAGTTTTTCACCAAATTCAGTAAGTGCGAATTTTGGCTAAGGTCAGTAGCATTTATTGGTCATATAGTTTTCGATGATGGCATTAGAGTTGATCCCCAAAAGATCAAAGCAGTGAGAAATTTGCCTAGACCTATCTCTCCAAAAGATAATAGGAGTTTCTTGGGTTTGGCTGGCTATTACAGGTGGTTTGTTGAGGGGTTTTCTTCTATTGCATCCCCTATGTCCAGATTGACTCAGAAGAATGTCAAGTTCCAGTGGTCATATTTATGCGAGAAGAGTTTTCAGGCATTGAAGACTCGACTCACCTCAGCCCCAGTTTTGACTTTTCCAGATGGTACAGATGGGTTTGCATGTACTGTGATGCATCCAGAGTAGGTTTGGGTTGTGTCCTCATGCAGCATGGTAAGTTCATAGCCTATGCCTCCAGACAGCTTAAGCTCCATTAGAAGAACTATTCGACTCATGATCTTAAGTTAGCAGCTGTAGTTTTTGCCTTAAACATTTGGAGGCATTACTTGTATGGGGTGCATGTAGATGTGTTTACAGATCATAAAAGACTTCAGTATGTATTCTCTCAGAAATACCTTAACCTCCGCCAGAGAAGGTGGTTAAAACTCTTGAAAGATTATGACATGAGTGTCCTTTATCATCCGGGAAGGCCAATGTAGTGGCCGACGCTCTCAGTAGACTGTGTATGGGTAGTGTTGCTCATGTCGAGGATAATAAGAAAAAGTTAGCACAGTAAGTTCGAGAACTCGCCCAACTAGGTGTTCGCTTAGTCGATTCAGTAGAAGGTAGTGTGTGGGGTTCAGAATAGTTCAGAATCATCTCTAGTTTCTGAGGTGAAAGAAAGACAGGATAGAGATCCCGGTTTAGTTAAGTTGAAAGAGTCAGTCAAAGATCAGAAGGTAGAGATTTTCTCCCAAGGGGGAGATAGTGTGTTGCGTTGTCAGGTTCGTCTGTATGTGTTAGGTGTAGATGACCTGAGGCAATGAATTCTTGTAGAAGCGCATGGTTCACGTTACTTTATTCATCTAGGGGCCACTAAGATGTACCTTGACTTACGGAAGATCTATTGGTGAAGTGGGATGAAGAGAGACATTGTAGAGTTTTTGGCAAAATGCTCAACATGTCATCAGGTTAATATCGAGCATCAGAAGCCTAGTGGGTCCATGTAGGAGTTCAGTATTCCTACTTGGATGTAGGAAGAGGTAAACATGAACATTGTGACAGATTTTCCTCGCACTCGTCATCAGCATGATTCAGTTTGGGTCATTGTAGACAGGATAACCAAATTAGCTCATTTCCTTCTGATCCATACATTTTATTTAATCAAGGATTACGCCAAATCTATATCAGGGATTTGGTCTAATTACACGGCGTTTCATTGTCCATTATCTCAGATAGAGGTACGCAGTTCACCTCTCATTTCTGGAAAGCATTCCAAAAGGGTCTTGGTACCCGAGTTTATCTCAGTACAGCCTTTCATCCTTAGATAGATGGTCAAGAATGAAGGACCATTCAGACCTTAAGAGATATGCTAAGGGCGTGTGCAATTAATTTCAAGGGTATTTGGAATGATCACTTGCCTTTGATTTAGTTTGCATACAACAAAAGTTATCATTCCAGTATTTAGATGGCTCCATTTAAAGCTCTCTACAGTAGGAGATACAGATCTCCAATCAGTTGGTTTGAAGTGGGTGAGGCCGCAGTTGTAGGGCCTGACTTGGTATTCGATACCTTATAGAAAGTTCAGTTGATTAGAGAAAGGCTCAAGATAGCTCAAAGCCGGCAGAAATCATACCCGGATGTGTACAGAAAGGATCTCGAGTTCAATATTGGTGACTATGTGTACTTAAAAATCTTTCCCATGAAGGGAGTGAAGAGGTTCAACAAGAAGGGAAAGATCAGTCCCCGATATGTTGGTCCCTTCAAAATTCTCAGTCGCTTAGGCAAGGTAGCTAATGATCTTGAATTGCCTTCAGATCTAGCTTCAGTCCATCCAGTATTCCATGTCTCTTTGCTAAAGAAGTGCATAGGTGAGCCAGCAGTTGTAGTCCCTACAGAGGGCATAGATGTTCAGAGCAGTCTCTCTTTTGAAGAAATTCCAGTCGAAATCCTTAACTATCAGATTCGCAGATTGAGGAACAAAGATATCCGTCTAGTCAAAGTTCTTTGGCGGAATCAGTCCATTGAGGGAGCTACTTAGGAAGCAAAAGAAGACATGCGGGCCAAGTATCCTTACCTCTTCTCCGCAAACTCAGATTCAGCCCAAGGTAATAGCTTTCCTTAAGCTTATTCAGTTTCATGTTCAGATTTTAGTTACAAACTTGGTATCAAATACCATTTTATGTCCAGTTATATGTTCATAAGTTAGATTAGTCATGTATTTACGCATCAGATATGAATTCTCATCTTGAGAAAACTCAGCTAATCAGTAATCCCAGTTATACATTCATGAGTCAGTTATTCATGAATTAGATATGCATGTTCAGTATGAAAATTTGGTATATCAGCAGCTTCAGCCATGAAACCATGCATCAGATATGCATGTCAAGTATTCACACTCAGTCTTCAGTTCTTCCCTCTTAATCAGTCTCATTAGAGGATGAATGTTCCCAAGGGGGAGATATTGTAAAACCTCGTAAAACTCTAAGCTTAATTCAGTCAATTAATGTTTGTCAAGGGGTCCCAGACTTAGACTATTTTGGTTAAGTATCCAGACTTAGTTTTATTTTGAGCCTTCGAAGGTTGGTAATCTTATTTTGTAACCTTCACATCCGCTAAAGGTCGATATTTAAGTTAACTCATGATAAGGGATGTCTATAGGGGTTCCCGGATAAGTTTTTGATTTTTCGGACCTCGTTTAGACCTTGTTTGAAATCCCAAAATAGTGAGTCGATGCGATGTTGGCGTGTCGCATTGCCAATCACAATGACAGATAAAATATTTCTCAGCTTAAGGCAATTTTTAGTGAACCGACGCGATGTCGGCGCGTCGTGTCGGTTATCGTGTTGGTACCCTCGACGTGCTATGTCGGATGCAGCATCACTAGGCACATATTTTTGTCTTTTAAACCCACGTCTTTAAGGGTAATTAGGTCTTTTCCCCCAACCTTCAGCCCTCATAACACGAAATTTAGCCCTCTTTTGGCTAAATATACTCATTAGTTCACAATTGCTCAAGAACAAGAAAATCCTAGGTGATTAATTTCAAATCAAGAACTCAAGATTTCTCCATTAACTTTTCAGAATTCTTCAATAAAGGTATGTAAAGTGTTCATCCAAGGGTCCCTTCTACCCTTGGATATCAAGAAACCCTTTTCAAAATATGAGTTTTGAATTCCATGTTATGGGTTTGATTGTACACATGTAAATGTTGTGTTATGATTTCCAAGATTGAATCTTTATTGAATTTCCATGACTTTATGATAGTATGTGGATTGGAATCCTTAAATTTGAAGTACTTGTTATAGCCATGATGTATTAGTTGTTATTCATGCCCTAGAAAAGGTTATGCCTTCCATGTGTTTGTTAAAATCCCTAAGTGAATAAGAATTGTATATTATGTCCCATTTGTGATCCAAATGATGAACTCATGATGTATCCACATGTTGAAAATGACTTCCATGCTAAAGCTATGTCTTGTAATGATTTGAGGAAATGCTCATGAGATTGAAATTGTGAATTTATGATATATTTTATGCTTTCCTATCCATGTACAAGTTAATGACTTTCAAGTGCTTGTGAAATCCCTCAATGATTGTATTGTGAATTGATGACTATGGTCATGTGTTCAAGAATGATCATGTCTTATTATTTTCATGCTATCGAATCCTGGGGGTATTTAATACCCGATAATTTAGATGTGGTCCTAGAGCCAGTGTCAGTTTTCAAGATACTCTCAGTTAAGCCATGATCATTACAATTTAGTCAGTTATAGAACTCAGGAAAACTCAGTAATCTCAGTGTCAGTCCAGTCCCATTCAATAGTCAGTTAAGTCCTCAGTAAAACTCAGTCAGTTATCAGAATTCAGTAGTATTCCATCAGTCAATGGAACTCAGCAAACTTAGTCCAGTTAAGCTCAATATAATTAGTTCAGCATCTATTCAAATGGGAGTAGAATTCAGCACCGAGTAAACCCAAGGAAGGGAACTCACCTGCTAGCAGATGGTGTGATTCTTAGAAGAAATCCTTGCATTTTAGAACTACGTATCTAGCGTAGGTTGAGACATCTAACCTGCTAGATGAAGGTTGATGAGGTGGCTTAACCTGTTAGGTGAGAGTCCCGTCATTCTCATCCAAGTCACACAATCCACGTGCACAAATAGTCTAACCAATGGTAATCTGCAAGGTGAAACTACTCGAATCCTTTAACTTCGTGGGCAGTTTATTTTGAATTTTAGACGTGCACTCTTGAGTAAGTGCAACTGTAGCATATTCAGTCAACCGATTCTTATTTGCAATAATATCCTTCAAGTATTTAGCATATTTTGGCACACTCTGCAGAATGTTAACAAGATGAAGGTTTACTTGAACTTGTTTCAGAAGATCTAGAAACTTTTTAAAACTGGCTTCCTCTTGATGCTTCCTTGCCAGTCCAGTGTTCAGCTAAACCTGCAAAAATTCAGTCGCTAAGATCAAGTTGTTAACACTTAAACTTATTATCAAAAATCAAAAAACTAAGCAATTTACTAATTCTATTTGATCCCCGGCAACGGCGCCAAAAACTTATTACGTCTCTATGAACACGCAAGTGTACACAATCGTGCAAGTAATATAATGACTTAGACCGTCAAATATTGTTCCCACGAGGATCAATAAACTAGAAATTTATCCAATCTTTAGTTTAAGACAATTGAGTATTAAGTGCTTGAAGGTATCAAGATGATTTTGATTTTATAAATAAAATGTAAATTACTAAATAAAAAATAATTAGTGACAACAAGAGCAAAGCAAGCAACGGTTGTAATCAATAATGAGGATGATTCCAGGGTGGAGATATTTCAAACAATCATACAATTCTCTATTCTTATCACAGTCTAATTGGTTATCAGGTTGATGATTCGCAAGGTTTATGCAACGATCTTAGTCTCGCGACCTCAAATCTTTTATCTATTGAATATTATAGCTTCAACTCCTACAGAGATACAACAATTCTTCTAGATTCATGAAGTTTTCTTCTTGAAAGTGAACCAAGCAAGGCTTCTAGGTATATCCATATCCTAGATTCTAATTCAAATCCCTTATTTCATAAAAAGAATAAGAACCTTGCTCCCTAATTTCTTCACTCTATCCTATGATTCTCCTCCCAGATGCACATAGAAATATAGATTTATTCTAATGGTGACCAATCATTAAAATAGTAAGCTCAAGAAATTAAGAACAACCCAGATGATAATCCAAAAAGAAACTATGAATAAGAATATAAAAGAGTAATCATGTTCTTAGCCTCAACCCCAGAAATAGGGTGTTTAGCTACTCATATTTGAATTCATCATCCAAAATAAGTAATAAATCATACCCAAAACAAGTTTTGAAGTAAAGAAATTTAAAAGAATGTCTAAGAACCCTAAAAGAGAGAGATTTCTCCTTTTTCGCCACTGCTATCCTTGTTAAAGTCCCCAAAATTATCTTGGATTTTTCCTTTTATAGCTGGGACAAAACACTTAACATATTCCCAATTTTTCCACACAGTGCATCGCGCCATGCCTTCAATTGCTATTTTCCATTAAAATCTGGGCAATCACGGAGCTCAAGTATTCCTTGAAAATTGTAAAATGCACCCTTACCACGACGCGCCACAATTGTGGTGAGCCACTGATTGGGACAATTGTGAAATATTCATCCTCCGCGACGCGCTAAACTTTCAAGTCATAAAATTTGATAAGTGGAACTACTCCTTTCTTGGTGGTTTCGCGGACCTTTACTGGAATTTGACCATTGTTATTTTATTGGTCAGCGCAACACGGAGTGTCTTCAAATGAGGATTCCTACTTTCCAGCTTTCATTTTTTTAGCTTTATTTCACTCCCTTGCATTCCTTCAATCCGTCCATATCATCGTTGTATCCAAATGCGCACAATTCTTCATGATTTTTATCCTGAAAGTACTAATCATATCCATTAGGCACGAAATGGAATAAAAGTTGAATTATACTTAAGAATTAATACAAAAGTTCTTGAACTAAGTCTAAATCTGGGTGTATATTGGTGCTGTGAGAATATAAATATGCCCAAGATCAAGAGGAGAAACAATAATGTTGTCCTTGTTGTTGGTGTTGCATTAAGAGTCGCGAGAGTGGACGGATAGAGGTCTCGTTGTATCATGAGTAGATTTTGAGAAAGAATACAAAAATTGAAGTTGCATTCAACTTTAAGGTCTTCTATCGATGAAAGTAGAAAGAAGTGGGTGCATTTAACTCCAGTTTTTGGCAGAAATTAATAGGGTGTTTTTGTAAAAGTAAAAAGAATGGCGTCATTCGTAATAATAAATAAAGTTGAAACTAAAGTTGGAAAAGAGTGAAAATAAGTAAAACTTGTTTTCACTTTTTCAAAAATAATTTGGAATTGAATTTGAAGCTTTCATGGCCAAACATTCCAATTTTCATAAAGTGAAATAATTTTCCGAAACAAGTAAAAGATTCTTAAGGCCAAATGGATCCTAAAAAGTAAGATAAATAAATTAAAACGGGGAAAACATAAAGAGACACAAAAAATAATTAATGTCGCTCAAGATTACTTACACCTCCAAGAAAGTATAACGCAGTCGCTTTCAAATATATAACCCAACAAATATTGAGGTCGAACCCACAGAAATAGGCCGAATCTTTATCACGAACTGTTGAGGTAGCCGAAAACTGTAGAAAAGTAAATGGGGAGATTTTGTGAAAACAGTAGCAGTAGTAACAAATCTTGATCACTTTAGGTTGAAATCAATATGAGATGAATACTAGGAATGTGTTTCCCCTGACTTCCTAACTCCGCAGACTTGTCATGCTAATTGAACTCTCTCAATGCCTAGAATGAAGAATCTAACAAGATATGTATCACCAACCGTCTCGTGAATGCCTTTGGTGAATTTCACTCATCACCTTTTGAGTCTCAGAGTGTCGTTTTACTAACCCTTGTCCTAGTTCCCAGATTAATTATCTCCTTTTAGGTCTCAAGTTGATTAGATGAAGGTTGATAGCTTCAAATTACTGTTATGATCTTTTTTTCCTAATCTTAACTTCTCTTGTGGAGATAGTATATAATACAGGTACGTTCTTAACTTCTGCAGTTGTTAAGAAAGCAATCATACTGAAGAAAATCAGAATACATGCAAGAACATCATCAAGAATGACTTTGCACTTCCTCTACTTCGTTATTCCATCAGGGTTCCCAACACCCTAGTTAAGAGGTTTAACCATTCATGTTTTCAAAAACATCCATTGAATTCATGAAAGAAAGCATATGAATAATCTTACAATAACTGAAGAATAAAAACCAAAATCTCAAATTAATATCCAATCGTAAAAACCAAGAACAATGAATTTCGTGATCAAAAGTGTATCCCAGAATCAATATAGTATTGTAAGTATAAAGAGTGCATAAACTACTAACAAAACATCAATAAAGTATTCATGGCATATATCAAAACCCTAAAAATTCTAACCAAAATGAAAAAAGAAAAACAAGGTCGCCAACTACCAGTGAGCCCACTTACAGGTTGTAGGTACTACCTACGACCCTAGGTGGGTCATAGTTCTCATAGGGGTTCAGTAACTTTCAGAACTTTCACTTATGTGGGTACCTATGAGGGTTGTAGGTGTTACTTACCCCCTTGTAAGTTCCTTCTAGGTGTAAGGGTCAAACTTCAGATCTTCAGGAACTTTCTCCGTCTCATACGGAGGGACCTAGGGAGAACGTAAGTCCCACTTATGGCCTGTAAGTGGGCCCTCTGTATATTTAAACTTCTTTTTCTCCTCTTTTTCTCCACAACCTAGTTTCTTGTAATACAAACATAAAAACACGTCACATCTAAAAAAAGGACCTAAGTACTTGCATATTTTCCGGTTTTAAGCGTCGAAAACGCCATAAACCATGGCACATCAACACCCTCAACTTAGAAACTTTACATGTCCTAAGGAAACTAACATATAACAAACACAACACGATGTTTAACTAAGATAAACCTAAGGCACCTACAACAGTCAACTCAATTTCAGCTCAAAAACTTTTGTCTGCTCTTATTTCCAACTTTTCAAAACCAACTGTGTGGATCTATATAGCAAAATAGTATGACATAAATGAATCAATCAATGGAATAACATTAACAACGAACAATCAAGCAAGTATGTAAGTTACACTACCCGAATAAATAAGTAAGTAGTTAGCAACACACCCCATGTACCCTCACAGAAAGAAGCCCCATCTCTCACAATGTCATCGCGCATGTCAATGCAAGGGACTATGTCAAGATACTTACTCTCACAAACGAAGTTACAATCAATGTGCATAGAATACCATAAGGTTTCTCTTGTTTTCTATACCTTATTTTTTCGAACAGTCGGACTAGGATCACTATAGGACTTTACTCAGTTTGTAATGTAGGCTTGGGGGCGGGTATAGTACATTTGGGAACTAATGACTCACCCTCCTTGACACTACACTTATATTTTGGCTTCACTACTCAACCATTCCTCTTTAATTCCTTATTTTTGTCCTTTATTGATTTTTTGGATTGGGTGTGATTTTCTTTTTGCTATTTATTCATTTTTCTCTTTTTCTTTTCAAGTTTTTCATTTTTTTTCCTTTCTCTCTCTTTTTTTCTACCCCTCCCAACCTTACTTGATTTTTCTTTTACATTACACCCTTTTGCATACCCAATTTTAACTACGCACCTCTATGATAGTCACCCTCAAATTAGGTAATTTGTTGAGTTAAGGTGTACAATATCCAAAGAGGAACCAAGGCCAAAACAGGTTCATGGTAATCAATTTGGGAAAAGGTGAAAATAAAGAAAATAGGTCTATGTAGGCTCAAATCAGGAATCAAGGGATACTTATTCATATTTGGATAATTATTTAGGCTAGTAGTGGACTAATTCAAAAGCCACTTATGATCATGTCCTAACCAGCTAGGCAATTAAACTAGGCAAGACTAACCGGGCAAGTTTTGGATTAAATGCACAAAGAAAACTAGGTAACTATCTTACATGCACATGATACAAGGTTATATTACAAATTACTACCTATCCAGTTCATGCAAATCTTAAGCTATGATTATTTTGTTCCTAATACTAATTCCATGACAAGATTCAAATGATGGTCACACGTATATTCTCATCACACAATTCACAAAATTTTAGGAGGGGTTTCCTTTTTCAAACACTTAAAAACAGAAACAAAACATGTCAACTGCACTTGGGTTCCTTATTTGTCTCCTAATTAAACATAACAATACCTAAGCATACCAGCTCTACTAAGAATAGACTCTGGGGAAAAGAGACACGATAATAAAAAACCCAAGAGGACATCTAGACCCACAAGTAGCCTCACTCCCATCAAATAAGCATGCATTGGGCTGCTACAAAGCAAGAGAGTTAGGAACATACCTATGGCACCTTAGGTGCATAGATCCGACGTCAATCACACTAACACAAATCATTACAAATATATAAATAACAAGATACCTTGGGTTGCCTCCTAAGCAGCACCTGATTTTTTTACATCGCAGCACGACATAGGTATCTTAACTACTTAGATTTCATCAAGGTATCCATAAGGTTGGCCTACAGGGTCATTAATGCAGTTTATTACCAAAAACACCCTTATGTCAGTTTGTTTCTTCATAGTTTTGAGAATATTGAACGTGACTTCCTCATTATTCAACCTAAACTTAAGCCACCTCTTTTCATATCAATCAATGCTCTTCCCGTGGATAAGAATGGTCTCCCCAAAATTATGGACATCTCAAAATTGACCTCACAATCCAAGACAACAAAGTCGACTGGAAAGATAAAGTTATCCACCTTTACTAAAACATCAAATGATATGCCCACGGATTTTTTAAGTATACAATCTGCTATTAATAATCGCATCACCATGGGTTCGGGAGGTCTTAAGCCCAATTGTTTGGACACTGCGAACGATACCAAGTTAATGCTTGCACCCAAGTCACACAAAGCTTTTGCAAATCTAGATGACCCAATTGAATAAAAAATTATGAAGGCATCGAGATCACCTTTATTTTGCATAAGATATATAGATGTAATCGCAATACAATGATGCAAACCACCAATATCCTCATAACTGATAGTTCTATTCTTTATAACCAAATCCCTCATAAATTTTGCATAACCATGCGTCTACTCATGAGTTTCAAGGAGAGGGATTTTCACACTCAATCTTCCAGCATAGCAATAAACTCTTATACTTCCCTTCTTACTTTTTATGTTTCAACCTTTAAGGAAAAGTTGAAGGAGTTTATGGAATAGACTTCAAGAGTAGGTCAACCTCCTTACCCTTACCTTTATCTTTCTCAGCTCTTTTTCTACACATTTTGATTTTTATGACGTTTCAGCATTAGTGACCAATTTCTCAATTTTAGCTTTGGGTGCATTAACAAGATCAATAGTATTATTCCTCACCTCATCAACTACTGATATAGAAGGATCAATAGTAGGCTTACCACTCCGAATGGTGATGGCTAAAGAGTGATTGTCATTCTTCATATTTTGTATGGTGTTACTCGAAAGGGTGCCCAATTGATGTTGATTCAACATAACCGACATCTGACCAAACTGGTGCTCTAGTTGCTTAATCACAATAGCATGGTATTCTACCTTCTCTCAGTCTGGAAATATCTGTCTTAATATCCTTAAGGCAACTCTCTTGATTCTCCAAACCCTTGATAAACTTTAAAAGTAATGTTTCCATCCTCGAATCAGTATCACGGTTCCCCGGTGGAACGTACGCACCACTCTTCTCCTTATAATTATATTTTCTTCTTCAGTCACCATCTCTCTCTCTGCTCCAATCCCCATATTTATCTCCATAATAGTTCCAACCTGGATTCCCTTGCCTTGAGTTACAAGAGTCTTGATTGGACCCTTGGATCCTTGGCCCTTGGCTAGGAAAACCCATCCGCTATCTCTCTATCCAGATACTTAGCTTCCTCCTCAGAGTCAGACTCTTAATATCTAGCCAACTTACCTCATGCGCCCATTGCATTTACTTTCTCAGTATTCATAGTTGCAAATTGCTTGGTAAGTAATCCAATCTCCATCCTCACTTGTGACACTTCTTGAGCCATTGTATCATCTAGGGATCTCTGCTCACTGGAAGCACTAATAGCATAAGTACTGACTTTTTTTTCTGTCTCTTGAATATTCTTCGAGCTCATTTAGTCGCCACTGCGTCCATGATTAAAGAGATCGCCTTTGCGGGATGCAATTTTGTTAGTAAAGTTAGGATGGCATTAGAACCTGGTCTAAGATTTCTACAGCTACCTCCCAACAAAGGCTCATGAAATCCCCACCAGTAATATTATCACCAACAACTTTGGTGTTTGCATTCAGGACTCTATAGAATATCTCAAGCAAATTCCTCCCTAAAATTTTGTGATTGAGCATAGTCATCAACTTCTTCTTAAACATCAACCATGTCTCGCATAATGCCTCAGAATGCAGTTACCTGAAATTATAAATCTCATCTTTCAACTGCAGCATTCTAGAAGGTGGGAAGAATCCATCCAAGAACTGGTTTTGCAACTCATTCCAAGTAGTGATGGACCCTCGAGGTAGTTCCCTTAAACATAATGTCGTTTCGCCTATAAAAGAGAATGAAAACAACTTGAGTCGTAAAGTTTCCTGACTCACCCCAAGTAAATTATACGACGTGCAGATCCCAATGAAATTTATGATGTTCATATTTGCGTCATCAGTCGACAAACCAGCAAACACACCCATCAAATTGAGCAGATAAATCATAACACTCATAATATCAAACTTTACCTCTTGGGGAAAATCGGGAAGAATTCTAGCTCCTATCTCGATAGGCTCAACATACCCCAAATCTTCTTTCGAATTATCAAACCTGGCAAGTACAGAAAAGCTGTGGGTGCTTGAGCTCTATCTCTTCCATCTCTATCGAGTGTTGCTCGATGCTCTTCTTCCATTCTCACTCTTTCCTCTTGAGCTGCACGGCGGGCAGCTACATCCCTCATTGTATTCTCTTCAACCAATAATCGAGCAATAGTCTGTGCGGCTATTTTAGAGCACTATACGGAGGTGGCAGAATTAGATTAGGGTCATCATGAACCCCATGCTCCTGCCTTTTTATCTTACAATTCTATCGTAAGGTTCACTCCAACTCAATATCAAATGGGATAAAGGGATTACCTTGACTCCGAGTACTGGGCATACATTAGTGTACGCCCCAAGAATAATAGAAAAATGAAAACCAACAATCTCAACAACTCCAATCAATCTGTAATCGCATTCCTCAACAACGATGCCAAAATTTAATGTCGCCCAAGATTATACCTTCAAGAAAATATAATGCGGTCGCTATCAAATATATAACCCAACAAAAGTTGGGGTCAAACCCAGAGAGAATAGACCAAATTTTTATCACGAAGTTGCTGAGGTAGACGAAAATTATAGAAAAGTAAATAGGGAAATTTTGTGAAAACAGTAGTAGTAGTAGTAGTAACAAATATCGTTTTCTTTAGGGTGAAATCAATATGAGATGACTACTAGGACTGTGTTCCCCCTAACTTCCTAACTCCGCAGACTTATCGTGCTAGTCGAACTCTCTCGATGTCTTGCATGCGAAATCTAACAAGATATATATCACCAATCATCTTGTGAATGTCTTTTGTGAATTTCACTCATCACCTTTTAAGTCTCAGAGTGTCTCTTTACTAACCCTTGTCCTGGATCCCGGATTAACTATCTCCTTTTGGGTTTTAAGTTAATTAGATGAAGGTTGATAGCTTCAAATTACTATTGTGATCTTATTTTCCTAATCTCAACCTCTTTTGTGGAGATAGTATCGAATATAAATAGGTTCTTAACTTCAGCAGTCGTTAAGAAAGCAATCAAATCAAAAAAAATAACAATACATGCAAGAACATCAATCAAGAACGACTTTGCACTTTCTCTACTTCGTTATTCCATCAGGGTTCCCACAACCCTAGTTAAGAGGTTTAGCCGTTCATGTTTGCCGAACATCCACTGAATTCATAAAAGAAAGAATATGAATAATCTTACAATAATTAAAGAATAAAAACCAGAATCTCAAATTAATATTGAACGTAAAACTAAGAACAATGGATTCCAAGATCAAAATTGTATCTCAGAATCAATATAGTGTTGTAAGTATAAAGAGTGTATAAACTAATAGCAAAACATCAATAGGGTATTTATAGAGTACATCAAAACCCTAAAAATCCTAACCAAAATGAAAAAGGAAAACTAGGTCGGCAACTACCTGCGGACCCACTTACAAGCCGTAGGTAATACCTACAGACCCTAGGTGGGTCGTAGGTCTTAAAATGACTCAACAACTTTAAAAAACTCCACTTAAAGGGGTACCTGCGAGGGTCATAGGTGTCACTTACACCCCCGTAAGTGCCTTCGTAGGTGTCAGGGCCAAACTTCAAATCTTCAGGAACTTTCTCTATCACCTACGGAGGAGGTAAGTCCCACTTACGGCTCATAAGTGAGTCCTCTGCACATTTCAACTTCTTTTTCTCCTCTGCACATTTCAACTTCTTTTTCTCCTCTTTTGAGAGTCAGTTAAATTTTTGTATATTTTTAAATATTTTAAGTTGTTAAGTATTGTAATTTGTCTTTGTTATGTATCTTTTTCAAATATATAATAGATTGAAAAAAGTAAGATAAATAAATTAACATAGAGAAAAGATAAAAAGTGACAAAGAAATAGCCCATGAAATTATGCCAAAGCAAATATATTGACATTAGCTTAAGCAAACATATTGACATGCTTTGCCACAATTTTGTTGACCCCCTTTCCCTTATCAGCAGTGGTGCAATTCCATTGGCCCCTTATCCTTTTATAAGTAAATGAGTAAGAGCCCATTTAGATAGGATTAAAAAAATGATTTTTTAACTTATGTGATTAAAAGCTGAAAATAAGTGTTTATAAATTAAGTAGACAAGTGTTTGGATATAAGTGCTGAAACTGAAAAAAAACTGTTGATGTGTTTGGTAAACAAGTATTGTTAAGAATTTTTTTATAGTCAAAATGACTAAAATATCCTTAAAGCTGTTAATACCATAAATCAGTTGAATTATATATAATTTTTAAATCTAATAATTCAAAAACAAAGGGAAAAAATAAAGAGAAAATTGAAAGAAAGAGATGAAGAGAAGTGGCAAACAAAAAAAGCAAGAAAGAACAATATATTTAAAAACTAAAAATTCAAAGTATTGTTGAAATTAAAGAAAAATATAAAGGATAAAAAGATAAATATTTTATCAAACGTAAAAAAAAAAAATCATAAAAATAAAACGGTGTCTAACTGGAAAGAAAATTCTCGTTATTCCATCCTTGGGATTCTTTGTTAAATGGTCTCTTCAAGTCTACTTTGTAATTAAATAGACTACAATTTTTTTTAAAGGGAAATGACCCACTTTTGAAAATTTAAATTCATTTGTGATTTACAATTTATTTACTAGTTTTAAAAGTTATAAATTAGTCCACAAATCACTAACTTACAAAATTTAAACAAAACCCTCTCACAAAAATGTTTTACACATTTTACTAATTAGTTCTAAACCTAATTTGTGATAGACAAATTTATTATTGATCCAATCGATACATGGACAGATCGATTATCGATCCGATAGATTAATTATTGATCTAATCAATATATGGACAGATCCGACAAATCGATTATCAATCTGACCAATATACGGATAGATCGATTATTAATCTGACAAATCGATTATTGATCCGAACGATATATGAAAAGATTGATTATTAATCCAACTGATATATGGACAGATCGATTATTGATCCGACTGATTATATATATATATATATATATATATATACACAAACCTTTTTCTTTTTTTTTAAAATGGCGAAATGGTCTCGTCGACCCTTGTACTTATTTCCGTTTGTAAAGTGAACACTTCTACTTAGCCCTTTGTCATTTGAACCCTTCAACCCATCAAAATCCAACATTTTAAACCCTTCTGACCATGTGTGTGACTCACGACTCACCCTCCTTTAAAGAATTCCACGTCATCTCCATGTCATATAAATCAATGACATGTCATAATATCTTCATTAATTAATTTTTAAAATTATTGATTAATAATATTAAATAAAAACTAAAATAATAAATTAAAATTTATTTTTTAAAATAAAATTCATCTCCACCATTATTTAAAAATAACAATTTATATCATATTCATATAACTTAATCAATTTATAATATAAATCAGAATTTATATATCATAAAATTATGATTCAAAATCTCATAATTTATATTACAAAATCAAAAACTTTAACAACGAAAAAGAGATTTTAACTCGAGATTTCTCTATGTATATCCTATAATCAAAAACTTCAAGAACAAAAAAATTAATCTCCACCATTTTTTTAAAAATTATCTCTACCATTAAATAAATATAAAATAAATTAAAAATTTATGTTTTAAAACAAAATTCATTAGCAATTAATATCATATTGTTTTTTTGTGGGAAGGGGGGGTTGTTTTGGCAGATTTAGGGGTGATGTATGTGTGTGGGAAGGGGGGAGAGACATTGGTTGGTGTGGTGGTAGTTGTGCTGTATGGGGGGTAGGGGGACGGGGAGAGAGTAGTGAACGGGATGGGGAAAAAGTGGTAGACAGGGTAGGGGACAGGAAGAGAGTGGTAGATGGGGTGGGGTGGGGAGTGGGGGCGTAATATAAGACTAAAGCTATAAATCGAAAATGCACCTAAAGAAGGGAGATGAAAATGAGACTAGCAACATAAGAAGCAAATCCAACAGATTTAGAGACAAAACAACAAACTAAAATGCAATAAAAGAAAGATAGTTAGTGAGACATAACAACTACAATACTGTAGGAACTAAGGTGTGTATCAAACAACAAAACCCACTAAAGCTTGTAATTGAAACACCACACTCTTACGTTGACACGAAAGGGACTCAAACCTCCCCAAAGCACCAACGTTTCTAAGCCGATTTGCAACCCAAGTGATTCCACACTTAAGGATGCCCTAGTTTCAATGACTTTTCCAAGTCCTACACTATAAACACTCCTCACAAGAGAAAATTTACTTCAAGTTTCAATATTCATCAAAATCTAATGAAAAATAGAAGTCTAAATGTCTATTTATAGTTATTACAATCAAAGACCAAAATGCCCTTAATAAAGCTCAGGATTAGACGCCTCTTGAGTGTAGGTTTTGGAGTGTAAAAGACCACCATGCCCTTTAAGTGAGGCACCCTTGGAGTGTAAGATCCTTTATTCTATCTTCAACTTGAGCAATCTTTTGAATTGGTTCAAAAACCCTTCAACCACTTCATAAACCCGAGCTTGGTCCTTTGAGAAAGATTTTGTACCCTTTGCACTCATTTCAGGGCGGAGGAGTAGGTGGGGGACGGGGAGGGTGCTGGACGGGGGAGGGGTGCTAGACGGGGTTTGGGAGGAGGACGGGGGAGGGGGATTTTAGATTTTTTTAATTTTCTTAAATATTATAAATGTCTTTTTTAATCACTCGCACAAAGAAACACGTGTTTTCCACCCCAGCACTTTGATGTCACATATGCATCTAAAGGGTTTAAAATATTGAGTTTTATTGAGTTGAGGGGTTCAGATGACAAAAGTATAAGTAGAGGTGTTCACTTTACAAATCAGGACAAGTACAAGAGTCTGTCGGACCATTTTGCCTAAAAAATGGACTAATATTAAAGGAGGGTAGAAAACTTATAAATTTGAAAGGAAACAGAACATTTAGGAATAAAATACCAACTTCAAAAAGGAGAAAGTTGAAGAAATAATGAGTTTTTAGTATGAATGAAAGAGAAAAAAATTGGACAGAGGAAAAAAATAATTTGAAATTGGAAAAATAATTTAGGATTTTATGTTTTAAATATATTTGAAAATTGCTCTCATAAGTTTTAATATACTAGTTTAGGTGTGCGCGTCTCGCGCGTGTATCTCACTTTAATGAGTTCAAACATTACACTAAATAGGATATTTGTTTAAATAATAAACATGAATACAATAATTAAATTCAATATCTTTTAAGTATGTAAAGATGAAGAATTTATTTACTAAACCTAACCTTTACCAATTATATTTCTAAAAATCGATCAACATTCATCTACCACCTGTAAATTGCAATAAAATAATATAATAATAGAGACATCAAAACAATACAGTTAAATCTAATCTTTACACATAAAAATTTTCTCAAAGTCATCTGACACTCATCTACCACATGTAAACTATAACAAAATAATATGATAATAGTGATATCAAAATAATACAACTAAATCTAACATTTGCATACAAAAAATTCTCAAAGCAGAGATATTAAAACAATACAATTAAACCTAACCTTTACCTAAAAAAATTCTTCAAAGCCGACCGACATTTATCTACCACTTGTAAATTACAACAAAATAATATGATAAAAGAGATATCAAAACAATAAAATTAAACTTAAAGTTTACACACCAAAAAAATCCTTAAAGCCGTTCGTGATAGTTAACAGCCTTCGAAGATACAAAACAGTCCACAAAACGTCACAAAAATAATCCACAAACTCAACAAGAACAAGGACACAAATGGATATAAGATGACAACAACAAAACCAATGAATTGCAATATATAAATAGGATATATAGTTAGACAAATGAAGGTATAAATCTTAAGAACCCTAAAATATATCAAACTCTAGGACCCTTAACACCTACACACGACAATCACCAAACTCCTACGTAGACACAAGAGGGGCGTGACCTCCTCAAGCACCAACGTCTCAAACCGAGTTGTAACTCAAGTGATTCCACACTTGGAATCCCTAGTTACGGGTGGAATGTTACTCTCAAACCTAGAGAGAACTTTGGTGTTACAATGTTTCAAGAACTCATAACAATAATCAACTAAGGAGTAAATAACCTAATACTAATCCATTTATAGTCTTATTACATAAAAAAAAAAAAATCCCAAAAGACCCTTAGTGAAAGGGCGTGCCTCTCTAGTGTAGCAAAGGAGCGGCTTTAATGTGTTTAGGTCCTTAGTTATCCTTCAACAATGCATTTCCTTGGACGGTCTCTTGTCACACTTGCACACACATCGATCTTCATGGTTATGCCTGTATCATATCGACATTCATCTACGAACTATAAACTACCACAAAATAATAAACTAATAGAGATACTAAGACAACACAATTAAACTTAACCTTTACATAAAACAAATTTCAAAGTTGACTGACATTCATCTACCATTTGTAAATTAAAATAAAATAACAAGATAATAAAGATATCATAACGATACAATTAAACCTAACTTTTACATAAGAAATTTTTCAACGCCAACCGACATTCATCTACTACCTATAAACTAAAACAAAACAATACTATAGTGATCATAAAACTTCAATTTTGATGAAAATAATTCTCGTATGAATGAAAACTTTGACCCTAAATAATGACTTGAATGAAAACAAAGAAGATACATATATACACACACGTTAAATTCTATTATATTGACAAGAACAGTGAAGAAGTTGGGGGATAGAAAATCAAGAATCCATCAATCTAGACCTGCAACCGAATTAAGTTAGATGAGCATCAATCATAGTCTCCTAATAAGCAAAAAAATTAACCTTAATTGATCAAAGTATAACTGCAAAGTTAAAAAATCAAGAGAGCATCAAGTTGACAAAATACTCCCTAAGAACATACATAATTCAACGAATATAAATATTAACATGACATACTTACAACGTCAAGATGCATATAACAAAACATCAACCTCAACTTCCATGACAAAGAAAAAACAAAAGAACATACATAATTGTGAAATAGACCATACAAATATTGAGAATTATATTAATTAACTTGAAGAAAAAAAAAGTAATAAAGATGCAAATTGAACCCAAATCTCAATTGTCCATGGACGAATTTATCTTTACCATAAATAGCAATTCATAGAATAATTTCATAAGGAAAAAAAAAGACTTACTTACAAATTCAAGAGGTGCATATCTTATTACGTATATTTATAGAAGTATTTTCTTAATAGACTCTTATTTTAGGAGTATTTTTCTAGTTTAACAGTAGAAAAAAATATTAATTAATTATATTTTTGGGAGTCTTATATATATTAGCAGGTTTAGTAAATATAATACCTGAGTTGGTCGTCATACACGGTGCTTACAGTCTCGAGGGACCACAAGCTAACCCATGAACTGGTACCTGCTATGAGCACTAGGTAACATAATCATAAATGCGAAAGAATACTGAAATGCCATAAGGTTTTAATAACTGAATTTAAAACTGAAATATGAGTCTATAGAAATAACTGACTGAATTTGATAAAATAATGATAAACTGAATAACTAACTATAATATTTAAATACTGAATAACTGACTCTAATGTCTGAAAAGCCTCTAAAACGGACTGACTGAATATGAGTTGATGGGACAGGCCCCAACTAACTCCAACTAACTACTAACTGAGACATGAAATAAAGTAAGCCTGTCCTCGAAGTATGAGGACTCACTACTGCTACTATTGAGGATCTGATAAGTCTAATCGCAAATAGGGAACTGGACGTCAGAACCTATGATATAATACATCATAGCACAAAAGAAAAGGTATGCGATCAGTACTTTGAATGTACTGGTATGCTAAATGAGGTAGGCTGATATGCATGGTTTCATGAACAAAACTAATAATTAACTGGATATGCATGTAAAGCATGGAGTACTGAATAAAGAGCATGGAATCTGTAGATACTAAAAATGTATGAAAATTTGTAAATACTGAGGATGCATGACCAAGCATATAACATGAACTAAGTAAAATCTGTAAACTGAAATACTGAAATAACTGAAATATGTATGTTTTGGTCAAACAACACTAAGACTGAATAACTGGCCTGAGACTATATCTGAGACTGTGGGAGGTATCATCTAACCGACATTCCCCAATTTGAGCTAATTGGGGTCTAACCTGTAACCCCAGTTGGAAGGATGTTAATATCGTGCCACAGGTACTACCAATGGCTGTGTGGATTCACTAAACTGATACAATGTCCAAAGGACTAAGGGTGTCAATCTTGAACTGACAGGTGACCTCTGCGAGATAGTCAAGCCTAATCTGACGGGTGACTTCTCATATCATATGCTGGCTACGTAGTTCTAGAGTATAGGGACTACTACTAACGACTCTGCCTATCTGACGGGGAAGTCGTCATCCCTATACTCGCTCGGTGCTAAATCTTACTCCCAACTGAAAGACACTGAAATACTAGACTGTTCTGAGTTCATCTGACTGGTAACTGACTATTCTGATAATGCTCATAGTATGTTCTGAAGACTATTCTGTAATGTACTGATACTAGAACAAGTAAACAGCTATGGATTTCGGGTATTCAATACCCCCAGGACTCAAAACAATAATAGTAAAATGACACTAAAGCTTGAAGATCAAAACATAAAGGCTTTTATTAAATAAATCACTCTTGTAGACATATTATCACACACTTGTAGTTCATGGTTTAAAACAATCAAAGAAATGCCATCGAACTTACAAAAATAGCATAAATTCAATATAATAGTACTAAATCATGGTTTAATTCAATAAATAATAATATTAACACCTGAAGAATTGAATAGTAACGATAATTTCATGGTAACATGGTATAAAATTTATAGTGCATGGAGATTCATGGATGAAATCATAATTTAAAACATAATAACTTGAAAGATTATAACTTGGTGATTAAAATAGGTTATTTGGGCTCCATGGATGAAAGGAATTCATGGATGAACATCTAACATACCTTAACTGCTGAATTTCCTAAAGTTCTTGGTGAGTTCTTGAGGATTGGCCTTGAAATTGGAGAGCTAGGGTTCTTGATTTGGGAAAGAAAGCTTCTTCATTTGGGGAAAATAATTAAAATAATGAGTTTAAAAATGTTTTTAGGGCTTAAAAGCACACCTGAGCGGATTAAAATTAGAGGAAAGGACTGTTTTACCCTTGGGTGAAACTTTGAATTTTCGTCGATTTTTTTCAAAATGGGCACCTGGTGCGACGCGGTGCTATCACTCTGTGTCACTGAAAACTGATAACTGGGAATTGGGCTGAAGGCGCGATGCGAAGAAATCGTGGTGCCCCTTTGATTCTAATTTTCACTATTGGCGCGGCGCGCCATGATCGCGCTGCCTCACTGGAATTGGACAATTATGAACTGAGCCTACGACGCAACGCGCCATTATCACGGAGCAACACTGAAAATTGACAATTTCTATTTACACTGACTCCGCGACGCGCTAAGGGTCAAAATGACGGTGTTTAACGACGAAAACTTAAAATCGCCATAACTTCTTACCCGGTTATCGAATTTGGGCAAATTTTATATTGTTGGAAAACTAATTGAATTTTCTACACAATGGCAGGCTCTAAACTTAAAAATAATGAGTTTTTCAAAAATTTTATATACAAATACTCATATATTGGGACTTAGATTATGCTAGGAAAATACGAGGCATTACAACTATCAATGCCACAAAAAATTAGACAAAGAGAGTAATATATACTATTTGAAAATTACATAAAAAGTATTATAAATTACAATAGCTAATAATTTAAAATATCTAAAAACATATTAAAAATATAATTAATTATCTAAATTATATTTGTGTCACATAAAACCCTGGGGTAGTTTTGATATTTTATAGTTTACATGTTTTAATGTTTTAATTTGGTAATTTGTTGATCCAAATGATGTTAGCGAATTTAACATGATTTGAAAATTTAGTACTTTGTTTATTTTAATTTATTTCTTTTATTTTGGTAAAATATTATTAATTTAAAAATTATGCAAAAAAAAATTATAAGTCGTAATTATTAACATCTTATAATATTTTAAAAACATATATAAAAAATATGATTGACTTTTGAAATTCTAATAGTATCACATAAGTTGCGATAAAGCAAGTGACATAAATTATTTGAAATTATATTAAAAAAATACTATAAATCACAACGATTAACAACTTAAAATATTTAAAAAATATATTAGTAAAAATTTGATTCACTCTCTAAATTATAAAATTGGGACAAAGTGAGTAACATAACTTGTTTGATAATTACATAAAAATACTATAAATCACAATGATTAACAACTTAAATTATTTAAAAATTTATTTTACTAAAAGTTTGATTGACACTCCAAATGCTATTTGTACTACATAAAGTGAGATAACACAAATAACATATGTTGGGTCCGTGCTGGCACAGGCTAAGTATCTAAGGCCTGTTTGGATAGGCTGAAAAAAATGGCTTTTAAAAAAAAAATTAAAAGTGCTTTTGAAAGTGTTAAACTTATTTGAAAAATAAGCAGTTACATGTTTGGATAAACGTGTTAAAACTGAAAAAAGTTATTGATGTGTTTGGCAAACAAGTGTTTTTAAGCACTTTTTTGGGTCAAAATGTCTGAAATACCCTTACAGTTTTTTTTTTGTTTAAACCGCCCGGTGTCCTATACCCATTTTTTAGGAGTCCGACTATATCCGGATTCGCCCCGCGTTGGGCCCCATTTGGGGAGGATAGCTCCCAACAGAGTGTTTGTCTATACCCAGGGTCGAACCGTGGACCTCTGGGTAGGTTGGGGCAGCCCCTTTCCGCTGCGCCACCACTGTTGTTGGTACCCTTAAAGTTGTTAACAATATATAGAGTTGATTATTATTAATTTTTATTTCTAAAATGATATATACAAGTGCTTGTAAGCACTTTTTTTTGGTCAAAATATCTTAAATACCCTTAAAGTTGTTAACAATAAATAGAGTTGATTATTATTAATTTTTATTTCTAAAATGATTCAAATTACAATTAATATATATATATATATATATATAATATTTTCATGTATGACTATTAATTTGTGCGCTAAAAAACCTTTTTTTTGTTAAAGAGTTTAAATCATTAAGAAAAATATATATGTTACTAATCATTATAATGACATTAATAGATAAATAGTTAGTCACAAATGATACTATTTGTTTGATAAAAAGACTCTTAATTAGAAAATACATTACCCGTTGATTGAGTAATGACTATCACTATTAAAACATTGGCAAATACGAATGTTACGCCGTGAAATATAGATGGATCATTCACTAACCTTCCATGAAGTTGTATATCTTCAATGAGTATTCTCCATATATTTTGGTCGGTGAATTAATTTTTTATAAGAGAAATTCATATGTTGTACAATAATAATTGTCCAAATTTAAAAGAATATACTCTCTCCGTCCCAAATTACCCATCTCAAATTTCTTAATTTGATTTCTCATTTTACTTGTCTTTTCTCATTAATCAAGAAGAGATAATTTTTTTTCATGTTTTACCCTTTGCATTAATTATTTTTTCTTTAAATTAAAATGTAAACATCATTTAATAGGAGTACTATGGTAAACTAGCCATATTATTAATTATTTTTCTTAATCAATGTGTCATCTCAATTTGGGTCGAGTAATTTGAGACGGAGGAAGCATTAAAGATGGAGAATAATATATAAAAATTCATATTTCATAAATTAGAAGTTTCATACAAAAGAAGTACTAATATAGCTAGAGTTAAGTTTGCCATAAATACAAAAAATGGAAATATTCAATTAATACAAGCATTAAAAGCTATTTTGGGGCTACACAAGGGTTTGGAATAAGGGAGAATTTCGAGGGACAGAAATGTCTTTTAATTGGTCAAACTACAATGGCTTAAAAGCCAAAAAAATAAGTTGAGAATTGGAGCTTTTAGTTTTTGGCTTATAAAAAACAAATTTTGACTTTTTTTAAGCAATTTTGGAACTTGCCACTCCTAAAAGTAAAAAGTGGCTTTTAAGCCATTTTGATCAACTTATAACCTTATCCAAACACCCTCCTAATATAGATATAGAATATTATAATTCAATTCTTTCTTAAAGTTATTTTTTTATTACTACTATAGTAGAAGTGGACTAAGTTTCAACATGCCTGCTTCAACAGGCTGCTTGTTTCATAATTTTACTATATCACCCCTAATTGATTATTTTAAGTTATTTATATATTAAAAAATTAATAATATTTAATTAAAAAATAGACATTTATGACATGTCTGTTTCAATTGCTTCAACCGCGATTTTACTATATCATCCCTAGTTAATTATTATAAATTATTTATGTATTGAAAAATTAATAATATCCAATCCACGATTTTACTATATAATCCCTGATTAATTATTATAACTCATTTATGTATTAAAAAATAAATAGTATTTAATTAAAAAAGCTAAAATAAACATTTATGACACATCTGCTTCAGCTGCTTCAACCGTGATTTTACTATATCACCCCTTATTAATTATTAAAAAATTAATAATATTTAATAAAATAAATAAATTAGATATTTATGACATGTCTGTTTCAGCTGTTTCAACTGTAATTTTACTATATCACCCCTAATTAATTATTATAAGTTATCTAAATATTAAAAAAAAAAAAAGATAAAATGGACATAAAATGATAAATTAACTCTTGACGTTTTAAATTAACTTAACGTCTTATGTTAGACCCATTTAAATTTTTTTCACAAATTTTTTTATAGTATTTTGCTATATCACTTCTAATTAGTTGTTGTAAGTCATTTATATCTGCTTCGTTGCTTCAACCATGAATTCACTGTATCACCCCTAATTAATTATTGTAGCAATCTAAGCATTTTGCTACTTAAATAGACATTTGTGATTTATTACCCCACTAATAAAGGATGATAATCACGCATCTGATCAACATGTTTGCTTGTGTTGCCTACTTACATATTTCTTTTTACATTTTTTTTTTAGTTTGTTATATATTTGAGAATTACGTAAAATTATTATAAATTATAATAATTAACAACTTGAACTAATTAAAAAGAAGTAAAAAAAATTATGTGACTCTCTAAATTTTATTACTGCACATAAATTGGGATAGAAGAAAAAGTACAATAAGTTGTAATAATTAATAATTTAAAATATTTAAAAAATTTAGTTAACTCTTAAAATTATATCAATACCACATAAATTGAGACAAAAGGTGTAACATATATCATTTAAAAGTTATGTAAAATATATTATAAACCATAATAATTAGCCTAAAAATATCAGGAAATTCCATGTCATAGACCCAAATATGGGTGTCTTTAGATATTTAACCCCAATAAGAAATGTCTTTAAAGAATAATCTTCCTTACTTTTTAAGTATAGTACAAATACCATTTTGCCTCTCTACACCTCAAATATATTTTTTTAAACTTTCCATATTTATTTGTCTCTCAAATTTTATTTTTTATTATTTTCACTTTTAATTTTTTCCTTTAATTTTATTATTTTATTTTTTATTATTTTCACTTTTTATTTTTTTCTTTAATTTTTTTTTCATGTTTTAATTCATTTGTCTCAACCTTAATTTTTTTCTCTTTTTTTCTCAAGCATTATCTATTTTATTTTTTTTCGTTTTTTAATTCATTTGTCTTTAACCTTTATTTTTCTTTTATTTTTGTTTTTTATCAGTTCTCTTTTTTTTCCTCATTTTTCTCAAACTTTATTTTTATTTTTTCCTCTCATTTTTTATTTTCCCAATTTTTTAAATTCTTCACTTTTTTCTTAATCTTTATTTTTTTCTTGCCTTTTTTTCTCACTCTTTTTTTATTTCTCTATTTTGTTTGATCTCTTTTTTCTTTTTCAGTTCTCTTTTCCCCCCTCATTTTTCTCAAATTTTATTTTTATTTTTCCTTTTATTTTTATTTTTCTCAATTTTTTTTAGTTCTTCGCTTTTTTCTTGATCTTTATTTTTTTCTCATTTTTTTTATTTCTCTATTTTGTTTGATGTTTTTTTTTCTTTTTTCTCAACTTCTATTATATTTTGCTAATAAATAAAAAATTTGCTAATCTGCAAAGGTACCTTTTTTTTTTTTTTACATCAAAGCAAATTTAAGGGCATGAATTGTTGTTACAAAGTTCTTTGAAATTTTTTTAGATAAGTCGTGTCTCTAAGGCAAGAGTTGTAGAATATCTCATAAATAAAGACATAATGTGGTAGTGTTAACTCTTGCCCGTGGGGCATAATTTATTATTTGAAGGTCCTTGAGCTAAGTCTTGCCTCTAAGGCAAGAGTTGTAGAACATCCCATAAATGAAGACATAACGTGGTAGTGTCAACTCTTGCCCGTGGGGCATAATTTATCGTTTGAAAATCTTTAAGCTAAGTCTTGCCTCTAAGGCAAGAGTTGTAGAACATATCATAAATGAAGACATAACGTGGTAGTGTCAACTCTTGCTCGTGGGGCATAATTTGTAGTTTGAAAGCCCTTGAGCTAAGTCTAGCCTCTAAGACAATAATTGTAGAACATCTCATAAATGAAAACATAACGTGGTAGAGTCAACTTTTTCCCATGGGGCATAGTTTGTAGTTTGTAAGTCTTTGAGCTAATTAAGTTTTGCCTCTAAGGCAAGAGTTGTAGAACATCTCATAAATAAAAATATAACGTGGTAGTGTCAACTCTTACCCCGCAGGGCATAATTTGTAGTTTGAAAGTCCTTGAGCTAAGTTTTGCCTCTAAGGCAATAGTTGTAGAACATGTCATAAGTGAAAACATAATGTGGTAGAGTCAACTCTTGCTCGTGGGGCATAATTTATAGTTTGAAAGTCCTTGAGCTAATTAAGTCTTGCCTCTAAGGAAATAGTTGTAGAAAATCTCATAAATGAAAACATAACGTGGTAAAGTTAACGATTGCCCGTGGGACATAATTTATAGTTTGAAAGTCCTTGAGTTAAGTCTTGCCGCTAAGGCAATAGTTGTAGAACATCTCATAAATGAAAATGTAATGTGGTAGAGTTAACTTTTGCCCGTGGGGCATAATTTGTAACTCTTGCCCGTGGGGCATAATTTGTAGTCTGAAAGTCCCTGAGTCAAGTCTTGCCTCTAAGCCAAGAATTGTAGAACATCTCATAAATGAAAACATAATGTGGTAGAGTCAACTCTTGCTTGTGGGGCATAATTTATTGTTTGAAAATCCTTGAGCTAAGTTTTGCCTCTAAGACAATAGTTGTAGAACATCTCTTAAATAAAAATATAATGTGGTAGAGTCAACTCTTGCCCGTGGGGAATAATTTATTGTTTGAAAGTCCTTGAGCTAAGTCTTGCCTCTAAGGAAATAGTTGTAGAATATCTCATAAATAAAAACATAACGTGGTAGAGTCAACTCTTGCCCGTGGGGCATAATTTATTGTTTGAAAGTCCCTGAGCTAAGTCTTGCCTCTAAGACAATAGTTGTAGAACATCTCATAAATCAAAATACAATGTGGTAATGTCGACTCTTGCCCATGAAACATAACTTGTTGTTTGAAAGTCCTTGAGTCAAGTCTTGCCTCTAAGACAATAGTTGTAGAACATCTCATAAATAAAAGCATAACATGGTAGAGTCAACTCTTGCCCGTGGGGTATAATTTGTTGTTTGAAAGTCTCTGAGCTAAGTCTTTTCTCTAAGGTAAGAGTTATAAGACATCTCATAAATCAAAATACAATATGGTAGTGCCGACTCTTGCCCCTGAAATATAACTTATTGTTTAAAAGTCATAAGTCTTGCCTATACAATGTAGTAGTGTCAACTCTTGTCCATGAAACGTAAATTATTGTTCGAAAGTCGTAAGTCTTGCCTTTAAAATGTGATAGTGTCAACTCTTACTCATGAGATGTAACTTGAATGGAAGAAATCGAAAAAAAGAACAAAAATAATAAAAATTACAAAAAAATAAGAAAATGAAGAAAAATATTAAAAAAATAAAAGTCAAAGAAAATGTAGATGTTGAGAGAGAATAGGAAAAAACTAAAGGTTGATAAAAAAAAGTTTAAATAAAAATAAAGGTCGAGAAAAATTTAAAAAGAAAAAAATAAAAAAAAATAAAAAAAGTTTTTTTTAATAAAAGTAATCGTTAAAAGGTGTAAAGGAAAAAAAAATAAAGATTGAGAAAAACTAAAAAAAAAAAAGAAATAAAAAATAAAAATAATATAAAATGAAAAAAAAAAGAAGTTAGGAGGAAAAAGGAAAAAAAGGAAGGGTTGAGAAAATTAAAAGGAAAAAGACAAAAGAAACAACAAAAATCAAAGTAAAATAAAAAAAATAAAAAATAAATAAAAAAAATATAAATATAAATTATTATTTATTTAGAATTAAAATTTAAAAACAATCCTAACTTGAATCTATTTTTGAGATTCATCCTAAAACTATACTTTATATGTTGGCCCGTGTTACGGGCATATCACCACTAGTTTTATTTTAGAAGGAGAAAATAAAAATAACTAAATAAGTCAAGAGGCTCATTGGCCAAATTTTCTATCCATTCCTTGTTCCTCCCCTACCCTTCTCTCCCGACATAAATTCATATTCAAATTCCTCATTGAAAACGAAATAGCTCTTTGGTTTTGTGGTTTAAATGGGTTCAGAATCTGATGAGTGCCAGGTGATCTTGGGGGTAGATGGGGGCACTACCTCCACTGTGTGTGTTTGCATGCCACTTCTTCCCTTTTCCGACATCCATATCCTCCCTGATCCTCTTCCGATTCTGGGCCGCGCCATTGCCGGCTGTTCCAATTTTAATAGCGTTGGAGGTATACCTATATCCTTTTGTTGTCAGCTAGGGAGAATTCTGTTTTGTCAGGAACCCCTAATTCCGTTCCTTGGGATATATAAATTAGTCAGTTCCAATTCTGATTAAGATTTTCAATATGTGAATTGGTCTTGTATAATTTTATTTATGTTGGTTGCTTTATCTGCTTTTTTCTCTACATTAATAAGGGGTTTGTCATGTATTTTCTGGGGTGCTTGTTAGTTATTCGAAAAGAATAGTCACCCAACACTTTTTTGATGTTTAGTATCTAAAATCTAGACTCCAACTATTCTTGTGCTTTTTGGGGCAGGGCGGGGAAGAAGATAGAAAGAAATGAAGTAGCTCATAGTAATCAATCAACTATCTCTTAATTCCACACCATTTGAGGTCAACCGAACCTGACAAATGCATCTTATTCTTTTTGGGAGGTTACTCCAAGTAGTGGGTACCTCTCAGGACCTCTGATATCAAGTGCCCAATCTACTGTATCTGCACGTGGATGGATGTTCCAAATTCAAATAATTAAGTCTTCAGAGGATTCATCATAGTTCGGCTATATTTATGCTGGTTGTTAACCTGCCACAGCCATCCTTCTTTATCTGCAGTTGGGACTGACTGGGCCGGGCAAAGCTCACATAGCAGAATTAAATAGGTCAATTAATCAGAAGCAAAATTTGTATATGTAATCAGTAGGAATTTTGTACTTGACCATATGCCTAAGGTCTTGAATTATTATGTCATCTTTTAAAGTCTTTTTGGAAGTTATTTTGAGCATGAATGATCATCATTGCAAGTTAATCCGCATTGAATGCAAATTTAATTCTATGAGTAGAATAATTTTGTGTATTTCTATGGATGTCAAATGTTTACTGCTGTTCAATTGTTGAAGTTATGTTAAATCAACTGCTAGAATGTTTTGCTTATGGTTGAAGTAATGCCATAACACATAAATGTTCTTGGTTCCTAGTAGATATGAGTTTCTTTAGCCATTCGGTCCATGTTTACAGGAGATGTAGCTAGAGAAACACTGGAAAAGGTTATAGCAGAAGCATTGTTTGATGCTGGTGTCAAACAATCAGCTGTTAAAGCAGTTTGTTTGGGTCTATCTGGTGTGAACAATTCAAAGGATCAGGAGAAAATATTAGGCTGGCTGAGGTTTGCGCTCTGCACTCATTTGTTAAAAGATATTTTTGTTTGTGGAGTTCTTGTATGCAACTCTTGAACTTAGTCCCAATAATAGGCTGCTGAAATTTTGATAGGAGCCGAGCTATGATGAAGAAAAGATGAGAATGAAATTTTACTGGTTAAATGAAGTGCAAGGATCTTAAACACAACATTAACCAATAATATGTTGTATGGAGTGGACAAATCTCCAGACAAAGATACTGATAATACTTTTTCCCGTCAGAATTCTTCTAGGTACATATATTTAAACTAAAACATAAAGATAACTCCTAACACATAGATAAATAGTTACTGCTGTAGATAACTGCTATAGATATCTGTTGCTTACGTATTTTATCCTATTTGAAACCAAGAAACTAAGATGGATTATCTCCACATACTTGTCTAAATTCTCTAGAAAATTTTCTTCTAGAGTAAGTCTGTAAAAAAGCAGTGGTATCAGTGCATCCTCTGAAAAGTCGCCTTGTCCTCAAGGCAAAAAGAAGGAAGCCGATGTGCAATGAGATCATAGTTCTCCCAACTAGCTTCTTCGGGGGGACGGCCAGCTAGCAGTTCCAAAGAAGAAGCACCAACTTCTTTGACCCATCGATGTGCAAGAATCTTGGCAAGAGTTATGGTGAGTTCCTAATCTTCAACAAGAGGAAGAAGGGCTGGTGGTATAACAACTTGTTGACCATGAGCTGAACGGAGCAAATATACATGGAAAATTAGATGGACTTTGGAATAAGCAGGTAGCTCTAGTTCATATGCTACAGGTCCGACACATCGTACAATTTTGTATGGTCCGAAAAATCGAGGTGACGATGTTTAGTACCTACGATGTGCAAAATAATGTTGACGGTAAGGTTGAACACGTAGAAAGACAAAATCTCCAACCCGAAAGTTAACGATGAGAATTAGCTTGCTATTTCATTTGAGTTTAGGCCTTGAAAAGGTTATCCTTGAGAATTTTTGACATGACATCATGATTGAAAAGTTGTTCTTCAAGTTCAGCAGTGTGTGTTTCTCCATGAACTAAAGGAGAAATGGATGGACGGTTTCTACCATAAACAACCTTGAATAGGGTAGTCTTTGTGGATGAATGAAAGCCTGTGTTAAAAGAAAATTCTACCCATGGTATATACTGACTTTATGTACAAGGCTGCTCCACAATAAATCATCACAAAATAAGATTCCAAGCTTATATTAACCATCTCGGTTTGTCCATTAGATTATGAATGGTAAGACTTACACATTCTTAGCCTTGTTTGATTAAGTCGAAAAAGCTCTTGCCAGAAAGCACCATGAAAGATGACATCCCGATCAGATAGGATTGATTGAGGAATGCTGTGGAGACGCACAACTTCTCTGCAAAAAACATTTGCAACAGTCTTGGTAGTATATGGGTGAGAAAGTGGGATGAAATGAGAGTGCTTGCTGAGATGATCTACTACTACAACAACATACCCGATGTATTCCCACAAAGTAGGGCCTGGGAAGGATAAAGTGTACGTTGTCTATACCTTTACCTCAGATGAAGTAGAGAGAGTGAGAGACTGTTTCCAATAAACCCCGGCCCAAGACAAATAACAGTATAACAGTCAAAAAAACATAAAAACAAAAAAACAAACAACAAAATGGGATAATCCACCACTAGTTACTAAAAGAAACAAGACACCCACAATGTAATCCTATAAATATATATTCGAAATCACAAACATCACCAAAACACTACGAATAAGAAACTACAAGGAACGTACAAAGCACTCCGCTTTGCTAGTAAGGACGCACTCCTGCTCACTAACCCTCTACTCTAATTCGCGTCCTCTACGCCTTTCGATGGGTCATGTCCTCCGTAAGCTGTAACTGCTCCATGTCATGCCTAATCACCTCCCTCAAATATTTCTTCGGCCTACCTCTACCCTGCCCGAAACCATCCATAACTAGCCTTTCACACTTCTGTACTGGGGCATCCATGCACCTCCTCATCACATGCCCGAACCATCTCAACCTCACTTTCCGCATCTTGTCTTCCACCAAAGCCACTCCCACTTTCTTCTAAATAATATCATTTCTTACTCTATCTCTCCTAGTAAGTTTACACATTCATCTCAACATCCTCATCTCCACCACCTTCAACTTTTGGATGTGGGAGTTCTTAACAACCAAAATTGTATCATAACCACCAGATTTGAAGTCATATAATAAAGTCAATCGAGATATCTTCCCCTATTCTATCAGGTGTAGGCAAGAAGTTCAGCTGGTGCTAAAGCTTGGTATTTGGCCTGTTGACAAACCAAACAAACATTTCCGAACAAAAAGCTTAACATCATGCTTCATCCGTGGCCAAAAATAGTTGGAGGAAAGGTTCTTCAAGTTTTTCAAATATCCTCCATATTCGACAGAAGCTGTGTCATGCGATTTTGAGAGAAGCTTAGAAGATTGATGCAGAACAACCAATCCTTTCTTGAAATAAAGTTTCTGATCCACCAGGTAAAAATCTAGTTGTTATGAATGGTCTTGGGGATGGGTTTAATAATCTCACAAGTATATGTATTTGCTTGAAGGGGAGCCTTGGAGTAACTGGTAAAGTTGCTGCCATGTGACCAGGAGGTCACGGGTTCAAGCCTTGGAAACAGCCTCTGGCAGTAATGCAAGGTAAGGCTGCGTACAATACACCCTTGTGGTGGGACCCTTCCCCGGACTCTGCCCATAGCGAGAGCTTTAGTGCACTAGGCTGCCCTTTTTGTATTTGCTTGGAGAGCAACTAGCCAGTTGGAAAAATCTATTAGTACATGAATATCAAGAGTCAGAAATTCAGCATTCAATGGCCTCTTTGAAAGATAATCAACTCCCAAATTGTCTTTTCTTGCTTTTATAAACAATTGTGAAGTCGAAGAGGAGCAATTTCGTCCATAATCTTTGTTGCTTATTAGTGTTAATACGCTTGGAAAGGAGATACTTGAGGCGACAATGATCTGTTCGGACAAAGTATGGATGGCCTAGGAGGTGGTGTTTCTATTTCTACGAAGCTAGGACAAGAACCAACAATTCCTAGTCATAAGTAGACTTCAAATGATTGGAAGAAGAAAGTTATGTACTAACATACGCAATTGTTAATCTTAGAGTGGGTAAACAGTCCCACATTCGTTGGGGAATGGTCTGGTGGTTTGCTTATATGGACTTGGGCAATCCTTCTTCCATGAGCTAACTTTTAGGGTTGAGTTACGCCCAGGTGCCATATCTTTATATGGTATCAGAGCCAGGTTCATCCCTGTTTGGAATCCCGATCCACGCGCTAGTTGGACCCTGGGTGTGAAGGGGTGTTAGAGCGGGTAAAAAGTCCCATATTTGTTGGGGAATGGACTGGTGGTTTGCTTATATGGACTTGGGCAATTCCCCCTTTTTGAGCTAGCTTTTGGGGTTGAGTTAGGCCCAGGTGCCATATCTTTACAGTTAAAAAACATTTTTCTTGGTAAGTTTAGTGAATGGCTGAGCCATTATTCTATAACCCTTCACAAATCTGCGATAATAACCTGTTAACCCAAGAAATCCACGTAGCTCCTTCACATTAGTGTACTGGCCGCCCGAAGATTGCGTGAACTTTACTTGATCAACGCCAACCCCATTTTCTGAAATCACAAAAACAACAACAACAACAACATGCCCAGTGAATTCTCATAAGTCGGGTCTAGGGAGGGTAGATTGTACGCAGACCTTACCACTACCTCGTGGAGGTATAAAGACAGTTTCAAGAAGAAGAAAGCAATGTAAAAAACATAATAGTTAATAAGGAAAGCAGGGTAGAGCCTTCACGAAATGAACAATAACATCAAAATAATATGGTGATCGAAACACAATGAACAACATATGAAGATGGGTATCAAAAGCAAGAACTACAAGGATACGACTAATACTATGACAGACACCAACAACCCTAAACCTTCTTAAGGCAACACAACACTCCACACCCTACTAACCTTCTACCCTAATATACAACCTCTACACATTCCTATCTAGTGTCATGTCCTCAGAAATACGAAGCTGCACCATCTTCTGTCTAATCACCTCTCTTAAATACTTTTTTGGCCTACCTCTACCTCTTCATGTACCCACTATCACCAACCTCTTGCACCTCCTCACTGGGATGTCTGTGCACCCCCTCTCCACATGTCCAAACCATCTCAATCTCGCTTCTCTCATCTTGTCCGCCACGCAGGGGCCATTCCCACATTTTCTCGGATGATACGGAATCAAAATACGAAAACTAAAGATGATACAAAAAAGTAAAGATAATCGATAAGATAGATAATTAGACACAAGAAAAGAAGTAACCAAGAACAAAAGAGTATGTCAAACTCAATTACAATCTAATCGAACACCTAATTCCTACGGTAACCAAGAGGGAGATGAACGCCCTCTAAACCAACGTTTCTAAACCAAAGTTCAACAAAAGTTGTCCAATACTCTCACTCAATGGAGAAGCATTCATCAATTCATCAATAATCAAGCAAAACTAAGAGAATGAGCTAGCCTCAAAAGTATTTATAGTTTAGGCTAATTATTACAATTTTAGGGCCCAAAAGTGACTCAATTGCAAGAAAAGGCCCACTAGGGGCTGTTTTGATCCGCTCTTGAAATGCTAGAGTGGATCAAAAGCGGATCCAAAGCGCCTTGGGCGCAAGTCCTTTCGAAGAGGCTTTCTAGCCCCGTTTTGCCTTCACTTGCCTCCTCCAACGATCCTTTGACCAATGTGAGTGCGATCATCAACAAATAACACCTTCTTGATGGTAATGAGGCTTCTTCAAGTACCTCACGCTTCATGAACAATCCTTGGATCCTTTGAAGCTCCCGGGCTTGACCTCTAGTGAATGGCTTGGAGCTAATCCGGATTATATCATCCTCTCCATCTTGAGAAGAATTTGACCTCAAATTCAAAGGGTGATCATCTTCTATCATGTCAAAAAGTGAAAGATCATACACATTAAAGAGTCGTTGGTTGGGAATAGTTATTCCGGGATAATTAATCTCGGGATTACCCGAGATAACTTATCCCACCATGCATATGGGATAACTTATCCCATCACTATGGTGTAAATAGTGGGATAAGTTATCCCGATATTAACTAATACCTCCAACCAAACATGGGATAAAATAATTCATCATTTTATCCCGGACTACTTATCCCTTGTACCTCACACCAAACGACCCCTAAAGGTATTGTGTACTTGATATTCCAAAGGAAGGCCAATCTTATAGGCATTGTCATTTATCCTTTCAAGCACTTGAAATGGACCATCACCTCGGGGCATCAATTTGGTTTTTCTTTGGGTTGGAAACCTATCCTTCCAAAGGTGCACCCACACCCAATCACCGGTTTAAGCACAAGCCGCTTCCTTCCGTTGTTTACTCTTTTGGCCACCTCTTGATTCTTTTTCTCAAGGCGAATTCTCACCTTCTCATGCAATTTTTTCATGGTTTCCGTCCTCTTGTCTCCATCTAAGCTTATCACAACATCACTAGGCAAAGGAGTGAGATCTAAAGGGGTAAGGGGGTTAAAACCATAAACACATTCAAAGGGAGTCATACCAATAGTCGAATGGATAACACGATTATAAGCAAATTCGACTAGAGGTAGGTGGTCCTCCCAAGAGGCCATTTTTCCTTTAACTAAGGTGCGCAACATAGAACCCAAGGTTCTATTTACCACCTCCGTTTGCCCATCCATTTGTGGGTGGCAAGACGTTGAGAAAAACAATTTGGTGCCAAGCTTACCCTATAACGACCTCCAAAAATGACTAAGGAACTTAAAGTCCCTATCACTAACAATGGTCCGAGGAATTCCATGTATTTTGACAACATGTTCAATAAACAAAGAAGCCACATTAGAAGCATCATCAATTTTATGACATGGAATTAAATGGGCCATTTTTGAGAACCTATCAACCACAACAGAAATGCAATCCTTACCCCTCCTTGTCCTAGGCAATCCCAAGACAAAATCCATAGAGCTGTCAAGCCATTGGCGTTGAGGAGTGGATAGTGGGGTGTATAGCCCTTGAGGGAGAAGGCGGGATTTCGCACTTCTACAATCCATGCGTTGGCCACAAATTTTAGCAACATCTTGACGCATCTTGGGCCAATAGAATTGTTCCTCTAGGATTCCAAGGGTCTTGTCAATTCCAAAGTGACCCATCATACCTCCATCATGTGCCTCTCTTACAAACAATTCCCTCCATGAGCTAGAGGGCATACACAACCTTCTTTCTTTGAACAAAAGCCATCAAACTTGGAGTAGGGTGTAGAGGCACTATCCCTCTCCCACCTTTCCCAACCCCATGTCTCATAATCTTGATAGCTTTGAGCAAATTTGGAGTCCTCGGGGTACATTGTCTTTAGACTCTCAAATCCCATCAATTTAGAAGACAATATAGAGATAGTACATGCTTCCTAGACAATGCATCGGCTACCACATTTTCCTTTCCTTTTTTGTAATGAATTACATAAGGAAAAGTCTCTAGGAAAGCAATCCATTTGGCATGTCTTTTATTGAGTTTATCTTGGGCCCGGAGATGTTTCAAGGATTCATGATCGGTTCGAATCACAAACTCCTTGGGCCACAAATAATGTTGCCAATTACCCAAGGCTCTAATCAAGGCGTATAACTCTAGATCATAGGTGGAATAATTTAGAGTTGCGCCCTTGAGCTTTTCACTAAAATAGGCAATAGGTTTATGATCTTGCATTAAGACGACACCTATTCCTACCTTACTTGCATCACATTCAATCTCAAACATCTTATCAAAATTGGGTAATTGCAATAAGGGGGCGGAGCTAAGCATAGCTTTCAAGGCTTCAAATGCATTGGCTTGCTCATCTTCTCATTTAAAAGGTTTATCCTTATGGATCACCTCGGTTAAAGGAGCGGCGATGGTACTAAATCCTTTGACAAATCGCCTATAAAACTAGCCAACCCATGAAAGCTTCTTACTTCACCAATGGATTTCGGAGTTGGCCTATTCTTGATGGTATCTATCTTAAGATTCATCCACCTTGACTCCTCTTGAGCTCACAACAAATCCCAAGAAAACAACTTCATTCACACCAAAAGAACATTTTTCAAGATTAGCATACAACTTCTCTTTCCTAAGCACTTCAAACACATTTTGCAAATGCAAGACATGTTCTTCAAGGGATTTGGTATAAACTAGAATATCATCAAAGTATACCACAACAAACTTCCCTATTAACGGTTTCATCATATGGTTCATCAACTGCATAAAGGTACTTGGAGCGTTGGTGAGGCCAAAAGGCATGACCAACCATTCATATAGTCCAAACTTGGTCTTGAATGCGGTCTTCCACTCATCACCCGGTTGCATTCGGATTTGGTGGTACCCGCTCCTAAGATCTATCTTAGAAAACACACAAGAACCATTTAACTCATCGAGCATATCATCCAAACGGGAATTGAGTGGCGATACTTCACCGTTATTTTATTGATGGCTCGACAATCAACACACATGCGCCATGTCTCATCTTTCTTTGGCACTAGCAACACCGGGACTGCACATGAACTCATGCTCTCTTTGATGTAACCCTTGTTAAGGAGTTCCTCAACTTGCCTTTGGAACTCTTTTGTGCCCATTAGATTACTTCGGTAGGCGGGCTTGTTGGGTAATTGAGAACCCGACACGAGATCAATTTGATGCTGACTTCCCCGAAGTGGGGGTAATCCTTGGGGAAGCTCCTTCGGGAACACATCTTCATAGTCCTGCAAAACAAGGGAAATAGAATGAGGGATAGGAGAAGTAGAGTGGTTAGCCTGAAAAGCATAGGCTAGGAGAAGAATGGGTGTTTTGTCATCCTTCTTTTTGAAAAGATCTTTGTTCCTAGCCAACATCACCAAGGGATTCTTCCCTTTCAACCTTCTTTTCTCCTCTTCTTCATCTTCCTCCTCGGTTTGGTCCTCCTTCTCACTTTGTTTCTTACCCTTTTCTTTAAATTCTCTCAATTTTTGGTGACCCTCATTCACTTGAGATGGCGAGATGGCGAAAGTGGATGAAGAGTGAATTTCCGACCATTCAACTCATCACATCACAATGAACCTCATCATGATAATTCCCGACCTTGAACCGAATCACCACTTGCCTAGTCACCTTCAACTCACACAGTCATTTAACCATTGAAGCTTGTATGGTGTGACATGTTTGGTTGTGGGAAACTTCAAGAAATCAACCAAAGTAGCACTAGCCACATTAGCACAACTTCCGCTATCAATGATCAAAGATCACACATTTTCCTTTATAAGACATTTAGTATGGAATAGATTCTCTCTTTGACTATGTCATCTATTGCCTTACTAATCATTGCACGCCTCACAACAAAATTTGGAACCTCATACTCCCCATCTTGAGGCCAAGCATCTTTATTATCCTCCTTTACTTGCTCAGCTCATCTTCTTGGGACCCCTCTCCATCTTGGGCTTTTTCATCATTCTCATATTCCAATCCCACCTCTTCTCCAAGGTAATACAATTTCCCTTCCCTAGGGATCACATTTCTCCGGTTGGGACATTCACTTGCCTTATGTCCCCACCCTTGACATTTAAAACATTGAAAACCTTTAGGATTGAGAGTAGGATATTTGTTACCTTCATTCTTTGGAGGGTACTTTGGAGTGATCTTCTCTACGGGTTTCTTGTCATTGGACTTGTAGTCCTTGTTCTTGTTCCATCCTGATGTTGATTGGGCTACCTCTTTATTCTTACTCCAAGTATTGGTAGATGAGTAGCCTTTTGGTTTGTAAGTTGCCTTTTCTTTGATATCCCTCTCAATCTCCAAGGCCGCTTGGAAGATATCTTCTATGGTCTCGAACTTGTGGATAGTCATGCATGAGGAGATATCTTTGTTCAATCTAACCTTAAAGCGTATGATGTCATGGTTCACGTTCTCTCGATGGTTGAGCTTCGAGATCAATTGTTGGAATTCATCATAATAGGCCACAACACTCTTGCTACCTTGCCTCAAGTTGTACAACTTGGCAAGTATCTCATGCCTATACCTCTCCAGAACATATCTCTGTCTTATGAATACCTTCAAGACATCCCATGGAGGGGGTTGTCCTTCATTCAACACATTTCCAAATCTTTTGACATAATCCCACCATGTATTGGCATACCCTTCAAAATGGGCTATGGCATAACAACTTTTCTTCTCTTCGGTGATATCGTTAACTTAGAAGATCCTTTCACGAGAGGACTCCCATGAGAGATAAGCTTTGGGATCACTTTCGCCTTTGAAAGTTGGGAGACTAACCTTGATTGAATTAATGCCCACATCTCGATCCCTATTACCTTGTTGGTTCCATTGTTCATAACCTTGGGGGCGGTTTCCCATGTTCCCTCTTCCATTAGGCGCCGGACCAAATCTTCCTTTTCGACCTCGGTAACCTCATTGATCTATTGGTCTATCTCTTATTTCCTCTACCAATATGTCGGCTTCATTGAATTCTCCAAACTCCGCTTGTTGTTCTTCGTCTACTTGGATGGTTTGGTTTCGGTTAAGGGGTGCTTGGAATGGGGGAATTTGGTTTAGTGGAGGTTGGGGTATTCGGGTTTGAGATTCATCATGTTGCATTTGGTTGAATTGAGGTTGGAGTGGTCGAACGAGATTTCGGTTTTGTGGATGTGGAGTGACTTGAGGAATGGAATCATGTTCTTGTATTGGTGGAGTGATAATTTGGTGACGGTTTTCCGAGGACATATGAGCCAAAGGATTTGGAGCATGTCCACTAGTCGAAGCATGGTAGTGTTGAGGTGTGTATAGGGATGGGTTTTGTCGACCTTCCACACTATCCACTCTTCCACCAATAAGGGATGCACTACCTTCAAGAGAATCCACCTTAAGGTCAAGTGAATTTATCTTAGTGTCCATAGAATCAATTTTATGATTAAGAGTTTCAATGGCCGCTAAGATAGCATTTGTTGAGTGGTTATCCGTGGCTTATGGAGTTTCGCCTTCAGTAGCCATTGTACCTATGAATAAAAACACTCAAAAACAACAAACATGTTAGCGTTAGATAAATTAACCTCACAAACTCTTCACACCTTTGTTTACCTCACACTTGGATCACAAATGTTGAAATATGGTTTATACTTCGTGTGGTAATTGACGTGTCAAGTTCTACTCTTGATCGGATTGGATTCTTGTTTGATGGACTCAAATAAAGATGTAAGGACATCAAGAATTAAAAAGAGAAAAGCTTGAAAGAAACGGGACGATGAATGAATTCGGACTCAAGAACTAATCATCCAACTTAGTAGGTGGATTACTAGTTGTTGATAGTTTTAAGAATCAAGAGTTGAATTTATGAATCAAGGAATGAAACTAAGGAATCAAACCTGAGTAAATTGGAGTTTAGAAGTGTTAGAATGCATTTGGAACTTGAATTGGACGTTGGGAAGGCTTGGGAGGTGTCACACACCTTGGGCGCACCTCTAGAGCACTTCTAATGCAGGTGGGGAAAGCTGCTCACTATTTTGAGTTGTGGCAGCAGTTCCAACGCACCTCCAGCGCAGGTTGGACGCAGGAGAGCCGAGAGCCCCTAGACACTGCCTTGAGGTGCGGCAGCAGGCTGGGAGCAGCTGCAGCACACCTTGGGCGCAGGTCAAGGGCAAGTTGGGCGCACCTTGCTTGTTCCAAGGCCAAAAATGCCCTTCTTGATGCCCTTTGTGTAATTTTCTCTTGGAATGTTCTTGAAATCTTTGTAGATGCTCAAACACAAACACCCTTTAACTCTTTTTCTTCCTTCTTTTTGGATCAAACGCCTTCTTTTGGATGAATTTCAATATGATTATAACAATCTCCTCAAGAACACACCAAGAACACCAATCTTTCTAACTTTTTCTCCGGAGCTTGGAATTAGTTGAAATTTTGAACGTAGGTACTTCTTAGCCTTCTAAACTCATTCCAAACATCAATTTCTCCAAATTCTTCAGTTTTTCAATTCATTTGAAACGTCTTCAACCCAAGCTTCCAACAAGGATAAAACTCTCAAATAAGCTCCGATTTGACTCAAATTTGGTTTATAGACTCGTATAGTGTTAGGGAATGCAAATCTAACACTAGAAACACAAGAAAACACAAATATCAAAAACTCAAAATATGACCTAAGACCTAAAACGTGAATAGTAATTTTTTTTTTGTGATTTTCGATTTTCTAAGACGACTAGACCCAAGATTGACTTCGTAGGAATGAAATTAAGCTCGGCTCTGATACCAAATGATATGAAATCAAAATACGAAAACTGAAGATAATATAAAAAAGTAAAGATAATCGATAAGATAGATAATTAGACACAAGAAAAGAAGTAACCAAGAACAAAAGAGTATGTCAAACTCTAATACCCTCAATTACAATATAATCGAACACCTAATTCCTATGGTGATCAAGAGGGAGATGAACGCCCTCTAAACTAACGTTTCTAAACCAAAGTTCAACAAAAGTTGTCCAATACTCACTCAATGGAGAAACATTCATCAATTCATCAATAATCAAGCAAAACTAAGAGAATGAGCTAGCCTCAAAAGTATTTATAGTTTAGGCTAATTATTACAAATTTTAGGATCCAAAAGTGACCCAATTGCAAGAAAAGGCCCACTAGGGGCTGTTTTGATCCGCTCTTGAAATGCTAGAGCAGATCAAAAGCGGATCCAAAGCGCCTTGGGCGCAAGTCCTTTCCAAGGGCCTTTCTAGCCCCATTTTGCCTTCGCTTGCCTCCTCCAACGATCCTTTGACCAATGTGAGTGCGATCATTAACAAATAACACCTTCTTGATGGTAAATAGGTAGCGGTATGGACTGCGTACATCTTACCCTCCCCAGATCCCACTTTGTGGGAACACATTGGGTTTGTTGTTGTTGTTGTTGTTGTTGTTGATGGCAAGGAGGCTTCTTCAAGTACCTCCCGCTTCATGAATAATCCTTGGATCCTTTAAAGCTCCAGGCTTGACCTCTAGTGAATGGCTTGGAGCTAATCCGGATTGTATCATCGGATAACCTTATTTCTTATCTTATCACTCCTAGTATGCCTGCACATCTATCCCAACATCCTCATCTCTGCAACATGTGTCTTTTGAACAGAGAGTTCTTAACTAGCCAACACTCTACTCCATACAACAAAGGCGGTTTAACCACCAATTGTAGGGCTTACCTTTAAGCTTAGGTGGTACCTTTTTACCTCACAAGACTCCGGAAGTAAGCCTCCACTTCATCCATGCCTCACCAATGCAATGTGTGGCATCATCATCGATGTCCTCACTTCCCTTAATTACAAACCAAAGATACTTAAAACCCTTTCTTGGGATAGGTTGTGTGTCAAACTTTACTTCCACACTACCTCATACATCACATCACTAAATTTACATTTCAAATATTTTGTTCTGGTTTTGCTCAATCTGAAAACCCTTTAGACTTCAGTGTATATCTCCAAACTTCCAACCTAGCGTTAACTCTATTTTGAGTCTCATCAATCAATACTATATCATCTGCAAATAACATACACATAGACACCTCATCCTGAACAGAACGCGTCAACTTATCCATCATCAAGGCAAATAGTAAAGGGCTAAGAACTGATCCCTGGTGCAACCCCATCTGCTGGGAAGTGCTCTGAGTCTCCTCCCACCATTCTAACCCGAGTCTTGGCCCTATCATACATGACCCTTATCGCCTTAATATAAGACACCGATACACCTCTAGCCTCTAGGCACCTCTAGAGGACATCCCTCGGGACTTTGTTATAAGCCTTTTCAAGGTCAATAAACACTATATGTAAGTCGATCTCCTCACGATATGGATGGTTCCAGTAGTCGATCGTCTCGACATGATTCCAAATTGGTTCTTAGAAATAGACACCCCTCTCCTCATCCTCGTCTCCAATACTCTCTCTCAAACCTTCATAGTGCGACTTAGCAACTTGATAACTTTGTAATTGCAACAATTTTGGATATCACCCACCTCTATTCGTCAAGCATTTTTGCTGTCTTAAAAATAATGTTAAACAACTTAGTTAACTACTCTGTACTAGCCTTATCTGTGGTTTTCCAAAATTGCATCGGAATCTCATCCAGATCGGTCGCTCTTCCCCTACTCAACCTACTAATAACATGTTTAACCTCCTCAACGTTAATACACCTACAATACCCAAATACTTGAAGACTCTCAGAGTGCTCCAAATCACCTAACACGATGTCCCTGTTCCCTTCTTCGTTCAAGAGTTTGTGAAAGTATGTCTGCCATCTTTGCTCAACGAGGATCTCTTCGCTTAACACCTTGCTCTCATTATCCTTGATGCACTTCACTTAATCTAAGTTGCGAGCCTTCCTTTCTCCTACTTTTGCAAGCTTATATAATTTCTTATCCCCTTTGTCCCCTAGCTCGACATACATGCATTCAAAAGTTGTCATCTTAGCTGCCATAACTGCTAACTTAGCTTCCGTCTTTGCTGCCTTATAAACTCCTTAAGCGTCCATTTTCCCTCCTAGTCGATGCACTCCACCAACTTTGTATACGCAACCTTCTTAGCTTCCATTGCCTTGGACTTATCCATTTCACCACCAATCCCTTTTGACGACCACCAAAGTTACCCCTTATACCCCTAATACCTCTCTAGCTGCTTCCCTGACGCAGCTAGAGGTTTTATCCCACATGTTTTTAACATCCTCTCTACTACTCCAAGACCTCATACCAATCAACTTCTCCCCCATATCTTTAAGAAAGGCAGGGGTCAGGCCACCCATTTAATCCTCAGTCTGTCATATAAGGTCTTCTTTCTCCTATCCGTCTTAATCTCCTAGTCCATCACAAAAAGCTTGTGTTGGATGGTAAGATTCTCACACGGGATAACCTTGTAGTCCTTGTATCGCCCTTCTTAAGGAGTAAGTAATCTATATGAGTCTTAACTACCATGCTACGGAAGGTGACCAAGTGGTTCTGCCTTATTGGAAAGCATGAGTTAGCAGTCACAACTCAAAAGCTCTAGCAAAATCTGAAAGCAAGGCTGAAAGAGAGGCTCCACCTCGTTCTGTCCCTAAAACCAAAGCTTCGATGCACATCGTCAAAGCCACCAAAAAAAACCCCAATATGGCCATTAAAATCTCCATGAATGAAAATCTTCTCAGTGTGCGGTACACCTCTTCCGACTTTGTCGAAATCCTCCCAAAAATGGTTTTTGATCTCCTCTTCCAGGTCCACTTGTGGCACATAAGCACTAATAATGTTCAAAGTAAGCCCTTAAATGATTAGCTTAATCGTGATCCTCCCGACCTCCACTACTTGCTCTTTAATGTCTGCGTCTACTAAAATGCCTACTCCATTCCTACCCCTCGAGCCTTTTGAGTACCACAACTTAAACCTGTCCACATCCCAACCCTTGGTTCCTACCCATTTGGTCTCCTGGACACAAGCTATATTAATCTTTCTCTTCTTAAGAATCTTCACTAGCTCTATGGACTTCCCTGTCAATGACCCTATGTTCCAACCCCTACTCTTAGACTCTTCACCCACTTACCGCTTCTACCCCTCCCCTCTGCCTCAACCGAAGACATGACCCTAGTCCACTATCATTCACCGAAGCCACTTAAAAGATGTAAACTGCACCAGAATATACTTAAAAATGCTGAATCTAGTGCATAATCGGAAAGGCAAGATAGCAAGCAACTATGCTATAATTCAGAAAACAAGCACTATATGGGCCATACCGGAAAACGGGGGAAGCAAGCAAGAATATAGAGAATGAACCACAACTGTCAATCAAGATATCAATAATCTGAACTCTACAATAAATCAGAAAAACAAAGCAAAAATACGGAGAATCATAGTTTGGATCAGAACAAGCAAGGAAGAACAAAAAATGAAGCAATAATCCACACTGTACTATAAATCATAAACAACAAGAAAGAAATATAAAGAACGAACAAAGAGGACTCCAAGAGCACAATGACATCAACGCAAGTGTTAGATAAAGATGGGAAAAGTAAGGATTCAGGGATGGGAATCATCGGGATTAAGCTGAGACAGAATATAAATGATTTATTTTGCTTGATATGATGGATTCCGATAAGTTTGATGCTAACATTGGCTGCAAAAATCTTGTCTCATAGGGTCACTTCGTTTTCCGATGAGCTATGCCGGTGTCGGAGTTGAACGCTGCTGCTAGTACCTACAAGATGATGGTAAAAAGAATAGTCCTAGTCGGCTTCTATTGCCCTTAGAGTGAGGGAGATAGTGGGTGAAGGGTGGGGGGAAGAAATAGAGCGTCGAGATGATGTTGGCTGGATCACCAAAGAAATCGGTAATGGATAGATGAGGGTCGTCGAGAAGATGAACCCTAAGAGAGAGAAAGTTGTGTCAAAGTTAGAGAGAGAAAGTTGTGTCAAGTTCCAAATTAAAAACAAAATTAACTTTGGGATTGAGAGAACCATATTTTATTTTTCTCCCTTTTTGGAATCACTTGACCCAAAAAAAAAGAAATGTGGATTTGTCCAAATAAGCATTTAGAAGTCTTGACATAAAAAACTGTCTTTGAGAAGTTGGAGAGCAAGTTGCAAATGATGCTGCTCAGAAGTCTGACTTATACCAAGATATAGTCAAAGAATACAACAATAAATTTGCACAGGTGGGTTCTAAACAAATCATTCATAGCACATTGGAATGTAGGAGTAGTGAGACCAAATGGCATAATAGTGAAATCATAATGGCCAGAGTGCGTACAAAAAGTAGTTTTATGAATGTCTATAGGATTGACACGTATCTAGTTAAACCACAACGTAAATCAATCTTCGAAAAAACAGATGTTCCGTGCAATTCACTAAGAAGCTCATCAATATTAGGGATTGGGTACTTATCTGGAATAGTGATTTGGTTGAGACCTCTATTATCAATGCACATATGCCATGTGTTGTCCTTTTTCTTGACGAGGACATAGCTAGCAAATGGACTAGTACTCGGCCTTATAAAATCCTTCTAGAGTAATTCAAACACGTGTTTTTCAATTCCTGATTTTTGAAAGTATCAAGGATACTGGTAGGGACGGATATTGGGTGGTTTTGAGTTAGGAATCAAAGTGACAGAGTGGGTGTGTTGGCGAAAAGGTGGTAGTGCATTGGGTTCTTCAAAAATTGATTCAAACCCTCAAAACAAATTTTGAATATCAACGGGTGGAGAATTACCTGAAGTATCAGCCTCCTTGGAGAAATACTTGAAACAACTGTTTCATTTGATTCTCGTGGAACTCTTTGAAGCTTATCTCGTTTCCCATTTAAATTGAAATTAAAACATCTCATTCCATTTATCTTGGATTTTATTTAAAGAAGCAAGCCACTTTATTTCAAGCACCAAATGTACTCATCCAATGGAGAAAGGAGAGAAATCTTGAAAAACAGTTAATCCAGGAAATTTCACAAGGATATTTTTGCACAGACGGTTGCAACGTATCACATCTTCATTGCCAATCTGGACTACAAGATAAGGCACAACTTGAACAAACGATTGTAATTCTTCAACTTCTCAGAGATAAAATTGTGGGATGGCCCACTATCAACTAGACGCAACACCTTGCATCCTTTAAGGTCCCTTGAAGTTTCATCGTTGTGCCTGTCATGTTACCTTGAAACACATGGAATGAAATTTCAGCTAGGTCAGCTGTCCTTGCATCTCTATCAGTAAGGTCATTGGCATTTGTTCTAGGGATTCACCACCTTTAATTTTGTCATTTATCTCCATAAAAGTGAGAGTTGCTGTCTTGCAATTTGCAATTGTCACCTGGTGCAAGTTTCTCATTACACCTAAAATAGAGTTCTTTGGTTGTGCGATTCTGCTTCTCTATATCCCAAATCACAATTTGGAGAAGGACGAGGAGGCATATGTGTAGAATTTAGATTGGTTCGTGACACGAGTTGGTTGCCTATTGATTGGTAAGGAACTTCACGTGCGGAACCAATTTCGATTGTGTTGGATCGTGAAAGATTTGGTCACTGAGAACCTTTATGCCCACGGTTGGAACCAACTTTTTGCTCAAATTCCTTTGCAAGGCTCATGGCTTTATATATAGTTTTGGACTTGTGGATTCTCAGATTTGCTTTGAGTTCTTCTTTAAGCCCAACAAGGAACAATCCGAAAAGACAATGTTCTGGCAAATTCTTGATTCAGGCGAATCGTTTAGCAAATTCTTGGCAATATTCTTGTACTGTGCCCAATTGTCGAATGCTGCATAAATGTTCATCTGAATTCCGCGATTCAGCAGGGTCATAGTTCTCTTGTAAAGCTTTAACAAGGTCCTCCCAATACAATAGTGTACTCTCATTGTTATTCCACACAAAAAGATCAGGCACATCACCTACCAAATACATAGCTGCTACATCCACCTTTAGATCATTAGGAGTTTGGAGTTTGATACTACTGAAAATAATTTTCACTCTTCAAAATCCAGCCACGAGGATCTCCTCCTTCAAATTGAGAAAATTTCGTATTCGTGTATGGCTTATGAGTTGGATTCTTCAACCACCAAGGCATCTCCATGTCAACATCAACATCCTTAACCCAAGAAGCTCAAGTAGAGCTTCTGATGTCATGATGACAACTGCTACATTCCATACCTTTTCATTTAGCGGACATACCCGGATCAACATCAATTTGAGTACCATTGGATTGAGCCTTCACTGGTGCATCTAGTGCTTTCAAACGTGGTGCTACATTAATTGCTGGACATTTGATCATGAGAGGGCTCACTTCCACGGTTTATGACTGGTTGTGTTGCTGGTTCGTTGGAAGATCTTATAGATACCATCTTGGATCTTGCTGCTCTGATGCTAAAATGATACAAACTGGTAGAATGTAAGTAGGAACAAGAATAGTATATAGAATTCTCCATGGAAAAGGATTGTATTGTAGCATCTTAATTGGAAAAAGATTATAGTGTAGTGTCTGTAAATAGGGTTTCAGTGTAATAATGTAGATACACAATTCAATAATATTTTTATCTTATATTTCTCACATGGTATTAGAGCATTGTTGAGAAATTAAGTTAGATAGGTCATCGTGCCTCGATTTTCGTGACTGTTAGGTATGATTTGTGTCCTTGTCAATTTTCGTCAATATTATGCGGAAATCACCACCACCACTGGGTCCCACTCTCTCGCTTCAAAAACCCAGCCAGACCCACCTAAAAATACCTCCTTATTCCCTCACGCGTCGATCAGGGGTGGGACTTTCTCGAAGAGATTTAACCACACACCGACACCAACAATTTCTCTTTTCTAATAGGATTGTGCCATCATTCCGACCTTACCCATATAACTTCTCTCAAATTTTAATCACTTTTCAACTGTCAAATTCAATAATTTGGTGACCTTTGCCAGTTTTTCGGCGAGATCTGTCAAGACCCCTTTTGATTTATGCATAAGTTCATCAGTGATTTCGATTAGTCTTATGTTTAAGTTCAAACCCTTAATGGGGGGATCAAACAGTCAAACATCACAATTCATGAAGAGTCGATGAGGGGAGGTTGTTTTAGAAGATCTTGACCTAGATGTAGTTATTGTAATAGGCTTGGACACATTCGTGATCGTTGTTTTGGAAGATCTCGTCCTAGGTGTAGTTATTGTAATAAGCTTGGACACATTCATGACATGCTATTTTTAACCTAAGTGTAGTTATTGTAATAGGCTTGGACACACTTGTGAAATATGTTATTTTTGGCATGGTCGGCCACCTAAAAATGCTAATGTCGCTCAGTGTTACACTGCAGGTAATCAATGTATTTATTTATTTGAAGAGAAATATAATGAGTATCTTCAATATCATGCAAGTGAGCAGATGTCTCTACCAGTAGCCTCAACTGCACAGTTTTCCTACATTTGGATCATGGGATGGGTTGTGGACTGGCACTTCCGATCATATTTCTGGTGACAAATCACTTCTGTCAAATATTATTTATTCACCGTCTCTTCCGGCTACACTTTAGCCAATAGTAACCAAACCATGTCAAATATTATTTATTCACCGTCTCTTCCGGCTACACTTTAGCCAATAGTAACCAAACCAAACCAAGCCAAAAGGAGTTGGTTAATCTAATCCCCCATTCTCTGCAACTTTAAATTCTGTTCTTTATGTCCCTAGTTATCCATTTAATCTTGCGTTGGTCAGTTGTTTGACTCGTGCTTTAGATTGTGGCATGATATTTCTTGAGGACTCTTTTGTCACGCATGACCGTAGTGTAGGACAAACAATTGGTGTAGGATATGAATCACAAGGCCTCCATTACCTTACCTTTCCTAAATCCTCCATAGCATGTCCAGTTGTAGATTCTTCAAACGTAATTCACGAACATTTAAGTTATCTTAGTTTGTTCAAGCTACAAAAAATAATGCCTAGTTTGTCTAGTTGGTCCACATTAGAATATGAGTCGTGCCAACTTGGGAAACACACTCGACCTTTCAATATAGTGCTAAGAGTCTTGCATAGTTTATACTTTCCTTAGTTCAATTTGATATTAGGGTCCTAGTAGAGTCAGTTCAACCTTAGGGTTTCATTATTTTGTTAGATTCATTGATGATTATTCAAGATGTATTTGTATTTTCTTAATGAAAGATCACTTTGAATTATTTCGTATATTCAAGGGTTATTGTGCTGACATACAAAATCAATTTAGTCTCTATTCGTACCTTTCGTAGTGATAATGCCTTAGAATATATGTCCTCCCAATTTCAAATATTGATGACTCATCAGACTTTTTGTCAATACACCCCTTAACAAAATGGAGTAGCCCTTCACCAAAATTGAGTAGCAAAGAGGGAGAATAGGCACCTTATTGAGATCCCATGTTCGTTTTGAGGCGATGCAGTTCTCTCTTATTGTTATTTAATTAATCGGCTGCCCTCATCGTCCATTCAAAAACAAATTGCTTATTCAATATTGTTTCCTCAGTCATCTCTGTACTCTCTTCCCCTCGTGTCTTTGGGAGTACATGTTTTGTTTATAACTTTACCTTAGGAAAAGATAAATTAACTGCTCTTGCTCTCAAATGTGTCTTTCTTTGTTATTCTCGAGTGCAAAATAGGTATCGTTGCTACTCACTTGATCTTCGTCGGTACCTTAAGCCAGCTGATGTCACATTTTTTGAGTCTCGACCTTACTTTACGTCTTCTATTGTTCCTGATCATCTTAACATATTGAGGTCTTACCTACATCAACTATTGAAAATCTTACCGTTACTTCTATATCTCCATCCATAGTGTCACCAGTCTTATCTACATCGACTTTTGAAGACTCTACAATACATACCATCTACAACTCCATCCACAGTGCCACCACTCCCGACTTATCATCGTTATCCACGTACGACATCAGACTCAGATGATTCCAGTCATGCACCTATTACATACTCGTCTCCTTGTAATCAATCGATTGCACTTTGAAAAGTCATATGGTCCACTCATAATACTAACCCTCATCATGCGTTTATATCATCGTTGTCCTTTGTCTCCATCCCTAAGTCCACAAAATAAACACTTTCTTATCCAGGATAGCGACATGCTATGATTGACGAGATGTCTGCTTTACATGCAAGTTATAGGTGTCAAGTGGGCGGGGCCGGGTCAACCCAGAACCGGCCCGTGAAATTTAGCCGGTTAAAACGGTTAAAAATCCGGTCAAAAACAAAAAAAAAAGTTTTTTTCCAATATACGCTATATATACCCACCTATATACATTTTAAATACGTTAAACAATATATATACACTATATATATAGTATATACTACATTAGAATTTAAAAAATATATACACACATACACAATTACACAAGTAATCGTGTATACGACTATACGTTAGTTAAATATATATATTACTCTAAATAAAACATATACTACAAGATATATACTACAATATAATGATATATATAATAATTTATAAAACATATACACATGTATACGTTAAATATATACGTCTATAGAAGATATATACACATATATACGTACCATTCAATATATACGCACTACTTTAAATAAAATATACTACAATATATATATACTACAATATATACACACACTATATATATAGTTATACACTAATTTATAAAACATATACACACGTATACGTTAAATATATACGTCAATAGAAGATATACACACATATATACGTACCATTCCATATATATATACGTACTACTTTAAATAAAATATACTACAATATATATATATATACTACAATATATACACACACTATATATATAGTTATACACTAATTTATAAAACATATACACACGTATACGTTAAATATATACGTCAATAGAAGATATACACACATATACGTACCATTTAATATATACGTACTACTTTAAATAAAATATACTACAATATATATACACACACTATATATATAGTTATACACTAATTTATAAAACATATACACATGTATACGTTAAATATATACGTCAATAGAAGATATATACACATATATACGTATCATTCAATATATACGTACTACTTTAAATAAAATATACTACAATATATATATACTACAATATATACACACACTATATATATAGTTATACACTAATTTATAAAACATATACACATGTATACGTTAAATATATACTATTTTAGAAAATATATACACATATATACACTATTTTAAATAAAACATATGCTACTTAATATAATAAATTAATAATAGTATAATACTTAATAGTAAATTAATAATATCTTAAAACTAAGTTTTTAATTTAAACTAGAAATTCAATTTAAATCATTAAATGAAAAAAATTGCAAAGTAAGGACTAAAGAATAAATGAATGTTGAATTTTATTTATTGCAAAATGATCCAAAATTTATAATTTACATGAATGAAAAATCTACAAATTTTGCATCATTTTCTCCAACTCATTCATGTTAATATTAACGGGAACTTGCATAGGATAGTCAAAGTCAACGGGGGCAAAACCATGCATTGGACTTGATTCTGCTGAGTTATCCTGTGAAGTCATATCTTCAAGTCTCTGCTCGTCGTTCGGCTCCGCTTCCATTCCTTGATTTCTTCATTCGGCTCTAATCTAATCTCTGAGGCAAACAGGAACATTCATTGCATTGTTTCCCAATGAATGTCGGTTGTCTCCAAGTTGCTGTCGTCCTTAACTAAAAGCGCTCTCCGATGCAACGGTTGACATTGGAACATTCAAGATATCTCTAGCTAATCTTGAAAGCATAGGATATTGTGTTTTATTACTCCTCCACCAATCCAACGCGTTGATCCGTCGTCTGCGATCCTCTAGCGGCGACCGAAGATAATACTTAAGCTCTTCCCGATAAGTTGATGTGTAAGCTCCCTCCTCGACACTGTTCCAACAATTTAAATCATAAAAGTGATCAGGAAAACTACTATGTGCCGGTCTTTTAGAAGATGATGGCTCCTCGGGAGGATGAAGAGCGACAGTTGGAGTGACATTTGTAGGTACGGCTAAATCAACTAAATCAGCATAATGATTATATAATTTATCTATGTATTCATTCGCATCACCCATAGCCGTCCACAAATCAGGTTGTACTTGTTGAGAATCATTGTTAGTATTTATTTCTAAATTAGCACAAATAATAGTACTAAAGTGGCACATAGTATTATATTTCATGCACGGATTAAGCATAGTATCAACCAAGTAAATAGGGGGAGTCGGAAAAAAATATTTTTTAAATTTAGCAAACATGGCACCAACAACATCTTTGTAACCTTTATTTTTATATTCTTTTAGTAAAGCAGAACTATCGGCTATATATGCCAAAATATTACAAACAGTAGGATAATAAGCTTCGGAAAATTCAACCGTAGCTATATAAATTTTTTCCAAAAACTTAACAAGATCATTAATTATAACCCAATCAGAATCATGTAACATGCAATCAGCAGAATCAACAAACGAACCACAATATTGGTTAAAGATAGTGTAATAGGAACTCTATATTCATAACAAGTTTTTAAAAAATCATACGTAGCATTCCATCTAGTTTCACATTCTTCAGGCATCAATATCGGTGCAAGTCCATTTTGTTCACATTTAAGTTTAAAGTCTCTAATTCTACTTCTACGATTATTTCCTTGAATAAAACCAATGGCAAGCTGAATTTTTTCAATATAAAACTAAAAAAACTCAAGACCATTTCTTACAATTAAATTATATATATAACATGCACACTTAATATGAAAAATTTTAAGTAACGGTGGAGATAGATTAGATTTTAATTTTGTTATAGCAGTCTTGTTGTTAGAAGCATTATCAAAAGCAATACATAAGATTTTATTTTCGATACCATAAAATTCTGCAACTTTAGCAATCAAATCAGCAATAAAATCTCTCGTATGTTTACGATCTTCATCATATAAAAAAGAAAGAATACGTTTTTGCATAATAAAACTACTATCTATCCAGTGACAAGTAATAGTTAAATAATCATTTTTATTTACAGCACGCCCAAGATCAGAAGTTAGGGACATTCTACATTGAATATTTTTAAACAATGTTGATAAATAAAAACAATATTGTGAATGAAGTCCAAAAATATCGGCCCGACAAGTACTTCTAGGAATACCATTAAACATATGATTATAAAATGCTTGAATATAATGAATAAAGGCATCAGAAGGAAAACTAAAAGACAAACAACCCACAACTACCATTTTAGCTATTTCTTTCCGGTCCCTCAATTTATTATACTTCTTCATTACCTGACCGGTTGCTGGGTCCATTCTAGTTTGCGTTGGCCCACCAACATCCGCACCACCTCGTGCAATATTTAACTTTCTTTCGTGAGCATCACCTATATGTCTCATTAACGTACCCGTACCCCTTTGCTTGCCTCCGCTTTTATGCTTATATATTTGTTGACAAATATTGCATTTCACCTCAGTATCTGATATACGTTCAAAAAATTGCCATGCAGTACTAGTTGTTTTACGAGCTCTTGGGTCACAGGGAGGACGGGGAGGGAGATTAACCGATTCAGATCTAACATTAGCATTTCCTACTACGGGTGTCTCACCAATATTTTCATCATCTTCGTCTAAATTAACCGCATCTACTTCATTTTCTTCTTCTATACCGTAATTTTCCTGAGATTCTACATAATCCATATCGTGGGGATCTACACCTAAAGGTACGCCTACTTCTTCCTCAAAAGGTTGACTAAGCGATGCCGGAGGCACACAGGTATATCTACTACTTGAAGTACCTCTACCGCTAGTAATTCGCTTTTTACTATCGCTTCCGGGACAAAAAATTTTAAACACCTTTAGTAGCGAGGTTTCTTAATTTATCCATAATATAAATTAAACTAAAAAAAATCAAAATACACAAATATAATAAAATTAAATATTCAACAATTAATACACTACATAAAAATTAAACGTAAGAGATGGAACGACAATACCAAATTTTGGAAGTATCCGAAGGTTGCGACTTTAGAAACTTCCACTCGTACTTTGTAATCGCAAAATTAAAAAATTAAAGTGAGCACTTTAGGAAATTAAATATATAGAATGTTTGAGAATTGAGATTTGAGAGAGAATGAGAATTGAGAGAATGAAAAATTGTGTGGAAAATGATTTGAAAGTGTAGGATATTTATAGGAATTTTTTTGGGGTTAAAAAATAATTTTAGAAGTAATTTTTTTTTTTTTAATATAAAAGGCCAAATTAGCTGTTTAGACCCAAAAACAGCTATATTGGGCCCAACGGTCCAAAGCCCAATTTTTTTTTTCTTTTTAAAAAAAAGTAAACCGGACCGGTTAACCGGTAGCCCGGTCCGGGTTAACCAGGCCCAACCAAAAAAGTAAATCGGCCCGGGACTCGGTACCTTACAGCCCATGGGCTGACCGAGCCGGTTTTCTTAAACGGGCCGGTTCGGGCCGGTTCGGGCCGGGTCAACCCGGCCCGTTTGACAGGTATAATGCAAGTGGTACTTGGGAGCTTGTTCCTCTCCCTTTGGGTAAATCGATTGTTGCGTTTATGCAATAAAAGTTGGTCCAGACGGCCAAAAAATTGATTGGCTTAAAGGCTTGCCTTGTTGCCAATGGGTATACTCCGATTTGGGCTTGATTACGGTAATACTTTCTTTTCTGTGGCTAAAATAATATATGTTCTTCTTTTTATATCCATGGTTGTTGTTCAGCACTGGCCTCTTTATTAGTTGGATATTAAGAATGCTTTTCTCCACGGTGATCGTGAGAAGGAAGTTTATATGGAGCAACTAATTGGTTTTGTTGCTTGGAGAAGTCTAGTCTGGTGTGTCCATTGCCAATCACTTTTTGGTCTAAAACAATCTCCTTGCGCTTGGTTTAGGAAGTTCAACACAGTAATTCAAGAGTTTGGCATGATTTGTAGTGAAGCAAATCACTCCGTGACTGTATTTTATCGACATTCTGCTCCAAATCGATGTATTTATTTGGTAGTTTACGTTGATAATATCGTTTTTACTGGCAATGTTCAAGATGGTATCACTAATTTGAAGCAACATTTCCAGGTTAAAGACCTCGACAGACTGAAATATTTTTTAGGCATTGAGGTTGCTTAGTCCAGATCAGGCATTATTATTTCTCAACGCAAGTATACCTTAGAAATTCTTAAGGAGACAAGAATGATGAGGTGTAGACCCATTGACACTCTTATGGATCCAAATACTGAACTCTTGCCAGGACCGAGGAGCCAATCAATGATCCTGGAAGGTGTAGGCGTCTGATTGGTAAGTTGAATTATCTCACAATGACTAGACCTGACATTTCCTATCTTGTGAGTGTTGTATGTCAGTTTATGGTTTCTCCCTGTGATATTCACAGGGATGCAGTTGTTCACATTTTGCGATATATAAAGTCAACTCCAGGTAAAGGACTTCGAGAATCGAGGTCATGAGCAGATCATTGGATATACAAACGCTAATCGGGTAAGATCACCTTTTAATAGGCGTTCTACATCCAAATATTGTGTTTCAGTAGGAGATGTTTGGGTGTGCTGGAAGAGTAAGAAACAAAGTATGGTTGCTTGATCAATTGTAGAAGCAGAATATTGAGCAATGGTTGTAGCAACTTGTTAGCTAGTTTGGATCAAATAGTTGCTGAGAGAACTAAAATTTGGAGAAATCGGTCAGATGGAACTTGTGTGTGATAATCAAACGACCCTTCATATCACATCAAATTCAGTGTTTCATTAGAGGATTAAGCACGTTGAGATTGATTGTCACTTTATTAGAGAAAAGATACTTTGAGGAGACACTGTTACAAAATTTGTGCAGTCAAATGATTAACTTGCAGATATCTTCACCAAGTCCTTCATCGGTCCTCGTATTAGTTACATTTGTAACAAGTTAGCTACATATGACTTGCATGTACCAGCCTGAGGGGGAATGTTAGAATAGGAGTAGGAACAAGAATAGTATATAGAATCCTACCTGGAAAAGAATTGTGAGTATCCTAGTTGGAAAAGAATTATAGTATAGTGTCTTAGCGTTGATATAGATACCCAATTCAATAATATTTTTTTCTTATATTTCTCAAGAAACTATGATGAAGAAAAGGTGAAAAATGAAAACTTACTGGTTAAATAAAGCGCAAGGATGTTAAACACTGCATAAACCAATAACTCTGTAAGGAGTGGACAAATCTATAGATACAAAGATAATTATAATACTTTTTCCTGGCAGAATCAATGTTCAGTAATGCACTCGCATCGTCACGTAATGCGATAATGCGAAGCGATGCGAGCCCCTCACTGCCTGTGGCTGATGCGAGCCAGCCTTACAGAAGCGGGTGCATCAGGGTTATGCAAGATGCGAGCGCATCGTGCTGATTTTATTTTTAGGGTCAATCTTAAATTAAAACAAAGAGTCGCTTCATGTTGATTCTATATTTAGTGTCAATTTTATATAAAAAAGGAGTCTACTGTTGCAGTTTTATAGGAACTTTGATGTCCACTACTGGGACTTCTTCACTGCAGCGACTTCTTCATCACTACTTTAGAAGAACAAGAATTAGATGTTGAAACATTATTAATTTAGATTTGGTATTTCTTTTTTTTTGTCTGGTTTGTTTTGCTATTTTGTTGAACTGTTTTGCTATTGTGGTCTGTGTTGTTTTGCTGGTCTGTTTCACAATAGATGTTTTGGCGATCAAACCTGTGATTTTGGTGTTTAATATAAACTTTTGCTAATATATATTGTCTTTATTGTTGATTATATAGTCGTCGTGGTTTTTTCAGTTCTATTTTACTGTTTGGATGCTCTATTTAGTCTTTTTTCTTTTAAATTGTGCTTCACTTTAATGATGTGGTCGCATCGCTTCATGCTTCGCGTAAGGTGTGATGCATAGCATTGTCGCTTTTTTCCGCATCACGCTTCCCTGAATACTGGTCAGAATTCTTCAAGATACATATATTTAAACTAAAATGTAAAGAACACTCCCAAAACATAGATAAATCATAAATAGTTATTGCTGTAGATAACTGTTGGTAACTACTATAGGTAAGTGCTGCTTATATATTTTATATCCTATTTGAAACCAAGAAACTAACATCATCTCCACATACTTGTCTAGATTTTCTTCTAGAGTAAGTCCGTAAAGGAGTAGTCGTATCACATTTGCTTTAGTCACTGAAAAATCTGCTGGTCCAGCTGTGAAACTTGGTGGAATAATGGGTCCTGCCTCTACCTTTCCCCACTAAAACATTATACTTGGCCCACCAACCAGAACTCGAACTCGTGATGTGCTTTTACCTTACTTCCTGTATTGTACCATCTTTGCTAATGAATCAAAGCCCTGGGAGCTTCACTAGTGCTAAATTTTAGCAAGCAATTTCACATAATTGTGTCTTGTACTTCAATTGTTTCAAAACCATGGGACTTTGGACTCTGAGCTAATTGTTCTAAAATTGTGGGACATTCGGATCTTGATATGTAAAATAATTTTAATGAGTGAGAATTATATATTAGAAAATTTATTCAAAATGTCTGTACGTTTTATTAAATAATTGTCAAAACTATGATACTCTTACAGGAGCACATTCCCAAGTGATGTTAAGTTGTATATTCAGAATGATGCCGTGGCTGCTCTAGCAAGTGGTACAATGGGAAAACTTCATGGCTGTGTTTTGATAGTTGGTACTGGAAGCATTTCTTATGGATTTACTGAAGATGGAAGAGAAGCTCGGGCCGCGGGTGCAGGGCCTGTTTTGGGTGATTGGGGGAGGTAAAGTTGGTGCGTATTCATTTTTTTCCTAAAGATATGTATTCGGCTACATTTTCCTCTTCGCTATAACCCGAAAAAAATGAATATGTGGAGAAACATATTCTGCAATATGGGAAATTAACTGCTTTTTTGTTTTTTCCTTTCTTACCTTTTTTATCATAAATGTACTTCTGCTAATGTAGAATTCCGGCATGTCAGTTGGCCTTCAAAATGTTTCCTCATGCATGGCTAAGTTTGGCGGTGTAGCTTTCTGTGCTGCTAATATTGTAAATTGCGTCATTGGTGAGGATGCTTTTAAGTTTTGAAGAACAGTTGAATTTTCAGATTTGTTGCAGTGGCAGATGTTCATTTAGCATGCTACGCTTGTTTTACCAACTGATGGCTAAACTAGAAACCTTGAACTTGTTGCGTGAATAGAGAATTTTGTGAATATAGAAAACGATTTGGGTAGATGAGAGATCTGCTTTTGATTAGCTGAACTTTATACGATCCTGGCTTTGTGTCCCAGATTATTTTTCATAAACTCTTGAACGAAGAAGGGGCTAGAGGCATTGTGTTGGGTGATTTGGAGCACCCTGAGAGACTTCGGGGCTTTGGTTAATGTAGGCATATTAAGATTGAGGAGGTTAAACATGCTAGTAGTAGGATGAGTAGGGGAAGAAGCAATGGTCTGGATGAGATTTTGGTGGAATTTTGGAAAAGTACAAACAAGGCTGGTATGGAATGGTTAACGGAGTTGTTTAATAATATTTTAAAGACGGCAAAGATGCCTGATGAATGAAGGTGGAGTACACTGTTTCCATTGTACAAGAACAAGGACGATATCCAAAACTGCACCAATTATAGGGGTATCAAGTTGCTTAACCACACTATGATGGTTTGGGAGAGAGTGGTGGAGATGAGGCTGAGGAGCGGTGTCTATTTGCAAGAAACAATTTGGATTCATGCTGGGACGATCTACTACTGACACCATCCATCTTGTGAGGAGACTGGTGGAGAAATATAGGGAAAGGAAGAGGGACTTACATATGACGTTCATTGACCTTGCAAAGGCCTATGACAAAGTCTCGATGAATGTCCTTTGGAGGTTCCTGGAGGCTAGAGGGTGGTGGCTTACATTAGGGCGATAAGGGACATGTATGATGGGGCTAAGACTCGGGTTAGAGCGATGGGAGGAGATTCAGAGCACTTATTGATGGACTTACATTAGCACTTAGTTGAGATGGGGTTGCACCAGGGATCAGTTCTTAGTCCTTTCCTATTTGCCTTGATGATGGATGAGTTGACGCAGTCTATTCAGGATGAGGTGCCTTGGTGTATGTTATTTGCAGATGATATAACATTGATCGATGTGACTCGGGACGATGTTAATGCTAGGTTGGAGGTTTGGAGACATACGTTGGAGTCTAAACGGTTCAGGTTGAGCAGAACCAAAACAAAATCTTTGGAGTGCAAATTAGTGATGCGATGCATGAGGTAGGCATGGAAGTGAGGCTTGGCACACAACTTATCCCCATGAGAAAAAGTTTGAAGTATTTTGGGTCTGGGAAGTGGGGACATCAACAATGATGTCACACATCACATTGGTGAGGCATGGATGACAACAACAACACCCCGTGTATTCCCCTAAAGTGGGGTCTGGGGAGGGTAAATGTACGCAGTCTATACCACTATTTCGAATGAGGTAGAGAGGCTTGCCTCTGGAGTCGTGTGTAATAAAAAGGTACCACCTAAGCTTAAAGTTAAGTTCTGCAGAATGGTGGTTAGACCGTCTTTGTTGTGTAGAGTAGAATGCTAGCTAGTTAAGAACTCTCATGTTCAGAAGATGCACGTTGCGTAGATGATGATGCAGAGATGGATGTGTGGGCATATTAGGAGTGATAAGATTAGGAATGAGGTTATCCGGGAAAAGGTGAGAGTGGCCTCCGTGGCGGACAAGATGGGGAAGTGAAGCTGAGATGGTTTGGGCGTATGAAGAGGTTTGCAGATGCCCCAGTGAGCAGGTGCGAGAGGCTGGTTATAGGGGGTACGCGGAGAGGTAGAGGCAGGCCTAAAAGTATTGGAAAGAGGTGATTAGACAGGATATGAAACAATTTTGTATTATCGAGGACATAACTTTAGATAGGAAGGTGTGGAGGTCGTGTATTAGGGTAGAAGGTTAGTAGGGAGTAGTGTGTTGCCTAGTCTTTCAAAGGTTTAGGGTTATTGGTTTCTGTCGTAGTATTAGTCGCATCCTTGTAGTTCTTGCTTTTGATATCTATTGTCATATGTTGTATATTGTGTTTCGATTACCATCGTACAATGTTGCTGTTATTGTTTCTTCTGTGTAGGCTTTGCGCTGCTTTCCTTATTACCTATTATGCTTTCTTCACTGTTTTCTTCTTCTTATTCTTGGATTTGTTGCACATGCGATAGTGGTAAGGTCTGTGTACACTCTACCCTTCCCAGAAAGCATTGGATATGTTGTTGTTGTTGTTTAGGACTCTCTATTGAGTTTATTGCTGCTCAAACGTTGCGTTTTAAATCCAGCCTCATTCAGAATATGTTCTGAATCAGAGAACTTAGTCCTTTCCTGTTGGAGCACTTGAACTAACTCTTTCACTAGTCGTGTATCTTAGTTGAGGACACTGAAATGATACTCTGTTCTCCTAATTCTGATTGACCGATGAATTCGGTTATAGCCACTTTTATTTGACAATTGAAGGAGATCAAATGATCAAAAGCTGTTATTCTCTGCCCTAGCAAATTGGCAGTGAAGAGTCTCCCTCAAGCTTTTCATAAATGTCATATTTCACGTGCCTAGCCTTCAATGAGGTTGTATGCAATAGCTCCTACCACACCCTTGGTTAAGGCCATGGTGAGTTAATCCCAATTTTCGGGGCTAGTATCATGATTTCATGTCCAATTTTTCATTGAAATAGTGTCTATCTTAACATGATTGGTTATATCACGTTGAAGTGGATTTTTAGCAATACTCATTTCTCTCGTCATGATAAGGTGTCATTGGATGCATTATAAAACTTTAAATGTTGAGCATCTCGGTTAAGGTAAGTCATCGATGCTATGAGCTATCCCTTGATGCTTTTGATACACTAAAAACATGAAAACACAAGAAAAGGCACAAAACACACACCAAAATCAGTCCACAAGCTAAGATAGCCGAGGAACCCTTTTGGTGACCTCTCTCGGATTCAAGAACACAACAAGAACACTATGTAATGAGGTGTTTAACACCTATTTTTCAGCAGCAACCCAAACTATTTTAGCAACAAGATAACAATAACAACAATGTAGTAACAATAACAACACCTCACGGGTTGGAGTACAAGAACAACAAACAAATGATTACAACAATAAAATGGATAGATAGTTCGAGAAGTGAAGGTATAATCTTAAGAATCCAAGAATTTGGTGGACTCTTGGACCCTTAACACTACATGCGACAAACACCTAACTCCTACGTTGACGCAAGAGGAACTTTACCTCCTCTAAACACCAACGTATCAAGCCAACATCGCAACACAAGTGATATCCACACTTGGGCAGCCCTAGTTACGGTTTGGTCTCTTTTCCAAGCCCTACAACTAAAGAGAGAACTTACAATGTCTCAAAATATCATCATTGAACAAACTAGAAAATAAGCCCTAAGAGGTTCTACTTATAGTACTTTACAAAAGAAGACAAAATGACTACACTACCCTTAATGAAAGGGTGGGCATGGAGTGCATTTGGGCAAAGTGAAGTGACCAAAATGCCCTCAATGAAGATAACCCAAAACCGTGAGCCATTAAGTGTCCAAAACCGTGAAGCCTCAAGCCTTCAATGCCCCAAGTAATCTTCCACTCACGGCTTTGATGAATAGTATGTTCCATGGTAGGCTCAAAACGGGTCTTCCTTGCATATTCTCGTGCCCTCGGGGTGACCACGTCTTGAGCCTTTAGGTGATGGCATCCAATCATGTCTTCAAAAATTATGGTGGCCATTTGACTTGTATCATTCTTCCCTTCTTGAAAAGGATTCAACCTCGAATCCAAACCTTGCAAGAACAAAGAGAAGACAAACAAGCACCACATCCTCATGACATGAGGGTTAGAGTTAGTACAATAAACAACATCAACATGCCAAGGAGGTACACTCTTGAGATATAACCACACATTCTTTGTTTTAATCACGAAGGACTTAGCAAAAATTGTACAAAGGAGTTGGCTAAAGTGAACAAAAAGAGGATTGAGAGAGGTGTTCCACAAGTCAACTTCAAACAAAGGATTCTCATGCATGCACTTACTACTAGTTTCGAAATCTCCATTAGGAGTATGCCCAACATAAGAAACACATAAAGAAGAAGTAGATGGAATTTCTAAGCACATATCACCTTTTCTTTCACAAGAGTAGTCCTCACGTACATACAAACCATCACGTGCAGCCTAAGGACTGCAATCAAAACCGTCTTCACAAGGACAATCACGACTCGGGTTTTCTAAACATTCAAGCAAATCAAGATCATCTTCACTCGGTTGGTCATTTTGCTCACCCTCACTAGTTGTTGGCAACTCACATACCAACGTAGACTCGCCTTGGTTTTCACAAGGGTCAACTAGTATGTGAATACTCTCGTCACTTGGTAATGGAACCGTAGTCAAGTTATGAGTACTAGCACTGGATGAACACAAATCATTCTCACGAGGAGAATCAATTTCGTCATCTAAGGGATCAACTAGTGCTTGCGTACCTACAACAAGAGTTTGTTCCTCATGCGACCTAACAATATCAAGAGTATCACAAAGGGTAGACTCAAGCACCTCTACCCTAGGCAAAGCCGCATCTACACCCACTTGGCTCCTACTAGCCACAACACAATATTCTAAGTTCATAGGAGTGTAGGGGATAGCGTTTTTACCTCGTAGCTCATATGAGCTACGGTCTTCCTCTTGACGTGTGTCCGGGCAACCCACTTTCTCCCTTTGACCTACCATACGATCCAACCTTTCATTTGCCATAGCTAGGTCTCGCGATATAGTGTCAAGGTAGGCCAAAATGACATTGGTTGTGTTGTTCTCCATGGGTTGAGAGGTTCAAGCCGCGCGTTCCCTTGTAACTGTACCTAAAAAAAAAGAAAAGAAAAGAACAAGCCTACAAAGCAAAACACAAGTTAGTTCGAATCAACCTCACCACACTCTCTCACACACTTGATCGTCTCACAGTTGGATTCACAAGTGTTGCAAGTCGGCTTGTAGTTCGTGATTAGTTGAGGGGTGAGTCTACTCCTTGGTTGGAATGGATTCTTTGTTTGAAGACTCAAGGAAATAATGTCCGAACTTGAACCAAGAAATACTACGATTCAAAAAACAAGAAAAGCACAAAATAACACTAACACGAAGAAACGTATTCAAAAACTAATTTACAATCTAGTAGAAGAGTACTAGCTTGTTGACTATTTGTTAGAGTCAACAAACGATACTAGGAGTCAACAATAAGAAACTAAGAAATAAAAATTTGAGCTTAAAATTATTGCATGAACAGTAAAAATTAATGACGTGGCAGCCACGTATTGGTTGCGTTTTTTAACAAATTATTTTTCAAATTTCAAGTCTTGGTCAAATTGTAATTTGAAATTGGTTGGAATTTGTTTAAGGAGGGAATTACAAGTCTTTTGGAGCTCCTTTTCAATTCAAATTTCAAGACTTGCCTTTCTTTGTCCTTTCTCCTCAAAACATGGACCCTTAAAACATGGAAGGTGGTTGGAAGGGGTTGTAAGGTCTTTGAGTGTGTAAGAAAAGTCTTTGATTCACAATTACTACACCTTAAATCTTGGACTCATGTCTTGCAAGACTAACACAATACATACTCCTTTTCTTCAACTTCTAAGATCAACAATCATTTTTTTCTTCAACCGTATATGGAGTTGGTGAAGAACACCAAGAACACGAGGAACACCAAGAATATAAACTTTGAGTCTTGAAGTTCTAAGGTTCAAGTTGGACCTCCCAAACAACAACACCTTTTCAAGCTTAAAATCCACAACACAATCCCCATAATACACGTTCAAAACTTGAACCAACAACAATACCAACAACAATCGGCCAAAACAGTCCACCACAACAAGGTTCAATACACGGCAAAGTTTTCAAGTTCACAACAACAAGATCAACAATTACAAGCTCAAACTTAGGTATAGACTCAAAGTGTAGTGAAGAACAAAAAACTAACACTAGAAACACTCAAGACAAGTAAAAATCTCGGCCAAGACACAACAATAACACAATTTCGGCCAAGAACACAAACATGGACAGATTTGATTCCTTTTCTAGAATTTTCAGTTTTTTTTTCAACAATTTTTTTTTTTGATTTTCTTTTCAACTCTCAAGCCCAAGATTGATCTTGTTAGAATAAAATCAAAGATAGCTTTGATACCAAATGGTACACTAAAAACTTGAAAACACAAGAAAAGGCACAAAACACACACCAAAATCAGTCCACAAGCTAAGATAGCTGAGGAACCCTTTTGGTGACCTCTCTCGGATTCAAGAACACAACAAGAACACTATGTAATGAGGTGTTTAACACCTATTTTCCAGCAGCAACCCAAACTATTTTAGCAACAAGATAACAATAACAACAATGTAGTAACAATAACAACACCTCACGGGTTGGAGTACAAGAACAACAAACAAACAATTACAACAATAAAATGGATAGATAGTTAGAGAAGTGAAGGTATAATCTTAAGAACCCAAGAATTTGGTGCTCTTGGACCCTTAACACTACACGCGACAAACACCTAACTCCTACGTTGACACAAGAGGAACTTTACCTCCTCTAAACACCAACGTATCAAGCCAACATCGCGACACAAGTGATATCCATACTTGGGCAGCCCTAGTTACGGTTTGGTGGCTTTTCCAAGCCCTACAACTAAAGAGAGAACTTACAATGTCTCAAAATATCATCATTGAACAAACCAGAGAAATAAGCCCTAAGAGGTTCTACTTATAGTACTTTACAAAAGAAGACAAAATGACTACACTACCCTTAATGAAAGGGTGGCCATGGAGTGCATTTTGGGCAAAGTGAAGTGACCAAAATGCCCTCAATGAAGATGACCCAAAACCATGAGCCATTAAGTGTCCAAAACCGTGAAGCTTCAAGCCTTCAATGCCCCAAGCAATCTTCCACTCACGGCTTTGATGAATAGTATGTTCCATGGTAGGCTCAAAACGGGTCTTCCTTGCATATTCTCGTGCCCTCGGGGTGACCACGTCTTGAGCCTTTAGGTGATGGCCTCCAATCATGTCTTCAAAAATTATGGTGGCCATTTGACTTGTATCAGCTTTGCTACCTAATTGGGCTGCAACAGATTAAATTAATTCAGATTACCATATTTCACCTAAATATACCAGGGGTAAACTTTTGTAATTACCTGTGATATTCTGCATTATTACCTGCTTCTAGTTCATGTGGTTATTGAAAGAGAATACTATTACTTTTCTGGAGGTCTTTCAGAGTGAAAAATTCAATGTTCTAAATCTGACGGACATCCATGCTTGAGGTACATCTCAAGCAAAATTTACGAGGAAATGTCCAACTGACTTTGAAAACATGAATCCTATCTAATACTGATTTTTTGATTTTGATAAGCTTGAGAACACATATATGTACTATACTGTTGTTTGTGTTCTGTTAATTTCTTGATGGACTATAACGATATGTTCAAAATTCACACTTGTCCATGAGTTACATTAGGGTTAGGTTACTTCTAGCACAAAGCAGTTGGGATCTTTAATTTGTTTGTTTCTGTACCTTATTTGTACTTCCTTTTTGTGGGTTTTGAGGCGAAATAGCCTCCAAGGATGGGGCTGAATACTACTTTAATAATTGATAACTAATACTACTAATTATTTTCGAACTTCCCTTTATGTTACTTTCATTCTACTTTAATAATTGATAACTAATACTCCCTCCGTTTCAAAAAGAATGACCTACTTTGACATGACACAAAGTTTAAGAAAATAAAGAAGACTTTTGAATCTTGTGGCCTTAAATTAAAGTGGTGTCAAATGTACCAAAATGCCCTTTAATCTTGTGGTCCTAAACATGCTATGTGGAAAGTTGAAATTAAAGTATTGCCAAAAAGGAAAGGGGTCATTCTTTTTGAAACGGACTAAAAAGGAAAGTAGGTCATTCTTTTTGAAACGGAGGGAGTACTACTAATTATTTTCGAACTGCCGTTTATGTTCCTTTCATTTTTATGTTCATGTCATAGTGTTCACCGTTCAGGATATATACTTATTTACGTTTGTTGCAAAAGAAAGACAACAATAAGTAAACAAATGAATAGATTAAGAAAGAACACAGATAATACTGCTTTTGATAAAGGTTATGCCACAAGTGAATTTGCTAATCTTTTGAACATGATTATAACTATCAGTTCCTGCTGGTGCAGTGGCTATGGGATTGCAGCTCAGGCATTGATTGCAGTGATGAGGGCTCATGATGGTCGAGGCCCACAAACAATGCTCTCAAGTTGTATCCTACAGTCACTAGGTCTTTCTTCTCCGGACGAACTCATAGGGTATCTTCTCTAAACTGATGTGTCAAAGTTGATGGGCAATTGAAGTGCCTTTTCCAGCTTCTTCCATCATGGACAGGATTGTAGATGAATGAAACCGACCTGTGCAACATTTACACCCTATAAACTGATGTAAATTAAAGAATATTTTCTTGAGAACAATATTTTGGCTGTTTCATTTCATTCTTATTGGTATCTAGGTGGACCTACGTGGATCCATCTTGGGCTCGCATTGCAGCACTTGTTCCAGTAGTTGTATCCTGTGCGGAGGATGGTGATGAAATTGCCGACGAGATCTTACATAATGCAGTTCAGGAGTTGGCTCTAAGTGTCAAAGCTGTTGTCCAGAGACTTCATTTGGCCGGGGAAGGTTTGACCATGATTTTTGAAAAAACTACTTTATGTGATTCTATCATGCTCTTTTTTGCATGCACTTAACCCTCAATGACCAATGCCAATGTAAGAGATACATGTCTACTCAGCTACTTTTCCCTTGTTATCCTCTCCTTTACACCCCTTGATGACCAATGACAATGTAAGAGATACATGTCTACTCAACTACTTTTCCCTTGTTATTTTCTCCTTTATACAGTATTGATGTAGGTTCTCCTTTTGACATACTGATACAAAACCAGCCACAAACACACGACAACAAGATGAAAACAACACTAAGGCAGCAAGCACAACCCGATAATGAGAAGACAAGTTTCAAACACAACAAATACAATAGGATAAAGATAGATAGTGAGACATAAGGTTATACAATAAACAAGAACCTAAGTGTGTATCAAGCACAAAGACCCTTATAAGCCATATAAACAACACCACACTCTTATGAAGACCTCAAGGGAACCAGAATCCCCAAGCAACCCTCGTTTCTAAATGGGTAACCAACAAAACGATTCCACGTTGCCACTAGTGAATCCACACTTGCACAAGTGATTCCACACTTGTAATATACTCTGAAAGAGAAGTCTTTCAAAATATCCAAGCTTGAGTCTTTACGTATGATGCCCCATTGACTCGTATCATCCCCCCTTCTTGAAAAGGATTCGACCTCGAATCCGAACCTTGCAAAACAGTAAGAGACACAAGCAAACACACTTTCCTCAAGGCTTGAGGGTTAGGGTTAGCACAATCAATCGAAGCACCAAACCAAGGTTGCACACACTTCACATGCCGAGGGGTCTTAGGGAGTAGGATACCCTTCCCATCACGGGAAACTAGAATTACACACAAAACATGCTTAGTATCAATATGGATGTCATCAAATGCAAAAAGGTAGTGAAGAATATGAGTTTCGTCCAAGGTGTTTCCATACTTGAGAGTAGCAACGTACTCAAGAAATCTAGTAACCAAGGAATGAGTCAATTCATTAGGATGCACAATACTCTTCCTTCCAAGACAACCCATGTTTTCACAGACTGCATTTTTAACACAAACATGGTCGTCATCATAAGCAAAAACATAGAAAAGAAAAGAGTTAAAGGGCACCATTCTCATCAAAATTACCCTCAAACATAAGTGCATAGTAGGATGAGATAAGACATTTGAAGCACATTACATCTTTTCTCTTCAAGCAACTTCCCTCAGGAAGTGTATTCATCAATGGAATCATGCTATTGGAGGAATTGGAGAATCTAAGAGAAACCGATTCACTCCAAGCCAAAGTGTATACCCAAGAAGTTGGGTGACTTCTTTTCATGGAACTTAGCATGCTCCTAAGAGTCCTTCCTATTAGTTCAACTTGTCCAACCACACTTGTGTGACAAGGATTAGGAAACCAAAGTCGTACGTCAAGCACACACCACAGACTCTTCCCTAAGCAACAAATAGATTGGGCATTAAGATTGTAAGGCCCACACAATTCAAGCACCAAAGGCAAACACCATAAAGGATTCATGAAGACACTAATACTACCATGCTGCGACATCATTTCAATCATCCTCAAGGGGTTATTCAATATAAAGAAAATATCATTATGTCTCCAAGGATCACTAGGATAGGAGGGGGTAGGTACATACCTTGGAAGCAATAGGTTTGATCCTTTTGCCTCTTTATAGGAATTCCTTTGGTAGGGAACTCTTTCCTTCGATCCATGGGGTTAGATGCTTCACTCTTTGTCATAAAGTACCCATCGGCCCATAGGAGTTTGGTTAGGTACCTCCTTTGAGTCAAGTCTTCATCAACCTTGGAGTCCTTGAATAAGAACTCATCTAGGCCTTCAAACTTATGCTCATGAGAGGTAAGTCCTCCTTTGGAAACATTAGCTTATGAACCGGCATGGGAGAAGTATTGGTACTAGGCAAAATGCTAGTTCCTTGGTTAGTATGTAACGACTTAGGTTCGACAAGTTCCACAACTAGGTGTTCCTTGTCACCCTCATTCTGTTGGGACACAATTCTCCAACTTGAGCCAAGTTCTTCTCCCCATTCTTAGCCTCCTCTTTCCTTACGGCCTCAACTTGATTAGGTTGACCTCCACTCACGAAAGATCGATTAGGAAGGTTTGGATGCTTTATCAATGTGTCCACTCTTCTTGAAAGGGAACTTTCCATCCCTTTCATTCTTCTTTCAAGAGATTCACATCGGCTATTAACATCGTGTGACACACTCATTATGGCCGCCATCAAATCTTTCATGGTGACCTTTCCCGATGCCATAGTACCTATTAAGAAACACTAAACAAAACAAAAAACAGCAAACAAGTTAAGGTTAATAAATCAACCTCACAAACTTTCAAGCTCTCACACTTTGAAACGTCACTCAATTGGCCTCACAAGTGTTGATATCTTGTTTATACTCCAATGAGGTTACTTGGTTCCAATTGTGGCTTGAGGTCGGAATAGATCCTTGTTTAAAACGACTCAAGAAAATATGTACGGACTTGAGCCAAGAAACTACAACGAATCAAAAAGGTAAAAACACACAAAGAAAAGGTAAAACGAAAGAAAAGGACTCAAACAACTAATCCACAACCTAGTAGATGATTACTAGTTGCTAATTAATGTTAGAATCAAACAATGCAACCAAAGAAACAAAGAAACGAAACTAAGAATCCAAAATTTTGAGCCTAAGACGTGAGTTGTACGGATTTAGTGACGTGGAAGCCTTCGGCTGGTTGAATTTTTTTTTGAAAAATTTCTTGTTTTCAATTTGTATTGATCAATATTCAATTGGAGAAGTGTATTTTCGGTTTTGGGAGGGAAATAACAAGACTTGGAGGCTTTTCAATGTTAAAAAGTCTTTGACTTTTCTTTCACCTTTTTGGCAAAACACCTTTTGAAAGTCTTTGTCCCCCTTTCCTCTTTGGTAAGTCTTGGGAAGACCCCTTTCTCTCTTTCGGTAGTTAGATTTTTTGAAAGACCTCTTGTCCCTTTTCTTTTTTTGTATGTTCTTGGGACTATGTCTTTCAAGACTAACACAAGACACACTCTCTTTCCACTTGGTTTAAGATCAAACAAGCACTTTTTCTTCAACAAGATATTAAGATGGTGAAGAACACAACTTTTGAAACTTGGAGTTCTAAGGTTCATGTTTGGCCCTCCACATCAACAACACATTCAACCTCAAATCTTCAACAACAACATTAACAAAACACGTTTTTCAAGCTTAAGAATTTAGATCTAGACTCAAATAGTGTTAGTGAAGAAGAACCTAACACTAGAAACAATCAAAGCACACAAAAGACCCTTAGATCTAAGTTCAAACTTTCGGCCAAGACACAACACAAGACACCTATAGTTTCGGCCAAGACACAACACAAGACAACTACAGTTTTGGCCAAGACAGAACAGATTTTCGGATTTTCTAGGCAACAATTCCAAGAGTGATTTTGTTGAAACAAAATCAAGCCTTGCTCTTGATACCAAATGATACAAAACCAACCACAAACACACGACAACAAGATGAAAACAACACTAAGGCAGCAAGCACAAGCCGAGAATGAGAAGACAAAATTCAAACACAACAATACAACAAATACAATAGGATACAGATAGATAGTGAGACATAAGATTATACAATAAACAAGAAACACAACGACCCCTATAAACCGTATAAACAATACCACACTCTTACGAAGACCTCAAGGGAACCGGAATCCCAAGCAACCCTCGTTTCTAAACGGGTAACCAATACAACGATTCCACGTTGCCACAAGTGAATCCACACTTGCACAAGTGATTCCACACTTGTAATATACTCTCAAAGAGAAGTCTTTCAAAATATCCAAGCTTGAATCTTTACGTATGATGCTCCTTGACTCGTATCACATACGTCAGGTTTTCCAAACATCAGTTTACTATATCTAACAAAGACAATTCTTGTTAATACTCTACTATACACACTTCTTTTAATATTAATTTGGGAATATTTGGAATTATGCCAATACCCTTTTTCGTCTGAAACAATCCTCTGTTGGCCCTGCCTGGGAGAATTATGTAGCTCTTGAATAATGCAACAACAACATACCCAGTGAAATCCCAAAAGGGGTCTAGGGAGGGTAGAGTGTAGGCAGATCTTACCACTACCTCCCGAGGGTAGAGAGGCTGTTTCTGAAAGACCCTTGGCTCAAGAAGAATAAAAAAATATGAAGAATAAGATATGGGTTGTATTATATTCTTGAGATTTTTGTTGAATCTGTAGATTATTTTTTATGTACTTTTAAGTTACTTGCATACATATCTTTTATGGTTTAGATTAGGTGTTAATCTATGAGTTCTTCTCATTATCACTTTTTCCTTGTTTTTCTGTATGCTTATGTTATAGTCAGATATAATCTCGGTTCTGTTATGAATTCTAGCTTGTTCAAGGCTCTCTATTTGATAAATAGGACTCTTCTATACTCCTACTTTGTATTAACACTGGATGAAAAGCTTGAGAATTGATAGGGTCTTACAATCTCTCTAAAACTGTCTCTCTCTCTGAATTTTGTCTCTTCCCTTGCCTTTCTCCTATCTCCCTTTTCGTATCAAATTAGTGCATGTTGACAGCGCAGATGGAAAAGGCTCCTTCCCTGTTGTTATGGTTGGAGGCGTACTTGGAGCTAACAAGAAGTGGAATATAGGGAATGAAGTTACTAATTCTATTTTGAAGACTTATCCTGGAGCTTGTGTAATTAGACCAAAGGTCAGTACTGTTCTCTCGATATGATTGAGTCTTGTCCAGTTTTTCATGACAACATTTTGAAGGAAAAGAGATTCTTTCTGTTACTGTTTTCTTTGAAGTTGGTGGAGGGAAAATGCAATTTTGCTTGTAACTCAATATTTTCTGTTGATATTGCCATACTTCCTGCTTTCTGTTGTTTGTGCAGTTTTAGTTAGATCCTCACTTTGTTGTGCTCCTTATCTTCCATTATAGTCGGAGCTGCGAGCAAAATGAAGGAGCACAGGACTAACGAAGTATGATTGGTCAAAGCTTAGTGAAAGATGTGACTTTGTTATGCATCCAAAGTTCTATTCTAAACGCATTAAGGGAAATGTTTGTGTTGAAATCCTTTCCAGTGAATAATACATACTCCCTTTGTCCCAATTTTGTAATGTAGCTTAACTTGACATGGAGTTTAAGAAATATGGAAGGACTTTGCAATGTTTCAAAATTACCCTTAAAAAATGAATTTTTAAATAGAAGAGTACATCTTTGTGAACTTTTCGCCAAATAAATGAGACCCAACCTGGGTAAAATGTTGATATAGTGTCATTAAATATTTGCTAAATAAGGAAATATGTCATTCTTTTTGGGACTGGCTAAAAAGGAAAATGTGTTGCATAAATTGGGATAAAGGAAGTAGCGTATATGATAAATTGGGATAAAGGAAGTAGCGTCTATGATAAATTGGGATAAAGGAAGTAGCGTATATGATAAATTTTAGATACCCAGGAAACGCAATTGAGAAGCTTTAAGCTTATTACAGTTCATAGCTAACTCAAAGCTATCTTAGACTTCTCAAATACACTGGTCTGCCCTCAGAAATGCAATATAGTCTCCCCATCACGAGAAAAGAAAAAGAAAATATGGGGTGTGGAGTTCGAGGGTAAAGATTCTAAATTTTTGCTGTAGCTTTGTTGTAAAAATAAAAGCTTACATGTATAAAAACTGCATAAAAGTGCTGTAAACCAAAAAGTATCACTCTCATTCTTTTCCGTTTCATTTGCTTAAAAAGAAATGACGAGGTTTAGAGTGCAACAGTTAACAACAACAACAACAGCATACCCAGTGTAATACTAGAGGTTAGAAGTGGGGTTTGGGGAGGGCAGAGTGAACGCAGAACTTACCCCTACCTCATAGAGATAGAGAGGCCGTTTCTGATAGACCCTCGGATTAAAATAAAGCATTTCCAAGCAGTTTGAAAAAGAGAATACAGAAAGGAGAGCAGAAACAAGTAACAACAATGATATATTGTGAAATGGAGCAACACACTACATACAGAGGAAAGAACAGTAATGCCAACAAAATAATGTGAATAGTGCTTATACCATTGTTAAGAAAGAAGGTTCAAGTACGAGTGTACTACCACCAATCCAATCCTGCAGGAAAGCGAGAGAACTAGAGTGCAGCAATTAAAGTATCTAGTATTTGGTGTGAATTAGCTTCCTCAATCTTCTTGACATAGATTTTACATTTATAGAAAGTACTATCTGACATAACTTTTACAAATAAAGCTATTTAGAGAACTTCCAAAAATATTGTGGTAAAGAAAAAGATATTTGCTTACTGTTGTGTTGTATAAAAAAATTGGTTTACATATAAAACGTGGGTTTTAAGAAGCATTTCATTACTTTCTAATTCTTTGCTTCTTCTCTTCATTCTTTCAAAAATAGCCAAGGGTCTACCTCTTACTCAGGCCGTCCTTTATTTGACTTCTTCATAGATGATATCACGTGATCCTTTCATAATGCTAGGTTAACCTCCCTACTTCCTAGTACGGAGCTGCATGAATAGATTTTTTTGGAGAAAACCTTACATAGTGGAAATAATGTCCTTTCTCATGAATAATTTTTTTTGAGAAAACCTTACATAGTGGAATAATGTCCTTTATTAATAGTTGGTTGCTCTCTCTTGTGCTAAAATTTTTCTCTTGACGCATTGCTCCTTTGACACCGTGATTCGATTGCAAAGGTTTACATAGAGGGAACTTAAATAAATTCTCTTAAGCCAATTGTTCACCATGTTGAGTCCCACATCGTTTGTGGGATGGGCACTTGAACTCCTTATATGGTCTTGGTCCGTCCTCACCTCATGAGCTAGCTTTAGGGATTGAGTTAGGCCCAAGGTCTATTTTCTTATCACGGTATCCGGGCCAGATTCATCACAATTCTTGTTTAATCCGATGTAGGGCCCCAATATTATATTGTCTATGCTTCATATGTCCAGTCCTAGCATGCGGGGGTGTTGAGTCTCGTATCGTTTGTCGGATAGACACTTGGATTCCTTATAACTTGAGTCTCGTATTGTTTGTTGGATAGACACCTGGACTCCTTATAACTTGAGTCTCGCATCATTTGTTGGATAGACACCTGGACTCCTTATACCTTACCTTATGAGCTAGCTTTTGGGGTTGGATTTGGCCAAGGTTTATTTTCTTATAACATCATTAGTTCTCAGTGATGTCAATGTATGGCTAAGGACTTAAGGTGACCCTTTATTGTTGGATATACATTCTAGAGATTGGAGATGTTTGCTTACAGTTTCAGAAAAGATTCAAGTTAAAACTTCGACACCAAGTAGGTAGCCTGTCTCTGTGCAGTAGAAATCACACTATATTATCTGCTTCGCTCCCAGTTGCATAAAAGCTGCACTGCCAATGCTAATTTGAGCCTGCTTCCTTTCTATATTCCTCTTTTCCTGTTTTGAATTCTTTTATTTTTCTCATATTTCTCTCCTTGCCTGTCAGCAGCACACCTTTATTTGTTCTTCTTCAGTGGGTGTGGCTAAAAGGATTAAGGACACAAACATGGGCATGTGTTCACACGCAGAACGAAAAACACATGTAAAATATAGTGAGGTGTCTCCGTGTGTGTGTGTGAATGTATGTATGTACTTATGTAGAGTTCCCTTGTCTATATGTCGAGTGTTCTTTCTCCTTCTCCGACAAGAACAGCTAGTTGAAGCAAGCAATTTCAACACTAAACAGTGAGGCACATGTTAATTTTTGTGAGTGCAAAAGCCTGCTTTACATTGTTGCCTTGAGTAGGGTCTTCACCATTTCCCATACAAGAGGCAATTGAAACTTAGCTTTATATAATCACACAGGTAAGATAAGGTGGAAGAGAGAAGTTAAAAATGAGATTTTGCACTTTTTATAATGAAAAAAACATTAAGGTCCACATGTGTTAAACTTGTGTCCGCTAATTCTGTCAATTTGTTATTATTTTGTTTGATTCATGCAGTTATTTGTGTCAATTGGATAAAGATCTTTTCCCTTTTAAAGAAAATAGGTATAAGCTAAAAATAGTTCCTATGTTGTGGAGATTCAATCTAACGAATAGGATTTCATGAATATATACTGTGCATTGAAACCCCTTTCATCACATACATACTAAGAATTCCGGACACATTTTATATCAAAGCAACTTCATGATTTCAACTTCTGGTGCCCCCTTCCTTTGGTTTTCAACAATGTAAAAATGTTTTCTTCTTTTTCCATGTCCGTAATAAAATCCTTTAATCTTCGGAAAACCTCAAAAGCAGTTCTGTTTGATTTATTTATAAATTGAAATATTCACTTTGGCTTGGAGAATGCTTCTCAATTTGAACAAACTGTTACGGCATTGCTTCGAGTTTTGGTATTTTGATTTCCATAAGCTGTTGAGATGTACTATTAGGTATTTGCTCATTGTCTGTATATTAGACATATCTTGTTTGACTGTGATGAGTCCAAGAATCCAATTCTAGTTGATGACACTTTATTGAATTGCCCTTTGGTTCTCGTCTATTGTCTAATAATTTTGTATATTACAGTGCTTCTAGTAATATAACCTAAACAAGAAGGGGGAACTCATTATTTCAATAACCAGGCGAGTGTCGACACTTACTTTGGCCTCCCATGAACAGCAGTTATATGATTACCCAGATATGAGATTTTTCTCAAGGTGTGAGATTTCCATGAATTCTTGTAACCTAATGGGTAAAAGCTAATAAATGGTCCTATCTTGCGAATATCCTTTTGACATTTCTTCTCCTTTGATCTCTGTGATAGCTACATTGTCTATCAACAGTTTCTTACGCAGAAGAATAACAAAGTAATCAGGATGCAAGTTTCCTTTTTTTTCCCTTTCCCCTTTACCCAAATTTTCTTTAATGAGGTTTTTTTTGTTCCTACCAGGTAACTGTTATTGCCTTAGTTTTTCATGATTACTTTTCTACTATATTTAATGCTTCTATGTCACAATTCTTCAGGTGGAGCCTGCGGTAGGAGCTGCTTTACTTGCATTAAATTTCCTGATGAAAGAAACAGTAGCAAATGGCCACAGTTGAAACCTGATTGTACAGATCTGCAAGTGTTTAACTGTATAAACATTGATTACTCCGGGCCCTTAGATCAGTGGATTATATAATGTACTTTCCTCTCTTTTCATTGCATATGCAGATTTCTAAATGTGGTAAGGTATTCAAGTGATCCTTGCACCATATTGTTGTAACATTTCTTTGTTTGCTAAGGTTGGCAGTCTTTTGCTGCTGGGGGAGAGGAACTGGAAGTAGATTGTTTGGTCATAGTTGCATTTGTATTGCAAATGGATACATTAAGTTCATAACATACCAATATCTATATAATTTCTTTAATAGCGTTCTCCTCTATTGAGAAAGAAACTATATTCTCCATTCATGGCCGTCTCGGGAGTTGGATTGAGCCGATTTTAATAGATCGAATGAATTTTCTTAAAAGATTTGAAGTCAAAACTCCGTACTCTTCCACTTTAGTCCAATCCATGCTAGCTACTAATTGCTATCATATGCTAAACTGGGATTCTGTAACTTCCACAAGGATTAATGGAGGGCTTGGTCAGTGTAACGCTAATGGGAAAAGAAAAGGTGGCTCTATTATTAAAACGAGTTATATAAAACATAATTTTATTAACTTTATTGAATACTATCATTTTTATCATGTTAATCTTTGTTAATGCTGCTACTTTATTTTTGAGGTTGCACATTGTAACATCATGCATGTGGGGTCCCTTTGAAGCTCCTTTTGTTGTACTAAGGGGTTAGGGTGAAATTTACACGCATTCGGTGTAAAGTTATTTCATGAGATTAGTTGTCTCATCTTGCATTTGAGATATAATCTATTCTATCAGTACAAATAGTTTGGATAAATAATTTTAGAATTATCTGAGACCTTTAAATAAATGTAGAATAAAATAATCTTGCATTTTATCTCGAAATTATTATCCCTTATACCAAATTATCTGTTTTACGTATTCTATTAATTTAATGTAGTATATAAGGTGAATCTAAAAAATAGACCCAAATTAGGGTGACTTTCAGATTTTATTCCCAAATAAAAAAGCTTCCTTAAATTAGCCTTTATCTATTAACTAATATTTTTTAGATAAAATTACACCTGATCAATGGAGTAAATTACATAAATGATACTCATAATGGATAACAATTTCATATTTATATTTTTTCTCTTGTTAATTTTATTTTAATTTTTAGTTTTCTCAACCCTTATTTTTTTCCTTTTCTTCTCAACTTCTTTTTTTTTCTTTCTTCTTTTATATTTTTTTTTATTTTTTCTTTCCTCTTTTTTTTTTTTTTTGTTCTTTTTAGTTTTTCTCAACCCTTAGTTTTTTTTCTTTACACCTTCCAACGTCTACTTTTATTATAAAAAAATTTTCTTTGATTTTTCTTTTTTTCTTTTTAAATTTTTCTCGACCTTTATTTTTATTTAATTTTTTTTATCAACCTTTATTTTTTTTCTATTCTCTCTCAACTTCTACATTTTCTTTAATTTTTATTTTTTTAATATTTTTCTTCATTTTCTTCCTTTTTTGCATTTTTTATTATTTTTGTTCTTTTTTTTCGATTTCTTCCATTCAAATTACATCTCTTGAGCAAGAGTTGACACTATTATATTATAAAGGCAAGACTTACGACTTTCAAACAATAAGTTACGTTTAATGGGCAAGAGTTGACACTACTACATTGTACAGGTAAGACTTATGACTTTCAAACAAGAAGTTATGTTTCATGGGCAAAAGTTGACACTACCACACTGTATTTTGATTTATGAGATGTTTTATAACTCTTACTTTAGAAGAAAGACTTAGCTCAGGGACTTTCAAACAACAAATTATACCCCACGGGCAAGAGTTGACTCTACCACGCTATATTTTTATTTATGAGATGTTTTACAACTATTGCCTTAGAGGCAAGACTTAGCTAAAGGACTTTCAAACTATAAATTATGCCCCACGTGCAAGAGTTAACTCTACCACATTATGTTTTCATTTATGAGATATTCTACAATTGTTGTCTTAGAGGCAAGACTTGGCTCAAGGACTTTCAAACAACAAATTATGCCCCATGGGCAAGAGTTGACTCTACCATATTATGTTATCATTTATGAGATGTTCTACAACTATTGCCCTAGAGGAAAGACATAGCTTAAGGACTTTCAAACTACAAATTATGCCTCACGGGCAAGAGTTGACTCTATCACATTATGTTTTCATTTATGAGATGTTCTACAACTATTGCCTTAGAGGCAAGACTTGATTCAAGGACTTTCAAACTACGAATTATGCCCCATGGGCAAGAGTTAACTCTATCACGTTATATTTTCATTTATGAGATGTTCTACAACTATTGCCTTAGAGGCAAGACTTGGCTCAAGGACTTTCAAACTACATTACCACGTTATGTTTTCATTTATGAGATGTTCTAAAACTATTGCCTTAGAGGCAAGACTTAATTAGCTCAAGGACTTTCAAACTACAAATTATGCCCCACGGGCAAGAGTTGACTCTACCATGTTGTGTTTTCATTTATGAGATGTTCCACAACTATTGCTTTAGAGGCAAGATTTAGCTCAAAGACTTTCAAACTACAAATTATGCCCCACGGACAAGAGTTGACACTACCACGTTATGTCTTTATTTATGAGATGTTCTACAACTCTTGCCTTAGAGGCAAGACTTAACTCAAAGACTTTCAAAGTACAAATTATGCCCCACGGGCAAGAGTTGACACTACCACGTTATATCTTCATTTATGGGATGTTCTATAACTCTTGCCTTAGAGGCAAGATTTAGTTCAAGGACTTTCAAATAATAAATTATGCCCCACGGGCAAGAGTTGACACTACCACGTTATGTCTTCATTTATGGGATGTTCTACAACTTTTGCCTTAGAGGCAAGACTTTGCTCAAAGACTTTCAAATAATAAATTATGCCCCACGGGCAAGAGTTGACGCTACCACATTATGTCTTTAATTATGAGAAATTCTACAACTCTCGCCTTAGAAACACGACTTATCTCAAGAATTTTCAAAGAACTTTGTAACAACAATTCATGCCCTTAAATTTGCTTTGATGTCAAAAAAAGAAGATCCATTTGCGGATTTTCCAATTTTTGATTTATTAGCAAAATATAATAGAATTTGAGAAAAAAAAGCGATCAAACAAAATAGAGAAATAAAAAAAGATTGAGAAAAAAAAAGAAAAGAAAAAACATAAAGATCAAGAAAAAAGTGAAGAATTAAAAAAATTGAGAAAAATAAAATTGAGAGGAAAAATAAAAATAAAGTTTGAAAAAAATGAAGGAAAAAAAGAGAAATTAAAAAAGAAAAAACGATCAAACAAAATAGAGAAATTAAAAAAAAAAAGTGAGAAAAAAATAAAGATTAAGAAAAAAGCGAAGAATTAAAAAATTGAGAAAATAAAAAATGAGAGGAAAAAATAAAAATAAAGTTTGAGAAAAATGAGGAAAAAAAAAAGAGAACTGATAAAAACCAAAAATAAAAGAAAACTAAAGGTTAAAGACAAATGAATTAAGAAAAAAAAAAGGAAAAAAAAGAAATAGATAATGCTTGAGAAAAAAAAAGAGAAAAAAATAAAGGTGGAGAAAAAGAATTAAAACATGAAAAAAAAATTAAAGAAAAATAAATAAATAGTAAAAATAATAAAATTAAAGAGAAAAATAAAAAGTGAAAATAATAAATTAAAGGAAAAAAAAAAGTAAAAATAATTAAAAATAAAATTTGAGAGACAAATAAGTATGGAAAGTTTTAAAAATATATTTGAGGTGTAGAGGGGTAAAATGATATTTGTACTATACTTAAAAAGTAAGGAAGATTATTCTTTAAAGACATTTCTTATTGTGGTGAAATATCTAAAGCCACCTATATTTGGGTCTATGACATGCAATTTCCTGGTATATAAGACATAGAGTAAAATATAGTTTTTTTCTTTCCATTTATCAATATTTTTTAAAAATATTTTTGAAATGTACTTTCCCAGAAATACTTAAAAAAAAAAAAATACTTTTATAGAGAAATTGATTTGTTTAGCTTCTCAAATAAATTTTGCTTCTGTTCAAATGAATTCTTTTCTTCCCTGGGAAACTTTTCCAACAAAGTAAAAGATGGGATTTTGTGTTCAGCGTCCCCTATGGTTTTTCTTTTCTTCGTTCATTCCTTTTACTACTTTGCTTATGATTCTTTTCTTGATTGTTGACAACAAGGATTACCATACTGATCACTCACAATAAGGAACAAGTTCCCCTTTTAAGAAGTGAAATTTTTAAGAATTTACATCATTTCACAAAAAGATTTGACTAGGTTTCTATGGATATCAATGTTCTTGAGAGAACCATTACCCTTGTCAAACCCTAATAATGACGTATGCAAAAAGCTTAAAACTTTGATCGAATTTTGACAACTATGGCTACTAATTTTGGTGGAGCTGATCCACCAGATGGATCTATGAAGCAAAAGATTGTAGAAGGAGAGAAACAACAGTGTATGACACCAAAGTATGCAGACCTACTGAAGAATAAAACTTACGTGCATGAAAATAATCGGGTTCCTCCTAAACCAGTCATAATGATGCACGAGGAACCAACTATGACGTAGAAGTCATCAGAGGTGAAGTCCTTAATAATACAAGAGAATCTACAGTATGCAGTCATTGGTAAGTTCTCCTATGATAAGCCGGATGTTAATGCACTACGCAAAGCTATTCCTGTTCATTGTGGTATCAAAGGAGAATGTTCTATAGGGGTAATGGATTCACGACATATATTGATATGATTGAATCAACCAGAAGATTATGTTCAATTGATATCAACAGTTGCTTATTACATTAAGGTCAATGATATGTATTGGCAAATGAGAACCCTCAAATGGGATTCATGTTTTAAACCGGATGTTGAAACTACAATAGGCATTGCATGGATTTCAATGCCAGATTTATCATCAAACTTCTTTGCTAAAGAAGCAATCTTTTCTATTGCGTCTACAGTAGGAAAATCATTAATGATGGACTTGGCTACCAAAAATCACACAAGACCAAGCTGTACAAGGGTGAAAATAGAAGTGGACATTGTGGCAAAGTTACCAAACAGAGTGAAAATCAATGAAGAAGATGATATACGTGGAGAAATCAAGTCCAAGTAGATAAATATTTAGTATGATCACATGCCAAAATACTGTAAGGAATGTTGCTTACAAGGTCATGATGAAGCCTCTTGTTGGAACATTCATCCGGAGATGTATGAGAAGATCCAAGGACAAAAAGAGGTCAAAGATAATAATAAAGAGGAGTAAAAAGGGACTGAGCAAGGACAGAAGTTGCAGCGAAGGAGAACAATAATAATCAATGGTTACAAAGAAAGAATAAATATAGAAAAGACAAGTATGGGCATATAGTCGGAGAGGTGGATGACAAGGCAGAGGAGATTCAGACATCAAATGTTTTTGATGTACTGAACCAAGAGTAACAGGAGCACCAACAAGACGCCAACATCATTCCTAATAAGGAAAGTACAAAAGATTGGGTGACTAAGAGCTTTGGCAAAGGAGAAGAAGCAACACCAGAAGACCAGCCAAGTACAGAGGTGAAACAACATCAATAAAGAAAGTAATGTGCAAAGAGAAGTAGTAGCAGCAATACAAAATAAGGACAATGAAGCATAACAAATATAGTTTCAACAACAATAGAGACAGGAGGGGGTGCAGAATAATGCATACTTAGCCTTGGTAAAGTATGATATGGCTGACAAACAAGATATGATATTAGAAGATGTGTTACCAATAGCAATGGAAGCAGACAATTTGATAGAAATGGTGAATAGTAAGAATGGAGATTTAGATGCTGAAGATTTGGTAGATAATATTGCAAATGCAACAATTGAAGGAGATTTATCTCCAGATCAGGTTAAGTCACTGAATACAAAGCTTGGGAAAAAATAGAAGAGAAGCAAAAAGCCAAGTGCAAGTACAATGCAGACAAAGAGTCACATACTTAAATCTTTATCAAAATGAATATCTTAATTTGGAACATCAGGTCTGTCAATACACAGAAGGCATTCACAAGGTTAATAACAATGCATAAAATGTATCATTTTGGTTTCATTGGTCTAATAGAGACATTTCAGGAGAGTCAGTATAGAGGAGTATAAAAGCCAACTGGGAATGCAGCATGCAGTTGTGAATTGTTCAGGTAAAATATGGGCTTTTATGGATGCTATTATTGAATATAGTATCATTAGGGATGATGATAAATAACTCACTCTCAAACTGGAAAATCAGAATGTTGGTGCAGAGGTGTTTGTCACATTAGTGTATGCAAAATACAATCAGAACGAAAGATTGAGGCTGTGGGAATCACTAGAAGAGCTGGCTATTAATAGACAACATCCATGATTGGTGAGTGGAGATTTTAATGTAATAAAAAATGAGGAGGAGAAAATTAAAAAGATTACAAGTCACAGTTTATGAGACAGATGATTTCAATCATTGTATTAGTATGTGTAACCATGCTCCAATGATGTTGCAATTTAACAAGTCAGCTGACCAACTAATCAGACCCTTCAAATTCCTTAACTTCTGGCTGGAGGTTATTAGGGAGAATTGGTCTACAAAAAGTGAAGAAAATCCCTTTATTAAGTTTCATCAAAAACTGAAGCAAACAAAAACTGCATTGACCAAGTGGAGTAAACAAATATTTAAAATTATTTTCCAAGATATTGCCATATTGAAAGAGGTAATTAAAGTAAGAGAGCATCAGTTTGAAGAAAATCCATCAGGAAATAACAGGGCTAAACTATCACAAGCACATGATGAATTAGCAATCCAATTGAAAAGATAGAAAGACTATTAAAGGCAGAAAGCAGGGTTTGAGTGGTTCAAAGATGGAGAAAGGAACATAAAGTTTTTTTATACTGTTATAAAAAAAGAAGAAGAGTCAGGCTAAGAATTCAAAATGTAGAGGGGAGCTGGATGGAAAAGAAGGAGGACACAGCTGAGGCAGCCGAATCATTCTTTCATAGGCAATTTGAGAAACAAGAGAATGCTGAAGATTTTTCAATGCTAGATGAGTTACCAAAGGTGGTAACAGATTCCCAGAATAAAGATTTAAAAAAAATGCCAACTTTGGAGGAAGTACATGTGGCAGTAATGGGATTAAATAGGAATAGTGCAGGGGGTCCAAATGACATGACAGGTGCATTCTATCAAGATACATTGAGTATTATTTCAAAGGACCTGCAACAGATGATCATAACCTTTTTTCTGTGGATATGACTTTCCAAGGTTTATTACTCATACAAATTTGGTGCAACTACCAAAGAAATTAGTGGTAAATACTTTCTTAGATCTTAGACCAATATCCCTTAGCAACTTTATGAATAAAATCTTTTCTAGAAATATTCATGAAAGGTAAATACTTTCTCAGATCTTTGAACAATATCCCTTATATTGTTCTGAAGAACAAGCTGGTTTTATCCAAGGAAAAAGTATAGCTGAAAACATATTGGTGGTCCAAGAAATAGTCTCTGAAATTAGGAAAAGGGAAAAGTCTCCTAATATGGTGATGAAGCTTGATATGATGAAGACTTATAACAGGGTAGAATGGTTGTTCTTGACTAAAGTTCTGAGGAGAATAGACTTTTGTGAAGAGCTGATTGATATGGTATTTAGGCTCTTGGCAAACAACTGGTACTCAATACTACTAAAGAGACAACCAAAAGGTTTCTTTAAATCCACTAGAGGGCTAAATCAAGGGGATCCACTTTCACCTACATTGTTTATCATTGCAGAAGAAGTCTTATCTAGAAGTTTGAAGAAACTGATGGTCAGGAAAGAATTCAGACTCTTTGGGATGCCTAGAAGGAGTCTAAAAATCAATCACCTTATATTTGCAGATGATATGATCATTCTTTGTAAGGAAGACCTGAGTACTTTACAGTTGATCACATCAACTTTGGAGAAATATGAATGTTTATCAGGTTAGAAAATTAACAAGAAAAAGAGTGCCATTTATTTACATGAAAGTGTGTCGAATGGTGTAGTTGTAATGGCAGAAGTTGCAACAGGGATTCTGAGACAAGAGTTCCTCTTTAATTACCCGAGGTGTCCTATTTTTTACATAAGAAAGAAAAAAGTGTATTACCAACACATTATGAATAGAATCAATAGCAAGTTACAAGCCTGGAAAGAAAAGTTGTTGTTCTATGGAGGTAGAGCAGTCCTTATTAAACATGTTCTGCAAAGTATACCCATACATTATCTATCTGTGATGAACCCCCTTAAGAATGTCCTAAAGACTATTTAAAAGATATTTGCAAAGTTTTCTGGAGTAGTACTATAGGGGGAAGGGAAAGACATTGGGTTTCATAGTCAAGTATGTGTTTACCTGAAGAAGAAAGAGGGTTGGGGTTAGGAATGTTGCATGATATATCAACAACTCTCTGTTGTAAACTGTGGTGGAATTTTAGAACTAAGAGGTCCATTTGGATTACATGCTCAATAAGTATTCCAGAAAGTACCATCCAAAAGAAGTCATGTGGAGAGTAGGCAGTGGCTCTCAAGTTTGGAAAAAGATGTTGCAAGCCAGGGATCTTATTGATCATCTTATTATATGGTAGATTAGGAGAGGAAATACTCATATATGGTATGATAATTGGAGTAGACTGGGAGATTTTTACTCTCTCATACAGGAAAGTAAGCAATGGGATTCTAATTATCAATGTGTAAGAGACCTAATGACTAATGGGCACTGGAATGAACAGGTACTGAAGAAGTTGTTTACTTATGAAATAGTGGATCATGTAAATCTCAAAGTAAGACTTGTAGAGCAAATAAATCAAATGGACAAACCAATTTGGAGTATGGAAGCAGGAGGTAAGTTCACAGTAAGGCCAACTTAACATTATGTGAGGCATTGGGGGGAACCTAATAATTTTTACAAGCAACTATGGATTAATGAGATGCCATTCAAGATGATGTTTTTTTATGTGGAGAATGTGGAGGGGGAGGATCTCAGTAGATGATACTATTAGGAGATGGGGAATACATGGTCCTTCCAAGTGCTGGTGTTGTCAAACCCCAGCCCAAGAGACCATATCTCATGTGCTATTGAGATCTGTTTCAGCTAACAGGAACTGGTCCTACTTTTCTTCTTTTGCAGGAATTAGTATACAAGGAATGAGCTTAAGAGAAATAATATATGCTTGGTGGAATGCTCAGGTTAAACAAAAGGAGAAGATCTATTTTAGAGCAATACTACCAATCATATTGTGGGAATTATGGAAGAGGAGAAATGCTAAGAAGCATGAAGACAAAGAAATCAATGTGCATAGATTGATATTCAATGTCACAAGACAACTAAGGATGTTACTGAAGGTGAGAAAACCAGCACTGCATTTTGCAATGGACTGGCCATCAATTCTACAATAGCTAAGCAAGTTAAAGCCTAAAGTCAGCTCTAAGGTGGTACTATGGGAATTTTCGGAGCAAGGTTGGTGTAAATACAATACAGATGGAGCATCAAAAGGGAACCTAGGTAATAGTTCATGGTCATTCTGCTTAAGGGATATACAGGGTGATCTAATACATATAGAAGGGTCAATAATTGAAGATACAACTAACATGGTAGAAGAAGCTGAGGCTATATTACATGCAACCATTCATTGCAATCATGTAGGTAAAGATAAAGTGATTATTCAGACAGATTTCCTAGCAATGCAAAAGTTTCTAATTGATGAATGGGAAACACCATGGAAGATAGAAGGCACAGTGAAATAAATAAAGCAATTACTGGCAGATAAGCATGTACAAATACAACATATATTCAGAGAAGGCAATCAGCTTGCGGATTACTTAGCTAATCTAGCATTTGAGCATGAGAAGTTCATATTTACAACATTCAGTTAGCTACCAAGCTCAGGTAGAAAGATACTTAACAGTGACAAGCAACAATGCCCATATCTGAGCTAGTTTTAGCAAAATAATAAGGGGACTGGAAGGGCTACAACTAAGTTTTTCACACACATCATATTTACAACCTGGGAGGGTAAACAAAAAAGTGAAAGTGCTACTTAGCCTATCTATACCAACCGACAAAAAAGAAATCTCAGTAGATTGGGGTCAACAAGTCAGATAAGATTCAAGCGATTGAGTTACTTGATTCTTTTAAACTATTAGCGGGTTCGAGCATCTCAGAATATCCATCCTAGCTATAGCTACACAGTGAGAATGAGAGATGGTTAAAAGGAACATACATAGCAGATAGCAAATTCAACGATGGAAATGACTTACTTGAAGAAGAAAACAAGCCTCAGAAGACGAGACCCACGATTTTAACACCAAAAAGAACTGGAAGCATACTGAAGATCTCAACTGAGACATCAATAAAAGAAGATTCAAAGCAAGTTCTCAGTAAAATATTAAGCAATAAACAGAGCAACAGTGGACTATACTTACTCATGTAAACTGGAATAATCCTTATACCAGTACAACCATGGCACTGTATTAATAACCCAAAGCTGAATAAGAAGAAATTGAAGGTTGATAAAGATGAACATATTGAAGGAGGCGGAGAAAAGGGGAGCTCAGCTCTAAGCACCAATTTGGAAACCCTACTGTTAGATTTTGGACCGGGTCATTTAGTTGGACCGGTCCAAAGATTATTTTTTTTTGTATAGATTTAGGTGTTGGATTTGGAAGATGGGTTGGTCTATCATGTTTCAGATATTTTAATTATTAATAAAATTCTAAATTAAACCAAAAAAAATATGACTAGGTTTCTCTCATTTCGGGTATTGCAACCTTAAAAGAATCACTCTCTCTCTCTTTCTCTCTCTCTATCTATATATACATACATATATATATATATGTATATTAGTTTAGTGTAAGTATATTGCACATAAGAAAAAATATTTTTAATAAGAATGTCAAATATTGACTACTTTTATAGTGTTCATAAGCTCCTCTTATTTTCAATATTTTTAATTTTAAAATTATATATAAGTAGCATTACTTGAAAAATAATCTTTTTGTAAAGGATCCTAAACTAAAGCGAATCTTAAGCCTAAACAAAGAAAATATATTAGGAATAATTTGAAATATATATAAAAAGAATAATTAGTTTACAACAAATATAGTCATGTTTTTGTTTATAAAAAATAATTCAAAAATAAATAAAAAGTCTTGTGTTTTAGCCATGTGTGGACCGTGGCTAAATAATAAAAAAATAGTGGCTAAATATCGTCATTACCTTACTAACATCTTCACTCTTCAGTTTTCCCTTTCTATTTTTCATCTCATGTTTAGTAATAAAAATCTTTTGAAGCTTTTAGACATAAACTCAACTCCGCTAATTTGTCATTTTTTAATTAAATTCACTATTCGGTCAATTATTGTGTCTACCCAAATTTTGATAATAAAGATGATTGAATTACTATGTGTCGTAATTATCTCAATATATTACACAAAATATAGAATTATAGAAATAATTTTTTGGGTATTGTTAAGTTTCAAATTAACAACCCAACATTCAAATAACATTAATTGATATATAGAATTCCAAGCTAAAGTGAATTTAAAATAAAGCCGCATCAAATAAGAAATTGAAGGCGGTGAAATTTTTTCGTGTTGTCACAAAAAAAGGGACTTCTCATATAGTTCAAATAAAGAAAAATATTAAGAAATAAAATTTTAGTCAATTTTAAGTACTACATATTTGGTGTTATATCCTTATATAATGTCACACATCAATAATTAAAATGATAAATCTATTTCCAACAAAGCTCAAAGTTTGATACTCAAAATAATCTATTATCAAGAATAAAAAATTAAAGTATCTTGATCCGAGTAGCAACAATTCTGAGCTTGGATAAACCTTACCGACAGAAAATTCTAAATGAGCCTACAAAGTGAATATCTAGCAATCTTAATGTTCAAAAAAGACTCTAATATATCTATCTTTCTATCTACAATATACTTATCATCGTTCTTGTCACATTCTTCATAGAAAATTTTGTCTTTCCTCATTTACTCAACAATCTACCAATAGCCTTAGATAAATGCTCACCTCATAGTTGCTTCACATCTTTAGTCTTGAAGGAACTGACATATAACTTATCGAGATGGAGCAATACGACAACTTTACAAACATCAATCCCTAGCATGAAAAAAAGTGGTACACTTTTGTAGGTTGCTAATATGGGGTGTTCTTGGTGCTTCAACCTGACTGGACGATTTTTGAGGTTCATTAAGAAATCGATCTTCATCAAAATTTGGAGCATCAAAAGCGAGACTGTAAAGAGTGAGATTTCATACCATTCAACCATAGAGGTAAGCACAGAGGAGCCAGTTGCATGCCTCCATGGCTTTATGCACCGCGTGTAGCACATGTATGTTACGTTAATTAATTACATAATTAGCACCTTCCTTATAAACATAAATATACATCTCTCAAAATTTCTTAACTACGTAAAAGAAATTATAAATTAGACAGGTGACCAATAATTTAAGAATATATTGAAAGAGAGAATCTAAAACTTATGATGAGCGAGAACTAAGACAAATCAATCTCATACAAATCAAACTTGTATTTATGTCGACTCTAAATCAAAGCACAAACAATTGAGAACATGAGAAAAGTATACGACAACCCAGATCAAAGCATTACTCAATTTTATTTTAAATATTGAAAAATACGAAAAAAAAATTTTGGGAGGGATCATGAGGAGGGGCACGCCTACCCACATTAATTTTTGGGTTAGTTTTTCATATATTTTTCTTTTATCATATATTTTAGGAATTCTTATTTAAAGATAAGAGATACTACCATTTTAAAACTCCTTTTTCATCCACACAAGAAAAAAAACATATACATAACTTCAATCCTAATTTAATTTTTATTTTTCAAAAAACTTCTTTATTTATTTCTTTAAAAACATTTATTTTTTTAAAAAAGTCATTCTTGAATATATGTACTTAATTAAGAGTTTAAACAACTCTAAACAACATTAAATTTCACAGTACAAAGTTAATTATAGTAACAACAACTATCTATCTATCTATCTATATATATAAAAGAGACTTATAGGCATGCTTATGTGGCATGCTTCATAGGCATGGAAAAATATTTATCTTTTTTCTTCTATTTTTGAGTTTTTTCAATATTTTACAAGTCATTATATTTATGAAGAAAAAAAAAATTGCACATTGAATAAGAAAAATTAATGGCTACTAATTGAGCAATTTATTTTTGCCTATTCATATTCTATTTTTCATACTATATATGATTCTCATTTTTTGGGAGAGTCTTATGACATGTTTTGTTATCTTCTCCTTTATTTTCTTCTTTCTTTTTTGTTTTAATTTTGTTTTATATCTTTGATTTTAATGTATATTATCATCATCTTATAAAAAGGATGGTGAAAATGAAGTTGTTTGATATAAAGAGGTAACAATAGCATTTCACAATATTGTCATATGTATATTAATGTGTGACTTAAATCTCATTCTTGATATGTTTAGTATTTTGTTGGCATATTTTGTTTTTGATTGACTTTGATTCTGTTAATATTTAAATTATAATGCAAACTTTGAATATTGATCACAAAGATCTAATCTTTCCCTGTAGGTTACTTATTATTGTCAAAATAATGATTTGTTTTGAAGATGAAACTGCTTATCCAATGGAAGGTTTAGTAATGCAAAATACAATTTATTCAGTTAGACATTAAATTTTTCATTTGTTCGCAAGTTGAAATTTGTTGTTGGAGGACCTGCTCCTTAATCAGTCTCTGTTTTGAGCTCTTAGTGTAGAAAAAACTTTAGTAGGAGCAATATCTTCGAATAAATTCTATCCGGTGTGAATCCGCATTAATCAGACTCGAATGGAGGTTCCAAGTACTAGATGAGAAACTTAAAAAAGAAAAAGAAAAACTTATCGCGGGAGGTTTTTAGGTCAAATGAATTCTTAATTGTCCCATACTGAGATGGTACATACTCTTCGATTTTTAGAGAACTCAAATAAAATAGAAATAGAAATATCAATTTATCAAATTATTGCTCTCAATAGCTTTTACTTGATGCTAGACATCTCAACAGTCTCTCTTTATAAAGAAAGATCTTCTCCATCTTTATTCAAATATATATGTTACAGGGTTAGACTTTCGTCTTCTTTAATTATTGTTACAATTCATTAGCTTGCTATGATGGATATATATTACTTACATTATTTTATAACATTCTTCTTTATGTCATTTTTTGAAACGCTTAAAGTTTTAAAAAAAAAATATATATAAGAGGTGAAGTTCACTTCTTTATGACCTCCAATTGTATCTATTTTTTTCTTATTTTTTTTGATATTGTTGTCTCCATTTCACTAAATAATGATAACATAATAATCTATTTTAAAGTATTTTTATTTTTCTTAAATAATTTATTTAGTAAGTCATTTTCATAACTTACACCACTTCACATTCCCATAACTTCTATTCTAATAATATCCATTAATTTTGTGCTTTTAACTCACATATTACCATCTTTATAACTCATGCTCTTAATAATGTTCACTACTCAAGAAACTTAAGAGTTTTAAATGGACAATTAAGAATCATCATATATACAATATTTCAATTCTGTATAAAAAGTCTTGTGTAGTTATTTTAATCTTGTAAAGTATAATATTGTACACTTTAGAAACATATGGAGAAAAAAGTTATGAAATGTTGAAGAAGGTTTTGAATTTTGTTGATAACCCGGTATGGTGCAGAGGAATTATAGGTATTTACACAAGGATCTACTTAATTTTTTCATGATTTTTGATTAAAAAAAAAGTACATTATTTTAAATTAAAATCTCAACTCCATTGAATGTGAAATAGAAATGAAATAAAATTGTTATTAGAGAATATATTTTAACTCATTGATAAAGAATATACTATCCATCATTTAATAAATGTTAAATTATTAATTTTTTTTTTTTTTTATGAAAAGTAAACATTCTTCATAATATAATTATAACAAGTTATAATATTACAATTAGTTAATAAATCTAAAATAAATATAAAATTAATCGAAGAAAATAATTAATTTTTTAGCCCCACGCTAAGCGCGGTTAGTTTCCCTAGTTACATATATGACAACATAGTATCTAAAGTTTCCCCAGAGTGTTTAAATGCAATAATAACATACAAATTCATATGCAATATCATTGGTAAAAATGCATGATATTTTTTTCTATTTTTTTGTGAATCTTATATGGCGTTGTAAGAAAATAAATAAGTAATGATTCAATAGGTGTAATTTTAATTAATTTCAGAATTTTAAATATTAGTATAATAATTAATAACAATTATTAAGAGAAAAATAGTACAAAAGCGTTATTATTCAGACTTTTATTTGAAATAAAATTAGGTTCTCATGCCACCATTTTTAGGTAGAAATCTTATTCTTGTTATATTAATCTGATTTTTCTCTTAACAGAATAAGTATTTTTCTTGACACAATTATAATGGTTTGTTCCTTTTTATCCAATAATCGAACGATTATTTCTGATCTTCAATCCAACTTAAATTAGGAAGTTAAAACAGAAACAAAAAGTTGACTTCTACATAAACAATGGCAACTTCTGCAGGAGCAAAATGGGAATGAAAATATAATGGTATTGATGTATAATCTAATATCAGAATTCTTATTATGACTCGGGAAATCAAAACAAAGTTTATAATATGATCGCCAAATTATATACTCATAGACCCAAAGAAAATATCAAAATAAAATCTTAAGTTCTTTTAGACGATATCATCAGTCATAAGTATATAAACTCAACTCTACTTCACTTTGAAGTATGCTAAGACAAAAGTAAAACTGATTAAAAATAATTACATATTCAAAAATAAAAAGCCAATTAAAATTTATAAGTCCTAATTATTTAAAAGTATGTTTACTTTGATTTAATGAACCAAATTTCTTAACAGACCGTGAAGAACACTAAATTTTTACAATTAAATTTTAACTCTTAATCCCAACCTTACTTGCATTGTCCTATCTTTGTTTTGTCGTCGTCCTATCATCACCATCAAAATTTATATTCAAATATGGACTCCGTTTATTACTATTGTGCTTATGCTTTGTTGGAAAAAGAGCAATTAATAGGAGAGAATTTTAGAAGTAGTCTCCCATAATATTTACCTTCATGATATTGTAATTCTATTATAAAATATTTTTATGTCAAAAATATTTTTTGGGTTCTATCCCCTGCAAATCTGATATATGCATTGAGGAATCAATTGAGGGCAAGGACAACTTAAAAAGGAAGGGTGCAAGAAGATTTGGTTTCGAAAAATGACCATATAATTGACTTTTTTAAATAACTTGAATTATAAAGAACGAAGGAACATGAAGTTTACTAAATCTTTAGCTAACGCATACACTAAATAAAAATAAAGGGCAGCTCAGTGCACTAAAGCTACCGCTATGCGCGGTGTCCGGAGAAGGGCCCCACCACAAGGGTGTATCGTACAATCTTACCTTACATTTCTGCCAGAGGCTATTTCCAAGGCTTAAACCTGTGACCTCCTAATCACATGACAACAACTTTACCAGTTACTCCGAGGCTCCCCTTCAATACACTAAATAAAAATAAATAAATAAATTAAAGCTCATCATTCTTAGTCGAGAAAGTACGAATAAATTAAGTAATTCACAGACGACATAGGATGAAGGAGATTAAAATAACCTCAAAAGTGGAATTTTGCAATTGCAATAATAAAGGTGAGATAAATCATTGTTAAACTAAAAGAGAAACACAAGAAATTGTTAAAGGAGTAAAATCTATTGTCAGTTATTGATAATGTAAAATTCATATATAATGTTTAAATTTATTAACTAAAAGCAACAAAAAATGGCAAAAAGAATATGATAATGAATGTAAGAAAATAACCAGAATCAAATCAAAAAAAAAAAGAAGACGAAACGTAAAAGTTGAAGAAGCGTCATATTTTTGTGTGGTAAAATTTGATCAAAATACTATTTAAATAGAACTACAGTAGGTGAATTATAATTGAGCTAAAAGTGTTAAATATTATGATTTTTTACCTAAATTAAATAATATAATTAATGTTTATATATAATTAGAATTTTAGTTTAGAAATGTAGGAAAAGAGAATTATATTTGAAACTGATAAATACGCCAATAAGGAAACTGCAACAATTTTGTAACTTCATGAAGGTGCTAACTAAAAGTAAATAGGACTCTGCACTTGGTTTAAAGAAATCCTAACTAAAAGTAACTAGGATTTTACACACAGTTAAAGGAAATTCTAATTAAAAGAAAATAATTTTAGGAATTTTCACACATGCTATAATACATATTATTACGATTTAAATATATAATAGTTAATTAATAATTGGACGAAATAAAGTGAAAAGACAAGTTTGTTTATTACTTTTAATGAAAGACAAAAAATTTAAATCACTTTTATAAGGATATATATATATATATATATATAATCTTTATTTGTGAATTTTTCCTCCATATACCCAAAGCTGAGAACTTGCCTGTAAGTTTTTAGCAATATTCTTCAACAATGTCTCATGCTTATTCTTTCAAAATCTGCAAGTATGATATCTTTTTGAGTTTTAGAGGTATAAATACCCGTAAGACCTTTGTGAGCCATCTCTATATTGCTCTGGAATAGAGAGGAATTTATACTTTCAAAAACGATGAGCGGCTGGAAACAGGAAAATCAATTTCTGATGAACTTTGAAAGCCATAAAAGAATCCAGATTTGCGGTTGTGATATTTTCAAAAAGCCAGGCATCCTCAAGATGCATAAAGGAGCTTGCACACATCATAAGTGTAAAAATGAATTGGAGCAAATTGTGATTCAAGTCTTCTATGATGTGAGTCCAGCAACTTGTTGTGTTTAGGCCTTTCTTATCTTTTCACGTTTTGATGATTACCAAACCTAGTCGAGGACCATTTATGTAAACTTGTGTCCCTAAATATAGTAGTATAGAATTTTCCTATGTGCCAGCTATCTGGTACTATCCAGTAGTGTCAGCAGAATAATGGGGCATACTATGCAGTGGTCCTTATTAGAGTCCACCAATGAGAAGGATTCTCTCCTATTGTTCTTCATATATATTTCTCATCTTGAGGAGAGAAGCTCAATTTTTACATACTCAAAAGGATCACCCTTTGCAGAAAAACCACCACTTCTTCTCAAGCTCAAAGCTTTTACAAAAAGGGACCAAGTATTATTGTCTGAGTCTTTGTATTTGTGCGAAGTTATAAGCCTAGTCTTCTTATGAGAATCAAGTTTAGGTGTCATTATTTGTCTCTTTTCATGCGGAGAAGTAAATCAACTAGAGGTAGTTGATAGTTGGGCTAGATTTACCCAAGGTGTGCCGACTAGACTTAGTTAACTACAGGCTATAGTTGGTGTACTATAACGCAACTCAGTGTTGTCATTAGTTCAGGGGAATGGAGTTAATAATCTAACCATAGGATTACCAGAGAGAGTTTCTAATCTAATCGTTGCTCTTGTTTTAGTGAAATTTATTGGTGAAAAACCTATGAGGTAGGTCATGATTTTACTCTTTTGAGAAATGAGGTTTCCACGTAAATATCCTGTATTCGTTACTATTTTTAGTTGTTACTATCTGTACTCTCTTGTCTGTATAATTTGTATTATCTTGTGTGTGATCATTCTGAGGCAAGGATCTGATCCCTTGACTAGTGGTGGACACATATAAATCTTTAATTAGTATCACAACAGTTCTTCCTAACAGGATAACACCTAAGAAGGATCTTGTCTCAATGGTTGCTCTATCACATCTTAAAAAAAGCACATTAGACTAGGTCCTTGGTGCGTACCACAAGAAGGAAACTAATAAAGTTATGAAGTCATAGTATATACATGGGGAGATTCTTCAAGTGACTCAGATGAAGAGCTCAAATTTGTTGCTGAAGTAGATGATGAAAATGTCAAAGAGGTAACTCTTTTAGATATCAAGAAATATCTTAAGAGTTATTCACTGAAGAAACTGAGATGTCTAGATGATGTGCTAATATATGCCCTTCGTGATCCTAAGAAGAAAAGAGATCACTGAGCAATAATCTTTGTGAATATTAAACTGAGAGAGTGGCTATGTTAGTTCAAATAGCTAATCCTGAAGAAAAGTGTAGTATAGTGTCATTTGAAAATGATATTCTATAGGAGAAACTGAAAAATGTAGTTGGATTTAATGTCAAGGGAAAGGATGAAAACAACTGCTTTCAGTCTGAAATTAAGGAGGAACTAAATAAGTCCCAAATGAATCTTTTAGCTTCTTTTGAGAGGAACATAGAATTGAAAAGGGACCTGGTCAAGCTCAAGGCAGACCTTGCGGGGTTTCTTAAATGGACAGTGTCCTCACAAGATCTGGATCACTCAACCAATGAAAGACCCATCAATGATGAAGGTCATGGTTATCAGAAAAAAGAAGAGAAGAAGAAGGTTCCTTATAACTTCAACATAAAATATGCATCAGATTCAACCAATTTGTTCCGTATGCATGATAGCAGGAATGAACACAGAAAGGATGCAAGTGCAGCAAAATGTCCTACTGAGAGAAAACATCATAAATGCAAAGAATCAGAGAAAAACACAAAGGTACCTGGTCCCATCTCTAAAAAGGTCAAGCTGCCATCTTAGACAAAGAAAAGTCTAATTCTTCCTCTATCTCCTCTTTAGAAACACAAGTTGAAATTGGTTCCCAATTCCAACACTTGAACTGCCAAGAAGGAAGAGTGAGAGAGCGCATCTAATATCGACCAAAGCTACACGTCCAATGAAAGTTAAAGCGGTCGATGCAAAATATAGTAACCTAACTCAGGTTGGGGTCGAACCAACAGGAAATACGTGGAACTATCTCTCTAGATTGCTGGAATCATCGGGCAACATAGAAAGTAAATGGGGGATTTTGATATAACCAGTAAAAAGTAACAAAACTCAACTGCTTTTGGTTGTAAACAGTCATAAACGAACACTAGGATTGTGTTCTCCCTGGCTTCTAACTCTGTAGGTTTATCGTGATCAATCCAACTATCAAACTACTGTGCATGTAGAATCTGGTAAGTTATGTATCACCAATAGCCTCTTGACACGCTTTGGTAAATCTCACTCATCTCCTCTCGATCTCAGTCTATCGCATTACTAACCCTTGCCTCGGACCCCAGTTTCAACTATCTTCTCTCAATCTTAAGTTAATTAGATGAAGATAATTATCTTAAGTAGATAACGGTGATTAGCTTATATCGACAATTAACTTCAAATCACTGTTATGATCTCCTTTTACCAATCTCTACCTCCCTCTCAAGCTCGTAGTGAATACAGTTTGGATTCTAATATTTGCAATTATTAAGAAATCAATAAGCAAAAATAAAACCATAATGCACGCATCAACAATAATTTATAAGGATTGAACACTTCTCCTACTTCGTTAATTCGCCAGGGTTCTACAACCCTAGCTAAGGGAATTAGCCGCTTATCGCAGTGAAACAATCAATGGAATTCATAATTGAAGCCATTCAATCAATTTCACAATAATTAACGAATAAAATACAAATTCTCGAATTGAATAATCAACCAAAATCAAGAACAAAATCATCGCAAGATCAAGATCAAATCTTAGAATCAAATATATGTTTAAGAGTGCGTGAACTAGCAAAAAATTGTCAAAAGGCTATTTACAGAATACAAAGAAACCCTGGGAAACCAATCCTAAATAAAATAGGAAAATCAAAATGGTGGCCACACGGGGCCACTTACGAGCCGTAGGTGGCACCTATGAACCATAGGTGGTCCCACGTAGGTGCCAGCATCCAAAATACTACAAAATCTCTTTGGAACTCCATGGATTCTGACACCTATGGGGCATAGGTACTACCTACGGCCCATAGGTAGTCCAACGCAGGTGGCAGGCAAAAATTATTCAGCTTCTGAATCTCTGGACTTCATCTTTCTGGCATATATTTTGACACCTACCATGTAGGTAGTTCCTACGAGGCGTAGGTACCCATGTAGGTGTCCAAAATTTTCAATATTTATATCTTTTCTCTTTTTCATCTCCAAAACCTGGTTTTCTATAAAACACAACACAAACCACATCATATCTAACAAAAAGACCGAAGTAACTTGCATATTTTCATCATTTTAAGCATCGAAAGTGCTATGAAACCATAACATATAAACACCCTCAACTTAGAACATTTGCATGTCCTTTGGTAACATAACACAACTATACAAAACAACAATGCTTAACTAGGAGAAACCTAAGCTATCTACAACAGTCAATCATCAACTTTAAGCTTAAAACATTACCCCCTTCCAATTTTAACACTTAAATCCAACTGTGTGTATTAATGAAGCACAACAATGTGACACAAGGGTATCATGATATGGATTTACATTAGCTACAAACAACCATGCATATGTACAAGTTACACTACCCAAACAAGTAAACAACTAGCAGCATAATCTATGTGCCCTCACATCAAAGAAGTCCCAATCACTCATATAAATTCATGCATGTCATGCAGGGAAGTATCAAGAAACACTCGTACTCACAAGGAAGTTCTAATCAATGTGCGTCAAATACCATAGGCTTTCCCTAATTGTTTTACCTTAGATTTCAAACAGTCGGGTTAGGATCACTATAGGACTTTACTCAGCTTGTAATGTAGGCTTGGGGGCTGGTATGGTACATATGGACATTTTTAGTGACTAAGCCTCCTTGGTACTACACTTACGTTGGGGTTCCACTTATCTACCAATTTTCTTTTATTCCACCCTTATTTATCCCTTTTTATTGTTTTATTGCACATTTAGGTTGGCTGTGTTTTTTTTTTTCTTACCACACCCAACCCTAATTTCTTTTTCTCTTATTTACCCTTCTTCATGCCCACTTCACATTACGTACCCCTATTATAGCCACCCTCAACTTAGGTGATTTACCTGAGTTGAAGTGCACAATGTCCAAGGAGGACCAAGGCCAAAATAGGTTTATTGCAACAAAAATAGGAAGGTAAGAGGTGTAACAAGAAAAATAGTCTATATAGGCTCAAAATAGGGATCAAAGGATACTTATTCACATTTGAAAGATCATTTAGGATAAAAGTGGACTTATTTCAAGAATGACCTATCATCCCTTTCTAACTGACTATCCTACAACCAAGGCAAGACTAATCAGGCAAGTTCTGGATTCAACGCACAAAGGAAACAAAGTAGTATCTCACACACACATTGCACAAGGTTGCATCACAAACTACTACCTATCTGGTTCATGCAATTGTTAGATATGATTATTATATCCCTAATTCTAATTCCATAACGAGATTCACAATGGTCATACATATATACACATCACATAGTTCAAAACACAAATTTCATTGGAGGGGGTATCATTTTTATCTAAAATAAAAAACAAAGTACATTAACTGCCCTAAATACTAAAAAATCTTCTAATTACACAAAAACACAACACAACATAAAACAAAACACAATCCGACATAATATTACCCTAGACATGCCAGTTCTACGATCATACCGTGGTTGACAGAAAATAAACACGACAACAAAAACCCACGATGGCTATGGTATACCCCACCCCTAACTAAAAAAATACCATTGTCCCTAATTCTAGATAATAATATAACACAAGAAAATAAGGACATACCGGGATACACTAGGCATTCGTGTCATGCTCGTCCCTCTCAGAGGGTATCTCAACTGGCGGAGGCAGTGGTGGTGTTGGTGCACTACCAGAGGATGCACCCATAGCTATGTCAACATGCTTCTTCCTATCAATAACTGTAGACTTCTTTGAATCATGGGTGGTTTTTTTTAGGTCCTAACTATATGAAAAGTTGCGATCCTTTAGATCCCTCTTTCTAACTCCCTTGGTCCCAACTCCAGAGATCGACTCATCATCAACATACAAATCCAAATGCCTAGGTTGGCGAGGTCGCATCGGTCGAGCAAATATGGGGATCATGATAGGAATGGCTGGAATATGACTCTCAGTAAGAGAGAATACCTTAGTGCGCAATGTAGCCACCTTCTCCATAATCCTAGCTTGATCAGGTGCCTCAATATCACTAAACCATGTCTGTACTCTCCTCTCAAAAACATCAATACGACCATGCAACTCGACCTTCAAATCTGATATCTCAGCCCTCACACTATCCTAAATTTGAATCTCTGCACTCTCTAAATTCGTTGAAACCTAAGGTCAAATCTGCTCATATAATAACGCAATCTCAGACTCAGCCTCAGTCAATCGGGCTGCGGTCTTATGCTGCCTCTCTACCAGGCACTACAAGAAGTCTCGAGGTAGATGTATAAGTGGCAGCGGGGTAAGGGGGCCTAGATAATACTCCAACCTTCTTAGTAGTAGAGGCCGGGGCTGAAGTAGACATGGCTGGGGTCCCCTCCCTCTGAGTGTTCATCTCGGGTTTCTCTCTCTTTTCACCCATCTAAGAATCCATACTCATATCCACATCACCACCCTGTCTATAACTAGGCCATGCAGGAACTAATGGGCTTTCAAACTGGGTCTGAATCACCTTACAGGCCTATGGGTCCTCTAAGCAAGGACTGGGTTTGCTAGATCTTTGATCAAACTCATCTGGGCCACATCCATTGCCTCAACTCTCTAATCAACACCTAGAACCTCAGGTATACTAGCCTCATCACACAACTATTGGATGAGGCAAGGAAAAGAGAGTGTAGTCATATCACCAAAGGCTCACTTATGTAGCTCATACCTGATACTGGCTGCACACTCTATATCATATCTAGCCATCAGACTCATGATCAATGCATCACCATCCCATGTCAGTAAATTGTTCACAGTAGTTGGGCATATTTGATAACGAACCATTATCCATCCAAACTTTGCGGTACAATTCAGCGTTGCCTTCTTAATGTGCCCCTTTCCCTCGATCCAGGGGGCATTATTACCAAGATCTGAAATGTAATTGGTGATCTATCTTTCCAACTCTACCTTTGTATCTTACGCTCAATATCTCACATAACGCATCAGTCTCGCATAAATCTCAATTGGAAATCACACTCTATAGTAGATACCAGATCTATATAATTAGGGCCAAAGTGAGTTCGACTGATGGCCATCGCTGAAATATCAACCATGACTCCTCTCACCAGCATCTTCTCTAATTGAGGCTTCTATATATCCCTACCGCCTCTAGGTTTTGTCAAAGATACTATAGCAGCGCAGGAGGCATAGAACTCTATACTATTACTTGGCTATATGAACCCTAGGGTATAGTCATCCACCCCAGATGATAACAATCAAGCACAGCCTGTAAAAGTGGTGCTCCAGCTAAACTGGATAACTCAATTCATCTTTTCTCCAAAATAGCCCTCTTGGGCCGAACTTGCCTCAGTTATAAAGCTGTATAACTCATAAATCATCCGTAACCTCTTAATACTCTACCTCGGGTTCACCTTAATAATAGGCTCAATCGAGATATGAGTTGGGTCAGAAGTCTGGTCAGTTTGGGCTGGTGGCTCCCTGTCTGGTGTTTGCACCTGATGGGATGTATGGGATACCCTCCTCAGACTAGGGTACTGTAGCTGATGGCTCAGGGACTGCTGCTGCAGACTTATCTTGTGACCCCTCCTCTGACTTGAGGTCCTGTGTGCTTACCTCCATTAGTGGATCGGACTCTACCTTGACCACATCATCCTCTTCTCTCTTCTCATACTAGGGAGAGTATGGTGGTGAATCCTGGACAACTTCATCCTCATTCTAGAAGCTGGTCACCTGACCTCTGGATAGGACCTAGCCTGAGTAGATGTGGTCTATCTACCCTACTGTGTCTATTTTGGGAGATGGCTACCCAAAGTGGCTATAACAATATCCTTGGCCACATCCTTTCTCTGGGTTTTAGTCTGTGGGCGAGCTGCTCTAGTCAGGGCAATCGGGTACTCCTCCACCTATCCACTTGCTCGAGGGATTTATCCCGTTGGCTCAATGGTTTTGCCTTTTTTGGTTCCATAGTACCTGAAAAAAATAAATGTTAGTGTATGAAAGACAATAAAGGAGTGCAATTGAAGAAAAATCAAAATTATTAAACTTTGAATTTTTCCTTGATTTTACATCCTTATATAGTAAACTTTAGACCATTCAGTCCAATAATGCACATATCACTTGTATCAATTTCCAAAACACAGGTAATGGATGCAAACTTTTGGATTCCATCAACTTTTCAACTTCTACTTCCAAATAAGGCATGGTCACAGAGTTTTAATTGAGGAACAATACCCTAATTTTAATTTTCTTGATACTACGCTCCTATAACAAGAACTATTGAGTTTTAGATAATTTTCAAGCATATTTAAGTACCAACTCATTTATTCTCTTTTAATATCATATTACACTATTCATAAGAGCTAAGAAGTTTACCTTAATTTTTGATTTTTAAAGATGAAAGTAGAAGCTTGAAACAATGTCGAAACCTTAGCCTTAAAAGATTTTGATGCGTGCAACTGATGGCATGTGGGATAAGTCTTGCCTTATATAGAATTTGAGAGGAAGTTACAAAGTTTGAATTTTAGAGGGAGTTGGAAATTTGAGGATTATGGTGACTAGTGATCGGCTTTTAAGCTTTTAAAAGAGTGGGTAGGCTGGTTTTGGGTTGATTTAGGCATGGGTAGGTCTAATTTTTGTAAAAAATTAGGCCCAAAACTTTGGGTCACTTTCGGCACCACCTACGGATAATAGATGCCCTGCCGAAGGTGACCAAAATTTTTGTGCTCTTTTCCTGTTCTCTAAACTTTTTATTCTAACACATATTGTACTACTTATAAGGTCGTAAATGGTACGTATGACCCAGTAAGTAGGTTTGTAGGTGAAAGTTCAGAAATTCCCAAAAATTCTCCAAATTTTCTTCCGACTTTAATTGCATAACTTACCTAGCCCGAGTGGGACTTATGACCTCCATGAATGGGTCAATACGTCCCTTTACCTGGAATATTTTGAATTAAGAAATGATTTACCATGTTCAGGCTGTTCCTCATGATATTGACCTACAAAAAAGAAAAAATAACATGAACACTAAAATAGTAGGTTGCCTCTCACCCAACGCTTGATTTAACGTCACGGCATGATGTAGCTACATTGGTTATTCATACTTCACCAACAATCCCATGGGTTGTATCCCATGCAAATTTTGATTTAACATTGTGGCATAACGCTGGTACCTTGATTACTCAGAATTCATCAAGGTAACCAAAGGAGTGGCCTCCTGGGTCATCAACACAATGTATAACTAACGTCACCCTCATGTCGGTTGTCTTTTTCATGGTTCTGCGGACCTTGAATGTGAGCTCCTCATCATTCAATCTAAACTTGATCTCTCCTTTCTCCATATCTACTATTGCTCTGCCTGTGGACATGGATGGTCTTCCTAAGATTATGGGCATCAAAATCCAAGATAACAAAGTCATCCAATAAAACAAAGTTGTCTACTTTTACCAAAACATCAAACGATATGCCCACGGGTTTCTTCATTGTACGATCTACCATTAACAACTGCATAGTCGTGGGTTTTGGGGGCCTTAAGACCAACTATTTGAACACTGCCAGTGGCATCAAATTAATGCTAGCTCCCAAGTCACACAATGCTTTGGCAAACCTGGATGTCCCAATGGTGCATGGAATCGTGAATTTGCTCCGGGATCACCCTTCTTTTGGGCTGGATATTTAGAAGTAATCGCACTATAGTGGTGCAGCCCACCAACATCCTCAAAACGAACAACTCATTTTTTCGTCACCAATTCTTTCATAAACTTGGCGTACCCAGGCATCTTCTTAAGAGCCTCAATAAGAGGGATGCTTAAGCTCAACTCTTTCAGCATTTCAATGAACCTCTTGAACTTTCCTTCTTCCTTTTTCTTTTTCAACCTTTGAGGAAAAACTGGGGGAGGTTGTAAAAGTTTCTTCACTACAGGATCATCGACCATTCTCTTACCTTTGTCCTTCTTAACATTATAATCAACATCTATAGCCTTTTCCGACTCTGCTTCAAGTGTCGTATCAACCACAACACTATTATTCTTTGACTCATCAACAATAGGCATAGGGGGTTAACAGTTTTCTTACCACTGTTGTTAAGGCTCAATAGAAGATCTCAAGCAAGCTCTGCCCTGAAATCCTATAGTTAGGAACCACCATTATTTTCTTTTTGAATTGGAGCCATGCCTCATACATTGACTCAGAGTGTAACTGCCTGAAATTATATATCTCATCCTTCAACTTAAGCATTCTGGATGATGGAAAGAAATGATCTAAAAACTGCCTCCGCAACTCATTCCAAGTAGCGATTGATCCTCGAAAAAGTTTCCCTAACCACAATGTAGCTTCACAAGGCAAACAAAATTGGAACAACTTTAGCTCAGTTCTTCCTGATTTGCCCCATATATAGTGTATGAAGTACATATACCAATAAAGTTTGTAAGGTGCATATTTGCATCGTCTGTCGATAATCTTTCAAACACACCTTTCAGATTCAAGAGCTGAATCATAGCACTAGTAATGTCAAACTTTACACTTGGTGGAAAAACAGAAGGAATGATAGCTCTGATCTCAGTAGGCTCAAAGTATCCCAAGTCCTCCTCTAGATCATTATATAGTGGTAAGTACTGATAGTCTGTGATCACTTGATCTCTACCCCTTTTATCTCGATCTTGATTTCAATTGAGGTCTGATCGACGATCAACTCCTGGCTACTGTCTTGCCAGCTCTACCTCCTGAGCTACCCTACAAGCTTCTGCTTCCCTTCTCTAGTTATCAACTACTTCTGTTAATAATTGCTCCATTCTTTGATCAACACTTTCTTGAACATCCCTGAGAGAAGAGGAAGGCAAATCATTTAGGTTATTTTGAACACCTTTAAGCTTACCTTCTCATACGTGTTTAGTCTTCCTATGATTAGGCTATAGGATTCTTTCCGGTTTAAGATCAAGTAGGAGTAAGGGATTGCCTCTACTCCTTGTGCTAGGCATACATTGATGTATACCTAACTAAATAGAATATAAAAACCAAAAAACTTTAATTACTTTGATCAACAATCACACCGTAGTCCCTGACAACGATGCTAAGATTTTGATATCGCCTAAAGCTACACCTTCAATCAAAGTTAAAACGATCGATGCAAAATATAGTAACCCAACTCAGGTTGGGATCAAACCCACAGGGAAGACATGGAACTATCTCTCTAGATTGCTAAAATTATTGGGCAGTACAGAAAGTAAATAGGGGGATTTTAATGTGACCAGTAAAAAGTAACAAAACTCAGATGCTTTTGGTTATAAAAAGGCAGAAATGAACACCAGGCTTGTGTGGGTTTATCATTCTCAATCAAACTATCAAGCAGTTGTGCATGTAGAATATGGAAAGTTATGTATCACTAACAACCTCTCAACACACTTTGGTGAATCTCACTCAACTCCTCTCAGTCTTAGTGTGTCATATTACTAACCCTTTTCTTAGACCCCAGTTTCAACTATCTCTTCTTGGTCTCAAGTTGATTAGATAAATATAATTATCTTAAGTAGATAAAGATAATTATCTTATATCGATAATTAACTTTAAATCACTGTCATGATCTCCTTTTCCCAATCTCTACCTCCTTCTCAGGTTCGTAGTGAATACATGCTTGATCCTAACTTTTGCAATTGTTAAGAAATCAACAAGCACAAGGAAAACCACAATACATGTAGCAATAATAATCTAGAAGGATTGAACACTTCCCCTACTTTGTTAATCCGCCAGGCTTCCCACAACCCTAGCTAAGGGAATTTGCCATTCATCATTATGAAACAATCAATGAAATTCATAATTGAAGGCATTAAATTAGTTTCACAACAATTAACGAATAAAATCCAAAGTTTTGAACTGAATAATCAACCAAAATCAAAAACAAAAAATCCTAAGATCAAAATTAAATCTCGAAATCAAATATATGTTTGTAAGTATTAAGAGTGCATGAACTAGCTAAAAATGTCAAAAGGATATTTATAGAATACAATAAAACCCTCAGAAACCAATCCTAAATAAAAGAGAAAAATCAAAGTCAGTGGCCACTTACAAGTCCACTTACGAGCTTAGTTCTAGTGTCCAAATAACTACAAAATATCTCAGGAACTCCATGTCTTCTAACACCTTTGAGGCTTAGGTACTACCTATGGCCCGTAGGTCATCCAACGTAGGTGGCAGGCAAAAATTCTTTAGCTTCTGAATCCTTGGACTTCAACTTTCTAGCACATATTCTGACACCTACTCCATGTAGGTAGTACCTTTCGAGGCTTATGTACCCATGTAGGTGTCCAAAATCTTCAATTTTCACATCCTTTCTCCTTTTTATCCCCAAAACCTGGTTTTCTACAAAACATAACACAAAATACATCATATCTAACAAAATAACCTAAGTAACTTACATATTTTATTATTTTAAGCATCGAAAGTGCTATGAAACTATAGCATATCAACATCCTAAACACGCTTATACATAGTTGACGTTTAATGCAAATGACTGAAAGAACAAAAGATCTCTCACTCAATGCATTTCAAGGAGAAAATATCTACCTTGGAATTTAAAAGAGTGACAAAACTTTGGCTCATGAAATTAAATATTGTGTACTATGTAAATGGTTAAAGAAATCAATGGTCTTTGATATGTTACAAAGGAAATGAAGTGTTCCAGATGATGATGCTTATAAAAGGAACAAAAACATAGGTCATACTAACTCATCTCTCCTATAGTAATTGATCTCAAATGACTTGGTTCGTGCATTTCCTAAGCTGAAGTGTATAGATGACTTGTGGATCTTATGTGAAGTAAATGAAAACTAGGTCCCCCAAGAAGTGTATAAAGCATTATTTGTGTCCTCAGCCAATTGGATACAAAGTCTACAACAAGAGAGCACATGTTGTATAAAGAGAGTGTCCATGCCATTCTTGATATATTTGATGACTTTGAGAAAAAAAGAAAGCTTGGATGATGCTGACCTAGAATAAGAACTATATACTTAAGAGATATACATGATATTAGAAGCTCTACTGATCTAATTAAGATAAGTGCTGAAAAAGGAATCAACTTGTAGACATCCTAGGTTCCCATCAAGGTCCTTCAGAAAATGAGAATCAAGGTATAGTTCAAATGTTATTACTCACTGACCAACAACATATAGACAACTAGCGAAGGAACCTGGTACCTGTCAAATGAAGCATCTTAAGGATGGGTAAATTAAAGACTTTGGTGTATTGACTGAGTATGTGACCTATAACAACATTAGTGCTCTCAACATGGACAAAAATACAGTAAAACACAAGAGGACCAAACACATTGACTTCAGTCATTATTTTCTTATAGATAATATGGAAAAAATGGATATTTGCATGAATTTTTCAACTCAGAGGGTCAAATTGCTGATATCTTTACCAAGCCATTAAGTAGGGACTAATTCGAAAGGAATCATTTAAGGATTGGGCTGATGAGATTAAACTAAATCTTCTTTACATGTGGACAACCCTTTGTTGGTTAGAAAATTAATTACAGGTATCCAGGTGAGTGTATATTGGTTCAAGTATAACTCAGTCTCATACCCTTGCAGGTACACAAGCATATTACAAAAGGAATAATAAAGAAAAAGAAAGGTTAGGTAAATGCAAAGCAGGAATAAAAAATCATAGAGGGACCTAGTTTCGCTAAAGGTTAGTCCAACTTATATGCTTATGAAATTTGAAATGCATCTTGCACTTCCATGTTAGTTTTTTTAGTTCCCGCCTCTTTACAATGATGCCCTGTCAGAAGAAATCCAACTATATCACTTCTTTTTATTTTTTAGTCTCAGTCATTCACTTTATTTTCTCTATTTTAAAGTACCTAAGGCCACTCAAACATATAATTTTCAAAACTTTCTTGTCTCTCTACCCTTAGAATCCTTCAAGTTCTAAACAAATATCTTTCCAAAAGGAATCCATGCAGAGACTGGTTTACAGAATCTCTCAAGTAATACTATTGAAGCTACAGATCTAGAAACTATAACAAACCTAAATCATGGACCTAGTGCATCCCTATCTTAGGTTAAAATTCTATGTAGATGTTGTGTTGATGATGTTTTGATATTTAAACAATTAGTAGGGAAGTTCTGTGAAGAAGGACTACTTCATGAAAGGGAAAATCTATCAAACATGTTGGCTACAAGTGAGAAACTCATTGCTCTAATGTAGAAATGATGCCACTAGTGATGCATTAGAGTTTATGGAAGAATCAAACACAATTTCCCCTAGATTTGAATCTCCTAACATTTTTCATCATCTCAAATGCGATGGAACTCCTAGTTCCCATATTGCTCGGACTTTTATGGATGATTCTAAAATGGAAAGTAAGGGATACATTTTGTATTTAATATTAGGAAAAGGGAACAAAGGTGAAAGTAAATGTCGAGGTACATATAGATGAGGATGTGAAGCTTTATATTGAGATGGTCTTTATACTTTAAGCAAAAACTTAGTTGCTCATGTAAGGGTAGTGAAGATTTCCTTAGATGAAGTTCTTGTTTAGATATTTGAGGTACCTACTGAATGGATCGGGTTCCTAGAAAAGTGGAGACCCAATTCCTTGCTCATAGATTTATGCTCAACAAAGTGTTTGATTTTTTTTCTATTAAAAAAGGGTCCCAAAGACTAGGACGTAGATGTTTAACAAAATGAAGTAGTGTGAGCAATCATTTAGTAGTGTCAAATCCAATCTCATCTTAAAAAAGAGAACTTTAAATCTAGATTGCATGGAATCTCTCTTTGCCCATAAGGATGCTAAAATTGCTCAACTTAACTCAGCTCTGCAGTAAACCTTAACAGGGTCAAGTGAAGGACCTAGTACCCTGGATGCTCTTAGAATAAAAATGCTCAGCTTGTGGCTAAGGTTGTAGATTTAACCAACAAGCTCCTCAAGGTTCATGATGTTGCTGATGAATGCATGACTCTTCTCCTCAAATCATTTTCTAATCACTCCTCTTAAGCCTTTTGCCCCAAAAATTTAATTTTTATTCTAATACCTTTTCTTTGTGTGATATATCTATGGCAAATGTTTGGCTATGTTATCTCATATTTTATTGGCATTGTGTGTTTGACTATCTTGTGAATAAATGCTGCTTTGTCTAGTGTTTGCCTATTTCTTACTCTTAGGTTCTTACTTACTATTCATGTTGTTGTTTCCCTAGTGATGATAAGTTAATTTGGAAAAAATTACTCTTATTGGGTTTACTGTTCAATCTTTTTAATGATGCCAAAAGAGGGAAAGTTCCAAATTATAGGGGGAAAATACAAATAAAATAGATGAATGATGATAGGTGTCAGCTGTGGAATAAATGAATGATGTAAATAGCTTGTCATTATCTCCTGTCCTGGTCTAATGTCATCTTGAATTTGTCATCATTAAAAAAGAAGAAAGGGGAGGGAAGGTTATGCTCTTTGTTTTGATGAATTGGCAACCTCATAAAGGTACTAAAAAACTATGAAATGCTGTTATCTAGAGATGCTGGTGATAGTGGGCACCTATTGCTATATTGGTTATCGAGTTGTCATTATCATATGCCCATAGTGAGAGGGGGAAGCAAATATGCTAGGTAAATGTAGCATTTTGGTATAAATCTTAGTAAGGGGGATTTTTGATAGATGTGTTCTTGGTGTAAGGAGAAAGTATGAGTCTGTGTTTGTCATCATTAAAAAGGGGGAAAATATTGGGTTTAGGCCTCTTTTATCTTTCCATATTTTGATGATTGATAAACCTAGTCGAAAAACCCGTTATTTAAACTGGTGTCCCTAAATGCAATAGTACAAAATTTTCTTATGTGCTAGTTCTCTTGTACTGTATGGTAGTGGCAATAGAATAGTGAGATATACTCTGCAGTGGTCCTCATCATAGTCCACCAATGATTAGGCTTCTCTTTCCTTATTGTTTTTATAAATTCATCATCTTAAGAAGAGAGGCTCAATTTTTGCATACTAAAAATGGATCACCATTTAAAGTAGAAACTACCACTTCTTCTCAAAATCAAAGATTTTATAACAAGGGACCCACTCTCAATCAAAATAGTCATTTTTAGTCCATTAGTGTTTGATATTTGTATTTTTTCTAGGTTGTAAACCTACTCCTCATATGAGAAGCAAGGGTAGATGTCATTATTTGTCTCTTTTATTATAAATAAGTGAATCAACTAGAGGTAGTTGATAGTTGGGATAAAGTTACACAAGGTGTGTAGACTAGACTTAGTTGACTGTAGGCTAGTTGGTGTACTATACCGCAACTCAGTGTTGTAATTAGTATACAGAAATAGGGTTAAGAGGTTAACCATAGGTGATACATGTCAAATAGTCACCTTAGCTTTCGATGCCATCATTAAAAGTCACTACGTGAAGAATCAAGATTTGGTCGCATGGAGGGAACAAGATCATACTTGGAGGGGTCGTTTTGAGCATGCCACTAAGCAAACCCAAGTGTGGAAGATTTCTTGGAGCCTTGAAGACTTTAGGACTCTCGGGTTTGGACCCCACTTGTTGGTTCACAATTTTGGTTTCCTTAATTAAGGGTGTTTTGGTCACTTCGCCATAAAGGCATTTTGGTCACTTATCCTTAAGGGCATTTTGGTCACTTATCCTTGTCTAAGTGACACTCCATGGACACCCCTCCTCATTAAGGTCATTGGAGTCATTTTGTCTTCCATTATGTAATAAAACTATATATAGTATCTTTTAGGTCTTTTCTCTTTAGTTGTTTAATGATAAAAATTCGAGACATTGAAAATCCTCTTTCTTGAGAGTAGACCACCTTAGTGTAGTTCTTAGTTAGGGCTTGGATTAGCCATTGTAGTTTAGGGCTTGGAAAAACCAATATTGTTCTTTGCTTGGAAATGGTGGATCTTGAGGTGATTTGATTCCATTGGAGGTCACCGTAAGAGTGTGTTGTTGTTGTTACATTCATTAGGGATTTTTGAGTTTAATATACTCTTGAGTTCCTAATCTTTGTAATAATCTATGTCTCACTATCTATCTTTACCTTTCTTACAATTGTGTTAGTGTTTCTATCTTGTAATCATTTGTTCTTGTTGAATCCGAATCTTTTGTGCATTGTGTTCATCTTGTTCTTGTTGTATTGTTGCTGTTTTGGTGTTAAAAATAGCTTGTAAACTCGTGATACTTGTGTTATTGTTGTTGGCCGAAACTATTACTCAAAGGGGTCCTCAGATTGCTCTTAATTTGTGGACTATTTTGTGGGCTGTTTTGTGCCTTCTGTGGTTTTTCTTGTATCATTTGCTATCAAATACATCATTGATTTCGTTCCCACGAGATCAATATTGGGCTTGGTAACTTGAAAATGAAAAAACAAAGTGTTAGAAAACTTAAAAGTAAAAAAGAAGCAAATCTATCAATTTTTGTGTCTTGGCCGAAATTGTATTGTTGTAGTTGTCTTGGCCGAGTTTGAGTCTATATCTAGGTGTATTTTTATTTGTTTTATTATTTCTTGTGTTAGATTCTTTCTTCACTAACACCATTGAGTCAAGATCCAAGTTAAGCTTGAATGATTCTTGTTGGTATTGTTGTTGCGGTTCCAAACTTGAACATTATTGGTGCATTTTGGTGTTGTTGTTGTAGACTATTTTGTGTAGTTTTTGTGCCTTTCATGGTCTTTCTCGTATCATTTGGTATCATAGAAAGGATTGATTTCATTCCTACGGAATTAATCTTGGGCTTGTTAACTCGAAAATCACAAAAAAAAGGTGTTGAATAACTGAAAATCCGAAAAGAAACATTCTGTCCCATTTTTGGTGTCTAGGCCAAAATATGTATCTTAGATTTAGGAGATTTTTATGTGTTTTGGTTGTTTCTAGTGTTAGACCCTCTTAACTAATACTAAAAGAGTCAAGATCCAAATTTTGAGCTATTTCCGAGTTGTTCTTGAACTTTGATGGTTGCTGTTTTTTGAGGATTGATGGCTTGAAATTGTGTTGTTGATGTTTGTTGTTGAGGATGTGGGTTTGAAACATGGTTTTCTTGTTGTGGACTGAAATTTGAAGGTGTGGTTTGAACTCGTGTTGTTGGTATTTTGTTGTGGGTTTTAAGTTTGAAAAAGGTGTTGTTGGTTCTTGGAGCTCAACGTGAGACTTGGTATTGAAACTTCTATTGAATGTTCTTGTTGTTCTAGACCAATAGTCATGTATATTTGCAAGAAGTCTCTTTAATAATGTTGTTTGATCCAAACCCAAGTAGTGGGAAGAGAAGCCCTTGTGTTTGTCTTGAAAACTAGTCCCCAAAAATCTACCAAAAGGGAAGGGAGACAAAAGATCTACCAAAAAGACTAGTTACCAAAAGAAAGAAAGGCCACTTTCCTAGATGTCCAAAAGAGGAAAAGTCCACCAACCCCTCAAAAAGGTGTCTTGCCTAAAAGGTGTAAGACAAGTCAAACCATTTTGAATGGTGAAAAGGGCTCCAATCTTGTTGTTGTCTTCTCCTAGGGAGGGTAAACCACTTCAAGAACCGAAATTCAAACCAAAATTTCAAAGTTGGAAAAAATACGAACCTTTCAAAAACTGCAACTAATCCTAGACCGCCACATCACCAAATTCCGTATAATATCAAAACTTTTGGCTCAAAATATTGGATTCTTAGTCTCTTGTTGTTGATTCTTAGTTTCATTTTTTTATTCTTATACTAATTGGCAACTAGTAAATACCTACTAAGTTGTAAATTAGTTTTTGAATATGTTTCTTCGTGTTAGCGTTATTTTTGAATCATAGTATTTCTTGGTTCAAGTTCGTAAGTAGTTTTTGTTTTGTGTCTTGAGTCGATCAAACAAGAATCTATTCCGGCCGCCAAGTATAATTGACATCCTATTTACTACCGGAGTATAAGAAACTTTCAATAGTTGCCGATCCAATTGTGAGGATCACAAAAGTGAGTGTATACAAGTGTTGGTAAGGAAGCTTTACTACTAATCTTGTTTGTTCATTTTATAGGTACAAAGGTGATATAAGGGAAATATGTCTTCGATAGCTGGGGATTATTGTGACTATGACATAGGAGACTATGATTGTAGTAAGGGGTTTTATGGCTACGAAGTTGAGGGAGATTGCGGAAGCTATGAAAATAGCCAGGATCAAAACTTGGGCAGATTTAAGAGTTACAGTTTTGAGGGAAAAAATGATGTGAATGAAGTGCCTAGTGCTGATGGTGAATTTGTAGATGATGTAGGTCCTCATGATGGATCTTACGATGATATTGGGGCATGTGAGGAGTCTTACACTTCTCACACCAAACCTAGATTTGGTGTTAGGTATAACCCTTTCGTTTGCAAAGCTTATGAGAGCTATGATGAGAGTGCACATGAGTAGTGTGAAGAATCATATTCTCTACATTGTAGTACTTCTTATCAAGGTCGATATAGTGTGAATGGTTATACTACCTCTAGTGAAGGTTGTCTAACAAGAAAAAGAGGGTATACATCTCCAAAACAAAGGGGTACTTGTGTTCCTTACAATGTTGATCCGAGAAGGAGTGTACACTCCAAAAAGGTGACCATTTATGGGATATCGAGCTACCTCGTTGTGTTAAATGATAGGTACTATATAAAATACATCATTCCATCCATGGTTGATTACATGGGGTTGTTTCGCGAGCCTTTACTTGTTCCATACTTCTTGGATGGGTTTAAGGTTACCGAGAGGGTCAAAGTTGTCTTCTCCTAATTTGAATATCATGAGGAGGTGTGGTGTGATATTCTTCCCTTGACATAAGGTCATGTATTCTTAGTCTCCAATTGGTTTGCACAACATAAAGTTCCAAATTTGCTAAATTGGCCTAATGTTATAAGAGACCGATGGGGAAATCTCCTTGTGACGTACCTTATGCTCGGGCCGTAAAGAGAAGTGTTCACCAACTCCAATCTAAATGATGATGAGATACAAAAGATTGGGAGGAGTAAGGGTGTGCAAGGTGGTAATCCGAGAGTGGAAAAAAGGAGGTTGTGTGGAGCGAAGTGAGCAGATTGCCACCAAATCGAGCTAACATTGTTTGTCCTTTTATTTCTAAGGACATTTGTGTAGGTACCGACATGGAAAGTGAAGGATGGCAATGCCGAAGTGAAATTTCTGCCTAAGCTTGTGGAGGACCTTCACAACATGGAAAAGGAGAGTCGACTCAAGGACTTCAAGGTAAAATAGCTAACTCTTACACTTTTGTGCATGTGAATGATAATTGTGTGGCTAGTATCCCATTGAGTGTGAGTAGTAGCTTACTTACTTGTGATTCTAATAATTCTTTGCCTTTTGTTGATGATGTACATGTTGTAAGTGTGGATACACTAGTTTATCCTATTTATGACCAAATTTACTCTTCTTGTAAGATCAATTTTTGTCTACCTAGTGTTGAAGCCTATATTTTGAACGGGAGTACATCGTCTTGTGTAATTGGTGTTGATCAACCTGTTTGTGAAAATTTTCCACCTCTTGAGTATGTGTGTGATGTGATTAATCAAACTTAAGTGAGTGAAGTATTTGAAAAATTTGGTCATCAAAAGGGGAGTAAACCCGTGAGCTATTCTTGGGACAATCTTGTGCTTGAAACCGCTTTAAAACTTGATATCGATCTCTTAGAGAGTGAGGAACTTTCTTGTTCCAAATCTTCCCTTTGGTTGGATCATGCACTCTTTAGGTATAATGTCTTGTTTGAAGATGATATAAACACTTCTAATAATCCTAGTGGTGAAAAATATCGTATAGCTTACCTTGGAGTTATAGCCTATATGTTAACCCACTATGGTGTGACAATTTTCCTCCTAAAGATGAAAATCTCTTCTTGGAAAATGAGAGTACTCTTAAGGGTAAGTAATGTGTAGTCTTGGAAGTTACTCCTTCTTCTACTTTGTGTGACTCTATTGTTGAGAGTACTCATGGTGATGATTGAGAAACTAGTAGTGAGTACACACATGAGGGAACCTTAGTAGAAATCGACTTGAGTGATACTTTTATCTACTGTCTATTTGCTTTTGATGATATGCATGCTATTTTAGAGAGTATTTCATTTAGTTTGGGTGGAGACCACGGGAAAGAGGAGTGTTGTCTAGACCCGTGTCTATGACCACTCCTCCCGTTTGACCCTGGTGCCAAATATGGAAATGGTGATGTTGGTGCACCCAACTTATTTCTTGGTCTCCATGACAAGCAAAGTGTCTCTCTTGGTGAATCCCATAACCAAATCCTTTGTTTATCTTTCATTGAGTTTTTAATATTCCCTTCAAACGATCCTTGGTTATACTTTAAGTATGTGCCTCCTTGGTGTGATGATGTTTATTATTGCGCTAACCCTAACCCTCGCGCCATGAGGATGTCGTGCTTGTTTGTCCTTTCTCTAGTTTTGTAAAGTACGGATTCAAGGTCGAATCCTTTCCAAGAAGGGGAGGATGATACAAGTCAAATGGTCACCTTAGCTTTCGATGCCATCATTCAAAGTCACTACGCTAAGAATCAAGCTTTGGTCTCATGGAGGGCACGTGATCATACATGAAGGGGTCGTTTTGAGCGTGCCACTAAACAAACCCGAGTGTGGAAGATTGCTTGGAGCCTTGAAGACTTGAGGACTCTCAGGTTTGGACCCCACTTGTTGGTTCACGATTTTGGTTTTCTTTATTAAGGGCGTTTTGGTCACTTAGCCTTAAGGGCATTTTGGTCACTTAGCCTTAAGGGCATTTTGGTCGCTTATCTTTGTCCAAGTGACACTCCATGGCCATTCCTTCTCATTAAGGGCATTAGAGTCATTTTGTCTTCCATTATGTAATAAGACTATATATAGTATCTTTTAGGTCTTCTCTCTTTAGTTGTTTAATGATGAAAATATGAGACATTGGAAATACTCTCTCTTAAGAGTAGACCACCTTAGTGTAGTTCTTAGTTTGGGACTGGATTAGCCATTGTAGTTTAGGGCTTGGAAAAAATATTGTTCTTTGCTTGGAAACGGTGGTTGTAAGGTGGATTTGATTCCCTTAGAGGTCGCCGTAAGAAGATTGGTGTTTGTTGTTGCCCAAATGATAAAAGAAAGACACGGAAGGCACAAAATAGCCCACAAAACAGTCCACAAATTGAGAGCAACCCGAGGACCCCTTTGAGTGCTAGTTTCGGCCAACAACAACAACACAAGTATCACGAGTTTACAAGGTGTTTTAACACCAAAAAAACAACAATATAACAAGAAAAGGATGAATACAACACACACAAGATTCGAATTCAACAAGAACAAACAATTACAAGATAAAAACACTAACACAATTGCAAGAAAGGTAAAGATAGATAGTGAAACGTAGATTATTATAAAGATTAGGAACTAAAGAGTATATTAAACTCAATAAGCCCTAATGAATGTAACAACAATACCACACTCTTACAGTGACCTCCAAGGGAATCAACTCACCTCAAGATCTACCATTTCTAAGCAAAGAACAATATTGGATTTTCAAGCCCTAAACTACAATGGCTAATCCAAGCCCTAACTAAGAACTACACTAAGGTGGTATACTCTCAAGAGAGAGGATTTTCAATGTCTCATATTTTCATCATTAAACAACTAAAGAGAGAAGACCTAAAAGATACTATATATAGTCTTATTATATAATGGAAGACAAAATGACTCCAACACCCTTAATGAGGAGGGGTGGCATGGAGTGTCACTTGGACAAGGATAAGTGACCAAAATCCCTAAAGGTTAAGTGACCAAAATGCCCTTAAGTCTAAGTGACCAAAACGCCCTTAATAAAGGAAACCAAAACTGTGAACCAACAAGTGGGGTCCAAACCCGAGAGTCCTTAAGTCTTCAAGGCTCTAAGCAATCTTCCACACTTGGGTTTGTTTAGTGGCACGTTCAAAATGATCCCTCCAAGTATGATCCCGTGCCCTCCATGCGACCAAAGCTTGATTCTTCATGTAGTGACTATGAATGATGGCAACAAAATCTAAGGCGACCATTTAACTTGTATCAATATGATTATGAGAGAGAGTCTGTAATCTAACCATTGCTCTTATTTTAGTGAAATTTGTTCTGAAAAACCTACATGATAGGTTGTCGTTTTACTCCTTAGGTATGGAGGTTTCTACATAAATATTCTATGTTCTTTACTATTTTCAACTGTTACTATCCACACTCTCTAGTTTGTGTATTTTGTATTATCTTGTGTGTGATTATTTTGAGACAAGGACCTTGTCCTTTGACTGGTGGTGGATGCATATAAATCTTCATAGCTGCTATCGAAATCCCCATTTTGCTTGACTCATTTTACCGATTTGAAAAAAGAGGGAGAGATGATACAGAGGAGATTCAAAGATAGAGAGATGCATTTGCAGAGGCAGGGAAATTATCAGGGCACTATTTAGAAAATTACAAATAAGATATTTTTTCTTTTTTTCTTTTTCTTTTCTTATTTTATAAGAGAAAATGGAACAATAAACTAAATATATGCCATGTATTAAGAAATAATTTGTCACAACCCAAATTTTAGAGGCCATGACACCTACCCTACCCCATTCATGGTAGGCAAGCCTGGCACATGCACTCAAATAACTCAAACAATGGCAATCAATTTTAAATAAAATGACACGTTTTTTTAGAAGTAAGGAATAAATCCTTCACAATAAATTTAGGGAAAATAAAAGTACAAATAACCATCCCAAGTTTTAGTGCTACGAATACAAAGCGACTCTAATACTAAAAGGAATAAGTGGTGTCTACAACACTTTCTCTGATAATAATAATAAACATAATAAAGATAGATGAAGTCTAGAGTCAACTCTAGTTTGAGAAGCTCACCATGGTCCGAATTACCCTAAATTTTCACGATTAGGAACCATGTAGAACACTCGTATAAGGATCTGCAAAGAAAGAATATAAAGAGGTAGGAGTGAGTACAGACTTATACTCAATAGGCATCATAGACCAACAAGATGAAGTAGAAAAATATATCAAAAAAAGAATACTAAGATAACTCTCTTAGCAGAAAAGTCCCAGTAGTTCAATATAACCAACATAAAAAATATCTCAATTACTATAAAAATTCATAATGGATGTAATGTGATAAAATGATATCATATGATATACAATGTCCATGCCTATGCCTATCGGGTATTTATTACTATAGTTTGGGACCCATAAGGAACTCACAAGGTTTATATATCTGTAACGACCCAAAATCGCCTCCCGAGATGTCACATGGTGCTTAAGGCTACAAGTAGTCCCAAGCTAACCCTTTGAGCCTGTTTCTACTAAGAACACTCATTTCAAGATGAAATAATTCAAACAATAGCATAGTCATATCATATGAAAGGAAACACGGAGAAAATGCTCGGTCCAAACAACCAAGCAATACCGAAAACCTCAACACAACCACAATCTGATAACTAGTCTGACAAAGCCTCTACTAATCCATGAACTAGAGAGCCATTGGGACAGGTCCCCACTGACTCGAAATGAACTAAAAGTAATAACATAGTCTCTCAAATACTAAAATGTCTGACGATAGGTCCTTGAACCATGAGGACTCACCACTGTAGGGATATAGACAGAGGTACTCAGAAGTCACTGATGAGGCTGGGATTAAGCACCTGAACCTACATTATAAGTCAATGTAGCACATAAATATATGTGAATCAGCACTTGGTAATGTACTGAGTATGTGGGGGTGCATGCATTTATATAAAACAACATCAATAATCTTTAATTAAATCATGTATACAATAAGTAATGACTCACATGGCTTGAATAATTATGAAATGTAAAGCTCATGAATCATGTAGAATGGAGCATGTAACACAAATCTCGTGTCATCATAGTTTAACTTTAAAATCAGTAATCTTCTCTTATTCTCATTACCCATAGGCTAAAGGAAACTTTAAACAATACTTTCAACTCATTCATATGTCTCATGGAGAGTAAAACTTCTGTAATGCTCAAGAACTCAACTCTTTTGAACTCAAATACTTGGAATTCAAAATCATATAACTTTGGAACATACTTGAAGGCATTTCATTCACGTTAGGAAAATATCTCATTTCAAGCTTTAGGAAAAAATACACATCTCAAGGGAAAGTATTTTAGTTTTAAAGGAAAATATCTTATCTCAATAGAAAAATACTTTAGTTTAGGGAGTTTCTCTTAACTGACATAAACCATGCGAGATACATGGAGTCCAACGTTTTGTCCTCCTAAAGAAGAGACCTCACGTTGGGGAGAGGCGTCATACTCTTGCCAAGGAGTATAACCTAGGTCCAGTGATCACAAAACAAACTCGGCCTCGAACCCAATATCAACTCAGCCTCGGGACCAATATCAACTCGGCCTTAGGCCCAATAATAATCATAAACTCAGCCTCAGGCCCAACCTACGGTGGCACGAAGTTTTGGGGTAAGAAACCGTAGTAACTTACCCTCTCGGTGATAAATACTAATACCTTTAGATTATCTGCGCTCATCTCATAAAAATCCACTTTTAGAAATAATCTCATGGTTCACCACGAACCCAATAATCAAATTGGTAAGCTCATGTAGTAGAGTGGATTTCAAAACTCAATGACCATTAGGTCAAAACATTTCTCAACAATCTCAGAATACTCAAATCATGGGTGCTTATAGCATAAGAGTTCATAAAATTGCAAATCTCAAGTAGGGCTCAATAACCCATAATTCATTCTCAAGTTAAAACTCATCAAAAGCATAATAGATAGCATTTAGATTCACAACTCATGTAGAAATCTGGAAATTTCAGCAATTTGTCTCAAAACCTCAACATACTCATATACTTTAATATCTCAAATATTTCAACTATTAACTTCTCAAGGATTAAAATCATGAGGTATAGACCCAGCTATAATTTCTCAAGAAAACATGTAAAAATCATGCCATTAGACTCTCAATTCAAGGGAAACATTAAAAGCTTGCAATCAATAACAATGGATGAAACTCCCCAATTCAATTTCATGTAAAATCTCATAAATTGTAAAGAATTGTAGTTTAAATAAGCCTTTGGGTACAAGGGTGAAAGGATTACCCTTGTTCAAAACCCCACATACCTTAGATTATGAAATTGGATGGACAATCTTTCTCTAAACTCTTCTTCTTACTCTTGAGAGAGGGTTCTTGCAACCCTTGAACTTGGGGAACTCAAATCTCAACTCAATTTGTTGAATCTGTGGTGAGTTCTTGGATTTCTTGGAGAAGGGTATTAGATTTGCTCTTGAGGGAGAAACCCTAGCCTTTGGATATTTTGGGAGATAATGAGTCTATCAAGTTCGTTTGGAATATATCTGAGGGTTAAAAAAGAAAAAACCCAAAAGTCCCTTGTTTAAATGAGTTAAAAACACTGAACGGGGTTTGCAACGGTCGAAGCGACAGTCCGTCGCAAGTTCGACGGTCCATCGGATCGTCCATTGTACGCTGTCCAAGAATGGGACACACTACCTCGATGCGATGGTCGGAGCGATGGTTCTTCGTAAGTCGGATGGTCTGTCAGATCATTCATCACACGATGGCCAGGATGAGGCCACACTGCCTCCATGCGATGGTCCCAGTGATGGTCCATCGCATGCTTGACGGTCCGTCATTTTGGCCATCGTACTTGGGCCAGAAAAGGGAGTCACTACCTTGGTTGTGATGGGTTGAGCGACGGTCTATCGCAGACTCGACGGTCCGTCGGATCGTCTGGCGCACCTGGGCGGTTTCGACAACTCTTGATAAAACGACCATAACTTCTCACCCTGATACCGAATTTGGATGAAATTGGTATCGCTGGAAAGCTATTTCAATTCTCTACACGAGAAAGTTAAATTTAAGAAAATTCTATATGGCTTAAACAACAATCACTTGGGAAGTCACTTCTCAATCTTTTAGGGCCAGAATTACACTTTGCTTGACACGCTCTAAGACTCAGACTACGAGGGAACTTTGCGGGGTCTTACAATATCTCTCCCTTGGAAACATTTGTCCTTGAATGTCGCTAGTTAGACTAGGAACACAGGAAAAATAGAGTACATAAAGCTGAAGCAATTTGCTAAACGACTAAAAATCTATCTAAACCCTCGAATGCCTCAGAAATTGCTAGAACTCATGCAAGAACAAATACATATAGCCGAACTTTAGATTAGAAGGGATAAATTAAGGAAGAATAATACCTTCAGATTGATCTGAACTTATGGAAAAGAGGTGCAGGTACTTGGCTCGCATGCCTTTTTCTGCCTCCCAAGTAGAGCCCTCAACTAACTGGTTCCGCCACAAAACTTTGACCAAGGAAACCTCTTTATTCCTCAGTCTACGGATCTGAAAGACTAGAATCTCAACAAGATTCTCATCGAATGAAAGACTGTTCTGAATATCAACAATCTCTGAATGATCTGCCACAACGGAATCACCAATATGCTTTTTAAGCATGGAAACATGAAAAATAGGATGAACGACTGACAACTCCGCAGGTAACTAAACCTCATAGGCTACTTTACCAACACGGCTCAAGACTCTATACATGCCAATGTAATGGGGGCTAAGCTTTCCCTTTTTACCAAACCTCTTCACCCCTTTCATGGGTGAAATCTTCAAGTATACTAAATCACCCACTTCAAACTCAATATCTCTTCTCCTCACATCAACATAAGACTTTTGATGACTCTGAGCTATATTTAACCTCTCTCTAATCAACTTAACTTTCTCCATAGCTTCAAACACTGCATTAGGCCCAATCACGGCAGCTTCACCAACTTCAAACCAACCTGTGGGTGACCTGCATCTCCTACCATACAAGGCCTCAAATGGTGCCATCCCAATTCTAGCATGGTAACTATTGTTATAGGCGAACTCTATCAATGACAAATGCTCATCCCAACAACCTTTGAAATCAAGAGCACACACCCGCAACATATCCTCTAGGGTCTGAATGGTCCTCTCAGCCTAACCGTCTGTTTGCGGGTGAAAAGCAGAACTCAAAAGAACTTGGGTACCAAGACCCTGCTGAAACGCCCTCCAAAACTGAGAAGTAAATTGAGTAACCCTATCCAAAATAATGGACAAGGAAACTCCATGCAGCCTAACTAACTCCCAGATATACAATCTAGCATAATCCTCAGCTGTATAAGATGTATGCATGGGCAAGAAATGTGCGGACTTAGTCAGCCTATCCATTACAACCCCAATTGAATCATGACAATGACGCAAAAGAGGCAACCCGGTTACGAAGTCCATATTCACCACCTCCCACTTCTAAGTGTGTATACCAAACTCTTGCGTCACACCACCAGGTCTTTGGTGCTCTACCTTAACCTGTTGGAATATTGCACACTTTTCTATGAATTCAGCTATATCCTTCCTCATACCATTCCACCAATAGATTTCTCGCAAGTCGCAGTACATCTTGCTAGTGCTGAGATGAATAGAATACCGCGTGCCATGCGCTTCAGCCATAATCTCTACCTCAGATCATCAATGCACGGAACACATAATCTACCTTACAATCTCAACACACCATCTCTCCCTTGGGAGAAAACCTCTACCTTTTGGTCCTTAACTGCCTCCTTCAGTCTGACCAAACTAGGATCCTTATCTTGCTTCTCCTTCACTTGCGAAACTAAAGAGGATTAGGAACTACTCTGCACCAAAGTACTTCCCTCAGCTGAATCAAGCAACCTAACATTCAATCTAGCCAGACAATGCACATCACGATGTAACTTTTTCTTACCTTCCTCTACATGAGAAACTCTACCTATAAATAATTTGCTAAGGGTATCCGCCACTACGTTGTCCTTGACTGGGTGATATAACACACTCATATCATAGTCTTTCAACAACTCCAACCACCTCCTCTGCCTAAGATTCAATTATCTCTAAGTAAACACATACTCCAGGCTCTTATGAACAATAAACACATCAACATGGACACCATAAAGGTAATGTCTCCAGATTTTCAAAGCAAAGTCAACAACAGCTAACTCAAGATCATGGGTAGGGTAGTTTTTTTCATGCGGCTTTAACTGTCTAGAGACGAAGGCTATAACCTTACCTCTTTGCATCAACACACAACCCAAACCAATTCTAGAGGCATCATAATACACCATAAAACCATCTGTACCATTAGGCAAAGTCAACACAGGGGATGCAGTAAGTCGAGTCTTCAACTCCTGAAAACTCTTCTCACAGGAATCTGACCACTGGAACTTAACTTTCTTTTAGTTCAACTGGGTCATGGGAGACACAATAAAAGAGAAACCCTCAACAAAATCATGGTAGTATCCTAAAAAACCCAAGAAACTCCTAATGTCAGACGGATAGATAGGTCTAGGATAATTTCTTACAACTTCTGTCTTTTGGGGATCCACTCTAATACCTTCGGCTGAAACAACATGACCCAGAAAGGCTACAAACCTTATCCAAAATTCATACTTACTGAATTTGGCGTACAAATGGTGGTCTCTAAAAGTTTGCAAGACAACTCTAAGGTGATTCGCATGGTCATTCTCATTACGGGAGTACACAAGGATGTCATCTATGAAGACAATGACAAACATATCAAGATATTGCTTGAATACTCGGTTCATGAGGTCCATGAGGTCTTTTGGGGTATTGGTTTGCCCGAAAGACATGACTAGAAACTCAAAGTGACCATAGCGGGTTCGGAAAGCTATCTTTGGACTATCATATTCCTTGACTTTAAGATGGTGATAGCCGGATCTAAGGTCTATCTTAGAAAAATAACTTGCACCTTGCCGCTGATCAAACAGGTCATCAATTCTCAGAAGAGGATACTTGTTCTTTATGGTGACCTTGTTAAGCTGACGATAGTCAATGCACATACGTAAAGAACCGTCTTTATTTCGCACGAATAAGACAGGTGTGCCCCAAGGAAAAATATCGGGCCTTATGAAACCTTTGTCTAAAAGATCTTTGAGTTGCTCTATCAACTCCTTAAGCTCAGCAGGTGCCATATGGTATGATGGAATAGAAATAGGATAAGTGTCGGGAAGAAGTTCAATCCCGAATTCTATGTCTCTATCGGGAGGTACCCTTGGGAGATCTTTCAAAAAAACATCTAGAAACTTATTAACAATTTCGACTGACTGAATAGTTGGAGCCTCGGACTTAGTATATTTGATTCTAATTAGGTGATTAATGCAACCTTTGGATATTAGCTTTCTGGCTTTGAGATAGGAGATAAAATGACTTTTGGGAGATACCAAACTCCCAGACCTCTCAAAAGTTGGTTCATAAGGAAACTAAAACTTGACCACATGGGTACGACAGTCTATAGACGTATAACAAGAATGAAGCCAATCTATACCTAGAATAAGGTCAAAATCCACCATGTCCAACTCTATCAACTCCCCAAGTATGACTCTATAAAGAATAGTAACAGGACAATCTCTATACACCAGTTTAGCAACAACTGACACCCCTACGGGGGTGTAGACTAGGAAAGGCTCAAGAATCTTTTTGGGATTCATTTTAAAATTCACAGCTACAAGTGGGGTCACATAAGAGAGACTTGACCCGGGGTCCAACAACACATATAAATCAAGGCAAAAGACAAGGAGCATACCAGTAATAACATCAGGAGAGGCCTCCTTCTCCTGACGGGATGGTAACGCATAGAATCTGTTCTGGCACTGCCGCCAACAGTGCTGGATGAAGCGCCCTGAGCAGGGTGGGATGGGGTACAGGACCTGGTGCACTAGTAGCCTGTGCCTGAGGTCGGGCATCTCTGTTCCCCTATCTAGTATGAGGACAATCTCTAAGTCTGTGGACCTGCTTGCCACAACCAAAACAACCCCTCAGATCTACAAAACACTCACCGGGATAATCCCTACCACATTTAGCACTGGAGGATAATGGGGCCTGTTACCAACACTGTTCTGCGACCTAGACATAAAAGACCTACCCCCTTGCTCCCCTTGCTCCTGCCTGCCTCTAGGCATGGGAGCACTAGCTGATGAAGGCGCTGGCATAGATGGACAGCTCTGAAACTATGGGCGGTTCCCTCCATGGAACCTAGGTTGGCTAAACTCATGCTGCTCAGATCTAGCCCTCTTATTACCCCTCGCTCGATCTTTCTCTCTAATCTTATCCGCCTATATCTGCTGGGCATGTATCATCAACCTAGCCAGATCCATATCACTATGCAATATCGCAGTCCTACACTCCTTCCGTACCAAACCAGAAACACCTGTCACAAACTTGCTCATATTAGCCCGACTGTCAGAAATCAAATCAGGAGCATACTTGGCCAACTGATTGAACTTCAAGATGTACTCCTTAATAGTCATAGAACCCTACCTCAAGTTCATAAACTCCTCAATATTTTCCTCCCTCATGTAAAGCGGAAAGAACTTGTCCAAGAATACATCTTGGAACACCTTCCAAGTCATAGAAGTGTAATTCTCACCTCAACCCTTCCTCCACGATACAACCTAGTCATAAGAAATGTCTTTCAGCCTGTAGGACACCAACTCAACACTTTTTTCCTCAAAAATATGCATCATCTGCATGATCTTTCTCACCTTCTCAAGGTGAAACTATAGGTCCTCATCTGCCTTAATACCTATAAAACTCTAGCGGATTCATCCACATGAAATCATGAATCCTAGCTGTAGCTACATCACCTCCTTGCTGATTAGCAACTGCAGCCTGGTTATTGGCCCAAACAGTAATGGTGACTTCTTGGGCTAGCGCCTGAAAGGCCGCTCAAAACTCGGCCTGAGACAGTCTCATTCAAAGGATCAACAAGTGGGGGTTTCTCATTATTATTTCCGCGGACATTCGCTCTTCGGAGAGGTATTTTTTGAAATAGAAGAGCACGAATTATTAGATGAGAGCGACAACTGTAGGCACGATAAAATCTAAAAGAAGAAACAATTTTTTTCCTAAAACATCTTATAGCCTCTTGCTCATAGATATGGAACGCTACACACCGATGATCAAGACTCTACTCAACGCGGCTTGTCAGAATCCCTAGGACTCCTTAAAAACCATAGGCGCTGATACCAAGTTTGTAATGACCCAAAATCGCCTTGGGAATTATTTCATCTTGAAATGAGTTTTGTTAGTAGAAACAGGCTCAAAGGGTTAGCTTGGGGCTACTTGTAGCCTTAAGCACCGTGTAACGTCCCGAAATTGCCTCCCGGGATGTTACACAGTGCTTAAGGCTACAAGTAGCCCCAAGCTAACCCTTTGAGCCTGTTTCTACTAACAAAACTCATTTTAAGATGAAATAATTCCAACACTAGCATAGTCATATCATATGAAAGGAATTACGGAAAAAATGCTTGGTCCAAACGACCAAGCAATACCGGAAACCTCAACACAACCACAATCTGATAACTAGTCTGACAAAGCCTCTACTAATCCATGAAATAGAGAGCCATTGGGATAGGTCCCCAACTGACTCGAAATGAACTGAAAGTAATAACATAGTCTCTCAAATACTGAAATGTATGACGATAGGTCCTCAAACCATGAGGACTCACCACTGTAGGGATATAGACAGAGGTACTCAAAAATCATTGATGAGGCTGGGACTGAGCACCTAAACTTACATTATATGACAATGTAGCACATAGACGTATATATGAATCAACACTTGGGAATATACTGAGTATGTGGGGATGTATACATTTATATAAAACAACATCAATTTTCTTTAATTAAATCATGCATGAAATAAGTAATGACTCACATGGCTTGAATAAGTATAAAATGTAAATCTCATGAATTATGTTGAATGGAGCATGTAACACAAATCTCGTGAGTCATCATAGTTTAACTTTAAAAACGGTAATCTTCTCTTATTCTTGTTACCCATAGGCTAAAGGAAACTTTAAACAATACTTTCAACTCATTCATATGTCTCATGGAGAGTAAAACTTCTTTAATTCTCAAGAACTCATAACTCTTTTGAACTCAAATACTTGGAATTCGAAATCATATAACTTTGGAACATACTTGAAGACATTTTATTCTCGTTAGGAAAATATCTCATTTCAAGCTTTAGGGAAAAATACTCATTTCAAGGGAAAGTATTTTAGTTTTAAAGGAAAATATCTTATCTCAATGGAAAAATACTTTAGTTTTGGGAGTTTCTCTTACCCGACATAAACCATGCGAGCTACATGGAGTCCAACGTTTTGTCCTCCTAAGGAAGAGACCTCACGTTGGGGAGAGGCGTCATACTCTTTCCAAGGAGTATAACCTAGGTCCAGTGATCACTAAACAAACTCGTCCTCGGGCCAGATATCAACTCGGCCTTAGGCCCAATAATAATCATAAACTTGGCCTCAGGCCCAACCTACGGTGGGATGTAGTTTTGGGGTAAGAAACCATAGTAACTTACCCGTTCGGTGCTAAATACTACTCCCTTTAGATTATCTGTGCTCATCTCGTAAAAGTTCACTTTTAGAAATAATCTCATGTCTCACCACGAACCCAATAATCAAATCGGTAATCTCATTTAGTATAGTGGATTTCAAAACTCAATGACCATTAGGTCAAAACATTTCTCAACAATCTCAGAATACTCAAATCATGGGTGCTTATAGCATAAGAGTTCATAAAATTGCAAATCTCAAGTAGGGCTCAATAACCCATAATTCATTCTCAAGTTAAAACTCATCAAAAGCAAAATAGATAGCATATAGATTCATAACTCATGTAGAAATCTGGAAATTTCAGAAATTTGTCTCAAAATTTCAACATGGTCATATACTTTAATATCTCAAACATTTCAACTATTAATTTCTCAAGGATTAAAATCATGGGGTATAGACCCAGCTGTAATTTCTCAAGAAAACATGTAAAAATCATGCCATTAGACTCTCAATTCAAGAAAAACATCAAAAGCTTGCAACCAATAACAATGGGTGAAAAACCCCAATTCAATTTCATGTAAAATCTCATAAATTGCAAAGAATTGTAGTTTAAATAAGCCTTTGGGCATAAGGGTGAAAGGATTACCTTTGTTCAAAACCCCACATACCTTAGATTATGAAATTGGATGAATAATCTTGCTCTAAACTCTTCTTATTACTCTTGAGAGAGGGTTCTTGCAACCCTTGAACTTGGGGAACTCAAATCCCAACTCAATTTGTTGAATCTAAGGTGAGTTCTTGGATTTCTTGGAGAAGGATTTAGATTTTCTCTTGAGGGAGAAACCCTAGACTTTGGATATTTTGGGAGATAATGAGGCTATCAAGTTTGTTTGGAATATATCTGAGGGTTAAAAGGGAATAGACCCAAAATCCCCTTGTTAAAACGAGTTAAAAACACTGAACGGGGGCTACGACGGTCCATCGGATCGTCCATCGCACCCTAGACAGGAATGGGACACACTGCCTCGATGCGACGGTCGGAGTAAAGGTCCATCACAAGTCCGACAGTCCATCGGATCTTCCATCGCACGATGGCCAGGATGAGGCCACATTGCCTCAACGCGACGGTCCCAGCGACAGTCCGTCGCATCCTTGATGGTCAGTTGCATCCTTGATGGTCCGTCATTTTAGCCGTTGCACTTAGGACAGAAAAAAGGAGTTAATGCCTTGGTTGAGATGGGCTTAGCAACGGTCCGTCGCAGACTCGACGGTCCGTCAGATCGTCCATCGCACCTGGGCGGTTCCGACAACTCTCGGTAAAACGGCCATAACTTCTCACCCCGATACCAAATTTTGATGAAATTGGTATCCTTGGAAAGCTAATTGAATTCTCTACATGAAAAAAGTCAAATTTAAGAAAACTTTATATGGTTTAAACACCAATTACTTGGGAAGTCACTTCTCAATCTTTTAGGGACGAAATTACACTTTGCTTGACACGCTCTAAGGCTCAGACTACGAGGGAACTTTGTGGAGTCTTACAATATCCTATTTGGAATTTCCACATTAGATGAAATCAATATCAATATTATCAATCTCTATCCGAAATATTGCATTAGATCAGATTCATATAAAATGGTTCTTCTTCATTAAAAATGAGTGTTTCTATTAGTACTATTCCAGTAAGTCATAAGATGAGTGAGTATGCATGACTATGACATATACAAATACTTATGTATACCAATAATGAGTGAAACAACCAAATACTGGAATATATCATTTTATCTTCCCAAATCTCAACAAATTACAAGAACAAATGCTCACACAATCATCACTATAATAAATAATTTTATTTAAAGTCATAATCAATACAACTCCCCTACGAGCATCACAATAATCAAGACAAGCCCATGTACGAGAGTTATATCACCCATCTCATAGTATGGTTTATATGATAAGCCCCCATCCAAGTTAAGCCAAAAGAAAGATAAGCGACAACCTACCTCAAAGCTAAACCATAGGTCTTAGAAAAATCATAAACTAGTTTTTACTATTTGGTTAACCTCAAATTGCTCCAAATCTATCAAAAACAATTTATACGCTCAAACAAAATTTCAACGATACCCATATAACTCGTTCTAAACCAGGTCCAAAATGGATATTCAGAAGTTAACCTAGAGAATTCAAGGGAAATAATTGAAATTTTATTAGAAAATTAATTTACTCATATCATAACAAGTTTAAATCTAAAATTTCTTCAAAATTGGGGTTGAAATCAAGTTTGAAATTATCAAATTGTCATACTTTAGCTTTACCGATAAAACCCCAAAATTTAAGGCTGAAAAACAAAGATTTGAGGATGAAATCATGAACTAATCATTCCAAAAGTTATATTCATGATATAGGAGCTTACCTAGTGAAGAAACCTCAAATTCCCCCTTGAATCTCCCAAAATCTAGTCTCAAATCTAAAAAATTGAGTTAAAGATTTTTGAATTGAAAATAGGCTTATAAATACAAGACAGAAAATATTAGAAAATTACCACTAGATCCACTTTTGCTATCTAAAACGAGCTTGAAAAACTTGGCTCTGATCTTACAAAAGTGTTATGTATATTCATAACTATTCATGAGCTTGCAAAACATGCCCAAATTTTTTTTCCAAACTTCAGGTCTACTACCCACTTTTTGCTATGATTGAGTAAGCTTGGAAAACTAGCCGGTGAGATCGCAAAAGTTGCACCAACAATAATGTCCGTACTAAAATGACCATATCTTCATTATACAAATATGAAATACATCTATTTTTATTGCGCTGGCTCTAAAATTTTGATACGTATCTAATGGAACCATCAAAATACACAAACTAGCTCATTAAACTCAGGTGCTAATATTAATACTCAACTATGAAAGACTCTAAACTCCAAACAAGTACCTAAAACTCACCCGAGACCTTATGAACCCAAAACCACTAGCGCAAACCACTTGTAAAACAAATTCCAAACCGAAGGAATTAATCAAAACACCCATACAAGGTCATCTCTATCGGATGTTAATCAAATAATCCTTTCTAACTTTAATGCCACTCAAAATAAAATTTTATATAAAATGCATCCGATCGCCTCAGGAATCATGCCACCTACTCTCACAACTCACAAATACCCTAAAAAAATAATTGGTGGTAGTGGTAGTGGAGGGAGGGGGTGGGGTGGTTAAATGGTCAAAGAACATAAAAATTCTAAAAATCCCTATATGAGTTATTACATCATCCGCCACTAAAATACATATTCATCCTTAAATGTAGGAGTAATAAAGGTACCCAAATGGTTGAAAATCTGGGGTTATCTTCTCCACATGTCATACTCTATCTCTCATGTAGCCTCCTCGATTGGAAGATGCTTTCACTATATGAGTTATTACATCATCCGCCACTAAAATACATATTCGTCCTTAAATGTAGGAGTAATAAAGGTACCCAAATGGTTGAAAATCTGGGGTTATCTTCTCCACATGTCATACTCTATCTCTCATGTAGCCTCCTCGATTGGAAGATGCTTTCACTAAGCCTTCGCTAAATCAATACTCTTGGATATTAACTTTCTAATCTTTATATCCATAATAGCTATAGGCTTCTCCTTAAAACTCTTCTGTTCCAAGTCCACAAAATCCATTGGATAACATGAGAGCCATATGAATGATACTGATTTAACATCAAAACATGAAAAAATAAAATGTACAACTAAGAGGTTCAGAGGTAAGGACAACTCATAGGTCACCACCCCAACACGATGAAAAATCTCAAAAGGACTAACAAATCTTGGGCTAAGCTTTCCCTTTTTACAAAACCTCATCACACTCTTGATGGGTGTTACCTTCAATAGAACTCACTCTCCTTCTATGAACTCCAAGTCAAGATCTCTACGGTCTGCGTAGCTCTTTTGCCTACTCTGAGCTACTAAGAGTCTATCATGAGTCAATCTCACCCAATATACCGAATCTCATATTAAGATTTTTCCCCAAGGTCTCTTCTCAAAGAAATAAAACCACCAAATTAGAGATATACATCTCCTCCTATAAAGGGCCTCAAACGATGCCATATAGATGCTAGAATGATAGCTGTTGTTATAGGTAAACTCCACTAAGGGCAAAACTATTCCAAATGACCACCAAAATCCATCAAGCAAGACTATAACATATCCTCTAACACCTAAGTAGTATGCTCTAACTGACAATTGATCTAAGGATGAAATAAAATGCTCATTTCTAATTGAGTACCTAGCTTCCTCTACATATAACTCAAAAGGTGTGAGGTAAACTAAGTACCACTATTTGAAATGATAAAAATAGAACCACCATACAATTAATCTATCGAATGTAGATCTAGCCTATACAAAAGGTAAACTAAGTACCACTATTTGAAATGATAGAAATGGGACCACCGTGCAACTAAACTATATCTAGAATATAGATTTTGTCTACCTTCTTTACATTATGGTTCATCTTCATCGATATGAAGAACGTTGATTCGGTCAACCATAAAATCCATAGTAATATGCAGATACGTTTCTAGTTTTACTCAGGTATAGGCATCCCCTCAGTTAAACCATAGATATAAAGAATTTTGATTTGGTCAACCACAAAATCCATAGTACTATGCAGATACGCTTCCATTTTTACTCAGGTATAGGCATCCCCTCTGTTAAACCATCGAGTTTGTAGTTCTCATACTTTACCTACTTAAGATTTAAACATTTGGTATGAACTCCATAATGTACCTCTTCATTCCGCACCACCAATAATGCTTCTTCAGTTCATGATACATCTAAATTGCTAACCCAATAAAACTTTGAATTCTTGGTATGATAAGCAGGCCTAGCCTAATCATGAAATGCCTTGATCTTGGATGAATTATCCATAATACCATCCTTATATTCCCCAAGAAGGACACCAAACTTACACTTTGAGAACTTGGCGTACAAATTTTCATCCCTCAACCTTTTGAAGCATGATCCTAAAATATTTCTCATGATTTTGCCTTATCCTTACCAAGATATCATGAATGAACACAATCATAAATGAATTTAGATAATTATAAAACATAAAATTTATCAACTCTATGATCACTAACAAAGATTTAGTAAACCCAAAGGACATCACCAAGAACACATAGTTCCCATATCGAGTCCTAAAAGCCATCTTTGAAATATTGAAAGCTCTAGTATTCATAATGCCCATATCGAGTCCTAAAAGCAATCTCCAAAATATCTGAATCTCTAATATTAATTTGATGATAACCCAATCTTAATTAAATCTTAGAGAGTATAAAACCCCCTGTAGATAATTATATAAGTTATCAACACACGATAAAGGATACTTGTTTGTGATGATCACACTATTAACTATTGGCAGATGATACAAATGCAAAAGGACCCATTTTTCTTCTTAACAAATAATAAAAAGGTACCCCAAGGTTTCACACTAGGATGAATGAAACCCTTACTCAACAAATCCTGAAGTTAATCTTTCAATTCCTTTAATTCCTTCAAATCCATCCTATAAAGAGGAATAAAAATGGGCTTATTGCCCAGCTCCAAGTTAATAGAAAAATTGATGTATCGATTAGAAGAAACACTTATGCATCCATAAACTCCTTACAACCCATACTAATATCAAAAGAGGCGTGACAACTCTATTGTCATGCATCTATGCCATATAAGAAATACTCTCATTCTCAACCATCTACTAAGCCCCAAAAAATAATATTTAGGATATGAACCTAGGGTATCTTTCCGCTCTAATATTGGTGAACCCGATATAACTAAAGAAACTATCTTGGCATACTACCAAAGACAATATGATAAGAAAAAAACCATGATCCCTTTAGGATTCATATCTATCACCCTATAAACCACCTCTACTGCTCTGTGCACCCCTTCCAGCTAGTGGTATAGGTGGTCAATTATATTGACCTGATTTATGAAAACTTCCTTTTTAATTATTCTAAATATTTTTATCTTTCCCATAGTTGATACATTTTGATTTTTGGGTATGGGGATGGTTGGCATGATTTTCAATGCGAGTGGAATGATTTCATTGAGTTTATAGTTTTTAAAGGCTTTTAAAATCATATAGTTGGCTTTGATCAACATTTGTTATTCTGATGTTGTATGATGATTTGTATAGTCTCATTATTTCTGGAATATCAAATTTGGGCTAGTAGCGTGGTTTGTTCAGGTTTGGGACCTTTAATTGACATTTCGACCCTTCATTTGGAAAATAGTGAAAAAAGGGTCCCAGGGTTCAATTTATTGAAAATAATCTTTTTTTTTCAAAAATTTGACTTCACCATTTAGTCTGAAATAATAAGAATGGCCTGATAGTATGTATAGTTTATTTTTATCGGGTTTCGAATAAATCTCAAGGGTCCATTTAGAGAATTCAAAGGCATGCAAAATTAATATAATTGCTGATATCTGGTGCTTGCCTGGTCCTTCTTTGTGAGTGATGCCTTTGGCCACAAGTGTAGAAAAGAAATTTCTCATTCATCATGATCGTGAGGTGGTGACCATAATCTCAAAGGGAAACCGAGTCTTTTTTCATGAATATGATGAGTCTATCACAAACACGAAGGCCTAAATTATCAGCCTTTGCAAATATAAAGCGTTGGCCATGAACATGAAGACCAATTTAGTGTCCTGGTTAGTGTTAAGCTTCACAAACATAAAGGATTAACTGTGTTTGCGAGGCACTGTTCCCTGAATAGTATTTCATAATTTTACTCTATTTTTGGACCTCCATTATTTGAGAAAGGCAATTTTGAGGGTTTCTTCTTTTTGTTTTGTATGGGTAACCTTTAAATCCATACACCCATTAGTTTCCATTGATTACATTTTTTAAAAACACCTTTGAATCATGGTTTAAAAAATAAGATTTTGAGGTTTTTATTGATAAAACTTTAAAATAGTTTTTTTTTATTTAGAACTTGTTTTAAACCCATTTTCTCATCGTTTTCAGCTATAGACTCATATAGACTTGGAGATTGTATTTCTAAAATAAAATTTGAATTTCATCCCTTATATTTTTAAATTTATTTTTTGATCCCATTTTGGACTCGACTCAAATATGGACAATATGGGCATCTTTAACCTTTTTAATGCATAGATGCTATATTTAAATATTGTAGTTGATTTTGAGGTCATTCGTAAAGGGTAATATCCATGTTGAAGAACTTTAGGCTTAGATTTCATTATTTTGATGCAGGTTATGGCTTAACTTCTTTCATATTAAACTGGGTAGTTAATAATTAAGTAAAACATGCTATGGGTTAGGGAAAAATAAAAATAACGATGGGGATTATGTTTCGAGACTATCTGAAACACCCTGGAGTTTGGCCGTTGGAAATTTTATGAGATTTTATCTTTCTATTGATCATACGACTGACCATATGAGTCGTATGGTGAGGGGATGACCTAGGTGACCCAACTCGTAGGATGTCCAATGTTTGGTGGTCAAAGTTTTTGTTGTGGTTATGACATGATGATGATGACTCGTATGTTCATGGTACGAGAGGTAGGGTCCAAATCGTATGTTGTCTACTATCCAACCCCTTTGATTTTGTCCTAGATACGACTTATGGGTACTACTTATATGTATGGGTACGAGTGGGGCAAGGAGAGTCGTATGGTGGACAGTATGTGGTGTCAAACATTCTTGATCAAGGTGAGAGTGGAGGGTACCCCTAGTATGATGTGAGTACGAGTGACGGATCCAAATTATACCCTCCCGTGGTTATTATAACAATTTAAGTTGGGGGTATTCTGGAGATTTCCCTTCTTAATGACTTTTTAACCCATGACTTAAAACACTCTTGGGACTTCATTAACCTTTTATTACTCAATCAAACATTCTCAAAACACTCTTAAATCTCTCTCAAGCTCTTGGTTTAAAAAGAGACTAGGGTTTCCTCAAGGTGGTCAATTAAGGATCTCAAGGGTGGTTTCTCTCCGTCTTCATTATTGTTTAAGGCATGTTACTCCTTTCTCATTGTTAGTTCAAACTAAAAACATGTTTTACTTAATGGTTTTCATGGCATAATTGTGATATTGTTTTGGGTTTTGAAATATGTGTTGGGGGTTTTGGTTGTTCTTGGTAAGATAATGTTTTCCCATGTTTTTCTTATGGTTTTCATGTTATAATTATGGTTTGAACATATGGTTGCATGGGAATGGTCAATTTATACTTGGTTTTAGTTTTGAAAATTATATGCCTCAACATGTTTGTTTCCCATGAGAATGGTTTTGTCACATAGTTTGACTTTTATTGAAAACCTTGCATTGTATAATATGTTAATGTAACCCAAATTGGTTTAAATGGCTTTAAATAGTTTAAAAGGGGGATTTGATGGCCATAGTTTGGATTGATTGAAAATTCTATGAGGTACATGTGAATCCCCTAAGTTTTGGCTAATGATATTACTTGCAAGCTATAGTCGGTATGATGACACCACTTCATAATGCCTTGGTAATTAATTCTTGGAATTGGTAGTTTGGTTATGTGTTAAAGGTAATAATTAGGAAAAAATAGAGGGGTGTGGTAGCTAACTATGAAGTGTGAGTCTGATGGACGGACACTAGAAACTCATATTTGCCGAGATGAGTGTTGGTCATGGTGACCATATACTTGTGGGGTATATGAGAATCCCCTAAGTTATACTTTTATATATGTATCATGGAGGGTGAAGGGTACACAGAAATCCTTGGCCCCTATGATATCTTCGGTTCATGCAGCTACACGCTCTGGAGCCCATTCAGGGGTTAACACTGAACCCATATAGTCCGTGGGTTGTTTTATGATGGTCAATACACACAACCCTGGTTAAAGTTTTAAATACATACTAAACCCAGTTCATTTTCCTAGCATGGAATATATATATATATATATATATATATATATGAGTGTGTGTGTATGTGTGATTGCACTTGGTTATTTACCTGCTTTTAAATATTGGCATTATTTTTTCCTTATTCTTGAGTATATGCTAGCCTTTACTCGCTAACCCATCTTTGGGATCTGTATCCCTACGCGATGTAGGAATTGACCATACTACTTCTCATGTATAGTGATTGGATTTGGGGACACCTTGTGTCAGACTGAAGTGGTGAGCTTTCATACTCTGAAGGATCCATTTCATGTTTTGGATATCATTTCATACTTTTGTTTATTTCCTGCACTTTGGTTTTGGCTATGGTCAGGGGCATGTCCCGACTGGATGTTCTTTGTTTTTGGTTAGAGGCTTTGTGTGACTACTATGGGCATGGGCAGTGTCGATATTGTTGTTAACCTTGGCATTGGTATTGATATTGGGATTGACACCGGTTGGATTTTTGGTTGGTTATGGTTATGGATTTTATTATTGTCTTTCAATTATAATTGTTCTATCTTGTTATATGTTTGAAATTCATCCGACATAGGTTGCAACACTTAATCAGAAACTTAGTAACTTGACTTGGATTTGAGTTTGAGTGGCTCACTAAGAGCCGTAAGGATATGTTATGCGTCATTATGTGAAGTCGTATGTTGACCAGTGTAAATTCCTTTGATTTCTGTCTTGGGTATGACTAGACCATATGATTTATATATTTTGTTCACGAGTGGGGGTCAGGGAGTCGTATGGTGAATAGTGTATGGGTGTCCAACACATTATCTTGGGGATGACTCGATGGCATGGGTTGTATGCTGTTGTCACGAGTCATAGGGTCAACACATAACCACCTGCGATAATTTTACAATTTTAAGTTGGGGGTATTTTGGACCTTTCTGCTTTGTAACTCCTTTTGATACCATGTCATAAAAAGCCCTTTTGGGCTTGATTAACCTATTATTCTCAATCGAACACTCTTAAAATCTCTCTCAAACATTCTCTCAAGAAAAAGGCTAGGGTTTCTTCAAGACAATCAATTAGGGGCTTTCAAGAGTGATTCTCCATGCCTTCCTCTATGTCTAAGACACGTTACTCCTCCCTCATTGTTATTTTACAAAGAGCACGTGTTTTAATGCATGTATTCATGATATTGTTATTGTTTTAAATAGTGGTTGGGGTTTTTGGATGTTCACGGTTGAATAATGTTGCTAATGGTTTAATGATGTTTCTTTCATGCTTTTAATATGATTTTGACATTATGGAATGCATTGTAATGCTAAATGGATTTTAGGGCATTATGGATTCCCCAAATTACTTGGTTATGGTTTTGAAACTTACGTTCCCTCAACCTGTTTGTTAAAATGCCAATGAGAATGATTTTGTCACATAGTTTGACTATTCTTGAAATCTTTGCATTGTAATGGAACTTAAATTGGTTTGGTTGGCTTTAAATGGCTTGGAAAGGCCTTGGTGTCTATGATATTAGTTTAATTTAAACATTGGAGTTAAATTGGTTTAATGGCTTTGGTAAGTCATAAATGGATAGACTTGCAATCTCTAATTTTGGTATGATGATACCAATGGTTAATACCTAATAAAAGACTCCTTGGTAAATGGTTGGAATATGTAAATTGTTTTAATATGGTCTTAAAGAGGTGTGTGTAAAAAAGTCATGGAAGGTCCCAGGGGGACCAAAACTATAAACTCATGTTTGCTGATGTGAGGTTTGATGTTGGTGACCGTGTGCATTATGTCACACTTTATATTTTGAGAGATGTTCTAGTCATCTCAGGTTCTTTTCTCCGGTCGTACGGCTAACATGCACTGGGGACCTTTCAACAGAGGGAACTAAACCCATATAGCCCATGGATGATTTTAGGACGGCAAAGCTACACAATCCAGGTTAAGGTTTGAAATGCATGCTAAACCCAGTTCCCTTTCCCAGATGGTCTATATATGCATGTATTATTTACATATGGTCTATGTATATGTATGTATGTGTTTGCATTTGGTTTTGAATGATGGAATTATTTTATCCTTATTACTGAGTGCATGCTAGCGTTCCTTCTACTAACTGTCTTTGGATGCTGTATTCCCACGCGATGTAGGAACATGCCATATTACCATTTCTCCTACTCAGTGACTTAGATTCGGGGACAACTTTGAGTCAAACTAAAGTGGTGAGCTTCCATACTCCGGAAGGCTCCATTTAATTGGTATAGACTTCTTTTATTTATGTTATTTCTTTAGTTTGGTTTTGGATACGGTTGGGGGCATGTCCCGATTGGATGTTACTGATTCTGGTTAGAGCTTTTTTTTAGACTACTATAGGCATGGGCGGTGTCATTATTGGCGTCATCCTTGGTATTGGTATTGGCTTGGGGTTGACACCAGTTGGATAATTGGTTAACGTTGTTGGATTTTGGATTATAGAGTTTATTTAATGTTTCTAATAGATTATTGTTCTCCATCTTGATATATGTTTGAAATTCATTCGACGTAGGGTGCAGGGCGGTTATGGTTTGGTATTGGGGGTGGTCTCTGATCCTGGATGGACTTGTGATGCTCAAAACGACTAGGCCCTGATTCGGTCCGTGTCAGATTCATGGCTCCTGATTGCCACACTCTATACTATGGTGATCTTCCGAGGACAAAGTTGCTTTTGTAGAGAGTAATATGCTTGGAGAAAGTATTGGAAAAGCTGTCGAGGTTAAGGAGTACCCTAGAGATACTTGGGTGCTCCCAGACACCCCTATCTATCCTTTAAGAATTCAAGGTGATGGTGCACCGGGAAATAACAAAAAGAGAAAGATCGACTTGGGTAAGTTAATATTTGAGGATTCTGAGTCTTGTAGTCCATCTACTGCCAACCCATTTTGATGATATTTTAGTTGAGATAAGGACCATTAAGGAGTTAGTATCCCAATTGCCCCAGGGGCCGGGAGATCCCTCCACCGCTCTCTACTCATATGTGTCCTGCTATTATTATGAGAAGATCAGGATGATCAGCGAGCATAGGGAGATACCATTGCTAAGCTTGAGAGGGCCTACTGTAACACCTCGAATCTGGTACCCGGAATGCTACACGGTGCTCATGACTCCGATGGACCACAAGCTAACCCATGACTGATATCTGTAACTGAGCACTGAATAATATACTATAAATATGCGGAATATAAGTTTTAAGGCCATAAGGTTCAAAACGGAACTAATACTGATTATAAAACAATGTCTGTAATGGGGTATAACAATACCTAAAACTGAAATAAACTGTCTGAAACATGCTGTAGTCTGAAAGCCTCTAAACTGTTTGAAATCTATGGAGTTGATGGGACATGTCCCCAACTAACTCCGAACTACTAAAATAGTAAAGTAATAAAATAATGATGCTATCCTCGAATGATGAGGACTCACTACTAGTCTGGCTGTTGAACGTCTGATCTACTAAGGATGCTCGGGAGCTCCTGCTTCTAAACCTATGGTATAAAACACCATAGCGCAAATGCGTCAGTACGTTGAATGTACTGGCATGCAAGTAAGGTGGCTGAATGCAATTGTTCATATGCATGAACAATACTAACTAACTGAATAACATGAACCTGAGAATACATGAATGAATACGTAACTGTAACTGAGGTTGTGATAACACTGACTCATGAGTTTTGATAACGTCGTGTAACACCCCGAGATCCCATCCCGAGATGTCACACGGTGCTTGTGACCCCGAAGGACCACAAGCTAACCCTTTACTGATATCTGTACCTGTACACTGCATAATATCTGGAATAAATGCAGAAACTGGCCATAAGGTTCAACACATCTATAAATTCTCAAAATATAAAACTAAATACTATACAATACATCCATCTGAAAAGCCTCTAATCTGACTAAACTGTGGAGTTGATGGGACAGGTCCCCAACTAACTCCATCAACTGAAAGTAAATAACATTTTGATTACAATAATAGAAAACTAAAACTCATCCTTGAAAGAAGAGGACTCACTGCTACTGCTGCTGACTGGGACTGATCTACTGATGATACTCTGGGTCCTGTGCCTCTAAACCTATGGTGTCAAATGAGACACCTTAGCGCAAATGCGTTAGGACAAAATGTACCGAGTATGTAGATGGGGTAAGGCTAAATACAAGGGCTCATACATGTAAAATATGTATAACCTAAATGATCATGAGAATACCGCATGAAAACAAGCACACATACAAGAATGCATAAATCATACTCATAATCATCACAACTCTAGAGACTTGACCTTGGGTACCTCTTTACTGTGAGCTAAACTCACAACCATCACTGAGATACTGAACCACTGACTCATCTACTACTGATAATTGAGGATCTGAGTATACTTATATCAAAGACTGAGTTCTGAGCTTACCGCTTTCAACCGACAGAATTAGAGATTCAACTTTTCTAACAGATAACTTCGGAAGCTTTATCAATGATAATAAAATAGGATTATATCCGAATTCGACAACAAGAATACTCAACAAATTCTGAGAAGAAGACCAAGTCTATCTGATGGGAGATCTTTAAATATGATAATAAGAATATTAAACATGATCTGAGACTGAGATCAAGCCTCTCTAATGGGAGATCTTTAAATATGATAGTAAGCATCTGTATATGAGGCCAAGCCTATCTGAAGGGATCTTCCATGAATCAATGGAACTAGCTGAGTTCCTTACTAAGATAGATGACTGTACCATACGGTCTTGACTTTTGAAGATTGATACTGAAACTGCAACTGTGCGAAGTAGTCACTTAACCGACATGCCCCGACCTACCAAAGGTGGGGTCCAACCTGTAACCCCAGCTGGAAGGGCGTCAATACCGTGCCACGGGTAAAGACTCACTCTCGCGTCAAGCCTCTCTGATGGGATGACCCTCGCAGGAAGTCGAACTGAGGCAATATAATAGTCAACCTCTCTGATGGTGATATCCTCTACTAACGGGGACTTCTATATCCTGCACTGGCTATGCAGTTCTGGAGTTCAGGGATTGATACTAATGACTCCGTCCTCTCTCTCTGATGGGAAGAATCACCATCCCTTCCCTCACTCGGTGCTAGTTTCTACTCCTAACTGAAAGTCTCTCACTAAATCCTTAGAATGAACACAATAAAGCTGAATCTTTTTACATGATCATGTTTCTCAAATAATCTGTCTTAAATATACTGAGATCACTTGGTTCCGTATCTGACAGAAACAATATCAAATCACGGTATCTGACTGACGATACATAGCTTGATTAGATTATTCGAATCATTTCTGAGATTAGAATTGAATCACTTGAGTTCCATTAGGACTGGGCTGAGTACAGGTCTGAGGCTAGATTACTAGCGATACAGAGATTACAGAGATAACTGAGATTACTGAGCTTTATTAAGCTTCGCACTTGTCTGAGGATACAGAGTTCTATAGTTCACTAAGTTCTGAAAATCATGGCTCTGTTGGAATTATCGAGAAACTGACACGGGCTCTAGACAACAACTCTATTTTCGGGTATAAATACCCCCAGGACTCGATAATATAGAAGTAAAGCATCATTATTTATTTAAGCATCACAAGCATTTATGCATCATTACCATCATTCAGGCGTATTCACAAGAAACTCAGAAATCATGCCATATATTCAATTTCACAATCATTAGAACATCACCTCAAGCCTCCAAGGATTCACAAACGTCAACTCATCATCACAACATCACATAAATTCCACATACTAGGGTCAAAGACCATAAATCTTGCAAGCAATCATGAATCCAAACTCAACAACACAAGTAACATCAACTTCAACTCATACAAATCATGGAATATCACAAAACATAAAATCTTTAAGTTTAAAAAAAGGGTACTTGAGCTTCTTGGATGAAAGGGACCCAAGAATCAACATCTACATACCTGGGAATTTCTTTTCTTGAAGGCTCTTGAAAGGAGTTCTTGATTTCTCTAGATTCTTCTTGATCTCTCTTGAATTTTATGAAAGAAGAAGAGAGTATTTTGATTTTGGAAACCCTAATTTTTGGGTGAAAGAGAGAAAAATGAAGTTGAAGGCCCTTGGCCCGATATTTATAGAGCTGGGGAAGGATGTGGAAAAGACCAAAATGCCCCTTTAAAATTTGTCTGGAAAATTCCGATCGGGGTCTGTGGCGGTTGACCTGACGATCCATCAGAGGGACTGACGGTCCACTAAGTAATCCGTTACTCAAGTTCTAAAACTGGGATGTTCTGCCTCGGAGTGACAATCGAAGTGATGGTCCGTCAGAAATCTGACGGTCCACCAGATCATCCGTCACTTAGGGTCCAGGAATGGGACATTCTGCCTCGGTCTGACGGGCCCCTTGACGGTCCGTCAACTTTCTGACGGTCCACCACTTTGGCCGTCACATGATGACCAAAAAAGGAAGCCATTTCCTTGGTCTTACGGGACTCTTGAAGGTCCACCAAGAACTTGGCGTTCTGTCAGATCGACCGTCAAACCTGCAATTCTGACAATGCTCAGTAAAACGGCCATAACTTCTTTGTTCGATGTCGGATTTTGATGAAATTGGTATTGATGGAAATCTTGTTCAATGATCTACATGACTAAAAGTAGAAATTTAGGAAATTACACACGATTCAAAGTGTTTTATACTCGGGAAGACACTTCTGAAACTTTTAGACTTAGATTTTTTGCTTTGCTGGATACGCTCTAAGGCTATGACTAGAAAAGAACTTTTCGGGGTATTACACATGGATTTTCTGATATATGAGTACTAATACTGGGATACTGAATGACTAATTCTATTGAGTGCTGAGGAACTGATGTCGTATTTCTTATAAAGGATTGACTGTTTCTGACAGTTCTGATTATGAAGAACTGGTCTGATTGACTGTATCTAACAGTCCTGAAATCTGAATGTTGGTAACATGAATTTTGTATAATTAATATACTATTATCTGGGTGACTGTGTCTGACAGTCTTGAAATCTGATAGAACTAGCTGAGTTCCATACTGTACTGAGTGACTATATCTGACAGTCTAGATTCTGATGGAACTAGCTGGGTTCTATACTGTTCTGAGTTAACTGTATCTGATAGTCCTGAATTCTATAGAACTATCTAAGTTTTATTACTGAGACTGAGACCGAGACTGTGGAAAGTAGTCATCTAACCGACATGCCCCTAATATGCCATTATGGCTGAGTTGGGGTCCAATCTGTAACCCCAATTGGGAAGGTATTAATACCGCGCCACTGGTAAGGACAAGCTGTGAGTGATCCCTCATATAGCAGGTACTCAAAGGAGAATGGTGGGACCCTCATATAATAGGTTAAACCATCTCATTTACCCTCAAAGTAATAGGTTTGATGTCTCAACCTACGCTGGCTACATAGTTCTGGAGTGCAAGGACTGCTTCTAAGAATCACACCCTCTAATAACAGGTGAGTTCCCATCCTTAGGATCACTCGGTGCTAACTTCTACTCCCATATGAATAGACACTGAACATGATTAACTGAACTAAACTGGACTGAGTTCATGAGCTCCGTTGACTGATGGAATACTATAGGGATTACTGAATTTCTGAGCTTTCTGAGATTTACTGGGACTACTGAGTTTACTGAATTTTCCTGAGTCACATGACAGGCTGAATTCTACTAAACATGGCTTGACTGAGGATATCGTGAAAACATGACACTGGCTCTAGGCACACAGTTAAATTGTCGAGTATTAAATACCCCTAGGACTCGATATTATAAAAGTAATTCATGGCATAAATTCGAAAGCACAATAATGGCTACACACATATCCATAATCCATTGACTAAGACATTTCATCAAACACTTGACATGCATGAACTTGTATATGAATGGGGATTTCATATTATCATACTAGTATGGAACTTTTCCTTCCCATTGGCATTTAATCAAACACATAGTGAGCATAGTATATGTAGGCTACATTACACAACAAGTAAACATCATGATTCAATTCTAGTTTCACAATTCAAGGGTTTAAAACATGGGTTCACATGATTCTACACATATAATAACTAATTCCACACAAAATTTATCGCCAAACATGGATTAGAATTCAATTGGTCATTATCAATATGAACAAAAACAAACCCAACATGGAATTCATAAAAATCCATATACTTGAACTTTGAAAAGAGATTCTTGGGCTTCATGGATGAAAAGAGTCCATGAATGAACACTATGCATACCTGAGTTAATGAATTTGGAAGGATTGATGGAAAGTTCTTGTGATTTTACCCTTGAATTTGAGAGCTAGGGTTTTTGCCTCTTGAGAGAAGGATTTTGTTCTTGAGATAAAGTGAGGAAAAGTGATGTAATAGGGTTTTTAGGGCATAATTTTGTGATTAAAGGATGATTTGGGTCATGGAAAAAGACCCAATTGCCCTTAGAAGGTTTTTATTTTTTGCCACTGAAAACTCGATTTGGGCACCTGAAGAGACGCGGCGCTATCGCGTCATGCCACTAGAAATTGCCAACTGAGAACTGGGCTGACAGCACGATATGGTGAAATCATGTTGCAATACTGGATGGGACCTGGAATCTTACTGCGATGCGGTGGTATCGCAATGAGACACTAGAAATTGACAACTCTGGATTTGAGCCGTGGTACGACGTCCTATAATCACGGAGGCCTACTGGATTTTGACGATTGCCATTTTGGCATACTTTGCAATGCATTGATGGATCAGGTGGCACACTGTCTTACTAAAATGGCTTTAACTCTTTGTCCAGGTGTCGAAATTAGGCGAATTTAGTATCGATGGAAATCTTATTCAATTTCCCACACAACCAAAAGTCAAAATCTTGAAAATCCTACATGTATAAAAGTGAATTCATCTTTTAAAGAAAGTCTTTAACATTTCTGGAATGAATTTAAGTTAGGTAGAAGTACGGGGTATTACACCTACTTATCCTTGGTAGAGTATCACAGAGAGCTCTAGGTTTTACATGAGAAGATGGTAAAAAGGTATAAAAGGAGAGATAAATTCTTTAGCAAGATGTGTATAGGGGTAAAGGGCCTATGTAAGGTCCTAAAACCCCAATACAGACTACCTTCTTCCCGAACTGAGAGCGATGATTCCCCGATTGAGTGGTCCGGTCCTGAGGATGCTGGAGATGATACAGAGTCTGAGAATGAGCATATCTCTTGATTCGGTTTCAGGGAGCACCCTTTTCTCTCTTTTTGCTTGATTATTTATGCAGTGAAGACACTGCTAGCTTTTTAGTTGGGGTGCCTGTCTCTGCATTTATTTTATTTGGGCCTGTATTATTGAGATATTTCTAGATGTTTTTATGTTCTTTTGGATGATTTTTATATTTTTTTTCTTTGGGTTGTAATATTCAAGAACTATGATGGTGCCCAAATTTTCATGGATTAGTCGTGTTTGTTTTTAGATGTTAGTTATTCAGTATTCAGCTATCACTCATTCAGTTAATCAGATCAGTTTAGTATATGCGATGTTTGGTTTTGTATATTTATGTATTCGTGCTCAGTATAATTGTATATTCAGATACTCGAGTTATACCAGTTTCCATCATGTAGTTTCAGACCCAGTATTCATACAGTATCTATGTTTTACTTTTTTCCAGCTTCAGTTCTACTTATATTATAAAAGTAAAGTTTTAAGAAACTAAGTGAAACATCCTGGGTTTTAACCCTTAGAAAATTTCCTGGAATTCCATTCTCCAAACCCAATACGACTCATGGGTACAACCCGCATGCTGGGGTACGAGAGGTATGCTCTTGTCATATGTTGACTAGTGTTAGTTGATGGGATAGTTTTGTTAACTATCATGCGTATGACTTAGAGGTATGAGTCGTAGGTATTGGTACGAGTCGTATCAAGGACTCGTATGGTGGGCAGTGTTTTATCCTCCTGGTATTTCATTCTGCCAGGGATACGAGTTATAGGTACGAATTGTATGTTGTGGTTACGACTTGGTTGGATGAGTAATATACTAGACAATGTTTGATCCAAGGGATGAGGATTGGATACGAGTGGTGGTCACCAATCGTATAGAAAGGTACGACTCGTATAGGTCAGTCGTATCCCTGCGATGGGTTCTTAAAGGATTTAAGAGGGGGGTATTCTGGACATTTTCCAACTTACCCTAACTAGGACCCACGACTTCTAATATACTTTGGAGGCTATTTACCTTATTATTCTATTCATTAACACTTAGAAACTATTCTAAAACACTCCATAATTCTCTCAAGAGCTTTTGGGGCAACAAGACTAGGGTTTCATTTTTCGGATTGCTTTGGGGCTTGTCTTGGTGATTTCCTTCCATCAATTCTTGGATATAAGGCATGGTTCTCTATCCTCATTGTAATTTCATCTAAAGGCATGGTTATAGGATTGATTTCATGGCTTTACTATTTCATGATTATGGTTTTCAACTATTATTTGGGAGTTTTTTTATATTGAATGCTTGGTTATGGTTTCCAATGGTTTTACTTATGCTTTTATATGCATCCATGGCAGATTTGGAGAATTGGATTGAATGGTAATGATATAATGGTCTTTAGAATTGGTTTTGGTTATACTATGCCCCAAGCTGTTTGATAAAATGCTTATAAAGATATGTTTATTGCATTGACTTCTTTTAATAGAACTCTTGCATGTTTTAAACTTGATAAAGGATTTATGCATGGTTTAAATGGTTTGAAAAAGATAAAGGCTAAATGGTTATGCTTATGGAGAACATGGAAGTCTCCCAAGTGGATTGAATATGGTAATTGGAAGGGTACCTAAGGTCCCCTTAACCTAAATGGTTTGGCTATGGATATTACTTGCAAGTAAGGGGTGATAAATGTTTTGGTTATTTAGAAATTGGTTTAATAGGGAATTAATGGCGGGGTGTGTAGCAAAGCCGTGAAAGATGGCGGTCATGGAGGGACCAAAACTGGAAAATCATATTTGCCGTATGAAGATTGGTCTTAGTGGAAACTCATGCACATGGTCCACTAAGACCAATCCTCATATTGGCAAATACGAGTTTCCAGTTTTGGTCCCCCCTGGACCGCCACGTTCCACGACCTCGGTACACACCCCGCCATTAATGCCCAATTAAAATCATTTCCAAATAACTAACCAAATCCATTTACCATTTTATTAACAAGGGACAATAGTAGTGGTATCATCATACCATCCCATTACTTGCAAGTAATATCCATAGCCAAAGTATTTAGGTTAAGGGGACTTTCAAGTGCCCTTTCCATATACCATGTTAAACCACTTGGGAGACTTTCATGTTTTCCACAAGCATATGTATTTAGCCTTTTCAAACCATTTAAACCATGTTTAGTTCCTTTATCAAGTTTAAAACATGCAAGAGTTCCATTAAAAGAAGTCAAGACAATGAACATATCTTTATAAGCATTTTATCAAAAACCTTGGGGGCATAACATAACCAAAATCAATTCCAAAGACAACTAAACCATTACCATGCAATCCAATTGTCCAAAACCACCATTAATGCATATAAAAGAATAATTAAAACCATAGGAAACCATAACCAAGCATTTAACATCAACCCCCCCCCCCCAAATAATAGTTGAAAACCATAATCATGAAATAGTAAAACCATGAAATCAATTATATAAACCATGCCTTTAGTTGAAATTACAACGAGGGAAGAGAATCATTCCTTATACAGAAGAATTGACAAAAAGAAATCACCAAAACAAGCCCCAAAGCAATCCTCAAGATGAAATCCTAACTTTCTTTCCCCAAAAGCTCTTGAGAGAATTATGAGATGTTTTGGAATAGTTTCTAATTTTTAATGAATAGAATAATAGGGCAAATAGCCTCCAAAGTGAATTAGAATTCATAGGTCCTAGTTAGGGTAAGAAGGGAAGTGTCCAAAATACCCCTACTTAAATCCCATAAAAAACCTGTCATAGGGATACGACTGACCCGTACGATTCGTACCCTCCTATACGATTGGCACCCGCCACTCGTATCCAAGCCTCAACCCTTGGATCAAACACTTTCCAGTATATGACTCATCCAACCAAGTCATAAACACAGTATATGATCCGTACCCATGACCCGTATTCCTGGCAGAATGAAATACCAGGAGGATCAAGCACTTCCCACCATACGAGTCCCTGATACGACTAGCACCAAAACATACGACTCATACCCCTAAGTCGTACCCATTACAGTGACCAAAACCATCTCACCAACTAATACTGGTCAGCATACGATAGGACCATACCACTCGTACCCCAATATACAGCTCATACCCATGAGTCATATTAGGTCCGAAGAATGGAATTCTAGGAAATGTTCAAAGGGTTAAAACCTAGGATGTTTTAGTCTCCCCCACTAGGAAAATTCATCCCCGACGGAAAAGGTAAGGGTAACTACACACAGAGTCATTTGCATTATCGAACATCCCTTTAACAAAGTTTAAAAACAAAGAGGCAAAGATGTTAATCTTTCCTTTAACAAACTTAGAAAATAAAGATGTGTTAAAGAACACACACCTTCCGCATGAATCCCAGGAGCAAAAAATAGATGTGGATACTTGGACTTCATGTCCTCTTCCACTTCCCAAGTAGCTTCTTCCACCTTATGGTTCCACCATAGAACCTTAATTGAATCCATATCCTTGATCTGCAATTGATGAATTTGCCTATCTAATATCTCAACCGGGACCTCTTCATAAGATAGAGAATCCGAAATACCCAATCCTTCCAAACGAACAAGAAGGATCACCAAGATACTTCCTCAACATAGAAACATGGAAGACTGGATGAACCAAACTTAAGCTAGATGACAACTCTAACTCATAGGCAATATTGCCAACTCTCCGCCAAATCACATAAGGACTAACAAACCGAGGATTGAGTTTCCCCTTCTTGCCAAACCGCACCACTCCCTTCATAGGAGACACTTTGAGGAACACCCTATACCCTACCTCAAACTCCAAGTCTCTATTCCTAATAACTGCATAGGACTTTTGGCGACTTTGGGCAGCCTTAAGCCTATCCCGAATCACCTTGACCTTCTTTATAGCTTGATAAATCAAATCCGAGCAAAACATGTCCGCCTCACTAAGCTCAAACCAACCAGTAGGAGATCTACATCTCCTACCATACAATGGCTCAAAAGGAGCCACACCAATACTAGAATGGTAGCTATTGTTGTAAGAAAAATCCACCAACAGTAGATGCTCAACCCAATGTCCACCATAGTCAATCACATAGACTCAAAGTATATCCTCTAATGTCTGAATAGTTATCCCACTTGCCCATCCAACTGCGGATGAAAAGCAGTACTCAGACTAACATTAGTCCCCAACCCTTTCTGGAAAGACTGCCATAAATGAGACATAAATTGCGTACCACAATCAGAAATAATAGAGACAGGTACCCCATGTATCTTCACAATCTCCTGAAGATACACCTTCACATAATCCTCCATCGAAAAGATAGTCCGAACTAGAAAGAAATGTGTAGACTTAGTCATCCTATCCACGATGACCCAAAATCGAATCGAATTGGTTTCGAGATCGAGGAAGACTGTAACGATCCAAAATCACCTCCCGAGATGTCACACGGTGCTTAGGGCTATAAGTAGCCCCAAGCTAAACCTTTGAGCCTATCACTTTCCATAATAACTCATTCAAGAAGAAATATACAAAACACTAGCACTGTCATATCAAACGAAAGGAAATACGAAGATAATACTCAGTCTAAACGACCACAAAACTGGAAATGTCAACACAACCATAGTCTAATAACTAGTCTGACAAACCCTCTAATACTCCATGAACTAGAATCCATTGGGACAGGTCCCTAACTGACTCAAACTGGACTGAAAGTAATAACATAACCACTCAAATACTGAAATATCTGAAGATAGGCCCTCGAACCATAAGGACTCACCACTGGAGAAATGTAGACAAAGGTAATTGAGAATCATTGACAAGACTTGGACTGAGCACCTAAACCTACATTATAAGACAATGTAGCACATAGACGTATATGTGGATCAGTACTTGGGAATGTACTGAGTATGTGGGGGTGTATGTATTTATATAAAAATAGTATCAATACTCTTTAATCCAATCATGCATGCAATTAGGAATGACTCACATGGCTTGAATAAGTCAAAATGTAAAGCTCATAAATCATGTATGACGAAGCATGTAACACAAATCTTGTGAGTCATCATACTTTAGCTTTAAAATCTGTACACTTTTCTTATTTTTATTACTCATAGGATGAAGGAATATTTAAACAATACTTTCAACTCATGCATATATCTCATGGAGAGTAAAACTTTTTTATTGCTCAAGAACTTATAACTCTTTTGAACTTAAACACTTGGAACTCGAAATCATATGACTTTGGTTTAAAAACTAATGATCCACTCTTATTAGTAGAGAAAACTACTTCCTTCTTTTGAAAATACTCAAAAGCAATTCGTTCACTTTAGAAAATATCTCATCTCAAAGTTTTAGGGAAAATATTCTATCTCAATGAAAATACTTTAGTTTAGGGAGGTTCTCTTAACCGACATAAACCATGCGAGATACATGGAGTCCAACGTCTTTTCCTCCTAAGGAAGAAACCTCACGTTGGGGAGAGGCGTCATACTCTTGCCAAGGAGTATAACCTCAACTCAGTGATCACTTATCTCGGCCTCGAGCCCAATCTTCTTGACCTTAGGCCCAAAATCTCAAACCTATGGTGGCACATAGTTCTGGGGTAAGAAACCATGGTAACTTACCCAACTCGGTGCTAGATACTACTCCCTTTAGTTGATTTCACTCATCTCATGAAATCCACATTAGAATAATCTCATGGTTCAATAAGAACCCAACTGTAAAATCTGTAATCTCATGTTGTAGAGTGGATTTCAAAACTCTATGACCATTAGGTCAAAATATTTCTCAATAATCTTAAAATATTAAATCATGGGTGCTTATAGCACAATAGTTCATAAAATTGCAAGTATCAAGTAGGTCTTGATGTCCCATAATTCAATCTCAAGTTAAAACTCATCATAATGCATAATAGATAGCATATAGATTCATAATTCATGTAGAAATCTGGAAGTTACAACAATTTATCTCAAAATATCAACATACTAATATACTTCAATTTCTAGGACATTGAAATTCTTAAATTCTCAAGGAGTAACAACATAGGGTATAAACCCAGCTTCAATTTCTTAAAAAAACATGCAAAATCATGTTATTTGACTTTCAATTAATGGGAAAAATCAAGACATTGCAATCGATAACAATGGGTGAAAAACCCTAATTCAATATCATGTAAAATCTCATAGATTACAGAAAATTATAGTTTAAATAAGCCTTTGGGCATAAGGGTGAAAGGATTACCCTTGTTCAAAACCCCACATACCTTATATTATGAAATTGGATGAACAAGCTTGCTTCAAACTCTTATTCTTACTCTTGAGGGAGGGTTCTTGCAACCCTTGAACTTGGGGAACTCAAATCTCAATTCAATTTGTAGAATCTATGGTGAGTTCTTAGATTTCTTGGAAAAGGGTTTTAGATTTGATCTTGAGGGAGAAACCCTAGCTCTCTTGTGTTTTGGATGATGAATGAAGCCATTTGCTTTGCTTGGAATATATCTAGTTGATAAGATAATGGAAAAGAAAAAAAAGCCCTTTTAAAAATGGCTAAAAATACCGAACGGGGGATACAACGGTCGAAGCGATGGTCCGTCGCTAGTCTGACGGTCCGTCGGATCATCCATCGCACGTCGGTCATAAAAAGAACACACTGCCTTGGTGTGACGGTCGAACCAACGGTCTATCACAGACTTGACGATCCATCGGATTGTTCGTCGCACGTTGTCTAGGATGAGACCAGATTGCCTCATTAGCGACGGTCTCAGCAATGGCCCATCGCAGCCTTGACGGTCTGTTGCCCTGGCCATCGCACTTGGGCCAGGAAAGGAAGTTACTGCCTTGGTTGCGATGGGCCGAGCGAAGGTTCGTCGCAGACTCGACGGTCCGTTGCACCTGGGTAGTTCCAGAAACTCTCAGTAAAATGGCCATAACTTCTCACCTCGATGCCGAATTTAGACGAAATTGGTATCGTTAGAAAGCTAATTCAATTCTCTACATGACAAAAAGTCAAATTTAAGAATATTATATATGGTTTGAACACCAATCACTTGGGAAGTCACTTCTCAATCTTTTAGGGACGAAATTACACTTCACTTGACACGCTCTAAGGCTCAAACTACAAGGGAATTTTGCGGGGTCTTACAAAGATCAATAACAAAATCCATATTGATCACTTCCTACTTCCATTAGGGAAACTCTATCTATTGATCTAACCCACCAAGCCTCATGTTCTCAACCTCATCATGTTGACACACCATACACTTGGCTGCGAAATCAACCACATTCTTCTTCATACTATTCCACCAACAGATATCCTTGATATCATGATATATCTTCGTTAAGACAGGATGAACAACATAGCGCGACTCATGTGTCTCAGCTAAAATCCTTTGTTTCCACTCGTGGACATTAGAAAAAAACAACCTCCCTTGGTACCGTAAAGTACCATTGCCACAGATCTCAAACACAACCACTTTTTGCCCGCCAACATCACTCTTTATTTTCATCAACACAGGATCCAACACTTGCTTCTTCTTAATTTCTGCACCAAGAGATGATCAAACCACTTTTTGTACCATCATAGTACCACCCTTAGAGTCCAAGAGACGAAATCCAAGATTAGCCAAGGGGTGAATATCGTTTACCAATTCACACTTCCCTTCCTCCACATGAGCCAAACTCCCCAAGGATAACATGCTAAGAGCATTAGAAACCACATTAGCCTTACCTGGGTGGTAGTGAAGACTCATTTCATAATCCTTGAGAAGCTCAAGCCATCTTCTTTGCCTGAGGTTAAGCTCTTTTTAAGTGAACACATACTAAAGACTTTTGCGATAAGAAAAGATATCCACGTGAACACCATACAGATAATGCCGCCATATTTTCAAAGATAACACAACCGCCAACAACTCTAAATCGTGAGTAGGATAATTCCTCTAATGTACCTTCAACTTCCTGGAAGCATAGGCAATCACCTTCCCATGTTGCATCAAAACATAACAAAGACCTTCCCGAGATGCATCACAATAAACCAAAATCCTATCATTGGCTTCCGACAAAGTCAGGATTGGAGCCGAAGTCAACTTATCCTTCAACTTCTCAAAACTCCCTTCATAAGCATCCGACCAAGAAAACTTAACCTTTTTTTGAGTCAACTTAGTCAAAGGAGCAGCTATTGAAGAAAAGCTTTCCACAAACTGCCTATAATACTCGGCTAAACCCAAGAAGCTCTGAATATCAGATGACGTCATAGGCCTTGGCCACCTCTTCACCACAAAAACTTTCTGTGGATCCACCATGATCCCTTCACTAGAAATTATATGACCCAAGAAAGTCACATAATTTAACCAAAACTCACACTTAGAGAACTTGACATATAACTGTTGTTCCTTCAAGGTCTGCAACACCAAACGGAGGTGATTAGCATGATCCACCTCACTCTTTGAATAAACCAGAATATCATCACTAAACATAATGACGAAGAGATCCAAATAATGCCTGAACACACTGTTCATCAAGTCCATAAACACTGCCAGAGCATTAGTCAACCCAAATGACATCACCAAGAACTCAAAATACCCATACAGAGTATGAAAAGGCATCTTATGGATATCCACCTTCCTAATCTTAAGATGATGGTATCCAGAACAAACATCTATCTTAGAAAAGAACTTGGCACCTTGCAACTAGTCAAACAAATCATCTATCCGAGAAAGAGGATACTTGTTCTTGATCATCACCTTGTTCAACTGCCTATAGTCAATGGACATTCGAAGGAAACCATCCTTCTTGCGCACAAACAACACCTATGCACCCCATGGGGGAATACTAGGACAAATAAACCCCATATCCAGAAGATCCTTAAGTTGCTCCTTAAGTTTCCTCTACTCAGTTGGAGCCATTCTATACGGAGGAATAGAAATTGGATGAGTGTTCGAAAGCAAATCAATACCAAACTATATTTCCCTATCCAGAGGAACACCATGAAGATCATCCGAAAAGACATCTGGAAGCTCATTAACCATAGGGACCAAAGACAAAGAAGGACCTTCGAAGTTAGAATCTTTAACCCAGACCAAGTGATAAAGACAACCCTTGGGATTAACCTCCGAGCTCTAAGAAAAAAATAAACCTCTCCTAGGAGATAAGGAACTACCTTCCCATTCTATAACTGGTTCACCAGGAAACTTAAAGATAACCTTACGGGTTTGACAATCCAAAGATGCATACAAGGAATATAACCAATCCATACCTAGAATTACATCAAAATCTACCATATCCAACTCAAACAGATCCGCCAAGGTCTACTTTCTACCAACAGATAACATACACCCCCATAGACTCTCTTAGCAATAACCGAGTCACCTGCCGAGGTAGAAACAGTAAAAGGATCTGAAATCACTTTCGAATAAAAACCAAAAGACACAGTCACATATGGAGTCATATAAGAAAGAGTGGACCCCAAATCAAGCAAATAATAAATGGCATGAGAGAAAAGCTATAACATACCAATAACAATATCAGGTGATGCCTCGTATTCCTATAGGGACACCAAAGCATACAACCTATTTTAACCAACACTAGAACCAAGAGCAGTAACAGAAGCAGATGCCCCACCACCAGGTGCAGGAGCAGAAGATAAAGCCACAGAAATCTTATTCGCCCTCGTAACAACTTTGTTAAGCGGACAATCCCTGAGTCGATGGCCTACATGGATACACTTGAATCATTTGTCCTTTCCTTCTTTGTAATAACCCCGATAAGGACAACCACATAATCGACAAAGAGAACACGAAGAAACTGACTGATTTCCACTCGCCTAAGATTAGTAAATTTGTGCCCAAGAATTGTCACCACCTTAATGACACATATCTCCCCAAATGATAAGGAGAACTGGTAGAAAAGGAACCAGAACTCCCCTACTTCTTTTCCTTCCACTTGCCACCATCTATACCATCCTGAGACTGAGCACCTCCCTGATAAAAAAAACTGCTTCTCTTTCCCTTCCTATCTCCAAACTCTGCTTGCTTTCTTTTCTTATTCTCAACCTGCTGCATAAGAATATTCAACCTCTAGATATCCATATCTTTAATAAGCAAAGTAGTCTTGCTCTCCAGAATTAAATCTCTATTAAACCTAGAAGCAAACTTTCTCATTCTCAACCTTATATCATCCATCAAATCCAGAGCATACCTTAATAGCTGATAGAACTTCAAAGCATATTCCTTTACTAAAATCCTCCCCTGCCTGAGATTCACAAACTCCTCTATCTCAGTTCTTCTCAATTCTTGAGGAAAGAACCAATCCAAGAAGGCATTAGAAAAGGCCTTCCACAACCCTTTTTCTCCCATATCACCTCAATCCTTATCCCTCTCTTCATACCACTGATAAGAAACATAGTTGAGCTGATAAGATATAATATTAACCCCTTCTACATTAGTAGCTTGCACCAATCGAAAGATTTTTTCCATCTCATCCAAGAAGCCTTGTGGATCTTCCTCCACCTTTACTCCAGTAAAAGTTGGAGGACCCATCTTCATAAATTGACCAACCCTTATGGCCTCAACATACAAACTACCAGCCACACCCTACTTAGCCTGAGCAGAAACCAGTTGAGCAATAACATAAATAGACTGATGAAATTCTTTGTTCTTCATGTTGCCCTAAGGGACCTGAGGAGAACTAGCCAGAATAGGATAAACTCCAGTACCATCAGGATTAGGACCATGAGATCAAAGATATACTCCAGATGTAGAATGTACCCCTTCAGTATTATCCCCAGATGGGACTGAAGAATTTTCTTGTGTTCCAGATCTAAGAGGAATGATTCGAAAGACGAACAAACAAGGATTAGAGAAGATTCTAGGATTGAGAACTCAAGCTTGAAGATAGAATACCAAGAAAGTGAAACATTCCTAAATACATTACAACCTCTATCTTATGAGTGTGGTGTGTTTCACACCCCTAAAAGGGACTCTACTTGACACGACTTTATGGAATCCCAAGTGACCATGAACCTAGGCTCTGATACCAACTTGACACGACCTGACCCCAGGCCTTGTCGTAATGGGCATCCTAAGTCCAACCAGGACCAGGGACCACCCCTTATTACCCAACCCAACAACCTATATCCAGCCTTAAATGGGCTAAATTTTAAACATATAACAAAATAGTATAAATGTTCTTATTAAGACTATGGGATAGGGTCACAACCGTGACTGACCCAACCTACCACATAAACTGCCCAACCATACCAAACCAAACCATAGACCATACACCAGGCCATAACCAAAGAGAATACCAAAACATAATATGATAATCAATTCCAAAATGTAATAGGATGAAAAAACCAACAATATCATCCAAGGGTGTAATCCCTAACACCAAAATTGGTTCCAAGGAAAACACCAATACCGATCTCGCCCATACCAACCCCCAAAAATACCATAAAACCTCTATCTAAAAGAGTAAACAAATCTGGTTAGGACATGCCCGCAACTATGGACAAAACCAATACCCAAAATAAAAGAAAAGTATCTAAATAAATCCATAACATAAAGTGATGCCTTCCAAAAGGATGAAAGCTCACCACTTCAGTCCAAATGCTGATACCGAATCCGCATGTTAAACAGAAGGAGTAGAATAGCCGATTCCTGTATAGAATGGGTATAAAACCACTAGTAGATAGGTTAACGAGTGACCACTAGCATGAATCTTAGGATAAGGATGAAATAATGACAGATATAAACCAAGTAAAACCATCCATAATGCATACAACCATACATATAGAAGTGCTGGGAAAGGGAACTGGGTTTAGCATGTATTAAAAACCTTTACCTGGGTTGTGTAGCTTGGCCATCCTAAACCACCCACAGGAGATATGGGTTCAGCTCACCCTGCTGAAAGGGCGCCAATACGTGCAACCGCATGCCCAGGAAATTATTGCATGGGATGACTAATACATCCCCCAATAGTGTGAAATCATGTACACAGTCCACTAAGACCAATCCTCAGATCGGCAAATACGAGTTTCTAGTTTTGGTCCCCTTGGGACAGCCACCTTCTACGGCCTTGCTATACACCCCGCCATTAATGCCCAATTAAAATCATTTCTAAATAACCAACCAAATCCATTTACCATTTTACTAACCAAGACCAATATTAGTGGTATCATCATACCACCCCATTACTTGCAAGTAATATCCATAGCCAAACCACTTAGGTTAAGGGGACTTTCAAGTGCCCTTTCCATATACCAGATTAAACCACTTGGGAGACTTCCATGTTCTCCACAAGCATAACCATTTAGCCTTTAGCCTTTTCAAACCATTTAAACCATGTATAGTTCCTTTACCAAGTTTAAAACATGCAAGAGTTCCAGTAAAAGAAGTCAAGGTAATGAACATATCTTTATAAATATTTTATCTAACACCTTAGGGGCATAGTATAACCAAAACCAATTCTAAAGACCATTAAACCATTACCATGCAATCCCATTATCCAAAACTACCATTAATGCATATAAAAGTATAATTAAAACCATAGGAAACTATAACCAAGCATTTAACATCAAAACTCCCAAATAATAGTTGAAAACCATAATCATGAAATAGTAAAACAATGGAATCAATTATATAAACCATGCTTTTAGTTGAAATTACGAAGAGGTAAAATAATTATGCCTTAACTAAAGAATTGATAAAAATAAATCACCAAAACAATCCCTAGAGAAATCCTCAACATGAAACCCTAGCCTTCTTACCCCAAAACCTCTTGAGAAAATTATGAGATATATTGGAATAGTTTCTAAATGTTAATAAATACAATAATAGGGTAAATAGCCTCTAAAGTAAATTAGAAGTCGTGGGTACTAGTTAGGGTAAGTAGGAAAATATCCATAATACCCCTACTTAAATCCCTTAAAAAACCCATCACGGGGATACGACTGACCCATTTTGCACACTCAGAATAAAAGAGTGAATTTCCACAATTAGTTTCAAAGTGTCTATGAACAATAAAAATCTCCTTTCTACGACTTACAACTTTCATCGCCCTTATATTTAGCTTTCCAAAGAGCAATTTTTCTCAAAAGGTGCTGACTATGCTAAATGTGGCTTCAAAATTATTCTTTCTAAGCGCGGATTCAGTTGATTAACTGAGCCACCATGAGTCGTACCCTCCTATATGACTAATACCTACCTCTCATATCCAAGCCTCAAACCTTGGATCAAACACTGTCCAGAACATGACTCATCCAAATAAGTCATAACCACAACATACGATTCGTACCCATGATCTGTATCCATAGAAGAATGAAATACAATGAGGATCAAACACTGCCCACTATATGAGTCCCTGATGCCAGTTGTACCAAGCCCTATGACTCATACCCCTTAGTTGTACCTATTTCAGTGACCAAAACCATCTCACTAACTAATACTGGTCTACATATGACAGGACCATACCACTCGTACCCCAATATATAGCTCATACCCATGAGTCATATTGGGTCCAGAGAATAGAATGCCAGGAAATTTTCTAAGGGTCTAAACCTAGAAAGTTTTAGTATGTTGGTGTGATGGTAATTCTCATAGTTTAGGTAGAAATATAAGTTTAGATATGTCATATGAGTAGGATATGATGGAAGTCAGTGTGGTTCATTAAAGGTTTGGGGATATGCATGTTAAGTATTGGAATCTAAGTTTGAATCTTGGATGATTAAGCTAATCAAAAGAAGAGTTGCAATTATTAATAGTGCGAGCTCAGTGTCTAGTGTTACCCCTAAATATTCTAAGTTAGTCAGTGTTTAAGCTATTGTATGGTGATTGTTAGGACTATAGAAAGTTAAGAGTTCTATCTAAGAAGGACATATTAGAAGTGGGTTTTACATTGTCAGGTGTAGTCCTTTAGGGTGAGATTATTATCTAGTTATTGCTATATCTTAGATTCTAGAGTAAAATGGTTGCAATTCAGTTTAGAATTTATTAAGGGGTCCAGAGACTTAGAATAAAGGCGTTAAACTAAGGGGGAGATGATAGAACAAGTAACCATGTTAGGTTCTTAGATCCTAGCAGTGACACCAGTGTAATTATATGCTCGACCCATTCTTATTTTAGTATTTGTACTTCAATTATCACAACATCTACTTATGCCTTAGAAGTCAGCCTTATGATCATAGATCATATTCATGCACTTTCCATAAAATCATGCACTCTTCCAGATCCTTGTATGAGGAGTTCTAGTTTACTCAGCAGTAAGAATCATATTCCATAAAATTATGAACTCCAAACTTAGGTCATGCAACTCATGACTCATGTACTCATGCTTTATAGTATGCTCAGTTCCCATAACTTAGGATGCATTCTTAATGACCAGTAAAACTCAAATTATGTCATGTATGTCCTCAGTTTATCTCTTTTCGATGGATTCATGCTTTTGATACTCTATTTTTCAAGCCTCAGTTAAGTGTCCAAGTTATGCATAGTATTCTTTCATGTTTCAGGTCCTCATGTTCTAACCTTTTGGTGACCTCTCCTTATGTAATTATAGTGGTGATGAGTAATTGTTTAGATAGGAGAGAATAAATATTCCTTGTTAAATAAAAGATTCTAGTATGCTTGTTTTATAAAAGACTATAAGGTTAAAGGAAGATTAAGGTTAAGCTTTTTGTATATGTCATGGTTAGTTGAGAATTCCATGTGTGTCTTCTTAAGAATAGGGCAAGAAAGTTGTTATTGATAGAGGTTTAGAGAGTCACTAATACAAAACTATAAATTACATGGGGATTTAACCTAGGAAATAATATCACAGGAAATACATGCGGATTTACCTACGAAAATATTAAATTCCTCAACATAAAAATATATTACCAGTGAATTATATATTTGCAATAAATTCTGCAGGTAAATTTAGCGTCATACTGCGCAAAATTCGTACTTGCGACATTACTTGGGAAAATGTATCAGCGGGTATTTTATCTCTAGGTAAATCCGCAGGTATATGGACAAATATATATATATATATATATATATTTTAAATCCATGGAAAAATTCCCAGGTAATTTATCCTATGGATTTACGTAGAGATATTTTGGTGAAAATTTATCTAATGAATTTTATTACCTGGAAAATTATTTGGAGATTTTGTGCTGCGAATTTTGCTAGAGATTTATTCTTGGGGATTTACCTGTGAAATTATTACTTACGACATTACCTGGGGAAATGTATCGGTGGTTATTTTATCTCTGGGTAAATCCGCAGATATATGGACAAATATATATATATATATATATTTTAAATCCATAGAAAAATCCCCAGGTAATTTATCCTACGAATTTACGTAGAGATATTTTGGTGGGAATTTATGTAATAGATTTTATTACCTGGAAAATTATTTGGGGATTTTGTTCTGCGAATTTTACTGGAGATTTATTCTTGGGAATTTACCTGTGAAATTATTACTTGCGACATTATCTGGGAAAATGTATCGGCGGGTATTTTATCTCTAGGTAAATCCGCAGGTATATGGACAAATATATATATATTTTAAATCCATAAAAAAATTCCTAGGTAATTTATCCTACGGATTTACGTAGAGATATTTTGGTGGAAATTTATGTAATGAATTTTATTACCTGAAAAATTATTTGGGGATTTTGTGCTGCCAATTTTGTTGGGGATTTATTCTTGGGGATTTACCTGCGAAATTATTACTTGCGGCATTACCTGGGAAAATGTATCGGCGGGTATTTTATCTCTAGGTAAATTCGTAGGTATATAGACAAATATATATATTTTTTAAATCCATAGAAAAATCCCCAGTTAATTTATCATACGTATTTACGTAGAGATATTTTGGTAGAAATTTATGTAATGGATTTTATTACCAGAAAAATTATTTTGGAATTTTATGCTGTGAATTTTGCTGGGGATTTATTCTTGGGGATTTACCTGCGAAATTATTACTTGAGAAATTATTGGGGGATTGTGTTGCTACAAATTTAGTTGAAATTATTTCTTGGGAATTTACCTACGAAGTTATTACTTGGAAAATTATTAGGGGATTGTGCTGCTACAAATTTAGCTAAAATAATTTCTTGGGGATTTACGTAGGATTTTTGTGATTTAAAAAATTTAATAGGAAAAGGATAAACTTGAAAAATAAAAAACATAAAATAAAAAGAAATTAGACATTAAATCGGTGGACATGTATAATCAAGCAAAAGATGCTCAAGAAATTAAAATTAGTTTGTTGACATAGATGGTATCATAGACGTGGTATGACAGATGTGTTCGAGCTGAATAAACCTTCGCTTGACTCGTTATGTTATCACCAAAAAATTTAAAAGGTGAAATTTCGTTGGCCTAAGCTAGGGCAAAGAACAACTCAGGTTTCAAATAAAGCGTGTTTTTTCTATTGGTTAATTTAAATATAATTGTAAGACATCATACTACGCACGACAATATAATATCAATATAATGTACATTTAAGAGTCGTTTGGTGTGAAATATAAGGTATAATAATTACGAAATAAAATAAAAAATTATTTTATTTTACATTGAGTTGAAAGTATTAGGTAGTTTCAGAATTATATATATGATGAGATTAGGGATGGGCATTTTGTTTGTTCGATTTGCTTGTTTAATATCGGTTTGGTTTTTCAATTTTCGATTTTCGAATTGACGAAAATGACAACCATAATCAAACCAAAATAAATTTGATTTAATTCGAATTCTATAAATTTGGTTCAGTTATTTTAAATTTTTATTTCGATTTTGAAGATTAAAGTAGTGAGTCTTTCTTTGTCATGATCGGACATTTAAAATTGGTGATTTTTTTTTTTTAATATTTTTTTTCAAACTTATTTTTCATTTTCAAATATAAATAACTCAACATGGATGAAATGAAATGAAATAACGGAAAAACATTATTTATACTGAATATATAAAATAAAAAATATATATATAAATATAAAATTATATATATAATAAAATATATATATATATATTATTTATATAATTTTGATTTTTTGGTTTAACCAATTTTTTTTTTGAAAAAAAAAAAACTGAACCGTTTTAATCGAATTTCTAAAATTTTAAACCAAAATCGATCCGAAAAATCAAAACTAAAATTTAATTTTCTCTAAGAAGACAAGGAGAAGACCTGGAATCAAAGTTTCAATTGTTTGAGAGATATTCAAAATCAGAGATTAGTTTCTTTAGCTTCTACTGTAAACTCGATACTTTTTTAATTTGCAAAGGTCCCCAGTCGATCATTTTGAAGTTAAAGGTTCTGGTTTTGTGTGTGTTGACACCTAATTTTGACCGTCCAATACTCCTTTTAGGCCTTTGTTTTGTCAAAATCAATAATTTTAAATATTAATATTTTTTTACACATTATTCTTGTATCAAACAAATATTGATGTGACACATTCATGATTTAAAAAATATACAAAGTTTTTATTACTTTTATTATCAGTTTTTGTAATCTATCAATTTAAATATAATATTTTTATGTAATCTGTTAATATTTTATTTAGTATTCACACTCGTAAATTACTATTACATTGTCTATTATTATTATTATTATTATTATTATTATTATTATTATTATTATTATTATTATTATTATTATTATTATTGGCAATTTTAAATTTTATATTCTTAATTTATAGGTCTGTATTTCAAATTATTGTTATCATTGATTTTAAAGTAATATACTATATGTCGTATTTTTATTTACACAATTTATTCATAACTAATCTGAGAATAATTATATTATTTATTTAACTATTATTATTATTGTATTAATCTGCAACCTTAGTCAATTTAATTTTTTCAAATTTATTTATTTTCTAGCTTGATTTTGCCAATTTATAACAATTTTAGCCTAATTTTATCCAATTTATTACAATCCTATCCCAAATTGTGTCCAATTGAACTCAATTTCAAATTCCATTCAATATTTTTAACTAAATTCTTAATCTTTAGATCTCAGCCGTTGATCAATATTTATTTATTATTGTTATATTTAAATTGCAGCCTAGGTTGATTCAATTATCTTCT